>OY728153.1:1516310567-1517560567 GCA_963277665.1 Viscum album
ATTCCATCCCACCAGTAATACTCCTTCAGATCTCTATACATCTTAGTACTGCACGGATGAACTGAAAATGGAGAACTATGAGCTTCACATAACAACTCTCTCTTCAACTTTGAATCACAAGGCACACACAATCTCTTCCCAAATATCAAAACACAATCATTATCAATGTTGAATTCCGGCAACTTACCTTTATGAACCAGCTCTACCTTTTTCTGCAACTCACTGTCTTGCTTCTGTGCTTGCTTGATTCTATCTGATAGAGATGGTCTCACTGATACCTGAAACAAAACAGAAGGACTTTCTGCACCAACAACATCTATGCCAAAGTTTATCAAATCCTTAACCAAAGGATCATGTTCCAAACGCAACATTGTTAATGAAGCATTACTTTTTCGACTCAAAGCATCAGCCACTTTATTTGCTTTTCCCAGATGGAAATGAATTGTACAATCATAATCCTTGATTTATTCTAGCCATCTCCTCTGTCTCATGGTTAACTCTTTCTGAGTGAATATATAGTTTAAACTTTTGTGATCGGTATATATTTCACACTTTACTCCATAAAAATGATGCCTCCAAATTTTTAAAGCAAAAACAACAGCAGCTAATTCCAAATCATGTGTAGGGTAATTTACCTCATTAGTTTTCAATTTTCATGAAGCATAAGCAATTACCTGATCGTTCTGCATTAGGATGCAACCAAGTCCTTTCAATGAAGCATCACTGTATACAACAGACTCACCATTTCTGGAAGGTAGTGCCAAAACTGGAGCATTCACCAATCTTCTTTTCAATTCCTGAAAACAATCATCACATTCTTTTGTCTAGATAAACTTAACACCCTTCCGAGTTAGCTTAGTCATTGGACTAGATAACCGTGAAGAATTTCTGACAAACCTTCGGTAATAGCCCGCCAAACCAAGGAAGCTACGAATCTCGGTTACATTTGTGGGTCTTGGTCATTCTTCCACAACTTTTGTATTTGCAGGATCAATAGTTATTCCATCTTTAGAAACAATGTGACCAAGGAAAGAAATTTGTGGAACCAAAACTCACACTTGCTGAATTTCCCATACAGTTTCTTTTCTTTTAAGGTTTGAAATATAACCCTTAAATGCCTTTCATGCTCCTCTTTACTTTTAGAAAACACCAAAATATCATCAATGAAAACCACCACAAACTTATCCAAGAACTCATGGAAAATTTTATTCATTAAGTCCATGAATACAGCAGGTGCATTGGTTAGCCAAAAAGGCATTAATACAAATTCATAATTGCCATATCTGGTATGGAACGTGGTCTTCGGAATATCTGCCTCCTTTACCTTCAGCTGATGGTACCCCGATCTCAGGTCAATCTTTGAAAAAAAAACTGAGCTCCCTGGAGCTGATCAAACAAATCATCGATATAAGGAAAAAGATATTTGTTCTTAACAGTGATATTATTCAAGGCTCTATAATCAATGAAAAGTCTCATAGAACCATCTTTCTTTTTAACAAATAAAACAGGAGCATCCCATGGTGATGTGCTAGGTCTAATGAAACCTTTCTCTAATAAATCTTGCAATTGATCCTTCAACTCTAAAAGTTCAATTTGTGCCATTTGATAAGGGGGTTTTGAAATTGGCTTAGCATCAGGAACTAAGTCAACAGTAAACTCAACTTCCCGATCTGGTATTATTCCAGACAACTCATCAGGAAAAACACCAGGATACTCATTTACCAGTGGCACATCATTAATATGAACAGTTCCTTTATTTTCAACGATGTGTGCAAGGTAACATTCATTTCCATCTTTTACAAGTTTCTCGGCCTCTTGATATGTTATCAAAAGTAAGGGTTCATTCCTGTAAACAAACTGAAAGTCTTTCTGAAAAGAAACTTCTTTAGCTCTATAGTAAATCTTAGCATGGTAAACAGAGAGCCAATCCATACCCAGGATAACATCAAACTCTACTAGAGGTAGAACAATAAGGTTTGCAAGTAGGTTCTTTCCACAGATAAGGATAGGAATATTCTTATAAATTCTTTTTGCCTCAACATTTCCCCCAGGTGTTTTAACCAAAAGTTTAGGATTCATTTCTTGAGATGGTATTCCCATTTTACTAGAAAAGGTTTCAGAGATGAAAGAATGTGTAGACCCCGAATCAAACAACACACTGGCATAATCTGAAAAAACAAACAAAGTACCTGATACAACTTCATTTGATGGCCCGATATCTGCTGAAGTAGTTGCAAAGGATTTCACCACCCCTTTCTGCTTGTAGTCTAACTGCTTCCCATCACTCAAGCTCTTTGTCGTACACTCGTTTGCATAGTGACCCATCTCATTGCACTTAAAACATTTCACTAACTGTAAATCAAATTTGTTCTTACCTTAACCTTGATCCTTCTCAGTGCAATCACGAGCCTTATGTCCCATCTTACCACATCGGTAGCACTTTCAAGAATTCAGAAGACAATCCCAGCATGCTTTTTGCCACATTTATCACAAACTAGAAACTTAGTTCTCTTACCATCAGAATTTCTTGAAGAATTCTTACCTTTCTCCTGCCACCTCGGTCTCTTCTTCTGCTGGTTGTTATAGAACACTTGGTCATCGGCAAACTCCATTTCCACCTTCTCAGCACATCGAACAAGCTTTTCATAACTTTTAAACTCACGATATGCTAATGCCCTTCGATATTTTGGCTTTAATCCTGAGTGAAAACGATTGATTTTACTATCAAGGTCTCGGATAAAATTTGGAGCATACCTTGCCAATCGAGTGAACCTTTCTTCATAGGCAGCCACTGAGTCTTTCTCTTGCCTCAATTCCAAGAATTTCTTTTCCATCCTAAGTCAAACAGCCTTAGGAAAATACTTCTCAAGAAACATACCTTTGAATTCATCCTAGTCAAGAGCATCAATCTCATCAGCGTCCTTGATATTTTTAACCATAGACCACCACTGATCTGCTTCACACTCCAAACGGTAAATAGCAAGACTAACCTTTTGATTTTCTGAACACCCCATGACATCAAAAATCTTTTCCAGTGATTTAATCCACCCTTCAGCTAACACAGGGTCAGATGATCCTCTGAATGATGGGGGATGTTGCCTCATGAAATGTTCCACCACTGACATGTTCCTCTGCGGTTGATCTGGCTGATCTCGTGCATGGATACCACCACCATTTATAGCCTGTGTCAACTATGCCATCACTGCAACAAACTGTTCAGTTCCAATTCTGACCATCTCGGGATGCTGATTCGGAAGGTTATTTCCTTATGTATTCCTTCCTAGCACTGCTTCCCTGTTTCCTCTGCGGAAAACCATTCTAAACAAACATGTCTTAGATGAAGCAACATGGTAATCTTCAAATGCTATATTATTTCAAAAAAAATATTTTTGGATAATCATTTAATAGAATTCTAACTCCTAAAGTTATCTAAACCGACCTCTGATACCAACTATAAGGCCTCAGCCTTAAACCATACTTAATCTTGAGTTATTACAAGATTACACATTGAGGATCTTTTCGGGTTTAGAGTTTTAGAAAATTAGATCATAAAACTTGCATTACATTTCACATATAAACAAAGTGGTTACATAAAGATAGTATTCCTCATTCCCATCAATGGAAACTCATTTAAAATAAAACATGGATTATTTCTTGACACTTCCTTGACACTATAATCATATCATGTACCTTTCCCTTGACCTGTGAAAAACATTTCAAAAAAACATGGGATGAGCATAAAAAGCTCAGTATGGGTTATAAAAACATGGAAAGGAAACATGAGTTCATATATACATAAGAATGAAATCATACTTTACCCATAAAACATAAGCACTTTAACATACCTCATCAAATCATGAATAAATCATAGAAATCATAAGACATAAAGGTAACTTGAGGCATTCATAACATTCTTACGTAGGGAGTAACCCTCTTGGTTACGTTTGGAATACATATCACAGTATATTCCCTAAAATCTCTTCGGAGAAACCTTAACGTTTCACTCCTTCGCGTTACCCAATGCATTGGAGAGCTATATCGGGCTCACCCGCACTTAGTTTATCACGGAACCACCCGTCTTCATAATAATTCCCAAGAACCTCAACATAATCATATCACATAAAACATGCATAAAGGAAACATAACATTCCCACCTTTCAATCACAAGATATCAATACAGCACATTGATATATAAAACATTATGAAAACCATTTTCGATACCAAAATAAAAGAAAAGTAAAACATGGTATTTATTTTTCTTTTAAAAAGAAGGTATGGCTTGTAGAGGAAGCCGAAACTCAGATAACGGTCACGACGGTGGAGAAGTCATTGTCGCCGCATACGTACGACAAAACATTCCATTTTGTCATTTAGTAAACGCTTCGTATAAAAAAATATTCCTTTGAAATAAACGTAAAAGTCAAAGGGGTTTATACACCGTATAAAAGAAAGTTGTGTATAAAATAAAATATGCCTCAATGAAAGGAGATTGAGACGAAGTCCCATACCTCGTATCCGACTTGACCTGACCATTCTTTAATCTCCTGAATAATAAACTTGAGTTAATCTCTACTTGCTTATTAACCTTTTTCAAGTTCATTATTCCTTTTATACCATGTTATGAACACCATGTAATCATTTAAGTTAATAATGTTCATTTTTTCGGTATTTGGTTCTTAAGTCATAAATAGACTTCTTACACTTACATGTTGTTAATTTGGTCAAAGGTTCATTATATCCAGAATGGTATTAATGATTTGGATAACATATATATCATATATATTCATCATATACATGTATTTATAATATTACATCACATTTAGAGGTAAGAAATGAAATGCACCGTTCATGGAGACGGTAAGCCGTACGTACGCATGAATGCTACTTCCATTTCTATTTCATATTTCTGGAATGGAATCATAATGATATAAGAGTATATTATAATTCCAGTATAATAAAATATATAATATCATTAATTTTATCCTTTACACATCCCACATATGGTATTAACGAATCAAATCACTTTCAGGTGGCGGTAGTCCGCACTTCCTAAAATGAAGATATCGTGTTTACCCATAATGGAAACCATAAAGGTATGCCCAAAATGAAAAAAAAACAGAAGATTAAGGAAAAAATAAACATATTATATATCATATATAAAAATAGTGTCATCATAATGGCCACTTGTGAAGGTGTTAAATGAGTATTGAACAATCATCATTTCGGGAGGCATAATTTCGCCATCCATGGAAACCGTATGTTCTTTAACCATTTGATGTAGTTGTGTGAGAGTGTAGCTCAAATAAATCTTATAACAACATCCTAGTATATTGAGGATACTGGTGTTGTTACAAAAGAAGTAAATAAAAAGAGTTTAGGGGGTTGGCGAAGCAAAATAAAACAAATGAACATGAGAAAATGAATTACCTTTAAAAGTGTAACTCCTTTTGATTTGAGCCTAAAGGCTTCCTTTGAAAGGATTATGCCCAAAGGGAATCCTCTAGGATGAGGATAGAGATGTGGAGAGAGTAAATGGGTAGGGGTTGGCCGAGCCAAAGGCTTGAGGAGTGTGTGAAATGTGGTAGAGGTGGGGGCCTTTTATAAGAGGAGAGGAGGGGCACTTTTGGAAAGTAAAGAAATATTACTTTATTTCAAAATGTGTTTCGGTTTAAAAAGGTCCCACATTGATATAATTCGTGGATAAGGTGATAAGGGTTCGAAATCCACTCATCCAATTGGTTTTGGACATGTGTAGTTCATAGATTTTACATTATCTTTCCATTTTATTTAAATCGTCAAATAATGATGTCATCGCTTCATCATTATTAAGTCATAAATAATTTAATTTATTTAATGTCTAAAAATTATAAAAAAATACTATGATGTAGGAAATCATTTTATATTTCCAATTACTATTTATAATCAAAAATCTGATCTTTATAACCAAATGTAAAAATTGTTTTTGTAAAACATATTATGTTTGTGTCATTTTTACTTTTACATTAAATAAAAAGTTATTTATGTCATTTCCCAACCAGTGTCTCCATGGGGTCCCCAAGTTGACCCATGGCTTTTCTCGGTTGGCCATGACACAACCAATAAGTTTGGGACATGTGAAAAGCTCATCTTATTTTATTAAAGCATTATTTTTACCTTAAACTACACTAATTACCACTAATTGCGATTAAGAACTTAATAAGTTACTATTCACCAAAAAATTATTATAATCTCATTGAACCACATTTTACTTCTTAATGACAACCATGTATGTCGGATTTTTGAAATTCAAAACACAATGATGGCAAAATTTCATTTAAACGGAAAATCAGTCTTTATAAGTACCACTTAGTGGTTTCACTATTCATCCAAAATTGAAGTTTTTCAGAAAATTACCAAAAATTCACCCTAAGCTATATTTGATATTCCGAATTCAAAAATGAAGTCTATTTTACAAAATTTAAAACATATAAGTCACATTAATTAATTTAATAATTAATTCCCGCTATCAGAGCAAATAGCGTGTTTTTATGAAACAATAAGTATCAAAAGATTGACACTAGTTTAAGTCCAATTTCCAAGTGAAATTGATTCCATTGACCACCATTGGATTAAATGGTAAAAATATATTCATATTACACATTAAAAAAAATTCAAAAGATAATCTAATTATATAAATAAATTAGATTAAAAAGCAGTTTTGATGTAAAATGCAGTATTTTTCACTATTCATTAAAAAATGAACATTGTCAGAAAAATACCAAAAAATCACAGAAAGTAAATTTTGATGTCCCAATAATAATGAATAAGTTTATTTTGACAAACATAGTTTATAAAATTTTCAAAATATAGATTTAAAAAGGGTTTTCCTTCGTAAGGCAGTAAAACAATCTTTTAAGAATATTAGTGTATTCCATGCTTAAGATTGGATTTATTTTCATTTTAAGCCTCTAAAACACTATCTTAATCATTAATAGACATAGATAAAAATATCTATTATTCATTACTTACTTGGGATGTTACAAATAGTATCTAGATTACAACAGCATTATATTGAAATTATTCAGATCTAGATTACAGCTTCATTGTATTGAACAAAATTGGGTCCATATTACAACAAAATTGTATTGAAAGAATTCAGATGTAGATTACAACATCATTGTATTAATGGAAATTACATCCATATTATAGTATCATTTTTATAAAAGTAATAGGATCCATAATACAACATATTTACATTGTGAAAATTAGGATCCATCACCAACGGATTGAGAGAATTAGATACAGCCAAATCGAACTATGGATTTTCACTGATCACGTGAGGAGAATTTTCAACAAAGTATTTATTTTTTTTATTGACTCTTTTTTTAAAAGAAAACATTTCAAACTAACAAGAGTTATTATAATCATTCCTTTCATAAGATAGATAGTGTCTAACAAGATTTAGCACAAGTTGAATTCACTTATTCATAATAGTGGATTTCCATAGTTCCATGAGTGTGGATATAGAAAGGACGTAGGTTCTGACACTGAATTCGAACCTTATAAATAATGTCTTCTTTTCATCCATTACAACTTTTTCATGCATTAGTATTTTATAAAAGTTTATACGAAAATAAATCATAATAGGTTGTAGAGGTTATGCTTCTAATCCCTTTTGAGACTTATAAAAAGTTCACAATTGATTCAAACCCTGGTCTTTGTTGTTATTCGATCCATGGAACATCAAATGCATATCTCTATATTTCATTCCTAAATACATATAACATAAAATTAAAAATGTGATAACAAAAAAATAGAAAATAAATGATGAAGGAAACATATGGAAGTAAACATGTTAAAAAAGGAATACAGATCACACCACAGGTTATATCAAAATTCCCTGGATCAGAATCCAACGAAGTCTGACCTCTAACCCTAGAATGATGGTTTATGATATCCAACAAATGAAGAAATTTCATAACACATGAAAATAATAGTTTATGATTATGTCATTTGAATCTAATACGAGGAATTCTAGATAAAGAACCACCATGTGGACCAAGTCAACTACACTCCCTCTACAATTTAGACCTAGGTTTCATATCCCATGGACGATGAAGTATCCTTCAATCAATAAATTTCTGTTTAATTCATCTAGTTTTTTAGACTTCATAGCATCATGTAGCCAACTACCGAATCCACTATCCTAATTCTCCCTTCCTAGGTTGTATTCCATAGGCCACGTCTTCTCATGAATCTTATGTTACTACCCCTAGGGTCTAGTAGAGGGATAAAAATAACTCTGAAACAGGTCCTAAATCTCTTAAAAAAAGAGTTTATCCTCATCATATGCCTATGTAACCACACCCCACCAACTCATTAATATACCATATAAATGTTCAGTTGAAAATGATGCAATCAGCGTTGGAGGAGTTTTCATAAAATGGATGAATCAAACTACTGACTCGAACTAAACATTTTTCACCAAATGGTATTTCTCACCCATGAATATAGGTGTTTAATGATCCTTTAAGATGATAATGAAGCTCAGTCAATGTTAATAGTTGTCTAGGTCAACTTGGATGCATATTTATTGCATATAGGTTTAATGATCAAGATAACCAATAGGAATCGAGCCCCCTCATAGATCATTGGCTGGAAGTGTCATGTACTTCTTATCAAGTGTAACTACCTCATGAAATGGTTCCACAATTAGTTCCTTAATTTTGTTTCCACTATAACTTTGACCATGAATTGTGGTTTCCTCACTCAATTTTTCACCATCAACACCTCGTGTCTATATCAATGTCATTTTTCATTTCAAATACATTCTAAATGTTTACAAGCCATACGTTAGTTAGATGAGTATATTTATATATGATGTTGGGTCATTAAGGGTAGCAAGAAATAATTTATCCTATATAATTCATGTACCATGCTCACTAAAACTAGTTTTATAGTATGTTGAGTAGAAAGGAAGGTAGTCAGTATGTTAGTGTATTGATGCATTAGCCGCCAGACCAACACTGGGTTACCAAGACTGAAATATGTACTCAAGACACTTTTTCCCCATTTATATAAATTTTAAACCAAACACCATATGGTTACAAAAATAAAACCATGTTACTTAGGTTGAACTATCTTCCTAAGATTTAACTACCTTGGATACCACTTTTTAACGACCCTACCCAACAGGGGCCACCTGGCTGGTGGAATATTGGGCCTCCACAAAATGAATCCCACCCCCATTGGTCATGGTCTAGTAAAAAGGGTTGTGAATACATATCTAAAATGGGAGACTATTTCCAAATTTTTTTGTACAAACACACCCAACCATTTCCATGCATAATAAAAGAGTAATAATAATAATATTCAATACCACCTGGAGTGAAAACCCATTCATATAATAATTTATATGGAATAAATACAATTATAATAGTGTAGTTAGAAATGTGAGGGAGAAAAAATACATGCCAAACTTGGAATGATCTCTCACCCTAACAATAACTATAAAGAAATAAAACTGAGAGATCCTAGCTCCGCATCCTCAATACCCAACCACCATATTCTATGAAATAAAACAAAGTATTCTATAGATCCACCAATTCCATTATGAACATGCCTTTCATAACCGTGATAAATGATATGTGTAGGAAATTATGACACATGGTTGAGTATATACATAACTAGTATGATGAACAAATAACTAAGAGGGAGAAATAAACGACATGATAAAAGTAGTATTCTCAAACCAAAGAACGAGGAAAATAGAACCTAACAACATAAATATAATTTCATATACGAAACCCAGGAGAGAGTGAAAGGGTATATCCATATAAAATCCAATAAAAAACAATGAGTCTATCTATATATTAAAGGGTATATCTTTGATGTCAATCACCACCTACAACTAAAAACAAGTCCTATTTGAGTGTCCCACACTATGCTACTTCACACACCATAGCTGAGGGAGCGAAAAATAAAAACCATGTATCCTATATAACCTCACCATAATTATGTGGAGGATCCTTTACCCTGTAACTATAATCTATATCCAATGGAGCCAAAAATCATAGAGATGACCCTTGTGGTGCCAAAAATAAAAAAACAGGGGAGGGGCACTCTAGAAGATAGAGTTATTGTACCCTCTATAGTTGGGGGTTGTACTGTATCTATCTATATAATGTGTATGAGGGACCCCTTCCCTAGTGAAAGAAGGGAGTAAAATCCCAATGAACAGAGGTCCCACAACATAGTGCAACATGGGAGTACAACCTCTTCATATATAGTGTTTGTTTATCATACTACACGCTGTGTATACCATGATTTTCTAGAAACAAAACGAATCTTTTACATGGACTCTAGATCCTCCTTCATACAACATCCATCACATTTTTACCACCCAAAATTAGTTGGGTTTATCCTTGGTTTTTGAATCCCGGCCTCTAATGTCATGAAATTGGTGTCTAAATGGTCGTCGAGATCCCATTGCACAATCCACCAGAGTTTAGTGTTCCAGACACCAAATGAGCCACATGTGATTGTAAAACCTCCATGATATTACCTCAAAATACTAATCCTCCCATAATTCACATCACAATCACCTATCTTGGGGTTCAATAATGTTTTAATCCAACCTTAAAAAGTTGAAATATGGGACATGGAACAATATTGAGGAACAAGGAGAATTAATCAAGAGAAAAGCACACGAACAACTAAAAATATTTATTAGACAATGGTTATTGAACTATTATTTTAAAATGGAAACTTATAGGGGAGGTTAAATTTAATATCAATAATATAAATTAAATACAACAACTTTATCCAATAATCGGGTTCATGAAGAGGGTAGAATAATGCAAATCATAATCATTTAAAAAATGTCCATCCTCAAAATTTTTGTTAAGGGAGGTAACCCAAATTGATGATCCTTAGAATTATTATGGATAATTTGTTGGATAATAAAATTTTTTATGACAATAATAATATCTTGATGCCTCTTTATCCATTGTGATCTAATATTTGATTATCATTCAATGTAAATCTACCAAGAATGAATTCTCTCATCCTCCTCTCATGTATGTCCAGGGTTATGTGGCCAAACCACGGAAAATATTTAAAAGATTGTATTTATAGAGTAATTTAATTATTTTATTTAAACAAAGAATTAACTTTTTAATTATTTTCTGAATTAAACACACCTTCCATTGGCTACCTCTACTGGACTTCTAGCACCGACCAAACTTATGTCACGACTTGTGTAATCCCCACAACCATTATTCAATTGTAGTTGCATATTTATAATTTGAGATTCCATTTACATTATATTTCAATTTTTTTCTAAAAAAACTACATGAAAATGAAATAAATATATTTAATATATTTATAAAATCAATTATAGAATCCTCAGGCCTCATAATCTCATTCTGTCTCAGTGCCAATTTTGATGATATTCCTTAATATATATTAATGACTTAAAAATTAAAAACAAATTCTATACATTGAATCTCTTAATTGAATCACTATTAAATGTAATCAAATATCCTTAAAATCATTAAAATATATATATAAAGTATATATCTTAATTTGAACACAAATAAATAGAAATTAGAATTAACAACATGAAAATAATGTAAAGAAAACCATAATTTTCTTTAGAAACCATTGATTAATAATCAAAAAATATACTAAAGAAAACTAATTAAATATTATCAACTTCCTTACTCTTAGAGAACTCAACTACACAAATTTCCTTTTCCTTATTTATTTCCACACTTGGTAGCATATAAAACCCCATTATATTGGTTGAATTTCAATGATATTTAGATTCTTAAATCTCTGAAATTTTTTTATCCATCCCAAATGCTCTCCAATATTTAGATAGATATAAATTTCAATTTAAATAAATATCCAATAATCTCATTGAACAAATATCTTATCTCCAATTAATGTAGATGGATTTATCCATTAAATCATTCATTGAAATCATTTCCAAAAACAAATACAATAAATATCTAGGAATTTGAATGACTTGAATCATTGAACCATATAAACAATTCAAATCAAATTGATATATTTTATAATTAAAAGAAGAATAATGGATTTTATTCCTTCAATATCTATATATATATATATGAAAATACAATGAATCAGGAAACATTGTATGCTTACATCTAGTATAATGTTCAGTACATGGTATGTCAACCTTCATAGTAATTCATGTCCTTATCAAAAACACTTCAACTCATTATATGTCAATAAATATTGCGGATATAATAGTAACTCAAATAAGTATTAACACACAACATGTTCTGACATTGAACCATTTCATTATTACATGATTTTTCATTCACCTCATAATCACTTGAGTATTTAGGTAGCATGAATTATCATGACCACTTCACAATACAGTATCAAAATTATTAAATAATCACTCATGGTTAATTAACAACTCATTGTAGGTTACCTTTACCATAATACATCAAGGTATGTTGACGTATTGTTACTTTTGGGTTCACACTATGCATGAAATATGTTGATAATTACTCTATCTAGGTACCATTTATGGATGATCATTCCATTAAAGGTATGTAATTAATTATTCAAATTTTTCACATGTTTGGTTTTTTCATGACACATTATAGCTTATAAAATTCTTATTTCTTTTACATATTTCAAACTTCTCTAACTAACTATATTTATTATAGGGATCGACATCCTTTCAATAATAAATATTGATCCTCACATCATGATAATATATGACTAGCCTTCTAAATATTATATAGTACCACACTTCCTCATGATATACTATAGATGTTGGATATTAATGTGAAATTTATAATCTTTTGGATTTCAAACCCACATTTTTATCAAAATTATCCTTCAAAATTAAAAACATCAAAGACGAATATGTTAAAAATAAATAAAACATGGAATACTACAATAAAATAATAAATTAAACTTCTGAATATATTTATATTGTTTTCTCACAATGTATAGAATAATTCACCACATCATAGGTTAGATTAATGTGTATAATATAACTCCATCCATTAGTGAAAAAAATTAATGTATTAATATAATACTTAATATACACTAAATAGTTTCTCTTCAATCACCTAAATCATATTCAATCTATACATTGAATTTATTGATCACATAAATTAAATTTTTAAATATATGGACTCATGATCCTTAATCTTTATCTTCCCATGATTCTTAAAAAACACCATGTGAATAAAAATTGTACCACTTTTTAATCTCCCCCATTAGAAAAATATCAAATGTAATAAAATTGGGAAATTATTTTGAAATAATTAATGTTATTTTATAGATGGTTATACTCTCAGTGATAATATATCATCATCAAATTCTACATTAGAGATAGGTTTTTTCAAGATATTAGATACTTTATGATTTAATGACATGTACTCGAATATGGGTTAATATTTTTTGGCCATATCATTTTTGAAATGATATTTAATATCATTTTTATTTGATCGTGAGTATTTTATAGGACTATTTAAGGTATTAGTAAATCTTTGGTTATCGCAACCAATCACTAATAAATATTCCACAATAATACTCATATATTTAAGTTGAGAATTAATCCATCTAATTTGGGTAGTATCCTGTAAAATAGCGACATATTCAGACTCATTATCACTTTATGTTATAAAATTTTGTTTCATTAATTTTAATTAAACATAAAATTTAACAATAAATAATGCTCCACCAAAGGTATAATTTTAAAATATAATGTTACATTCCAAATTATCATTATAGAAACCATACAAATGAAGGTCAAAATTACTATTATAAATTAATTAACAATAAGATATACCTAATTTATATATAATAATTATTATTTCAGGATGAGGATGATATCACATTATATTAATATAGATACTATATCCTAATTTTAGAACATGTATAGTGTCTAGTATTATGGTTGTAAGATATAAAAGACTCCCAATAAACCTCGATAATTATTTTGATATGTAAAGAAGATGTTCTAACCACATTTCTACCAACCATCACAGAGGACATCCCAATTAAAAATGCATACCCTTCCCAAATGAACTATTATATGGAAGGAGGGATAGAATTATTCATTTAAGAAAAAACCACATAATGTTCTAATTTTTTTTGACCTTATTGACCTCTTGGATTTCTATGGGAAATTGGACGCGATGTTTAAGCTTTCACCTCAACATATTGAGTATTGGTTAGGGTCCCCATAGCAGAGATTCACAATCTCATAATCTGGGGTCCATATGATCCATATATCCTATCACGAACTAGCCCGGGTACCTTGGTAACCCGATAGCTGAGCTAGCCCTGACATAGCCCGAAGGGCGTTCCCGAACCCCACATGCCAGTGACTAGCACCTGGCATCACACAACATGCAAGTGGGAACAATTTTTCCACAAAAAATACGGAAGAAAAGAAACAGGACAGTGTGCATAACAAAAATAAACTCCACTGGGAGTAATGTTCCAGACAAAAAAGAGGCATTAAAAGCCAAAAGTAGTACAACCCAAGTACTAAAAATGGGAAAACAACCCCAAGGTCCCTAAGGAAACAACTCACCATGATCAAATATCAACAGCTGGATCCACCTCCAATAGATCCCTTCCCGTTGCTCAAACAAGAAAGAAGAAAGTCTATAAACACCTGAAGAAATAAATTAGGGCATGAGCCTAAGCCCAGTTGGATACCACCAAATATTCTTTAATAGATGAAAAATATAAATTACCCAAAGAAAAGCTTTCATTTTTCAAATAAATATGATTGGAAATTAATGAGAAACTTTTAACAAAACATGTTATACATTTTCAAATGATGGAAATAAATATTTTATGTAATGATTTTACATATGATGGAATATTTATAAAACAATGGCTTAAGTGAAAGATTTATATAAAACATTTTATATAAATTCAGCAGGCATGTAAAGCAGTTCAAAAGAATTTACACACATTTATATCTCAAATATAAATAAACAAGCGAGCAACATGGTCATCTTCCATAATATACAATAGTATTAACTAGTTATAGGATTCCACACTCTCTATGTGATCTCAGCAAAATGTGTATACACACATCCTTATGAAATTGGCCAAAGGATACTCATCACCAACTCGTCGGGGATGTGACCCGCCATAAGTATTTTTTGTAATGTTGTTGTAGCGTTGATTGTATCCAAATAACTCACTAACAACCTAAGGCTTTCATGTGCTCTTACATGATGGGTGAACTATTTTAAGAATGCTTAAAAATACGATCAATCCCATTCTTCCATTTTAAATGTTCTGATTTCTATCCAAAACCAAAACAGGTTTTATTCAAAACATTCCTTTTTCAGAAGATAAAAAAAATGGGTTTCTATCAAACCATTTTAATCCATTTTCACTAGTTTGAAATCCAATCAAAACTAATTCCATCATCACAAAACATATTTCCACAATAAAATTCCACAATTTAATTGTAATCATTTATATAAAATCCACAATTTAAATTAAACAATTTAAATCATCAAATTACCATGAACACAGCCAAATCAATGTAATTGGGAGTTTTCCAAATTTTCATGCGAAAACCATTTCAAATAACTAGATTCACTGGAATCGAATTTGTATCAATTTAGTTGAAAGCAAATTTGAGCAATGGAATTTAAATCAAAAATTGAAATAAATCAAGAAAAACAAGGACAATCAATTTGGATAATCAATATGGAACCACCTACCTCGATTTATTGATGGGAGTTAACCCAATGAGAAACCCCAAAAACCAAGTGGCAGAACGTCGTCGATCAGGTTCAAGATCTAAATTCATAAAACAGAAAAATATCAATGACATCAAGATCTTGTAACACCAGATCTAGATCCAAAATCAAGGATCTAGATCTCATCTCATAGGTTTAAATCCATGTAAAATGGTGGAAATATCTCATGAAAAGATCAAGGAAAGATAGAGGAAATAACGGGATAAGAAACATGTTGAAATATACTTACCTGGAGGATAGAAGATCCTCAATCCAAGCCTTCAATATTGAAGGAAGAAGTTCGTATCACCTTGGAATCTCTCTGGGAGGCTTTGAAAACACCTATAATGTTTCAAGAACAAGCCAAGGTTTGAAATATGAATGTACTGGGGGTTCTGGTGGTTTTAAGAATGATTTTCGGAATAAAAAAAATAGTGTGCATGGTATCCTAGATAGAGGCACATGGTCAGGAAAACTGTGCGCCAACTTTGCAGAACCCACTGTCCAGGTTTGCAAGGTTGGCTTAGTTTGGTTGCACCGTCTGCAAAACCATGCGCAAACCATAAGGTCCTCTCTGTCCAGTTCTGCATGGTTGGCATGGTTTGGTCGCACGATTTTTCAAACCGTGCACAAAATATGCACAACTAACTGTCCATTAGTTTTCCATAAAAGTTCATCAAAATGCACCCCAAGTCACTACTCCAAAACAGAGGTACATAGAAACATAAAAAGTACCTGAAAAAGTGACGTTATGTTACAACCTCCCCCCATAAGATCTTTCTATCCACAGAAATCCTATGAAGAAACCTCCATGTCAAAAAGATGAGGCCACTGTTATCTCATTCGAGCCTCCCTTTCCCAAGTATCATGAGAATAAGAACAATGAAACCATAGTACACGGACCATAGGTATCATTCTCCCATGAAGTAACTTGGTCTCAGAATCAACAACCCTGACTAGTCGTTCAATCACAGATAAATCTGGATCAATCTCAAGATCACTCCAGCTCAAAACATGAGATGGATCATATAGATACTTCCGTAAATATTATACATGGAACACGTTATGTATCAACGTCATCTATGGTGGTAGAGTTAGACAGTAAGAAACTTTCCCTACATCACCAACATCCTCGAAAGGTCCCACAAAATTGGGAGCAAGATCCCCTTTCCTCCCAAGTCATCGATGACCTAATTGGGCTGAAACATTAAAGAACACATGGACACCAACTGTGAACTCTAAAGGTCTACGACATTCATCATCTTAAGACTTGTACCGAATCTGGGATGTAGACATTCTCTAATTAATCAACTGGATCTTAGCTATCATCTCTTGGAACAAACCTGGTTCTACTAAAGAACTTTCACTAATATCTGACCAACATAAAGAAGATTTATTGGTATGTCCATACAATGACTCAAAAGGTTCCATTTTGATCACAGAATGATAACTGTTGTTATTTGAAAAGTCAAGTATCCCCAGATGATCATCCCAAACCCACCAAAATTGAGAACACATGGGTGGATCATATCCTCAAGGATCTGAATTGGTCTCTCTATCTAGACATCTGACTATGGATGGTAGGCCATGCTCAAACGGACCTGAGATCACAGTGCTTCCTGAAGGCCTCTCCAAAAGTGAGAAGCAAAATGTGAATGCCTACCAAAGACTATAGCAGACTGAACTCCATGCAAACGAACAATTTCTATCACATAGATATTTCCCAACCCATCAAATTTGGGTGTATCACGAATAGGTATAAAGTGAGCTGACATAGTCGTCCTGTCCATCACAACGCATATCGTGTTTTTCTTCTTATGGGTTTGAGGCAACCCAACCACAATTTCCATAGAGATTTCATACCACTTCCATGTAGGTACTGGAAGTGGTTGAAGCAATCCCGGAGGTTTCTAGTGCTCGGACTTCACATAATGGCATGTATAGCAACGAGATAAAGACTCAGCAATGTCTCATATCATACCTGGCCACCAGAACTATCGCCACATACCATAGAACATCTTAGTGGTTCTTGGGTGCACATCCCATTGAGAGTTATGGAAATCCCCCATCACGTCCTTCATTGCTGATAACGGCACAATGTAATGGTTTCAATAACATGAAACACCCTCTTTGGAGAATGACCACTGGGTTTTGTTCTCTCCACCATAAAGAGAGTCCCTAATGATATGGAATTCATCATCCATTTTTTGTTTCTGAATAATTAATTCGAGAAGAGAAGATGTTAACTAAACACTTGCTAAAGAAAATTCATTCCCCTTCCACTGAACGTCAATATGAAACTGAGAAAAAAATCCACCAAACTACACTCTTCTGAAGATTCCTCCGCAGCCTGTGATGGAAGTATCCTTCTTAACTCATCTATAACAATATTCTCTTTCCTTGGGGTTTAGTCAATGTCAATGTTGAAAGATTTTAGGTACTACACCCAACTCCTTTGGAAGATATTCAAATCTTTTTGAGGGAAGATATAACTCAATCTCCTGTGGTCTGAATACATAGTAAACATTTCTCCATAAAGGTAATGTCTCCTTCACATAAGTGTGTGCATTACAACTGAAAGTTCAAGTTCATGGGTAGGATAGTTCTTCTCTTGAAGATTAAGCTGATGAGATCCATAGGAAACAACATGACTAGCTTGCATAAGGACACATCTGAAACCTGAACCCAATGCATCACAGAAGACCATGTAACCAATCCCAGCCTCAAGAAGAGTTAATGCCAATGCAGTAGTTAAAAGATTCTTTAGCTCAACAAAAGACCTCTAAAATTTATCATTCCAGGAAAACATCTCTCCCTTTTCTAGTCAGAGTATTTATTAGAGAAGATAACCTTGAATAGTCTTTAAAAAATCGGCGATAATATCCTTCTAATCCCAAGAAGGTCAGAATCTTGAAAACATTTCAGGGTTGTTCCCAAGTCATAATAGCATTCACCATCTCAGGATCAACTAATATTCCTTATTCAGACAGGACATGTCCCATGAGATTTACTTCTCGAATCCATAAATCACAGTTTGAAATCTTGGCATAATGTGGGTGATTCCTTAGAATACTCATAACTGTTCTCATATGATGCACATGATCTTCCTTAGACTTGGAGTAGACAAAATTTCATCCAAAAATATTACCACAAAGGTATATAGATACTCATGGAAAACATTGTTCATCAATGGAATAAATGTTGGAGGAGCATTTTTTAGGCCTAAGGGCATAACAGGGTACTCATAATGGCCATACCTACTCCGAAAAGCGGTCATATAAAGGTCATATTGTTTTATCCTCAACTGATGGTAACTAGATCGAAGATCAATTTTTAAAAACCAAATTTCCCCTTTCTATTTATCAAAAAAAACATACATTCGTGGTAACAGATATTTGTTTTATATGGTATCTTGATTGATCTTTTGATAATCAAAACCTAAGAGAAGATAACCATCAGCATTCTTGGTGAAGAGAACTAGTGTTGCCCAAGGTGACACACTCGGGCGTATAAAACCTTTATCAAGAAGAACGTCTAACTAAGACTTCAGTTATTTTAGTTCTGTTGGATCCATTCAGTAAGATGGAATAGAAACCGTTTGAGTGCCAGTCATTAAGTCAATAAAGAAATCAACCTCCCTTACTGGTGGGAAACTAGAGAAATCAGAAGGAAACACGTCGGGAAACTCAGTGACGACTGGGGGAAGATTACCACATGTTTAATCTCTCCCTAGATCAAAATAAAAAATTGATATAACTTTCCCCAACTCTATATAAGAGGGGCTGGCTATGCTTGACCTTAGGTCCCATTTTCCTTGAAAAACAAGATGCATTCCACTAGGAGTAGTAAGGTAGACCCCTCGAAGATAAAAATAGATCATGGATTTATTGGAAATGATCCCATCCATCCCAAATATGATGTCAAAAGATTTCATGTTGAGAACCAAAAACCTTAAGCATGATCATAATCTGATAGAGAGAAGACACAAGCAGGGCTACGAAGACCCTTATCTCTCATTGTTCCAAGGGGTGTAGTAATATCCATCGCACAAGATAAAATCTCAATCCTCAGATTTATAAGATTAGAAACATGGGTTGAAATAAATGAGTGAGATGTACCGGTATCAAAAAGAAGGGTCTTTAAAGATGAATATATAGTAATGGTACCTCTCACAGTTTCAGGACCTATATCACCTACCTCGAGCAACTCTTCCACTGCGTGAAGAAGCTTCGTTCCGGATGCCTGTGGCTGGAACCCTTTTGTACGTGAAACATTTGATTTCCGCACTATTTTTGGAGGTGATGATGATTTTGTTCCACTACGTGGAGTAGAGAAGTGATGGAAGAATATCTATAAGTTCCCTAAATGTTCCCCTGATCTACAGTTCTTGGGTGCCTTAGTGAAATCCCTCTTAGAATGTACTGGATTTCCACACTGATAGGAAGTCAATGAAGCCCCTCCTGGTGCTACCCGAGTTCTGGAATGACTCTGTTGCAAAGAACTACCATGAGAAATTTTGCGCTTCTATTTTCCTTTAAAGGAACCAACACTACCACTAAGAAAGAAAGGAACTTCCTTCAACCCTGACTTTCCTGTCAGGTCCATCTCAACCTTTATCGCCCTATCCAACACATCAACATAAGTGGGTAGATTCAGTAAGAAAACCTAATAATGGATATCTAATCTAAGTCTATACTCGAATCATCGAGCCTTCATCTTCTAATTATATACAATCTCAGGAGAAAACATTTCCAACTCAAGAAAAGTGATTTGAGTACTCAGTCATGGTTTTTTTGGCCTTCTCAAGCATGAAAAACTCCACATCCTTGGCCAACACCATTGATTCTGGATATAACTGGTTATTTAAAAGAACCCTAAAGTCATTCCACTCCAACCCCTCATTATTCCCATCTGTCACCATCATGTCCAACCATCTCCTACTTGGTCCCTCCAGCACGAAGGTGGCACACTGCACCTTAATCACACCAGGTGTCTCCAAGAACCCAAATAGATGTTCAATCTTACTGAACCATTCCTCAAAATGTTGAGAGTCAGTGGAGCCTTTGAAAAATTGTGGCTTCTAGAGTAGGAACTATTAAGAATGATTACAGGGAATATCACTATGATGATCTATAGCTGGAGCCTGAACAGAAACTGGAGGTGGTGCCTATCCCATAGGTTTGACAGTGCAAACAATCACCTCAACCAGACTCGGACCCACAATAGGACTCGCTTGCTGAGATTCAGTAGTAACCACTTTTGGGATATGATTCCCACGTCTTCTTAGAGGAATGATTCTACCCAACATTAGGAAATAAAAAGAAATTAGATTAACACACAAACTGAGTAACAAGGAAAACTATTCTTAATTTAAGGGGTAAACAAGATTTGGATTCCACTCTATCCAAATAAAAATAGGGAAAATACTAGAACTAATCCACAAGTCGTATTTCCCTAACCAACCTAGTGACTTAAGGTTCATTGTGGTGAAATCTAACCAGGAACTCAATCACAACTACCTCCTAAGTCCCGACAATAATAATCAAATGCATACCGTTATCATGGAAAGATTCTTAACCTCCCACTAATACCATTTTATCACAGACCCGCCTGGGTACCCTAGTAACCCGATAACTGAGTCGGCCCAAACATATCTCGAAGGGCATTCCCGATCCCCACTGGCTAGAGACTAGCACCTAGAATCACACAACATGCAAGTGGGAACGATTTTTTCACTTACAATGTAGAAGAAAATAAAGAAAAAAGTATGAATATCAAAATGAAACTCCACTGGGAGTGATGTACGAGAAAAAAAATAGGCATAAAAAGCCCAACGCACTATAACCCAAGTACTAAAAATGGGAAAGCAACCCAAGGTTCCATAAGGACACCACTCACCAAGACCAAAACTCAACAGCTGGATCCACCTCTAAGAGATCCGTTCCCTTCGCTCGATCTAGGAAGAAGAATGTCTATAAACACCTGAAGGCAAAAGTAGGGTGTGAGCCTAAGCCCAGTAGGATACCACCAAAGATTCCATAATAGATTCCAAATATAGATTATCTAAAGAAAATATTTCAATTTTCAAATAAATAGGTTTGGAAATTCTAAAGAATATTTTAATAAAAAATGATATACATTTTCAGATGATGGAAATAAATATTTTAAGTAATGATTTTACAAATGATGGAATATTTATAAAATAATGGCTTAAGTTAAACATTTATGTAAAATAGTTAATTTAAATTTAGAAGGCATGTAAAGATGTTAAAAAGCATTGACACCCAATTAAATTTTAAATATAAATAAACAATTGAGCAACATGGTCATCTGCCAAATGATACGATATTATTACCCAATTATAGGATTCCACACTCTCAATGTGAACTTAGTAAAATGTGTATACACATGTCCCGATGACACTAGACAAAGCAGACTCATCACCAACCCATCGGGGATGTGACCCTCCATATGTATGTTTTAGAATTTTTTGATAGCATAGAGTGTAGCCAAATAACTCACTAACTGCCTAAGTCTATCATGTTCTCTAACATGATGAGCGAACTATTTTAATAATGCTTAAAAATACAATCAATCCCATTCTTCCATTTCTAATGTTCCAGTTTCATTCCATTTAAAACCAAAATAGGTTTTATTCAAAAACATGCCTTTTTCACAAGATAAAACCAACGGATTTCTATCAAATCATTTTAAGAGATTTTCACCAGTTTTAATTTTAATCAAAACTAATTCAATAATCACACAATTTATTTCCACAATTAAATTCATCAATTTAATTAAAATAATTTCCATCAAATCCACAATTTAAATTAATCAATTTAAATCAGTAAATTTCCAAGAACACACCCAAATCAATGGAATTGGGGGTTTTACAAATTTTCATACCAAAACCATTTCAAATTCCTTGATTCCCTGGAATCGAATTTTTATCAATTTAATTGAAAGAAAATTTGAGCTATTGAATTTAAATCAACAATTGATATAAATCAAGAAAAACAAAGAAAATAAAATTGGGTAATTAGAATGGAACCACATGCCTCGATTTTTTGACGGGAGTTAACCCAATGAGAAACCACAAAAACCGAGTGGCATAACTTTGTTAATCGATTTCTAAATCTAAATCCTTAAAAAAGGATCAATGTAATCAAGATCTTATAAGACTAGATATAGATCCACAATATTAGATCTATAAAACATCCCATTGGTTTTAATCCATATAAAATGGTGTAAATATCCCATGAAAAGATCAAGGAAAGATAGAGGAATAAATAGGAGAAGTAATAGGTTGAAATCCACTTAGCAGGAGGAGAGAGGATCCTCAATCTGAGCCTTCAATCTCAAAGGAAGAAGTTAGGATCACCTTAGAATCTCACCAGGAGGCTTTGGAAACACCTAAAAATTTTCAAGCCCAAGACAAGGTCAGAAATATGGAAATTATGGGGGTTCAAGTGGTTCTAAGAAGGATTTTCATAATAAAAAAACCGTGTGCACGGTTTCTTGGACAGAGGCGCACGATCAGAAAAATCGTGGACCAACCGTGCAGAACCCATTGTCCAGGTTTGCAAGGTTGGCATGGTTTGGTCACATGGTCTATCAAACCGTGTGCAAACCATGTAGACCTCTCTGTCCAGTTCTTCATGGTGTGCACGGTTTGGTCTCATGGTTTATCAAACCGTGTGCAAACCGTGCAGAACTCGATGTCCTTTATTTTTCCTTAAAAGTTCACCCAAACGCTCGCAGAGTCACTACTCCAAAACAGTGAACTTAGAAACATCAAAACTAATTGAAATTGTATTGTGATGTTACATATCTTTTCATATGTAATTACATGTATAGGATATCCTATCTCACTTCCATAAGATTTTAGTTAAGCCACATTCCTCAATACGATTTTCCCTCTCCACCTCAATATGAGAAGTTAAAGAGCTATATGAGTCAAGTTTCCCACCTTCAGATTGTGAGGAATCTACTAATTTATAGATTAATGATGCTCCCTCAGGCACAAGGCAGTTTTTAACACCCCTTCCTACATGGATTTTATGATGAGGTGAGCACCTCCCCTAAGAGAAATCCGATCATGAAGTGACCATTTGACTCACGCAGTGACACCTATACAAGTGATCCATCATATAAGATAGTCTAAATCGATTAAACCACCCATATCTTGACATGCAGTAATCAGATTTTTGGATGACCAATAGAAAGATTATTCCTCTATGAAAGAGGTCCTATAAAAAATCTAGTCACGGATTAGAAATAATTGTTTTTCTAGCTGCCAATAACTTCAAAAATTGAAATCCAAGAATTCATCATTGGGGGATAGGTCATGTGTTCAAGACAGAATATTTGGGTAATGTTCCACCACCTCCATGATTTTTCATTTGCCTACCCAAGAATCAAGAAGCATCTCGAGGCCATGAATATGTACTTTCATATGGTTGAGATCACAGAGTTCCTAGTTTCAAAACACCCTAAGTCATAACACTATCACCATACCCTCCAAAAATCTAAATTAAGAGCCTCAAAATACTCTAATTAATTATAGTAGAAGCATATCTGCACATATTGATCAATGGTTTGGGAAAATATGTTACTCTTTGATTCATCCATGTCATGTAGTAGGTCAAGCTATCCCATATTGATGAGAGTTCCACTATGTAATCATTCATGGTAAATATGGTTATCCACAACCAACCAAAAGATCAAAGGGACATAGGAATCAATTTAGGGATAGAAAGGGAAGACCCTACTCAAGGGGAAGGGATACATTAGATAAACTCCCAGACAGGTGTCCTCACTATATATAAGAGGTAGACACTTGGCCTCAGAGACCCATAAGATGAGGCATTACTACCGAACTATCGATATCTCTAAAACGGAAAGAGGATTGTTGAGACCTCTAATACATCCATGGTTGAGTCTAATATAAAGATAGAGCACATTGTGGATTCCTTTATTCAAATGAGTAATATTATTAAGTAATATATACTGATTTTTTGCTGAGTGGTGTTCAAATTATGAAATATCTTTATGGGATCCCCATCTCTCCCATAGTAGGGAAACCATCAGTCCCTGGATAGATTCCCCTAGTCATACTCAGTGGAAACACCCATAATGTTAGAGAAAAATCAATGGAATATGGAAATAAAATAAGGTATGAGTCACCAAACCTACCCAGGCATCATAATTATCATCATAAAGATCCAAATCGTACGTATCCTTCAGTGGATGAGATCGATTCTGATGTTTATGTGTCTATAATAAAATTTGGGTTTAAGGATCCCTTCCAAGACAGATACCCTCACCATTATAACTTGATAGTGACTCTCACCACTCGCCTCGAGTCCATAAAGATATGACTAGTGGAAATTTCACATAATAGAAATCCATACCTGGCCATGGTAGAAAATATTTGAGCATCGATGGAGTTTGGTAATTCTGGTTTTTTCAGATTAAATGGGACGAGTGACCCATTAAAGAACATTATCCAATTTATTTTAGGATTTGGACCAATATTGGGTGCCCAAAAGCAGTTGGAGGACTCTATGATTGGTGTATTATTCAAAAACTAGAATGACCCTTGTTTTTCACGTATAATCAGTATCCCATAGGGTCTATTACTGGTTTGGTGGACCATTAAAAGAAATTAACCTACTAGTTTAACTCCATCACATTATAGAAATGTATTTTCAACATCTTCATGTGAATGAGGTGGCATGATGTGTGATTTGTAGACTTTATATATCCATGGAAAGGCCACATGTATTCATTTTACATACCATTGTCCCATGAGTAGCAACTAAAAGTGTTTTTAGGAAATGTCCAAGGTGATTTGGTCCCCTCCCACACCACCTAGAACTTTTTTGGTGGATTTTGGGAGTTTTTTTAAGGTATAACATCTGGAAGAATCCATATAGTATAATAGACAATAGACTTGCATGTTTTCATATCCAACTCTAGTGAGAAGACATATGAGAGTAGATATGACCTCATCCCAATATATAGAAGTCCCTGAGCCTGTAGAGTTATTGGATCCTTTAATAGAAGTTCTTCACCGAGAGAAAATTTTCTATCATAGGTATCATCAAATAGAATAGAACCATCAAGAAGCACCTCAAAAGGTGCAACTCGTTAGGTGAGAAAATATATTTACATCCCCTCATCAAGGCTAGGGTACCGGAGTGTCCTTTCCCAATAGGAGGAAATAAACATATTACATCATATACTCATAGATTTTGTGCTATTAAACCTATTCCATAGAGAATGGAATCCTAAATTTTCCAATGTGAAAGAAGAGCTAAGAGGACGGAATCATCGGTCGCCTGGATCATTTCCTTTAGCACTAGATCCTTGGGAAGACCCTCAAGGAATGATACATGTTAAATGATTCCATCTATGACCTAGTGTAATTTGTTTATGAAAAGATTGGTTATGTTTCCACATAGTTGGAATATGAATCCACTGATGCCAATAGTGCCCGTGAGGGATTATGTGAATAATAGTAGGTTCACAGTCACAATAGGCATAAATAGGATGACTAGTCAGATTGACATGATAGTTTCTATTACCATGGTGTTATATGTTATTTCTTAGGTAGTATGAAACCTCATGTGGTTCCTATTCCTTATCTGAAAACTGCCACTGAGTCCATATCACATCCTTCTAAGTCATAGACGAATTGGTGCTGGCAACGCTAGTGATATCAGAGACCCACATTAATGCTAAATCCATCTCTTAATCTCAGCAATTTCATGCATCTTAAGATGGTGGATGCACCCATGGACCGCCTAACACTAGATGATCTCATCAATGATGTGGAGGAGTATTCCCCCATGAACACCGTCAAGCTGGTGGATTGCTTCACAATGCCCAACAGTGAGGAATTTCATGCAAACCCATTGGGTTCCACTGACTGATTTCGTCGATGAAAAGGACAAGGATATGAAAACCATTATAATACATAGGATAATAACTCAAATTGGGATATACATTATACTATGTCTAGGATTTTGGTTTTGAAAATAGATCTACAATAACGATCCTACCATACTATTCTGTTGTGTATGAATCTACAATAGACCATGTCAGTTGACTGAGAATCTCAACCATGACCACCCAGAGATAGACCTCAAGAATCAAACTGTTGGAAGGAAGTGGTCTAAATAAGTGTAGGATGCCATCCATTAAAAGTTTCTTGATCTTTTCATAACCCATAAGTTCAGCCAACAACATTTATTTTACCCTAATAAGGATCAACCCTCTGTGCGAAAAATTATTCCATTTGTGTGTATATACGACATGTTGAAAAAAATCACTGGAATACCCACAATGTTTTCAAACATTATATAATATAATTATTAAAATAAATGTTTAATACGCTTTTACAATATTGAAAAATTACACTCTATTTTGAATTAAATGTAGAAGCTATAGTTTTATACTATATAGAAGAGGTTGATCAAGTGGAATGCTAAGCCAACATCTCATTATTCAAGGAAGATGAGGGAATCCTCAAATAGGGGAACATAAGCCCTCAATATATTATAGTCCAGTTAAATGGAATGGGGATCCACTACATCCTGGTGTACTCTATTTCTTGTATCTAACTCATCATAACCCAATCACCCCATAAGACTGGGCTAACAATAGTAGATCTGACTCCATCCAACCTATAAATCATGGGTTATGAAAAGAGAAAGCAGAAAATGCATGGAATGCTTCGGGTGAAGTCCCAGGTTGGTGGATGGATATTGAGAATCAAATACAGGGTAGAGTATTAGGATACCTCATAAAATACTCTTTTGGACAGTCCCTACTATAATTTATATGATGTAATCCCATCATTGTATCACAAGTGCCTCAGATACTCACTCAATGGTTGATTTGGGATACACCATGGTGATGTATTCCAATTTTCCTCTTGGGAAGCTATCTACCTAGATGTAGGTTGTGACAAGAGTGTGGGGAGAATACTAATACCAATAGGGCTGAGCACATCAATTATCCCAATTATCTAACATCCACCAGAGTCAATTAATGTATATAATTAAATGATCCCTTCATTCAAATAATTCATTAGATAGAGGTTACAACAACGGATTAAATATGTTTCACTTTTTTCACCAATAAAATTTATTTGGCATCAATTAGAACAAGGAGTGCTCATAGATTACCACATAATCCTACCCAATTTCAAAATTGTCAAGCTGCAGCATATTCAATTTTATTGTGTCTCTTAATGAACATGAATGGGATGACCCAATCATATATGAGGAACATCTGAGGTTTAGTTAACCTTCCGTTGTAGATGATGATGACTTAAAATAGGAACACTAGATGAAATCTAATGCATATATACCTAGAACCTCAGGTTCCCCTATAGCTTAGGAAATTCATGATTGAAAAAATCCCTTGGTTGAGTACCTCCAATGTGGAATTATTTTTTTACATTGTCCTGAGCATGAGTAAACCCATTGAATAACAACATTTTTCACCCACATGAGTTGGAAATATCATGAGTAAACTCACTATAGATGTGGGTTTTTTGTAATTACACTATATTTTATCCCTTAAGACGTTCTTTCCCATGTTATTTAGGAAGTCCATGACAACTCTTGTGGAACCCATCAGACAGGATTGAAGTTATCCCACCAGATTCTGAGGTCTTTATAGTTCTGGCCCACTATGTTTCATAATTTCATCAATTTTATCAATAGGTTTTAAGAATTTCATATCCATGCCAACATTATGAATCAACCATAAGAGATTCTCCACACTAACATGTATTCTTAGCCCTTTTTAGAATGGGGAATTGACATTTTCATTCAAAACCCACCAATAATAGCTCATGCATTTTATTTTATTTTTACCACAATAGAATTCTTTTTAATGTGGGTAGAAGAAATTACACTCAATGATGTCTAATCCCATCCCATGATCATGTTTGGGAGCTCACACATCATCCATAAATTTAGAGTTCATAATGATATTCTCAAAATAAATTACCCCAACATCCAAGATACCGAGATGAAAAAAGATATAGGCCAAGTAAAACATCCAATCCAACAATACCTCCCCCAATTATGTTTTGGGTTATGGAAATCTTTATAAAATCAAAAGATCCCTATCCAACATCAGGAAGAATATTGTGATCCAAAATAAGAAGTTATATTTGAAAATTTTACCCAACACCCTCTAAGACAATCAATTGATGACTCAAAACACCACTCATGTGTCCCTATATTCTTTGGGGAATGGATCATACACAATTGTTCACATCTATGTTAAATTTCCATCACACTAAAAAAATATCTATGGAAAGAATAGGTCAGAAAAAATTTTATAAGTATTTCTAGATGACCTGGAAGCCCTAAAAGAGAATATGATCTAGACCTTGAACAATATAGATTGGTACCAGAAAATGTAAGTGAGGTCATTTAAGAAGAAGGGTTTCCACTATTCCTTGTTATTGAGTGGCATGATACAGGCTCTTAGAACATTGATGATACCCAAAAAATACACCAAAGATGGAACCCAATTGGGGAGGACTTTCGTCATTCATAAGGTATAATCCCATGGTTCATACTCTTATATCACCATGGAAAGAGAGTGATCTCACCTACCAAAATATCTATTTTTCTCATGAAATACTACAACTATGGAGTAAAAGTCCAAGAATAATGACTTAAAACATTGTGCATCCCCCCGTAGGATTTTTTTGTATGACGTTGGTTCTTCTTAGCCTTGAATTCATATATTTTTGTTACTCCACCTCAATACGCAAATCCATTTGGTATATTCAACCCTCCATCCCAAGATCTATTAATTTCAACATAGTTTCATAGATGAAAACTAATGACATTAAATTAAAACCCATGGTCCTTGAAATACGACCTAAAACTATTTGAAATTAGTATAATTGTAATGCTCCGACCCCAATTACCTAGATTCGGTGCATTATTACATATCATTGGCATGATCAGAAGAAATATCGAGTCTCGAAAGACCGATTAGTTTAGTAGCCTTGGAATAACTAGATACATTCATAAAGTTTACATTACATCATAAAGTGAAAACTACTACAAAAACATCTTGTCTTCATGTCCCCTCATATAATCCCTACAGTTCATTCAAATATTACTTCTTCAATTCATGGGAAAAATAAAACATTGAAAGGTGTGTGCTTAGATGCTCATTAAGGATAACAATATAGAGGAAACATTCATAAATAAACAGAAACATGTAAGGGAATGTATAGCTAAAACAAAAGCCCTTTAAACTTGAACTTCAGCATAATATGGAAAAGATAAAATGAAATAATTCCATTTACTTATTCATATGGATATTATACTAGTCAAATTATCACATGAAATATCAATAACCACTTTCATAATGATGGAATGCATAATGCCAAACTATCATAACCACATATCCAAGGCCTCGTGCCAACACTACAAATAAGATTTTGTCAAGGCCTTGTGCCAAGAAACTAGTTTGTCTCGTTAGACCTACCGCTGCATCAAGAAGCTATAGCGGGCTCCACCCGTCACTTATTATGTCGAATGCATTTCTCATATGAATAGGTTTAAACATAACATAAAAATTCATATTAAAAATAGCATATGAATTTTCAATACTTTCTCCATAAACGATGAATGGTATAAAAATAACACATCCATAGTCAATCATATCACAAGAACTTCAATAAAAAATCGAAGGTTGTTTCATAATAAATCAACTTCAAATAAGCTTAAAATCCATCAAAGGATGTTGACATAGATAAAATCAAAACTATTTGAGAGAAATATCTCTTTTTTGAAATCATTTAAAAGTCAAATAATTTTAAAATAAGTCACTTACTTTTAAAATATTCTTATAAGATTGTAAGGGAATCTTCAACTATTTTATAATGGTGGAAAATAGCCGCACCCACCGTATAAGTTAAAAAAAGACATTCTTACCTTAATTCTGTCGAAAAGGTTAAAAAGGGCCTTGTTTGGAAAACAACAGAAAGATTTCTTTATAAACATCTTATAAAAAGTCAAACAAGGGAATAAATGACTTTAACCCATATTCTATAAAATAGAAATAATGTTTTGAAATACATTTTTAAGAAACATGGATGTGGATGATAAAGAGGTCCGAGTAGATAATTACTTATAAACAACCTCGGATAATGAAGAGATTGTGAAATAAACCCTTACCTTGTACTTTTCCTAAGTCGATGGTATGTTACCCTCCTGTATAATATTTAAAACAATGTTATTAAATTATACAAGATCCATATACATAATTATGATATCATATATGATCTTTTAACATTGATTACTTAACAATATCGTAGTATTATCATTGTTTCGGGTGTTGACTTACTCATTTTCATTTATATATTTTATTACATTAGTCGTGTTTGTTATGAATAGGTTGTAACTTATTCATATCCAAAATTTTATAAGGTTCTTAAACTCTACTTTTAATCATCAAATGAGAATTATTCTTGAAAGGATACGATGGGGAATGAATCTCATCCCGTTCGTGGAGATGGTAGTCCGTACGTACGCACGAGCGACAATATCCTTCTTTTGATATTGAAATAATATATAATTGGATGTTATATAATATATAAAGAATCATTATCATGTTATATTTATTATTTATAGGAATTACACATCATTATTATACCCATCCAAATAATATTATATTGAATAACAATTACAGAACGACGTGGAGATGGTAAGCCGTACGTACGCACGTATGGTGACATGTCATTCAAAGGATGGATAGAATAATGAATATGGTTGTACCTTATTTATAATAATATTACATTATATAGGAGATACTGTATTTATTATTTTAGAATGGGAATAAAAAATAAAGAATAAGTTGAGGAAGAAATGAATTTGAAAAAGGGTGGTGAAAACATTACCTCTTCTTCGGGTTCTTCCTTTTGATTTGATCAAAAGGTCTACTTAGGAGGGCTTTATGATCAAACTAAGGCATCTAGGTTGTATTGAAGGAATTTTAGAGAGTATTTGGGTAGGTTATTTCCGAACTAAAAGGCTTTTAAGGTGAGAAGAATTGGTTAGAAGTGGTGTCCTTTTATAAGGGGGAGTAAGGGCACCTTTGGAAAATCTAGAATTATTATTTTATAATAAATTCATATTTGGTTTATAATGGCTCAAAAGAGGATTATTTAAAGGTTAAGTTGTGGATGGGTCTAAACCACTAAACTAATATATTTTATACAGGTTTGGGTCTTTATAGTAACCTTATGTTTTAGATTTAACTCTTAGTTAATTAGTTTGACAATTGCCACGTCACTTTGTTTAATTATATTCTATAGTTAACAACCATACTATATACCTCCAAAAAACCCTCAAGTGGTCCATTAATAATACACCTATAATTATATATGTCTCTTGGCCGAACCTTAGATATTTAGGAATTTAATATCAATTAATAATATAATATTTGTTTTAAAAACACTTTTATGTCAATTTTGACACTATTGGGTATTTAGTTTTTGATAATTTTATAAAAGAATTATTACTTCAAACAAAATTTATAAAACCAATTATAATATTTAATATTAACCTATAAAATTATCAGAATTCATAAAAAGTCTCAAATTACATTTATTTTTATATTTATAATATCAATTATTTTAATATTTCATTTATTAGGTAATTACTGCATCACCATTGTGTCATAAATAAATTAAATTATTTAACGTCTAAAAATTATAAATAAAATACCATTATGTAGGAACTCATTTTAGATTTATAAGGAATATTTACAATTGAATTTATCTTACGTATAACCCTATATTAAAAATGTTTTAGTAAATAAACATTGATTTAAACTCTTTTAACTCTTCTTTGAATTAAATAATAATAAATGTCCTAATCTAATCCAAGTGAACCTAAATGATAATATTTTATTCCTAAGGATGTTTTTGGTCTAGATACACTTGTCCAATAGAATTAGGACATGTGTTAGGGTAATATTAATATCATTTTTACCCTTAATTACCCTATTTACTTTTAACCGTGGTAAATAAAAGTAAAAAGTTACTATTCACCAAAAATTATTTTCATCACATTGAACCACATTCTAATCCTTGATATTAACCGTGTCTCTCGGATTTTCAAAATTCCACTCACAGAAGCGGTAAAATCAAGTTTTATGTGAATTTCAAAATTTTCCAAAGAGGTGGGTAAAAGACGGTGAAAAGTTCAATCAAATTTTTATATATCTAAAATTATTATAAACTAACTCCAATGAATTACATTGAACTTATATAGGTATTATATATCTATTTTTACATTAATTAAATTTAAATAAAATAAATAATTATTTAAATAAAAATTCGGTTTTAAACTATAACTCAGTGTTTTTTCACTATTCATCAGAAATTTAAAGTTATCAGAAAAATACCAAAATTTCACCCTAGGATAATTTCGATATTCCTAATCCAAAAATGAAGTCAATTTTGAAAGATGAAATTTATAAAATGTCAAAAAGTGTGTATTACTATTCTTAACGGCTAGTTTGATTGGTTGTAGTGTGTGTTAGAACTTGAAGTTGCATATAACACATGCTACTATATTATTCAAAGAGAAGCGTATAGTGGAAACTTGGGTTGTTAAATTCTCCCCTCCTTCAAATAATTTGATCCTAGAAATTTCTAGAAAATTATTGTGTAAAACGACTCTGGTGATTCTTCATCAGAAGTTCCTCAGGTTCCCATGTTGCCTCTTCCATCTTATGGTTTCTCCATAGAACTTTTACCAGACGAGTCGTCCAGTTTCTCAGCACTTGTTCTCTGGTATCAAGAATTCTGATGGGATCTTCACAATAAGACATATCAGGTTCCAGTTCTAATTCCTCTTATGTCATTACATGCATTGGGTTAGGCATGTATTTCCCCAACAGTAATATGTGGAACACATCAGGAACTTTGGAGAGACTTGGTGGCATTGCTAAACGGCAAGCTACAACCCCAATTCATTCTAGAATTTCGAAATGTCTAATATACCTAGGACTCAATTTAACCTTCTTACCGAAATGTATAATTCCCTTCTATGGAGATACCTTCAAGAAAACATGATCTCTTACTTGAAATTCCAAATCGTTCCTTCGGTTATCTCCATAGCTCTTCTGCCTACTTTGAGCTGCTTTGATGTGATTTTGGATTACCTTCACCTTTTCCATCGTTTCCTCCACCAGTTCTGGACCTATATATTTTCTTTCACCAACGCCATCCCAACAGGTCAGTTTGCGACATCTCTTCCCCTATAATGATTCATATGGTTCCATATGAATACTTGAATGGAAGCTATTGTTATAGGAAAATTCTACCAGAGGTAAATATTGATCCCACATAACCTGAAAGTCATTTGAACAGGATCTCAATATGTATTCTAATTTTTGAATAGTCCGTTCTGATTGTCCATCTCTTTGAGGGTGGTAGACAGTGCTCAAATGATGTTCAGTATCCAAGGCCTTCTGAAGACTCTTCCAGAATCATGAAGTAAAATGGGGATCACGATTAGAAACAATCGATAGGGGTAATCCATGAAGTCTCACAACTTAATTAATATATAGTCTTGCTAGTTGTTAAAGTGGTAAATCTTCCCTTATAGCAAGAAAATATTCTGCCTTGGTATGATGTTCAATAATGACCCTTATTTCATCATTCATTCTAGGATTCTTTGGTATCCCCATGATGAAATCCGTCGTAATATTATCCCATTCCCACTCAGGTATAGGAAGAGGTTGCAATACTCTACGAGGCTGTTTCCTTCCAGCTTTCACTTGTTGACAAACCATACATCTTGACACAAAATCAGTAATCTCCCTCTTCATGTTGTCTCACAAAAAATTTTCTTCCAAATCTCTATTCATTTTGGTGCTCATAGGTTGTATAGAGAAATTGGAACTATGAGCATCATCTAACAATTCCCTTTTTAGATCAGGTATATCGGGAACACAAATCCTTTTCCCAAATTTCAAAATTCCATCTTCATACACAAAGTCTCTCAATCTCCCTTCATTCACATATTTAATCTTCTTTTGAAATTCGTCATCATCAGTCTGATAACTCTTAATATTTTCTAGTAAAGATGTTTTGGAAACCATTTGAAGAATAATTGATGTTTAACCTTCCATGTTAATTCCCATATCCATCTTCACTAGATCCATGAAAATAGGATCCCTTTAAATTATCATCATGTTCAAAACTACATGATCTTTTCTGCTCAAAGCTTCTTCCACCATGTTTGCCTTCCCTGGGTGGTAGTGTATCGTGCAATCATAATCCTTGAGTAATTCAAGCCTTCTCCTTTGCCTCATGTAGAGTTCTTTTTGTGAGAAAATATACTTCAAACTATTGTGATCAGTATAAATCTTACATTTTTTACCATAAAGGTAGTTAATCTATATCTTCAAATAAAAGATCATAGCTGCTATGTCGAGATCATGAGTAGAATAGTTTTTCTCATGAATTTTCAGCTCTTGTGATTCCTAGGCAATAACCCTATCATTCTACATAAGGACACAAACAAGTCCTTTCTTCAATGCATCACTATAAATAACGAACCCAACATTCCCTAATGGAAGAGTCAATATAAGATCATTGACTAATATTCTCTTCAGTTCTTCAAAACATTCTTCACACTCTTTTGTCCAATGAAATTTAACCCCTTTACGTGTGAGCTTTGTTAATGGGTTAGCCAACTGGGAAACATTCTGGACGAAATGTCAATAAAAACCTGCTAAACCAATAAAACTGTGAACCTCAGTTATACTCTTAGGAGATGTCCATTCATTGATATCCTTAGTCTTAGAAGGATCGACAGGGATTCCATCTTTGGAGACAATATGGACAAGAAAATAAATCTCCTGAAGCCAGAATTCACACTTGTTAAAATTCCCATATAATTCATGTCTTCTCAGAGTCTTCAAGATAATGCGCAAATGATTTTCATGATCTTCATAGCTTTTGGAGTATACCATGATATAATCAATAAATACAACCACAAATTCATCTTGATATTCCTTGAAAACTCTATTCATTAGATCAATGAATATAGAGGGCTCATTAGTCAACCCAAAAGTTATTATTGTAAACTCGTAATGCTCATACCTAGTTCGAAATGTTGTCTTTGGAATGTCTTACTTCTTCACACAAAACTGATGGTATCCAGATAGAAGTTCCATGTTTGAAAAGTATTGAGCTCCATGCAGTTGGTCAAATAAATCATCAATGCGAGGTAGAGGATACTTGTTCTTTATTGTTATAGCATAGATTTCTCTGTAGTCGATACATAACCTCATAGATCCTTCTTTCTTCTTAACAAAATGGACAGGGGCTCCCCATGGAGAAACACTAGGTCGAATAAATCCATTATTAATCGATTCCTCTAGTTGTTTCTTTAGTTCGACATATTCCATAGTGGTCATTCTATAAGGGGTCTTTGATATAGGCCTTGATCCAGGAATTAAATCAATGGAAAACTCAACTTCTCATTCTAGAGGATGTCCAGGTAAATCTTCCGGAAACAAATCTACATATTTTTTCACAATAATTACATTCTATATTTGAACATTTCGTTCCTCACCCATAGTCATTTCATTCTCTTCATCCCCAATAATTAAATTTACTTGAGCTACTGGGGGTGGTTCTAAATAAGAATTAGGTGGTGATGATTCCACCCAAAGATAAGGTGTTCCATATCATCATCATCAAAAAATAGTAACCTCCTTATTCTTACAATAAATTTTTGCATCATGGTCTGAAATCCAATCCATACCGAGGATTATATCAAACTCATGCATAGGTGTGACGATGAGATCAGCCGATAATGAACATTTATGTTCTCTAATGGGGACAGATTCAGAAAACATTGTTGCAATGATACATCCCTTAAGAGTTTTAACTGACAACTCCATTATTAAATCAAATTCGAAATATCTAATTTTCTTAGAAAACTAGGAATATATGAGACAATGCGATGATCCATAATCAAATAGTGCATTTGCTAAATTTGAGGAAACCATTCAATTACCTGCCACCACGTCTTTCGGAGCGTCTACCTCAGCAGTAGTGATAGCATAAGCTTGGCCTTGATCCCTTTGCCTTTTCGTAGGTAAGTTCCCCTAATGCTTAGGGAATTAATTTTCATAATGTCCCATCTCCCTGCAATTATAGCATTGGACATCGGTAGCTTCCTTCTTCCCCTTGCAATCACGGGCTTGGTGGCCTTTTTCACCACACTTGTAACAGAATCCCATTCCTTTTAAGCAAGTACATGGGTGTTTCTTCCCACATTTACCAGAGGATGGATATTCAACCTTTCCCTTCTTCCCCTTATATCCATTCCCAGACTGATTAGCAGATCTCTTGTTCTCTTTATTTTCTTTAATGTCATATGACTTAGAGAATTATTTTTCCTTCTTGATAGCACATGAGACAATGTATTCGTACGATGAGAAGGATTGTGAGACTAATGCTCGATGAAGAAATAGTTTTAACCCATCAAATAAATGATCAATCTTACTTCTTGGGTTATGTATATAATCTCTAGCATACCTTTATAACCTTGTAAAGATAGCCTCATACTTTGGGACATTCTCATCCTCCTTTTGTCTCAAGCTCAGAAATTGCATTTCTATATCTGCTCGATGGTCGCGAGGAATGTATATTTCTAAAAATAGATCATTGAACTACCTCCATTCCATATTTGATACTTCATCACCTTCCTTCGTGTTTTGAATCAATGAACATCATTGACCAGCTTCTCCAGTGAGGCGATAAACTTCCATGATAACTTTTTCCCTTTCACTACTCCCCCAAGCCTGAAATATTTTTTTTCTAGGGAACTTATCCATTTCTCAACTACTAATGGATTTGTACACCAATTGAATGTTGGTGGTTGCTGCCTCATGAAGCGATCTAACATTGATCCTCCACGCTGTGGATCAGGGTGCTCCATACGTGTAAGGTTGTTATTTATAACCTGAGTGAGTTGTCCCAGTATGGTGATAAGCTGATCAGCAGCAGTTGTATCACCAACTCCACAATAATTTTCTTGACCAGGTGGACAATCCCTATATAGAGTTCCTGCATTGACACAGTTTCCATTTCTTCCACGACGCACCATTTCCGAACAATGGCATAAAGTAGATCAGTTGTTGAATATAAATACATATTTCCATACTTATAAAACACTTAACATAAATTGAACTATTTATGGATATAATTAATAATCATAACAATGTTTTCTTTGAGGAAGTATATACTCATAAACCCTTCATAATGATTTTTAAAGAAAATGAGAGTTATCCAAAGAATATCACCCATGAGTGTCGTAACCAAGATTGCAGCAAGACCAATTGTCGTACACCACTTCCCATTCGAGTCTTTCTCAAAGCGGTGTTTTCAGGTTTTACTCCTAGGTACATCAGTGCCAGAGCCGCCTCTACCAGCTCATATCCAGACAGGGATTTATTTCTCGGAAAAATCACAAAATCTCTACAATACCAAAATTCTAGGAAGTTCTTCTATACTAATCCTCAAAGTCCATATTAGGTCTATGTGCTCTAATTAGAGTTTATCTAAATCTAGGTTCCAAGGTTTTTACTAAACATCCTTTGATACCAACCGTAATGCCCCGACCCCAGTTACCTAGAGTCGGTGCATTATTACAGATCATTGGCATGATCACAAGAAAGATCAAGTCTCGAAAGACCGATTAGTTTAGTTGCCTTGGAATAACTAGATACATTCATAATGTTTACATTAAATCATAAAGTGAAAACTACTACAAAAGCATCTTGTCTTCATTTCCCCTCATATTATCCTAGCAGGTCATTCTTAAATTACTTCTTCACATACTGGGAAAAATAAAACATTGAAAGTGGTGTGCTTAGACGCTCAGTAAGGATAAAAATATAGTGGAAACATTCATAAATAAATAGAAACATTTAAGGAAATGTATAAATAAAAAAAAGCTGTTTAAACTTGAACTTCAGGATAATATGGAAAAGATAAAATGAAATAATGTCATTTAATTATTCAGATGGATATTCTACATGTCAAATAATCACATGCAATATCAATAACCACTTTTGTAATGATGGAATGCATAATGTTAGACTATCATAACCACATAGCCAAGGCCTCGTGCAAAGACAACAAATAAGATTTTGTCAAAGACTTGTACCAAGACACTAGTTTATCTCATGAGACCTACCGATGCATCGAGGAGCTATAGCGGCCTCCACCCGTCACTTATTAAGTCCAGTGCTTTCCCCATATGAACATGTTTAAACATAACATAAACATTCGTATTAAAACTAGCATATGAATTGTCAATAATTTCTCTATAGACCATGAATGCTATAAAAATAACACATCCACCATCAAACATATCACAAAAACTTCAATACAATATGGATGTTTTGTTTTATAATAAATAAACTTCAAAATAGCTTAAAATCCATCAAAGGATGTAGACATAGATGAAATCAAAACTATTTTAGAGAAATAACTCTTTTTTGAAATCATTTAAAAGTCACATAATTATAAAATAAGATATTTAATTTGAAAATATTATTAAAATATTTTCAGGGATGCTTCAACAATTTTATAATGGTGGTAAATATATGTGCCCACCATATAAGTTAAAAAAAGACATTCTTACCTTAATTCTGTCGAAAAGGTTAAAAAGGGCCTTGTTTGGAAAACGACTGAAATATTCCTTTATAAACATCTTATAAAAAGTAAAACAAAAGTATAAATGACTTTAACCCATATTCGGTAAAATAGTAAGAATGTTTTGAAATACATTTTTAAGAAACATGGATGTGGATGATAAAGTGGTCCTAGTAGATAATTACGTATAAACAACCTTGGATAATGAAGAGATTGTGAAATAAACCCTTACCTTTTCCTTTTACTTAGTTGATGGTATTTTAACCACCTGTATAATAGTTAAAACATTGTTATTAAATTATACAAGAACCATATACATAATTATGATATCATATATGATTTTTTAACATTGATTTGTTAATAATATCTTAGTATTATCATTATTCCGGGTGTTAACTTACGTGTTTTATTTTATATTTTTTTTCATTAGTCATGTTTGTTATGGATAGGTTGTACCTTCTTTATATCAAGAATGTTATAAGGTTCTTAGAAATTACTTTTAATCAACAAATGAGAATTATTCATGAGTGGATATGATGGGGAATGAATCTCATCGCATTCGTGGAGACTGTAGTCTGTACGTACGCATGAGCAACAATATCATTATTTTGATATTAAAATAATATGTAATTGGATGGTATATCATATATAAAAATCATTATCATGTTATATTTATTATTTACATTAATTACACATCATTAATATTCCCATCCAATTAATAATACATTGAATAACAATTACACCACGACGTGGAGACGGTAAGGCATACATACGCACATATGTTGACATGTCATTCAAAGGAAGAATAGAATACTGAATATGGTTGTACCATATTTATAATAATATCACAGTACATAGGAGATACTGGATTTATTATTTTATAATGGGAATAACAAATAAAGAAGAAGTTGAAGAAGAAATGAATTTGAAAAAGGGTGGTGAAAACATTACCTCTTCTTCGGGTTCTTCCTTTTCATTTAATCAAAAGGGATCCTTAGGTTGGATTTATGATCAAAATAATTCCTCTAAGTTTTATTGATGGAAGTTTATATAGTATTTGGGCAGGGTTTGGCCGAACCAAAAGTCTTTGAAGGTATGATTAATTGGTTATAAGTGGTGTCCTTTTATAAGGGGGAGGAGGGGTACCTTAAGAAAATCTAGAATTTTTATTTTATAATAAATTCATATTCAGTTTCTAATGGCTCCAAAGTGGATTATTTAAAGGTTAATGTGGGTATGGGTTGAAAAAAACTCAACCAATAGAATTTATACCGGTTTGGGTCATTATATAAACCTTATGTTTTAGATTTAACTCTTCGTTAATTTGTTTGACACTTACCATGTCACTTTGTATTTTTATATTCTGTAGTTAATAAAAATACTATATACCTCCTAGAGACCACCAAGTGGTCCATTAATGATACACCTATCATTATATAAGTATCTTTCCCGATCCTTTGATTTTTAAGAATTTAATATCAATTAATAATATAATTTTTGTTTTAAAAACTCTTTTATGTCAATTTTGACACTATTGGGTGTTTTGTTTTTGATAATTTTATAACAGAATTATTACTTCGAAAAAAATTTATATAACCAATAATAATATGTCATATTAACCTATAAAATTAGTTTAATTCATAAAAAGTCTCAAATTAAATTTATTTTAATATTTATAATTTCAATTATTTTAATATTTCATTAATTAGGTAATTACTGCAACACCATTGTGTCATAAATAAATTAAATTATTTAATGTCTAAAAATTATAAATAAAATAAAATTATGTACTAAATATTTTTAGATTTATAATTAATAATTAAAATTTAATTTATCTTATGTACAACCCTATATTAAAATATTTTAGTAAATAAACATTGATTTTTACTCTTTTAACTCTTCTTTGGATTAAATAATAATAAATGTCCTAATCTAATCCACGTGGACCTAAATGATAATATTTTAGTCCTAAGGCTGATTTTGGTCGAGATAAACTTGTACAATATAATTATGACATGTGTTAGGGTAATACTAATATCATTTTTACCCTTAATTACTCTATTTACTTTTAACCGTGGTAAATAAAAGTAAAAAGTTACTATTCACCAAAAATTATTTTCATCTCATTGAACCACATTTTACTCCTTCATATTAACCGTGTCTCTCAGATTTTTTAAACTCCACTCACATAAGCGATAAAATTATATTTTATGAGAATTTCCAAATTCTCCTCGGAGGTGGGTAATAGACAGTGAAAAGTTCAATAAAATTTTTATATATCTAATGTTATTTTAATCTAACTCCAATTAATTAAAATGAACATATATAGGTATTATGTATCTATTTTGGCCATAACTAAATTAAAATAAAATAATTAAAAATTTAAATAAAAATTCGGTTTTAAACTATAACTCAGTGTTTTTTCACTATTCATCAAAAATTAAAAGTTTTCAGAAAAATACAAAAATTTCACCATAGGCTAATTTCGATATTCCAACACCAAAATTGAAGTCCATTTTGAAAGATAAAATTTATAAAATTTCAAAAAAAAAATGGTATTACTATTCATAACGGCTAGTTTGATTGGTTGTGGTGTGTGTTAGAATTCGAAGTTGCGTATAACACACGATATTGTATTATTCAAAGAGAAGCGTACCATGGAAGCTTGGGGTGTTACAATAATAATTAATACTATAAACAAATTTCAGCCACTATAGTTCGATATGTATGAATTTGAATTTAAAATCCCAATTTCTGTGATGTATGATGTTAAACATAGATCAATACCTATGTGAAACTGGGATACCGCTTAATGAGAGATGATTTTACAATGTATAAATGAGATTAATCATATGACATGTATGAGAATATCATAGAATTACATACCAATATATAACTAGGATTCCTCATGCGATGAGTATGATATGGAAAAAAACCATACCCATAACCTGAGAATGAGATGTCGTGTGAGAACCATGTTATTCATCAATTCCCTTTCCAGAGAGGACTTCCCCCACCTGTGTTGGTAATCTTCCATTCCATGTTCCATAACTTTGTGTGGCTTGATTTACCTCTTCATGGGATATTTAATGTCGCATATAATTTTTTCTTTTTTTGGAACCAACTATAAATTTATCAACACTTTATCCCCATAGCCCCATTTACAGTTGTAGAATTATAGCATTCAAATATGTGCCATTTGTTTCCTGGTACATGTTTGGAACACGATCCCCATTGGTTCCTTTCACAGAAGGTTTTTTCCATTTTATTCAATGAAAATTTATTCTAAACAAACATAATCCCAACATCTTTTCATTAAATTTTCCTCTATGGTCCAATTCATCTGAAATCAATCTACTTGCAACTATAATCATGAACAGTTCATTTAGTGTTCAGCCTCTTTAGCTTCATTGAAGTCGGGTTTGAGCTCTTGTGTACCAAGAATCGCTGAATACCCCTTTACATTTTTAAATAATTATTAAAATAAAATATTTACAATAGGTCCATGATCAATGAACTCAAATTGGGATCCCTGATTCAAGTACTATAACCCCAGACTATAGGCATTCAATCCCCATTTTTATGGTTTGATTCTTGTCTCAGCAAACATGTGTTGACACAATTTTCAAAACTACATGTGGCCTGATAAACATAATTATGATAAACATTATGATGCCTTATCTTTATATCTTCATGCCTAGCTACAAATTCATCATGAAACCATTCATTACCCACTGTTATATAACTATAAAATTCCATGTGTGCCTACATTTATGTATAATCATCATTCATGTACCTAGATCCATTAGCGGGATGAGATTCCATCATTTACTTATATGTGGAAGAAATGGATGTGAACATAACTATGGTTTCTCCAAAAATACCCTTAGTTCACAATGTTAAACTACATCCTTACCCCATATAAATTCAGGATTCCTCTTAATAAGTGTTTATTTTACCTTGTATCAAACCATGATTCCCTATATGAAAATTATAGGTTGAACAATCCCAACATCCTCAAAACATGATGTTAAACTATAGCCTTATCATGTATAAATTATAAATGTATTATATCCATATATGATAAGATTCAATATCCTCATTCAATGTTGTAATACCTTTCTAGCATCGGCGTCCTACCATGTCGTGTTCCAAAACTACGTACGGCCTAATTTCCATCCTCATGGGATAAATAGTGATGTCCATACATCTTATTCTTGTACTATCCCCCTATATTGACTTGTTGGTGGGTCTTTCCTTCCCCAATGTCATGATGTCATTTTAGAGAATGGTTCTTGGAGTTTTTTTGGAAAATGTTCCCTTCAACTGTCCTTTCACATGATGTTTCACCCATTCATGTTGTGTAAACTTATATGGGACACTCATTCCCCTAGTAAATGTTACATGACATTAAACCAATAAACCTACATTTATTGTGATCTCTATGGAATTAAAATATTAGTATCCTTAGTTCATGTTGTAGGAATTTAAACCTATTTGCAGAAAATTCACAGCACACGATGTTAAAGTGTAGCCTTACCCTATCTGAAACGATATTAATTATACAATATTTATGGTACATTAACAATTATACCTTTTATAAAATCGGGATGCCTCGTAATGTGAGATTACCCGATATCATTGTTGGAGGGTACGCAGATATACCAGCATCAATCTCATACCATACTAGGTAACAAAATGAAATTTTTACTGATTACCATCTTTATGGGACATGTTTTGATTCTTAGATATATCATCTATGGTATTTCTCATTCATTGATTTACATTGGTCTGTTCCCCTTCTAGGCCATAAAAAGAGTCCATGGAGGCCAGATGTAATGAAGTCCAGGGAATATGCATGAAAAAGGTTAACTACCTTAGGATGTAAGGACCCGAGACAATATAAACATGAAATCTGCATACCTTGGGTCACATTGGAGGTAATGAAATTAGGGACTACATTCCCTTCGTTCCACGTATTGAAAACCTCAATGTTGTTTCCTATGATCCCATGACACCTTTAAATAATATATTCATTGGACCATGGGTTATGTCCATGAATACACATGAATCTACTAATAGAGGAAAAAAATATTTCAATAGCCATAAGGTGAATAGTAATCTGGATACAAAATACGAGGTGTGAGATCATCACATGTGATTCTATTTGTAGGGATTCACCTCATCCAATGAAATCTGAATAGTTCAGGACAACCAATCCCCTAGTTTTTTGTATACTCCATCGCCCCATAGTTTTCTCGTTCTATATGAACCATTTATTTATATATTGAGACTCAAATTTTGAGGTAACCAACAAACCCATCTCAACTACCTCTTTCTAGGATAATTATATGAGAATATTCTGGGTGATGCCTAATATTCCCTTTAAGAAATCCTCCCACTTCTACTTCAGTGATTCACGCATTATCCGAATTGGATAACCATAATCCTCCCAATCTAAACATGCTCCCTAATAGTAATTTTCAATCAACTCAAGATCACTTGCCATTCTAGGCTCATTTCTTGAAGGATATTTAGTAGAAATAATAGTTCCCATCATTCTAATTTAGGCATCGTTCAATCCCTAATTTTATCTACACACCATTAAATTAATGAAGAATATAACATGTGTTTTAAACATTGTTAACATGTATTACTCACTCTTTATTTATTCCCCTTTTCACATTCTAGATCCTGAAAATCAAAATCATTGGTGTGACATTTTTGGCCATTTCTTCTCCTCATTGTGTTCTCCCTTATAAGAAATATGAACCCCATACCATTCAATTTTTATGGCATCAAGCATGTATCATGAAGGCTATGGGTTTGAGAGGATGTTCTACTTATGAAAATGTTGTAACAAATGTTCAAAAAATATTATGAGATCTTTGAAATTAAACTAGGATTCCGAGTCCCAGCCTCAGGACTCCAAACTATGTGTAAGTATCCTCTGAAATGGGTTGTGTGGTCTAGGTCCCACTTTGGCCCCTAATTCAAATAAATTTTATCACACTACCATATTACAAATATCCATTTTAGATGAAAATCTCATGGTACATGCATTAAAACCATAAAATAAAATCCATGGATCAAGCATCGTGACCCTAACTATATGTGAGTTTTCTTGGGGTTGTTTTTGTGCAACATTGGGTGGCTTTCTAGAAACCTATGTTCTTGTATGTTTACCTTCCTTCAGTGTTTCACATGTTCTGTTGAGATACACTCCCCATGGTCCATACATTATGAATTTAAAATATTCTCCATGGTCCTAGAGATATATTTCAGGGTGTAGGTCCCCCTATAACTCAATTCCTTTTAGGTTGTCACTATGTCGTGCTTCGCATCTGCTTTAGCAGTATTAAAGCCATGGTACAAACTCTATCACCTTAAACCAGGAGTCCATGATCTAAGATGCATTCACATAACCAAAAGTCCATTGTCCAAGAATTATGACCTCAAAATATATGAAATGTTTCCTAGAATCATTTGGTACAACATTGGGTGGAATTTTATTCCCTTCCATTCACATTAGGTAACTTTTCATTATTATCACTCCTATTTTTCCATGACATGCCTCCTGATGATCCAATCCTCATGTCATTAAACTATGTACAACTTTTACTCATATTTCATGTGGAACATGGCCTCCCATGAATCCCATTCTTATTGGGTTACTACTCCATTGTGTCTTCCCAAACACATTATGGTGCCCATTGTCCAAACCGTATGACCTTAAACCAGGATCCAGACCCGAGTAATAGAATCATGACTTTAAACAATATGCATGTCCTATTGGGAATGTGTTTTATGGTTTTGTGTCTTTCTGGACCTCCTTTCATGTAAGCTTGTTACTCCATCACACTACATATATCCTTTTAAGATGCTCACCCTATGCTCTAGGATCAATGAATTTAAACTAAGTGTTATTGACTAAGGTTTAAGACCATAAAATTACTCCATTAAAATTATATCTAGGATATACTATTTGTTAGGTGTCCTCCTATTCCCCTTGATTCTTGTTGGGGTACCCCTACCTTATTCCACACATATACTTGATGGGAGACAATTTTGGTCTAAGACATAATGACCTTCAACTATTTTTGAATCATTGACAGAGTAAATACTTTTAATTTTTTAATTATAGTTTCATTGTATTTAATCCCACCAAAGTTTATTTTAAGTTCAATTTTCAGGTTTTATGTGTATAGAGGCATCTTGAGCTAAATTAAAAAAAATGTAATAATTTTGTAATTAAACTATTTAAATTTATTTATGTATTTCAACCATAATTTATTATAAACTGATTTAATTTATGAAATTTGTTTTTAGTCATGAATACATACTTTGATTTATTTAATTATTGTGGAACCAAATTTCAATCCATTGTTTTAATGCCCAAAATAAGCCCACAATTTAGGCCACAAAATATTTTTATAGATTTTTAGATTTATGATGTTGGGGCTATATTTCATAAATTGATGAACAAATGGAGGTTAAATTAAAATATTATAATGAAAATATCCAGAGGAAAATACTTCTTAGCTATGGAACCACATTAATTTTACAATATCATACCCATAAATTTATGGGAAATCAGATTTTTGAAACTCAATGATTCTTTCTAGCCAGAAAAATGATTCAGATTAATTATACATAATGTAATCTACATGTGAAAAATGATATGGATTTTTGAGGTAGAACGAGAGATACATTTTTGAACAAAATTACAAAAGACTAATTTTCCAAATTCTATCATTAAATGATTCTTATGCATGCACACATTTGGAGGAAAAATTATAGAGAAAAAGTTTCACTTATTTTTCTATAAAATTGTATTCCCTATATTGAAAATTTTTACACCTATATTTGGCCATTTTCTATATTTTTTAGATTATTTTCTTTGTAAATTTTTTATGTATTTTTAATATATTTTACACTTATTCTTCATATCTTAGTCATATTTTTATCTCTTGTGTTTCCAACATATTATTTTCCATTAATATCTATTATACTCATGATTATGAGTAACTAACTTGAGGATGTTCATGTGGAATCAATCTAGTGTTGATCCAAAGTAATTTAGAATTTGTGTTTATTGCTTCTTGTTTTCATTGATTTAGGTCATGGGGGATCTTAGTGGTTAATACACCTTTGTGTCTGCACTTCTCACCAGAGTCTTAACTTTCTATTCTTCAATATTTGGCATCGATTGAGGAGGTGGATGTATGGTCTCTTAGAGATCATTAAGTGAAATATATATTCACAAAAATATGTAGAATATGATATTCATTCATAGATTTAAGTGTGTTCATTATGTAAATTTGAAACAAATAAGTCGATTACGAAGTTTTACTCTATGTGTTCTCAAGGGAGGATCCCTTTTCTATTTAAAATCATTGAATTGACATTAATTCTACATGAATTATATGTTTCTCAATATTTCACTCATATTAAAACTCATCCAAATTATATTTGTTTATCTTATATTTGATATAATATAACTTGAGAAATTATAAATACTATTTTGTGCGAGTTTCCTCCTTGAGACTAACTGTGAGAGTGCACTATATAACATGATTGGTTAAATTAAATATTGATCGAGGATTCATGAAAGATACATGAGAATAAATTTGGAGCCGCTTATGGGGATTCACAATACTAGCACACAGTTTTTTACATGAAAAATAAAAAACAGTCATAAATTTCAAAAATAATTAAAAAAATAATTTTCCTTGATGCTTTCAAATGATTAAATTTTCAATACATGGAATAATTTCTCTCATGTATAAAAAATGATGTTTCAAAATTCTATAGAAGTGATCGTACAAATAAGTATTAGTTAGATAATGGATCTAAAAAAAATATGGTGAATGTGCATGACATGGTTATCTCACATCAAGAACTAGTGATCGTACTCAATCAAGCCATGGGTGATTTTCATAGACTGAATGGAGATGATTAATTTCCATTAAGACTACCCAATTTTATAGAAGACATAAAAAATGATGTAGCCCAACTGAAGGACCATAAAAAACATGACCATTTTATGATCTCGATCAAAGAAGACCAGGATGAGCTATAGTGTATTCATGATGAGGAATACATACCTTCTAAGATACATTTTGGAGATCAACAAGACCTAGACAACTTCTAGAATGAGTATGTGGTACAATATGTTCTCCATATTCTAGAGACAGTAAAAGATTTTGCACGACTCTACATTCCTCTATCCATGGAATAGGAGGAAGCCGCAAAAGCTATGGAATTTGAATAATGGATCGAGGCTCCTGAATACCTACACCCATCTGTTATGATCCAACTTCAAGAGTAACTTATCACTGAACAAGTAATTGAACCAAAAACTACTCATTGAGATTATCCATTATTGAACTTTGTACATTCTTATTTCAATCAATATGATTTGATTATCATTCCTTATTATTATAAAATTTCATATTTGGTTAAACCATTCCTTTCCTAAGGGAAATATGAATAATACTTACATAAAATGGAACACATTGAGCTCCCAGATTCTATTTAATATAAACTTGAGGAAGTCTCTAAGGATATCCAAGTAGCTAAGGATGAGGAAATAAAAATAAGGGATTATCAAAATGAAAAGGGGGAATTATGATTTACATTACTCATGTTTAAATTCCACAGAAATAAAAAAACATTTTATCACTACTTTTGTAATTTCAATACATGCAACCCATGTAAAGTCACCACTAGAAGAAAAAGAGGACGATTCACATAGATAAACTAAATAAGATGATTATTCCTACTTAATACTACCCCCATTACACAATCTATACATAATTATGATGGGAGTGTATCTGGTATACACAATCCATGGATCCTTCCTCAATAATAATGACTAAGAAAAATATGGGAAAATCCACATGTGGTGGTTTAAATAAAATAATATTTATCCAACATCAGACTATGGATAATAGTTAGTAATACCATCTAAAGTAATTAAAAACTATGGCCACACTTGGGGGGTTATACATTGTCTTATCCCTTTTTCTTTCTTTTTCTGAATTTATATTTTAATTTCTTTTTAAGATTATTCAAACATGAAACCAACTCCCTCTTATATTTTTTAGCATAAATGACATGATCTATTTGATAAATTGTGTATTATTCTTTTATAAGTTAATTGTAGTAAAAGGGATCCCCTAAATAGTGGATGAAAAATTTCTAAGATTCATTTTAAAATGGAGTTCACATTTAATTTTTATCTTCTAAGATACTTATATTTTTTGTATAAGAACCTATTTTGAGCGTAAACTAAATTTTTCTACAAAACATGAACTCATGTATTCATTGAATTATCTACTAGATTTGAGTTTCTTACGAATACTATGATTCCATGTTTTTTATTGCAATGTTAATGTGATTTAATGTTTAAAAAGTACAATTAAATGCTTAATGAGAATCATGGATATTAAAATTAGGACTCACGAGTTAAGGAAATTAGTTGATTAATGTAAATGAAATTTCACAAACATTTTTCATCTTATGAATTTTTTAAATTATTTTGAATTGATTTGTTATTATTAATCACTCCTTGATTTATTTTCAAATATTATATTTCACATTCCTAAGAGTATTTCTAGTCCATGTACTTCCTTTTAATGTTGATCAGATTTCCTAACTGATATTGTGACATGTCACAATCCAAAAACGTATTTGGAACCTATCAAAGCTATAACTTTGAAAAAAAAATATCAAATTATATAGGTATGTTTTTATAAAAAAACTTATTTTTAAAATAAATTATTTACATCAATCCTTTTTATCCCACATATACCATGAATGACTTTGTTAAGGATGAGCCTTGTTTTATTCAATTTTGATCAATTCATTTCGTAATCTTATTAAATGTAAGATATTATACTGTTTAAGTGTGGGGGTGAAGAGATTAATGGTGAAAGGGATGAAATTAATTTTATGGAAAAAGTGTTGGTGTTAAATTTTCAGTATAAATAATTTTTTTGATTCATTAAATTTATTTTATTTTTCCCCTTCAAGAAAAAAGTAAAAAAAAATATGAATGGTTTTTGACCTAGAAGAAATAAAAATCATCATCACTAGACCACATGTTATTTTTCATATGTGGTTAGGTGGTGTATTGGATTATTATTCTAGGAATAAATTTCAAATAATAATAAAAAATGAGAAAAATAGAAAATGAGAAAAAATAATAAAAGTAAGTAAAAATTCAAGAAGGTTCACATATTTTGTTATAATTTTATTGTTCATGATCTTTTATTTTAAAATTTCGGAGAAGTAGGAGTTATTAAAATGAAGGGTACAATTTCATTATACTTTTCTTTTTGATATTATGCATTTTAAATAAGTGATAAACATTCTCCATAATCTTTAATTTTTAAAACATCAATTCCTACAAACCATAAAATTCAGATTTATTTGATCTTTTAATGAAAGTCTTCACTATTTCATGTGCCTCTTCTCTTTACAAATTAGACAAGTTAGTTCATTTATAAACATATGAATAAGGATCATTTAATCATGAAATCATAATAAATATACTTGAGTTATTATGATGAATGATGATATAAAATAATTTAAAGTGAGGTAAATTAGGACATGTCATGTTTAAAAATAGTGAATTAAGGAACTAGAATGAATGAGAAGAGAATTTCCCTAATTTTAAAATTGGAAAAATTAAAATACATCAACAGAATTTTTCTTTAGAAAATGGGAAATTAAATTTATATTTTATGTATATTCTTTAAAATCTTGTTTAACATTGATTCTATTTTCATTTTATTTCTATTGAATTTGAATCATGCTAACATTAGTGCCCGATAAATTCCTTGTTGAGATTTAATGCTTGAGTAAAAGGATGGTCAAAGTTATGGTTAATTAACTGAGTAAATATATTCATATATTTTAATTTTAATTTCAATATTTTTAATCCAAATAGTGATTTATTTTATTACCAATTGTCACATTTTATTGTTATAGAAACATGTTGAGCATAATTGAAAAAAAGACGTAATTTAGGAATATAAATGTTTTAATTTATTTGGGTATTTCATCCATATCCTTTTATACACTAATTTAATTTTTTATGTTCCCTTTTTAATCTTCAATACATCATTGGAGTCATTTAATCCATATGGACCCAAATCTAAATCCATCATTTCAATGCCCAAAAGAAGCTCAGAAGTCTAGCATCAGAATTTATGTATAGATTTGGAGATATTTAAAGATGATCATATATATAATAAATGTATTAAAAATGGAGCTCAAATTTGAGAATGATAAATATAAGATCTTGGGGAGAAACATTAATAACAATGGTACCACTTGAATTTGACAATTAAAAGTAAATAAATGTTTGGGAAATAATATTTTAAAAATTAATAGGTTCTTCCTATCATAATAATGTATCATAAAAATATATAAATAATATCTTCTAAACCCAAAGGAGGGAGAATCAATATTTAAGTGAAACTAGAACTACTTTTTGTAATAACATTTCATAAGACTACATTTCCATATTCTATAACTAAATTAGTATAACATGTGAAAACACTTTGAAGAAAAACTAGGGGACTAGAATTTCACCATTTTTCCTTTGAAAAATGTATCCCCTCTCCTTATAAAATTTATGGAAAGTCTATTCATCCTTTTAATATATTTTTTAGTTTCTTTTCCAGGTAATAGTATTATTCATTTTTAATATAATTTAATCTTCTAATTAATATCAATATCTTATTTTTATCTTTTATGTTTCCACCCTGTTCATCTCCAATGCAATCTCTTATTATCATGATCAATAGATACTAAACCACAGATGTTCCTGAGGTATGAATCAATTTTTGAACTCATCTAATTTCAAAATCATGTTTATTATTTCATATTTTCATAGAGTTATGTCAATGGGATCTTATTGGGTAAGTTTTATTTGTGTCTCCGCTCCCCCCCCAAGGCTTTACATTATGTTTTGAAGAAATTTCCCTCGATCGAGGAGGTGGATGTGTGGTCTCTACGATATTATTTAGTGAATTATATATTAAAAAAATATATAAAATAGGATATTCACACATTCAATTGATCATGTATATTAATGAAATTTGAAACTAATAAATATATGATTATGGTTTACTTTATGTGGTCTATTAGGAGGATCTCATTTGTGTTTAACATCATTATTTCATCATTCATTCAGATTTCATTATATTAATATATATATATATTTATATCATCATTTCATTCGTATTTCAAAAGTTACAAGTTTATATTATTTAGTATAATTTTATTTATAATATAAATAGTGACAATAGAAATTTGATATTATATGAGCTTCCTCTATGAGACTGAACCTATGTGTGAACTATATTTCGTTATTAGGTAAATAAAATATTGACCGGGGATTCATGACGAATCCTTAGGCATCAATCACCGAGATCATTTTTTGTGGAACAAGGTTTTCAAAGAATCTATTTCCTTATCGGCCTCTACATGCTGTACCTCAATTACGAACCCCTCGTACACCCTATTTACCTATGATTGAGTGGGCATTATTCATATTAGTCCACAACACGTCCTCATAAAATGAATTTAAACTATGTTCCACATTTTCACACAGTGTGAAATTAAACATTGTGTGTGACTTTATCAATATATGATATTAAACTGTGTGTCCCATATCCTCATTGTTTGATGATTAACTGTGTGTCCCATATTCTCACTGTATGATATTAAATTTTTGGGAAAATTTACACATAGTATGATCTTAATATACATGTCTAACTTTTTAATTGTATGATGTAAAACTATGTTTCCATTATCCCCATTTCATGACATAAAAATATGATTCATATTAGGTCCTTTCTTTTGAATCCATCTTCTATGGTGTTGTTCACATTCCAAATTTCTCTTGTCCTTTATCACAATGAATTTAGGACAACACTCCCCTTTGGAAACATGTTTGACCCCTTTTCATACCAATACACCCATGTAATGTGCTCCAATTCATGATTCCTTAATTACAATAGAGTTGGAATCCATTTGAAAATTTCATCACTCAATCATTACATTTTGGGCTTCCCTTTATTTGGTTACAAATCCTCATCACCACATGAACAATCCCCCTAATGAAAAGGTCCAATTCTAACTTTGATCTTATACTTTTCTAAGAACAGGCCCTTGAAAACATTTTATGAAATTATGAGACAAGTTCTGTGATGCAAACATGGTCAGCAGTTGACCCTTGGTTATTTGTTACCATCCCTATCTAAATGGTATGAATTATTTGTTTCAAATATGGTCATTAGTTATCATGTATAATTATGAAACTCTAATTGTGTTTTAGATTTTTGTCATCATCATTCCTTATCTTCATTCCCCATTTTGGGTAGAATAAAATACCCATGGAATTAACCCATTTATGCACTAAAACACATTGGAAAAGAATTTCATCTCTTTAGAGAACCTCATTCTCCCTCCATTTCCCCTCTCGAACTGATCACTCATGATGGTCAGTCCAAATATGAAGACCCTGGGATTTCAATGATTATATAAAAGTCTCATATAAATCAGAAGTCACATGGTATTTCCTTGTTTTTAAAACTGAAAATTCCACACATGGGGGTTTTTTGGTTTTTGGTTGTTTCATGAATATGGATGAAGTGAGATAAAATAAGAAATAAGGTTTAGTTTATCAATAATTAATGTATACCGATTAATGTTATAGAGGGATATTCTAACATTGGAGTCTCTCCTTTAAAAAATGTGCCCTTGAATTTGGGCTAAATTATCAGACACTCAATCTTGGATAGGAACTTCCATGTGGCCTCGAGTGTCCCATGCCACTCTTCTAGGTCAAACACCTATTATTCTTATTTTTGGTAGAATACTTGGGTTCTCATCCACACCCAGATATAAAAATCCATGAATTTATCCATAAGGGATATCACCTCGATCACCATAGCCTCGATTGCTACTAGTTGTCCCTTCAAACTATTGATGATTTCATCTTCTATAGTATTGAGAGTAGTTTACTCTTGTGATACCTATTCTTGGGGGGTGATCTCCCCTTTTGTTTCTTAAAGATGCAGGGTTTCCTATAACTTGTTATTATTTCATGAAATCATAATCTATTTACATTCAGCACAAACCATCTGAGTGAGGAATTCTCCAAATAGTGTGTGAAGGTAACTAGAGTGCACCACGCTTGTCCCTAGGTTAAATATATGGTGGTAAACATATCCCTCTTAGTGTACCAGGGTAACCATTATGGTGTAGGTGGTGATGTTCCATAAATAACTCCATTCTTTGAAATGAGTTTATCAACGGTACTTCGTGGAATATGATAGTGTAAAATCAAAATCCATTGGGTGGTGTAGGATTATATGGAGGTAAGACATACATCACATTAGTTGGAGGATCATCCATGGGAATACCCTTGTGTGAAGACAATTCTAAATGTTGAAATAGATCCTCACCTACCCCCTCACCTATATAATAAGCTTCTACTACCCCTATGGAATCTTTAATGTGGACAAGACCATCCTTGTATCCTGAAATTCCTATGTGGGTGGCATGATCATGGCCTCGACTCCCACAACAGCAACTAGTGGTAATTATGGGGTAGGGACATCCAATGTATCATCCCCAACCACTCTATATTCCAGCACAATTTTCACCTCATCCATTGTGGCTTCAACTCCAACAACATCCTCTAATAGTTCCTCAATGATAGTCTCTACCACCACTACTCCTTCATCCAACCCCATTTGGAGACCTCAACCCCCTGCTTTGATGGTGTGGTATCATATGTATCCTCCAATGTAACCTCCATGTTTGGACAAACCTCTATGGTGTCCCCAAACATTTCAACTTTGGGAATAGAATCTGATGTCTCCATATCAAACCAAGGAACTACCAACTCAGACATGGAAATTGGAAACTAATAATCTAGTACAGTTTTAGATACCATTTAAAAATGATTCAATTAAACATATAAAGGAAATGTAGAATAGAAAATAATTAATAGGGTAAGTTGATTACATGAAAAAAAACCATAGTGAGGAGCTCTTGTAAATTCATGTGTAATTCCCCCAATAAGGGAATTCCCCAAGAGGCATCTCTCTTATTCAGGGATACTGCTTCAACTAATGATTGTTTTCTTCAAGTGATAACATCACAATGGGGCCCAATTCTCTCCCCATTAAGGTTTGATCCCCTAACCCGTCATTTGAGGCTCTTCATAGACATATACCAATTCCATTCTTGTTGATTCCATCACAAGTGAGATATGCAATTTGAAAATATTCTTAAGGGTATAATGGTCTTAAAAAAGAGGACAACAAACATATGGTTGACATGGTTAGAATCATGATTTTTATCTCTATATGAGTCTCAGTATGTGTCACATCACAAGGACTCTCCCTATTCTTCCCCCTCTAGTACACCAATAGCCACGTGACCCATAAAGACAACAAGAGGGTAAGACAAGTCAAGAATAACATTTACGAGGTTGTTCAATGGATGAAGGATTCAACATTTATAAAAAATGTGTTCTAGTTCCTCCATAAATTGCATTATCTCGATGTGAGAAATTTGGAAGCCTTCCATGGTATGACACTTCCTAGTGAGGAGTATCCCATCGACAATGAGATATTTTGACACCCCTGTAGGTGTGGTGATGTGATAATGGAGTCCCAAAATTTATCCAACATTGGGAAAGAAGAAATTCATAGGAACATCTGGTTGACATACTTGCATCCTTGGTCCTTGAAAATATGTCCATGGTATTTCCCCATATAGTTACCCTTATTCTCATAACATCTTTCCCAGGGGATCTAATCTTGAAACTACTTCTCTTCATCCAAAATTCACCTATGTCATCTCTGTAACATTTTCTTTGACCACCAATCCAATAATATCAACAAAAAATGCACTTACCATCACTCTCCATCTTCTCCATGATTGTGGTACATCTCATATTTCATCTTGGGTAGTTTGATGCCTCATAATCTCCCCAGGATATGAGGTCTCCCGGTTTAATGCATAATAATTGGTGATCCCATATACAGTCTTTGGTGGTAGTATCTCATACCACCCCATCCAATCCTCACAAATTAACAGGAACTTGATAAACCATAAAACCAAAAGTATATTTTTCATGATTCTCCATTGTTTACACCTTTATTTTCATCTACTGAAGACATCAAATCTTCTATGTAAACCAATATGGATTGTATAGATCAGAGATCTTATTGTAGTCAACTCTTGAAAATATTACCGAATCATGGAAAACTAGGAGGTACAATCACTACAGGATGGTTCCATTTACTTCATTAGTCATTATTCCCATCGTATGGGATAGCATACGAAACATGAAGCGCTCTTCTGTCCCGACCCATTGCAGCACGTCCACCAGAGCCAACATGAATGGGAGACTCCAAAAAAATATTCAAAATAGTTGGTTGAAGTTAATAGATTTATGGTATATAGATTTTACGTATTAATATTACCATTATATAGATATTACTAGTTTTAGAAGAAGTGGAGGATCCCAAACACATGATGTAAATAATTCCATTGGATTATTTATAAGAGAAACTTATATAGAATCACCAATATTGTGATAGTCAGGTTAACGCACATCCCTGTTCCGAAAATCACCACAACAATGAAGGTGATCACCCCCTACATATGTGAATCCCTCATAAAGAGAATCCATTCGCTAATCGACATGAAAATAATATCCTCCATGCAGGCTAGGCTAGCTTCAGGATTTATGATGTAACCCCACATCTTTTATTATCTTGCATCCAAAATATTCCAATAGGAGTGATCCTTTCTCCACTAGAACTCCGAAAGGCATGTACGTAGCCTACACAATATCTTATCTAATAGATACATGATGAAATATCCAAACAACTTATTGAATGGGATATCCTTATCCCCAACTTTTATTGGTATATTCCTTGAACTAGATGAAGCAACACCCTCAAAAGTGCTGACATTTTCTCCTAGTCATTCCACACATTCTCTATGGGGAGGACCTCAGAATATTTTCCCCCATGCATTTGAATCCCAATGATCTAGTGAATATCCAATAGGTTGATTCCGACCTCTACATTATGTATATGGAATGTGTTGGTCTATCAATACCACTTACTTATAAACTCTAGTGTGATGTCCAGGTGGGGGAATATATAAAATTGTCAGTCCCATGCCTCCTTTTTAAGGCCCACTTGCTTAAAATCAACCTAAAATTCATGGAATGAAGAAAATTACAAATAATAATAGGCCCACGAGTTAATGAAAATGATTTCATCGATTAGATCCCAGTTTTCAGTCCATGCCTTAAGTGGATACTCTATACCCACCTTTAGAATCATCTTATACTTGGGGGTATGTTTCAACTTCTTGGATATCCCCATTAATGTTATTGAAATGGTTACAATTATTGTGTGCTATGATGACACACGATCCTTAATTATATGTCCTCAAACTCCCTAGTGTCACTAGATTACTATAGTAGAGCTTCTGAAAAAGTAGTTGGGGTCATCTCTAATTTCCTTATATATAAACACATCATCCCTCATCCTAAAGCTAATAATGGATGCTTCTATCATAAAAGGTACTCTTTTTGATAGTTTTTACATATTCTAATGATAAATTCATGATCTCATACACCATGAATGTTCTCCCCAATCGGGAAATTGTCAACTATTTCTTCATAAAGAAGGGGAATATTTTTTTCTCCATTAACAACCATTTCGTTTGAGAATTAGCAGTTTTCTTAGGTATGGTTCATGAAGTTCTTCTTATGGAAGTTGGTTTGTGATGTATTTTTATGTGGATATTATTTTTAAAAGGTTAGAATCACAAAAAGAATCTAATAGATAATTGTTCTTAGAGGTAGGGTCACGAATAAGGCGAGGATTTATGAGCGATGGGGATCAAAATTCCAAAGCACTAATGAAGGGTGAGAGCATGAAAAATAGTGAGAACAATGTTTAATCTTATAGAAAGCCTTGCAGTACGTCAAAGAACATGATCCACTATTTATAAGAATACAATATCCCATAGTTTTAATGATAACTTCATGATTTAGAACTGAGAACAACCTTAGTGATTTCGATTCACGAACGTTAGATAATTGCCAATTTTCTAGAATTTTCCCATTGAATCTGACTCTCCATTCATCTATCAATTAAAATTTTATGGGAAGGAATTATTTGACACTGAAATTAGTTTGGTGTTGGAATTTTTGAGGAATTCATGGAATGTTCGAGGAGAATATCAGCCAAAATGACACAAAAATACCTCTTTTGTGTTTGTTTTTTGAAGCATGCTAGCTTTGTTAACAGTCGCGGAACATGAAGATCTAGGGACAGTGAGACACACCTATGATATGGTATAAAAAACACAATTTATATTCCAAATTAATCATAGATATTGACTAGGGTCATCTCACTTGAGGATTATCATAATTTTTTCAATCACTAATTCCAAATTCAATAAATCTAACACTTTTCGGTTTTTTTATTTATTGAATTAAATGTTTGTAGTTTTTTTAATAATGATAAAATTAAATTAATTCAATTATGAATTGAAATATAAATGAATATGAATGATATAATATTTTTTATAAGTAAAGGTATTGGTTTAGGGTTTTATAATGGGTGTAGATTCATTATTTATTTATTATTTAAATTAAATTTAACAATTCATTTGGTGATACCTCATTAATGAATTACATTATTTTGATTTATTGAGTGTGTGATTTTTCCATTCCTTAGGGGAACCAAACCATACCTCCTACAATATTCAAATAGGATGACACCTCAATCGAGAATACTATTCCTAGAAGACCCTGCTCCATTGTATGTTGTTTCAACCCATATGGAAACCCCAACTCCACCATATGAAGTGTTTCCCTAAGATAAGGGAGGTAAAAATAATGAATCAATGAAATTGAATGTATTTGAAAATAATTTCTTCGTGGAAAATTGGTGCAACCATTAAATACTCTCACATCCACCTCAAATAGAATATCAACATGTTAAATTGATGTCCAATAATAAAGTATTCCATGAACCCTCTCGTGGGTCCAAGCCTTGGGATAGTCACATGACATTTAAAAGTTAAATGAGGTCAAAATGGAAGATAGAAGATAGAAACAGTGAGATAAATATTGGAAGAGGAAAAGGGGTCTAAGAAGAGATGGGAAACACTTTATAAAATTATTCATGTGTTACATGGGAAAGAAAAACTAAAATAAAAAGAAATGAATGAAAAATCCCAAATTAGTAGCCGACATCCACATCATCCATCACCATTTGATATGCTATTATATCCACACATGGACTCTTATCAATAGTAATGTAATTGGGTTTTCGGTGTCAAAATATACCATCAATGGAGGAGGTGTCATAATGGGCCTTCAATAGTTGAAATTTCAATTACAGAAAATTACTCGATTGGAATCCACATGCTACCCTCATCCAATGGACCAATTTGGGATAGTTTTATTCATAAAATTTGTAATTTTTTTTAATTTTTATTAGAAATTTTACATTGATTTTATGCATCTAGAGGTTATTATGAAAAAAATACTGACAATGACTTTTTCTAGATGGGAATGGACAAATTATTATTTTTATCTATAACATCTAATGGCCCCAATAATTAGTTCATAACTCAATAAAATTCGTTTTAGAAGCACTTTTATTTTTACTATTTAAATCCATTTATAATAACCTCAATTAGGGGAGTGTATACCAATCTATGCATCATTCATGGAGGTTGGGACCACTAGTACACCTGAAAAAGTAAAATCTATTGATCATTTTAGGCCTCATGATTTTTCTAATAAACTATTAGTCCAGAAGAAAAATATGAATAAAATAAATCAATTAATCTTATAAAACAAATCACTCAAATTGGAATAGTATTTTAATGTTATGCCCAAAATACCATTGTGATAACAATCTACCAAAATTCCATAATTAACAAAATTTTTACATTTTAGCTCAAAACACACCATTATTACAAAAGTGTTGAAAATAAGGTCAAATTAATAACTTTGGTGGTTTTAATAATTTAAATACATATATGAAATGAGGAAAATATTAGTCCTATCAATTCCAACACATTTAAACCATGTTTTCTCCAAGCATGAAATATCAACATGGAATTAATAGGTCACTAATGTTATATATATTTGAATTAAAAATTAATAAAATCAACCAATTTAAAATGTAAAATAAATATTCCAAAACAATATATAAAATGACTATTTAATTTCTCATTTTTCAAAGAAAAAATTATTTTTGTATATTAATTTTCCCATTTTGAAAAATGATAGATATTATCCTTTCATTCATTTGAGCTCCTCAATTCCTTATTATTAAATATTTAAATCCATGATTTATGACACTTTCAAATATTTTATCTCATACCTCAAGATAAAATTTCATTAGAGTTATTCTCATATAATTAAAACATTCTTAATATATATAATCATTTAAAGGAACTAAGTTCTCTAATTTTTAATAGAAAAAGTCACATTAAATCATGAGGGACTTCATTAAAGGTTAAAATGATTCTAAGGCTTGAGAATGGTATAAATGAAGGTTAAAAACATAAGGCTAATATTTAGTCAATTATCTCTTTACTAAAATACACGATATCAAGAAAAAGTGTAATGAAATTATCCCCTTCAAAGTATAAACTCATACATCTCACAAACATTCAAGGAAAAGTTCATTAAAAATGAAATAATAAAGAACGATGTGAAACTTCTAGAATTTCCCCCCACTTTTATACTTTTTTATTTATTTTCAAAGTAGGTTTTTTTGTTTTTTTCCTTTTGATAATATTATTGTTATAATTAAACTCACATCCACCACCATACCAAATATTATAAAAATCATTTGTCCGGTGATGGTTTTTTTATTCTTCAAAGGCACAAACCATTCAATATTTTTAATTTTTCAAAAAGGGAAATATTTAATTACATAAAAGGAATCCAAAACATTTCCTAGAACACAAAATTAATACCCCATGATTTTTACATATAATTTAAGTCATAATTTCCACCATGATTCCCTTAACTCCCAAACATTAATTTTAATATATCATGTAAATAATAAGAGGAGGGTAGGAATAGAGAAAAATGACTTAGGACATTGCTAATCCATATAAAGGTCCTCAATGGCCTCTATGGGATAATTAAGGATTGATATAAATGTGGAAATTTAAGTATAAGTGGTTTACCAAAATTTTCATCAATCATTTTAAATTCATTTTTTCACATTCATTTCTATGAAAAGTTAAAATACAAGATCTAGTTAGTGACATGTCCTAAGATTAGTCATGAAATATGCTCAAGAATAAAATATTAAGTACATGGTATAAAAATCCTCTACATAATGGGAAATATGTTATTGTAAAAATCATTCATGGTATGGATAATAATAAAAAAATCAATTCACCATTATTTCATAAATTAAATGCTATAAAATTTGTTCTGAAATTTCATTTAAATTAATCAACCAATTCCTTTAAAACATGAGTCCCCATTTTAATATATATGCTTCAATTTAATAATTAAATTCTTCATATTAAACATTCAATCTCATTTTAATTGACATTTAAGACATGAAATAAGAGTATTACAAACAAACTAAAGTCTCCTAGATATGCCAAGTAACAAATAACTGAAGCATGGGCATGCAATTTAAATGTTATATCTAAAAACATTTTGTTGGAAAAATTGAAAGGAGTTTAAAATATAAATATAAAAAGTAAACTAAATTTTTAAATAAATATGTGGTCCTCTTCCAATAATGTTTGAGGCTTCCTTATGCGTTCAAGATCCGATAATAGAAAATTACTCAATTAATGGCAAGGATCGTGTAATTTAATCTACGAAATAAAATTTTTTTCAGGAAACCATTCTGGAGTAATAAAAAAATGAATTCTAAATTTAAATTACTAGAAATCATGTAATGATAAATTATGATATGATCCCCCAAGTGGGACAAGAAATTTTAATGCCTCCAAATGGATGTTCTAGCTGTTATTGAAATTATGATGGTTGCGAGGCTTCATGGATTTGAAAAAACAGATGTGGTTCCTTCTAGCATGAACTTTATTGTTCTTATTTTGAAAAATTAAATATATTATGTACATAAGATCCTCCCATTATAATGTGTTACAAAATTCATGGAGGGGGTTGGATAAATTATGGAACTATCTCTTCATTAATTTCTACTTTGGAAACAATCAATTTCACTTCTTAAACTCCCCTATTTAATATTTAATGTCTTTAGGGGGGTATAGGTGTTCTTCAATTGGTGAAATTTGTCTTTCCACACCAACCACCATGGTATAATAAGATTATATTGATTCTAAAAATTCAAAACTATTGGGATTAATACCTATATTAGTTTTAAAACAATTAAATGGGGTTGAGATTAATAATGTATCATCTCCCTTAGTTGGTTCAGCTGGAATCTCTTCTTAAATGGAAAGATCATCTTAAGTTGATCATCACTAGATGGAAGTAGGTAGTCAGGAATCTCCATTTTTAGTATTTCCTCAACATCTCAGATTACCTTAGTGAAATTATGGAATAATACTATCACTTATTTCTAGATCTCAAATTGTTCATGTCAATTCAGAGTTTATCGATCCTTTACATAAAACATTGTGGTGAGATACATGTCTTTTATCCACCTTCCAACTATTTTAACATTATCATAAGAGAATCACCCTATATTTAGAGATCATCTTTAGTAGAAAATATTTATTTTTATTTTACATGTCCGTAATATTCCAATGATTAGTAATGTTAATTTTAATACTTCATGGAAAAGTGTTTTATGTTTTTTTAATATAGAAAACATTTTTTTAAATGTGAATTAAAAAAATACATCGAAAAAACTATAATAAATATAGAACATGGTACCAATTTTGACACACACCTATCGTAGGGAATGGAATAGGTGAATTTATATTCCTAATTCAGTACAGAGGCTGACCAATGTCTTCTCACATGTGGAGCTTCACATTCGGATCATTCACTAATTTTTAATCCACCTAATATTACTCCTTTAGTGTTTTTATTATTTATTGAAAACAATAGTTTTGGTTTGTTTAAAAAATATGAAATTAAAATAATGAAATGAAAAATTGAAATCTAAATGAATATGAAGAAAAAATGATGATTTTAAAGAAATGACTTGGTCAACTGTTTGATGACATGTGACCATTCGTTATTTATTTATTATTTTAATTAAATTTGATAATTCATTTTGTGAAACTTAATTAATTAATTTCATTCCATTGTTTTATTGAGTGTGTGATTTTAGACTTCCTTAGTCACACAAACCCATACCTCCTCCGATTGTCATATCAAATAACACCTCAACGGATAATTCTATTCATAAAATACCTGACTCCACATAATTCCATTTCAACTCTTATGGCATCACCAATTCAAACATATTAAGGGGTTTCCTAATAGAAAGTAATAAAAAATAACGAATCATTGAAAATGTATGGATTTAAAAATAATTTCATGGTGGAAAACTTCCAAACCCATGAAATACTCTCAAATACACCACAAATAGAATAAAAAAAAGTTAATTTTAATTGAAATAACATACAATGCTACAAAACGTCACCCAGGGAAAATCCTCATGTTATTAAATACTCATTTCAATGTTGAAAGTCATCATAGAGGAATATGGAAGAGATAAATAGTGTGATTGATATTGGAGAGAAAAAGGGGTGGAAGAAAAAATGGGAAACACTTTAATAAAATTATGAATGAATTACATGGGAAAAGAAAAAAAATAAAAAGAAAATAAAGATAAAATAAAGCAGTATTTGACGTCCACAGCTTCACTCTCCAATAAATATAATTTTCAAAACACCATTAACATCTTATTTATAGTCACAAAATTGGTTTCACAGTGTCATAACCGGACATTAATGATGTAGGAGGTCCTAATGTGGCTTCAATGGTTTAAATTTAAATTACAGAACATCACTTCAATGGTATCTTCATGTTACCCCATCAAATGACCGAATTTAGGACATGTGTCCTCATGAATTTTGTCAAAAAATATTTTTTAAATTTTTACTCAGAATTAAATATTTATTTTGTGCGTATAGACAATGTAATGTAATATCTACTAAGAATTCCTTTTTCTAGTTGATAATTTTGGAATTCATCCTTTATTGTATAACATTTAATGCACCCTTAATGAGTGAAAAAAATTCATCAAATTCAGTGGAGAATGATGTCTATGTTTCTTATTCCAAATGAATTTGGAATCACTTCAATTAGAGGATTGTAACATGATTTATGCCTCGTTTCTAGAGGCAGGGTCTACTGTATCTACCCGAACAACATGTCAAATTGATAGTTTTTTCAGGCCTCAAGTTTTTCTTATTTTCTCATGCATTAGAATATTAACATGAATGAAATAAATAAAGGAATCTTAAAAAAATAACTCAGATTTGAATAAAATTTTAATGTTATGCCCAAACTCCCTTGTGATAAAAATCTTTATAAATTCTAGAATTAACCACTTTTACAATTTTAGATCAAAATGAACCATTAATAATTTTTTTAAAATTATCTCAAACCGATTAATTTTTAGGGTTTAAATAATTGAAATAAATAAAATAAATAAGGAAAATATTAGCTCTATCATCCATGGATCTCCTTCATGACCACAGAAATTGATGATGGAAGCTTTCGTGAAACATTGATATTGAGTTGTGGAGTGCATCAAGAATGCATAGAAAGTTTTTGGTAATCTTCTCCCAGCATCATTCAGACTCACAATGGCCCACCACTCAAAATTCCCATAAATCATCATGAAATCCTCTAATAATAAAAAAACAATTCCACATAAATGACCCCACAATTCTATATTTTTATTCTATGTGTGACCTTTCTACTTTTAAAAATAGCACCTTATTGATGAACCAAAAAATCATCTTAAGTGAGAGGTTAAATAGATCCCCAAGGTATCAAAGCTTAATGAAACTATATCCCTTATGTTATTGAGATCATCCAACTAGTGTGGAGACTCATTTTATGAAGTCATATTACCCTTGCAGATGAATAAATCCATTTTTGGAACTTGGGGATTTGTGAGAAATATATACTTCATAAATCCAACCATATGTGAAAATAGGATTCACATAGAATATGGTTTACCTCATTTTAGAAATCGTACACCATCATGAAGCCCATGACCTCTAAAATATGCATGATGCATGGGAGAAACCGCTATTTGAGACACCATTCCTCACAAATCACCTCTAACGTGCCTCGTCATTGTTCCTCCTTTTTGCTGACACCCCCTCATGAAGTCTGGTAGTCTGGTTCCTCCATACCATTCAAGGATCACTTCAGTTTCACCATGAGTCCCCATGCAACCAGTTCATCCACTCAAATGTCCACCATTTTCACTTGAAGTGTCGATTGGGAATCCAATGCACCTATTTATTCTAATTATATGTACTCTAATTCCCATTGATTCAATCCACATTGACCCTAAGCTTGGTCTCCTAATTTACCACTCCATGATAGTACTTCTAACGTCATGTCCCACCCATAGGTGCATGAGAAATTGTCATGCAATCCCTATGATGAGTATCTTTTAGGGAATGTGTGATTTTTTCATGGATGAGGGTCCTCATGTCAGTCAATATAATTGAATTTACATGACACCCCTTGAATAGTGATCTTACCAACATCTGAACTTCCTGATTTGAAACATCCTAGATCTATGTCAAAGTCATATGATGTCATAGAGCATGGAAACATCATCAACACATGATGTGTAACCCTTGACTTAACTTTTGTAAAACCTGTAGGATAGCCCATGTATGATCATAATTGGACTCCAACCTATCCCACCACATATTACCTTCCACCACTATAGGGGAGCTTCCATGTGTAAGAATCAGATCATTTCATATAGAGTGATCATATTCCAAATGAAAAATTCTATGTGTAGGCCCCACACCATCACTCATCAATGATCCTTTAGTAAAATGAGATTCCTTAATGTATGACATTAAAATTAATTGACTGGTCTTATCACATGAAAATAAACATTGATGTTGAACTACATGGGTTTTGATACCTATCATTAAACATGGTATGTAGGGAATCATCCTGAGGATCAATCCCAACAATTTTAAACCAATGTGTGGAATTTTCTCTCAAATAAAATCACCTATTATATATAACTCTATAAGAAATTAAAATCCATATATCCTAGATCCACCTATATGTGGTGTTATGATCCATAATTAAACCAAGTTGTGATATCATTCCTCCCAGTGCTACACCTCTCAGATCCACATCAAGTGGTGTTCCAATCAATTCCATTTGTAAACCCAGGTGTGACATTTTCCTTCAAAGAGTCACACCTCTCAGATCATCCTCTATGGTGATTTATAATCAATCAATCCAATATCTCCCTCCATAAATTATTTTTTCTATCAGTAAAACCATTTGTAAACTCATCCCTCATAGAGACACACCTCCAGATCTACCTCAAGGTGAATTCAGATCCAGTCCATTGGTAAACGCATGTGGGAGTTCATTCCTCCAAGGGATACACATCCTTCATCTCCCTCAATAGTGAATTCTGATTTACCACCCTATCCCTTCCATACATTAACCATATTTCTATCTCCATTAGAAACTAAACTCGTGCTTCGATCAACCTTTTACTAGAATTCCAAATCTATCTCCATAGGACATAAAAAATGTGAATTGGTCTACTATGCCTATCCCATGAATTAGTATGCGATTACTGAGGTTAAAATACTTCAACAGATTATTCCCATCGAATAAATTACCTAATTATTGACACATGATACCTTTTATTCATCACCTAAGATGCATCATTCATGATTCCCTCAATGGAGAAAGATTTATAGGTGGCCACTTTACCAAATTTTCAAGTATACTCAGAGATTCCAAATGTGAATAATCACATTATTGAATGTTTTGGTCCTGTCTGGAGTGAATAAATGTAATTAACTAGAATCTACATAGAGATGGAATTATTAATGGGTTCCTTGAACATGACATATTTTTAAATGGGAGGCCCAAACTAGGAAATGTGCTCTAATGAGGAATACATAGAAGGATGAACCAACATCCCATCATCCAATTCCAATCCAGGAGTAGACATCACCGATGAATGTTATGAAATAATACCACCATCGGAATGTGGTAATGAATGAAAACATTAACCGATCATAACTTTTCATGCACAAGTACCACCCTAGAGAAAGCATCATAAATTTAATCCTTATGAAAAAAACCTATGAAAAAACGAATTTCTATTTCATTTGTGAATATATTTATTGGGTGGTATTTAGATTAACTACATTAATATCTTGTTTTTAATACATTATTTTATAATGTATTCCCCATTTTCAATGGAAATTAATTATTTTAACACTTTGTATTAATTATTTCAACTTTACCATATTTTACAATGATATTATGTAGTCACAATGTGTTAATCACATTGATGATGTTAGGATTTATTTTATAATTGTATATTATTTCATCAGTGTTAATTTTAATATTAACATCTACTTCATTAATATATTCATCATGAGACACTTTAATATAATCCATATCTTAATATTATTTAAGATATTAACATTAAAAATTCGGGTATCATTATTTAATGGTACAAGTAAACATATTCAATGGAATTATTATATTTAGAGATTCATTTTTAAATATGGTAATTATTTCAAAAGGGATTCTTTACACTTTCAGTATCATCATTAATATGAGTTATTTTATCCTACATGACAAAAAAAGTTACATAAATGAAATATACTACTTACTCAAAAAAACAATTCGCATTATATTTTAATGCATTAATATGTATATTCACAAACATGTCATCAATCCCACTATTTAATTCCTTATATTTAAAATTGTTTTGAAAATAATTTTTACATACATTAAGATCGCATGAATTAATATTTCTTATTTCGGTGGAAGATATTTCCATAATATTAGTGGTAAACTGAACTACCTATTCTTCTTGATCAAATATAGATCTATATTCTATATATCTATATCATGGAGGAGTTGAATATTTTTCCTTTTCATACAAAAGGGACATATTATTTATACTATTTTTTTCTATCTCATATTAATCAAAAATTTTGTGGAAATTGTATTTGAATATGAAATAAATAGATCATACTGCATTTAAAACATCATAATAAATTCATGAAGAAAATAAAATATTCAAAATAAAATAAATTCAAAACAGAAAATATAGTCAGAGCTGAACCAGGATCTGATGAAAATTTATGGGATTGGTTATGGATAAACGCAACACTAAGAGGGAGGCGTGGATTAGTTTTATAGACTTCATTTTTTTGTAATTAATTTTCTTTTTAGCTTTAAAATCTATCTATAGATAAAGTGAATATATATCAAGTTCCCCCTTATCACCATAATTTCATCATTTAACACATCCGAACACAGAAATCAACAAAAATATCATAATGATTGACAAGGTTCACATTTCGAAGTGAATGGTTGTTCATTTGTGGGGACTGGTAAAACCAAGGATCAAAAAATCCACTAATAACCACCTATGAATCATTATAAAAAGTGAAAATACTTTCACCTAAAAGTTTTACATCTCCCAACTACACTTTAGTACTTCCCTCACATAGTTACCTCACACAATGTTATATTAAAATGTATTGGTAATAACTAATGAGTCAATCACTAATTAAATCACTACTAGTTCTTGATATACTACATTTATCTTTATAATTATCTATTTTTTTAAATACATAATATAATAACTTATTCATATCATTATTTTATAAAATATTATTTTTCTTATATTGTACACAAAATATTTATCACGACACATTTTTATCCTTCAACACAAAATGTATGAATAATTCCTTTCATTCTTACACGAAATAATTATTCTTTAAATGAAAATATGAATGTGAAACACTCCTTTATTCAATGAACTCCATGTCTAACCAAACCACATGTTTTTCATATTCCCCCCTCTTTTTTTATCCTACGAAGTAATAAATACTTCACATGGCCTTCCTATTTTAGTCTCATTCCATGAATAATTAAATTACGTTAGTAATTTCCAATTGTTATTTTTTTCTTTAGTGAAAAATAGTACATGCTAGAGCTCCCAATTTTCCAAAACATTTACTATAAGGTTATATATATAAATAATGATAGAGTTAGGTGTCATTATATTGAATCATCAATAACATACAAATATATATAATAGAATAGTAACAATGTCATTTATTCCCATTCTCATTATTCATTGTGTACATTTTAATCATCATATAAATTTATAATTTTTAATTAACAATATATTTACTAATTAAAAATTATTATGATCCTCACTCGATATCTTTAACCAGATCTACAATTCAAGGATTATCCACCTCTTTATGAAATTATCTACTTTAACTAAATCAACATATACATGAAATAATGTTTATAATAGTATCGGTATTCATCCTTAATTCTGATATTCTAATCCATATTTCTATTCTTTATGCTATAATATTTTAATTTACATGTGTTCATGGATAGATGAATGTTAAAATAAGGGGAAATATGTTATCTATTTATTAATGGAATAAATCTTGCAAACACTTCTTACATATTTAATCACAGAATTATAAATCTTATATTCATTATGATTTTAATTCATTATATATATATATATTCAAGGAAGAAAATTATTGTGTTAGTATTGGATTTATCCTTCTAAGTGATAATATACCCCAAAATACACCATCATATCTACCATGATTTATTCTTTAGTAACCACAACATGGTTCTCTTATCATTCATCCCTAGATTCATAAAGGAAATCTCAAAACAACTATTGAATGTTTAACATGATGTGTTAAACCACTCTTTCTCTCATAGGTAGACATTTCATTCAAAACAACTTTCCCTCCATAATCAGGGGAATCATCAATGAATTTTTTAGATACACAATCCCAGTTCTCTAATATATGGATTTGACCCCCTCAAAAATGAATTTCATTATGATTATGATTCTAATTTCCCTTAGATTTTAAAGAATATCAAGGTCAAATTTTATAGTTTTTAGAGCTTTTCCAGGGTATCATATTTAGGTGCATATTTAATGAAACCATACAGTAATAACCACGTGACATGGTTGATCACATAGTCTTTTCCTGGTTTTGTAAACAATGTGATAGAGCCAAGTGACCTATTATGGTTTATAATTTTTTTTCATTTTTGATTTTTTTAATTATGTCATTACCCATAAGCACCCCATTCATCTCCCTACCCCATGGATCCTACCAAGGGACTATTTACCATTCCTAATCACCTCCATGATGAATTGTTGATGATTTATTAGTGGGATATAATTTGGATCAAATGTTAAGAGTTCCTCCTTCATTATCTGTCATATTTCATTGAATTTCTCCCATATCCCCTCACCAAAATAGACAAGGATGACTGATTTTTGTTGTTTTCTAGTGTTAGTCTATTAGGGGTTTGGATTCTAAAGGTTATAATCTATCTTTTAAGAACATGTCTCATGTTTTCCATCATATGGGATGTGGTTCCATCCCTCAAGTTATGTGTTTATATTCCTATTAATTTTATTAAATACTTCCAAAAAATTATTAATATTTAAAATAATATTCAATATTAAATAATGTTTTATATGATTTTTTATTTAATTTCATCAATGTTTCTCTATGATATGTTGGATTTTCCTTTAAAAAATATGCAATTCTCCTAGATTAATGGAATATTGTTGCAAAATTTTGATTTTTTCATGGTCTTTGATAAATTGGAATTTATAGATTTCTTTAAGAAATTTAATTGTCTCATGATGATTTAGGTAAATTCGACTTCGAACTAGGGGTGTTGATTTTTTTAAAAGAATTTATATGTTGTAAAATGATTCTTGTGTATCCTGTTGAGGTTATTGTTTTGAATGAATTTTTTTTATTTGGAATGATTACACATTTATTTGTTTGTGTTTTCTAGAGGTTACCTATTTTTAATGTATATTTTGAAAGATGTTTTCCAATGTTTTTTACATTGACTGTACTTATGTGTAATGTGTCATTTACCTTAATATTTGTTTTGTCTTCTAATTGTTTTTTATCATGTGACTTAAAAATCGTAACATTTTAATATATAAAGAGAAGTCCAGTGAGGTTCCTTGAGGGAAAGTTGAATATTGATTGATGTTAACACTTTAAAAGATCCCTATTTTTATCCTTTTTTGTATGTCTGATTATGTGTTATTTGAATTTTGATTCAAATTTATGTGGTTTATAATGGGATTTTTATAAAATGGTTGTGTTGGTGGGGGAATGTATTTTATTAGCATGATTTAATTCTATTGGTGTTTGTTATTGTCATATATTTGGTGTTAGTTTTAATTTGGCCCACCTATTTTAACAATTTCATGAGTAACCCTAGTCTATTAAGTGGTGGAGTAAAGGGATATTATCTATACTACGTGAGAGTTACACATAGTCTAGGGTTAGTCACTTATGTGACTAGTGTGAGTGATTTTGAGTATGGGTTATACAACCATTAACCTACCAACAATTTGTTCCACCTTTTCACAACTTTTACTTGAGATATAAGTACATAGGTTTGGGCCTCATGATATTTATCACATGTTATTTGTTTCTACTATATATTATCATATGCTTTTTTATCTATTTCTTGAGCCTATTTTGATGTATTGTCCTCTCATTTATTATCATTATTATTACAATTCCTTCCATGTGTTGTTATTTTAATATTCTTATGGATCTTCATGGATTTGTATATAATTACATATTACCTTTTCAATACTCTTGTTTAGTTTATATGTGTGTGGTAACTATTTAAAAAGGGATAATATATGGTTTTTAAAAATTCAATCATTTTGAACTATTTTTTTGATTTTCTTTTCAAAGCTGATGTTTAAATAGAAATGGGTTGATTTAACATTGTTTTTGAAAATGGGTAATGCATTAATGAAAATATTTTTAATTTGAAATGAAATTTACGTGGTACATATTCTTATAGTCATGTATTATAAATGGTGTGTTTAAAAAATTATATAAGAAATTGTTTATTTGTTTTAATTTTTTGTGAAAAATGAAATAAAACCCTATTTTTTGTAAAATATTTTCAAACATAACATCAGGGATTATTTATAAAATATTATTATAATGGAGTCATGGTGGTATCCTACTCGCCTTTAGATAACACCACACATACTCATGTTGTTTGGTATATTTTATTTATGATTTATTTAGGTTTTCAAGATAGGTCTCATTGGATAATTTTCTACCACTCTTATTTGGGAAGTTGGTTTAGATGGGTTATGATTGAGGTTTGAGAGTAATATGGTGATATTGTGTTTTGTATCCTCAGTTTTTTGACCAATTTTATCATGTAAAGTGTCAAACACTTTGTCCCATGTCCATTATAATGGATTTATTCTTTTTATTTTTTCATCAACCATCCCAATGGGGACAGTTCCAGAATCCACATTCCCACCATCAATATTCAAAGTGAAGGAGACTAGCACCGAGTAGGCATGTCACTAACAAGGGAGGCATTAGAGTATGTACCTACACACACACACAACTCCATGTCTATTTAATGATGAAATTAAAAAATTGAACTATGTTTCATGAATACATATAAATCCCACAATGAGAGTTCAATATGAAGTAAAGGAAAGTAAATTGTTCCAAATAGAAGCCCACCATGAAAAAGTTTGAAAACATGTTCAACCTATAAAGAAGGATATAAACTATAGTCAAGATTCAGAATGAACACACCTCAGTATGTTTGGTCTCATGAAGTACCATATACTTCTATTTTTTCTAGGACCCTTCGAAAAGTTTTTTCATATGAACAAGACAGGATACATGCCAGAAATTCTCGTGAAGGGGTAATTATATTAAATAAATCATTCGGTTTATTTCAGTATAGGCCCCTCCATGGATTTTTTTACCATAGTTCATTCATTCACATCATATTTTCAAATTGTTTATAATGGTCAATAAATAAAATTTTATTTATCCAAATAATATCTATGGATAGTTTCAAAATAGTTACACAGTATGGCATGTTGTTATAGGACAAGTAATGCTCGAGTAAATCCTAGCACTCATTTTTAGGAGTTGTTACGCCTATACCTATATTCAAGAACAGCATCCACATGCATTATCCAGACATGGATTCATTTCTATGAAAGAAAATAATAATTTTCTTACAAAAACATTCACATGTTCTTATATACATATCCTCAACTTATATCTTAGGGTTATGTTCCCTAATCTATGTTTTGATAAATCTACATCAAATGGTTTCTACTAAATTTCACTAATACGAACTATAGTGACCCCACACCCAATTTACCGGATTTAGTTCTTACTACTATTACACTAGAATAAGATAAATGTAATCATACCTTTAAGGGAAAAATAGTTTAGTAGTATTGGTAAACTAGATAAATAGAAGAGTCTTGAATTATAATTTAATAAAAAAATTTACAAAACAATTTTTTTCAGACATAACATTATTACCTCTATAATTTCATTATATATCAAACACGTTATTCTTTATGGATTACTTTAAATGGAAAAAAATTTAATGGTGAGATAAAATAATTAGTAAAGGTTACATATAGTGGATGTTATCATGAATCAATTAGCATAATCAACACAGAAAGGTAAATAAATGAACACACCTTCTATTTAAATAACATGACTATCATGGTAAGATAATGAAGAATCAATATAGAAATTTATATAAATGATAACACATTACATTTATTCATTATGGTGAGAACTAAATTCATCCATTGATTATAATATAGAAAAAATATGATAGATAATAATAACTAAATTATGAATAATCGTAATTATTTATTATTGGATTTCATGTTTTCGAGGAACATGATACCATTACCAGTAAGATATATCCTCAATATGGTTTAAAAATATTGGGTAAAAACACATCTAATTTTTGTTATGAATATCCACAAGATACTGACTATCAAGACATATCCTCTTGATAGTTTAGAACTACTTCATTATAAATGTGAAGGGTTTGTGGATAATTTATTTTTTCTCTTAAGACTACTGATGCATTGAGGGTATTTCCATATATGGTCTCCAACCCATGTCATATGTGTAAAAATCATTCATCATATATCAAATAACTTATTTAAAAAATAATTAATGTGACTTATTAAAAAACCTAATTGAGTAGAGAACACAAATTTATCAATATTTACCTTAGTCAAACAAATTAAATCCAATGTAGAACAACATATATATTTATGATATATTTTTTAAGAAATAAAAAATTCCATGATAAATAATATGGATATTTTACGAAAATCAATTGTTCAATGATCACAATAAATTGAATAATTATAGGGGATGTTAATGACTAGAAAATGAAAAAAGAAGTGAATGTCAGTACTATCTGTGGCCTAAATAATAGTAAATCTTCTAGGGGGTGAATAAATTTGTTATAAACATATTAAAATTTAATTAAAAATAAAGGGATGTGGTAATTGTTAATATAATTCCTATTAACATTACTTCGAAAATAATATAGAGGGAAATTCTCATTTCTTTTTGGAAAACATTTTGAAAAAAAATTAAATCAAATTAAAACACATTTTCCATTGAAATATCCTCATAAACCTGAAAAGTAAGCCTTAAATTAATGATGGTCATCCTGGAGGGTAATTATGAATATTCCTTAAAAGATAAAATAACATTCCATTTTAATTATAAAAAGGCTTGGAATGTTCATTGTTGATAAAAAACAAATATATTCATGTCACATTTTTTGGTAATTATTGAAAATGACTGAAATTTTCATTGATAACTCATTTTAATAAAAAAGATAATAATATTTTTACTTGTTTTAGAAAACATGATTTTAGAAGAAAATATATTTAAGATTGAAGGGAGAAATAAAGTATGATTTTTATAAAGACATTTTCTATAACATTTCAAGTACCAAATAGTTAAAAAATAGTACTATTACTTGAAAATAAAATTAATAAACTGAGGAGAAGGAAATTAAAGTGTTTTATTTGGATGTTCTGGAATAATTTCCTTCAATTGAAATTTATGTCTAAAAAACATTTTAATGACCCCTCCCACCATAAATACAACATTGAGGAGAGATTGATAATGTCTATGAGTCCCACCTATTATAGGCCTCAGGATGGTGAATAGAACCATGGGTTTAAAACACTCTTTAAATGGTAAGCATTACCCTATAAAATAACATAGGATTGGAAGATAATATGAATCATCTACAAAAAACATTATGAAATAATTTAAAAATAAACCAAACTATCCCACAATAACTGTATACATAGAACTAATACTAATAAAAGACTACAAAATAAAATACCTAAAACAAAATATATGGTGGAGACACAACAAATATTCAATGGTCTATGCTAGTAATGTCTGAAAGGGTCCATGAAATACTCCTGGAAACTTAAATAGGTATACTAACTGAACCCAACCTCACTATGGTAATCTCACTAAATAATTCCATTCAATTAATATAATATATTTAGAATCACATTGGTAAGGGAACCCCATACCTCTCTCTCGTAAATATGATGATATCACACAACAAAGACATACATCATAGAGCTTGTATCTCTTTCATATACCACACCACCCCACAAGAACATTCACTACACCCCTCGGTTGATGACACCTAGGATCACCTTCCCACATGCACGACCACATCACATCTCACCCTAAAGTACCTAGTCTAAAAAATATACATAGCCCTAACCATACTAGTAGGGTTTTATGAACATATAGAACATCAAACTCATTCCTCCATCATATCATGCCCAACACCCACTAGAAGTTCTCCAATAATCATGATAATAACACACCTCACCCGAAGACACCTGGGCTTCCCACCAAACAAGCACAACCATATCACACCTAAAAATACTTGGGCTATCAGATATCACCAGAAAACACATGGGTTATCGCAAACACCATAAAATGCACAAAAAAAATAATTCCATCACAATTTATTCAACAACGGCATAAATTAGAATAGAAATAAGAAAATAAGAGGTACCAATCCATTCATCCTATTCACTAGATGTCGGTAAAAACATACCCATAGGACTAAGTGGGTGTCGGCTCATAGTGCTCGATGTGGGAGGGGTGAATATAGAAATTAAAAGAAATATTAAAATATATATATAAAATAAGACACTAAATCCGAACATATGTGTAAACAAAAAAAAATATAACTAAATCACAACACCATCACTTTTGATGCCAGATCGAAATTCATAACACCACAAAACAATCCAGAAACCCCATTTCAATTTCCCAACCAATTCCATTTAATCATCCATATATTTTCATTATTTAGAATCAACATTATTTAACCAAAAAACCATAATTTTTTTATTTATTACCAATTTCAATCCATTTAAAAACACCCAGTCATTTCAATAATTATTTTACAATTATTTACTATATCACTACTTGAGAATCATGCACAAAGGGACTACCACCTCACCAACCTAAAAGTACAACAAAAAAAACAATTAACCACCCCAAAATAACAACCAATAAACATAAAACCCACATCCCCTAACCATAAACCATCATTCCACAAGAAGAGACACACATCACAACACATAATGTTTTTTTTCAGAAATATGAAATGGTTCTTTTATCACATTCCACAATATGTAATTGTCTTGATCACACAAAATGTAATCTGGAGGCCCCCGTTTTATATCCAAATTTAGATGGTTATCTGATTTCCATTTTAGAATGAAATCACAACAATAAAAACATGCATAATAGTCACATAATATAACATCTAGGAAAAACGATTCCCATAACAACCAGAATTTCATGTGGGGAATCAATCCCATACAATCCATCGCTTCAAAATTATATCAAATACGTAAAATCATGAGAATAAAATCCCTTTAAACTATTAATTTACATTTAACCAATTATTTATCTTCTATTAATCCATAAAAACCACAACCCATTGGTAAATAAAATAAAACCCCTACTACATGATACACAATAAAGAGAAATAAGGGATTTCCTACATCTAAGAATATATCCAACTCGTTGTGCACTACATGGTGATGTAGACCACTAGAAAACAAAAATTTCACCATGAGAAACTATATATAAAAATATACCACACCAAAATATAATCAAAACTCATATTAAACACACAACTCCACCAAAACCAGACCACACCACTGTAGAAAACCCTTGAAGAAGAACAATAGAAAACCAGCCTTGAATGGGTGTAAAAACTACAACAGATTTCCAACAAACAACCACCAAAACCAATAGATCTAAGTTGGAGTAAGGAGGGATTGGTGGAATTATCAAGGAACCAAGGGTTTTCTCAAATCAAGAGAGTAAGAATGTTCATAGTGTTTTAGAGAAAACCACATAATCCAAAAGATAATTTAACTACATTGTATCAGGGATACATATGATGTGTCATTCCCTCCCACATTATGTAATTTTTGAGATTTTATGTTTTTTTAGAAACAAATAATCCCTCAAATAATGAAATAATATATTTCTTACAAGTAACGAACCTGTCTCATTGAAAGCATGAACCATCATTACACATATTATAATACATTTACATAGTTTGTATTTTATAGAGTGATTTTTCTACAACTCTAGCATGAATTGAAATATCTTAGAACATCCCTCAAACACCTATAACCACCAAATCAAGAAAAGTAACTGGTTGTGAAGGCACATAACATTATATTAGATTAATCTCAAATTATTTTACCTCTGAAGAATCCAAAACTGATCCTAGAAGAAAAGAGGTAATAACAACCACATTTTGAGATACCACTAAAGGTTCTAATCATAACTCAAACTATACGACCAACATCTAATGACAAACTAAACAGCCATAGAAAATCTATCACAACCTCATCACCACACAACAATCCATCCCCAAAACCACATCACAACCATCTCAATCTATGTATATCTAAACTAATAACCACAATAAATAATGAACAACGCCATACCAAACACACAAATTCTGTAATTCCATCTCTATGTCAAGATATTATCCACTCTAGATGACACTAACTTTCTCGAATGAGTTTAATCACATCATAGTTAATGTTTCTTGATTAGTAATTAGGTCCTATAATTTTTATATATTGGAAATTTATCAAACATCACACCATACACATCATATCAATGTAAAACAACACAACTCATAAAATATTAAAAATTAATCATCACATCAAAATGAAATATAGGGAAGAAAAAACTCAAAATAAATCCATGTATTGTTTATGAAACTACATCTACCACCCCCATGTACTCTCCTCTAGGACACCAAGCCTATAAATCACACAAAACAATGAATTCTTCCATCCACAAAGTGAATTCTCTTGGTCATCCTGGATCTCTTCTTGTCACTCAATGAACAATGTGTCTTCCCTGATATCTAACTCTCCCCATCCAATGAAAAGGGAGTTATCGTGAAGATATTGATGAATCCTTGAGATATTGGAGATGTTGTGAATCCTAAATAACCAAGGGTGAAATTCCAACTAATATTCCACCTTTCCAACATTCCCAAGCACCTCACTATTCCAAAAAAACTTGTACAAATTTTACTCCTTATGTCAAACCTATATTACCGACATTGAGTGTAAAACATTAAAAAGACATGGTCTCCAACGTTGAACTACAAGGTATTCCTCCTATAAAAGGAATATTATGTTTTCTTATCATATTATTATTTAGTAATATCATAAAAAATATTACCCTTATTTTTCAGGATCAATACCACATCGATCCCAAGAAATTATACCTCCCCAACCTTCATCCAATACAATGGAGAACAATATAGTATAATGTAAAATTCCTCAAAAAAATCAATCCAAGTAAAAGATTGATAACTATAATTGAAATAAAAAAATAAAAATGCATGGTTCATACACATGATCCAATATTGTACAAGAAACATGAATTTAAGATACCCTCACATTTATGGATAGTATGATCCATCTACTAATGAGTGTGAGGGTGTAAAAAAGTGTTGAGGCATAACTAAGTGCCAATGTTATGTAGAAATCTCCTCTAGACTAATGAGTAAAAATGTACATCATGAACCAAGAAAATTGACATTAAAACTCCATGAAACCAAACCACATCATCAACATACCACATATCCTAGGAATCCACTATGCCCAACTCCATGATCAATAAGAAGTGGGATGGTATCATCAACAAATCCATGATTAACAAAATATATTCACAATATCCCAGATATTGGGGTATTCTTATGATGAAATACATATAGATTTCATCCAACTTCCACTCAAGAATATCCAAGGGTTGAATAAAACCAACATGAATATGATTCTCAACCATTAATTATTGAAAAAAATACATATTTATGAACTCTAGCACTACCTGTTTTATCATGGGCCAACAAAACTGCATCCTCAAATCATGGTACAAGTAGGAATACCCTTTTATTATAGAAAAATGGGTGTTTTAAAATCATTAAGGACTCACCCATATATAACTACCATAAAAACCCTCCCATGAATTAACATCTGGTTCTAAAAATTCTCTGACTATCCCTCTATAGCATCACCATGACCATCATGGTCATGAACCACCAATTCCTCTGAGACTCCCCCCTAAATATCCTACACATTATACATCATATAATTATAAACCATCATCCAAAACAAATATCTTCTACCACCATAAACCATTTAATAAATTTCAATGGTTGTCAACACCTCATTTTCTCTCCAAGCATCCCCAGACACTTAAAAACCATTCTTCCTTGACTTTATTCTCAAAGAATCAACCACAAAATTACCTTTTCATGAGGTGTAGGAGATCTAAATATCTTATATCTAATGAATCCTCATCCACCTCAACTGCCAAATTTAGATATTTCTTTGAGAAAAGTTATACCTCAGGCTCATATAATATGTAAAGACAAAAAAATTTCCCCAATGAGGTAATTTTACACATAAATTAGTGAAAAATCCACCAATAAAAACTCCAGATCATGGGTGGAATTGTTATGATAATGGGAAAAAAACATCCCAGGTCTATAAGATAACTCTGATCTCATTTACATCAACAAACATCTCATGCCCATATTGGAATCATAATAAAACACCGCAAACAACGCACCATCCTTCAGAAACTGATTCACTTTAGCATTGATGACCATCCACTTATAGTAACCAAAATCTACAGGGAAATAATCAGCCCACACAAAATAATATTCTTTTATTCCAATTCGATCAATAAAAATGAAAATATTTATTAAAAAAACATCAGACAATAACCTGCAGGATGATGAAAAATGTGAACTTCTACCACATTCTTCGGTAATTCCCAAGAAACAAATACCTCTAACATTTATGGGTACATGGCCACACCCTTTTAAGACAACACGTGACCAATGAAATTCACCTCAAGAATCCAAAACATACACTTGGTCAACATTTAATAGTCTTTGTGGTGTCAAAGAACCTTCATGATAGTTCTGAGATAATCGACATGCTTCTCCTCTGGCTTTGAGTAGATCATGATATCACAGATGAATACTGTAAAGAATTGGTCCACGAAATCAGGAAATAAATATTTAATAATCCCCATGAACAATTTTGGTGCATTAATAACAATGAATGAAATGACTACAAACATGATGTGCCCATACCGGTATTTAATGGTAGAATTTGAGATATCACCATATTTCACAATCAACTAGTGATATCTCATCCATAGATCAATATTTGAAAACTAAATCACCCCTAACGTCTATCAAAAGGATAATTTATCCTCAAAAGAGGTAAATGGGTTTTAAACATAACATTATTTAACCTACGATAGTCTATACACAATCTCACAAAACCAAATAGAATCTTGGATAATAAAAATGCAACACCCTATGTCAACACACTCGGATGGATAAAACACTTATGCATTAAATAATATGTCTGAAACCCCATGTTGCAAAACACAAAAGGTTTCATCTAATAAGGCTTCATTGAAATCAGATAATCAGTTGGCGATAGTTATTTATCAAACTCAACATCACGTCAAGGGGGTATATTCACAACCTTTTTTGGAAGATGATCTAGAAAATCCACAATGATCTTGAGAACCTACACTATACCCACATACACTGATTCCACCATCACCTCAACTAACAATGAAATATATGGCTTCACATGCCTACTTCCCACCTGATAAACTTACTCACCAATGAAATACACGAGATGTCCATCCACATTTGAGAACATGAATCTCCTTTAGAAGTAGTTAACTATGCCAGGTAAGAATACAACTACACAATGCCGAGGATAAAATTGTATTGTTACATAAATAGTAATAAAATATCCCCATGAGATTGATGTAGAACAAAAAATTTTCAATATCATCTATACACATCAAATAACCTGCTATGGCCACTAACTAGCATAGTCTACACTAAGGGGACAAGAAACCTCTCCACATCTAGTCACAGAACATGTGCTAGAGTGGGTGAAATAGAAAAATGTGAAGTTATTAAATAAAACAAGTATCAAAAAATGATACTAAAAACACTAATCATACCTATAACTGTCTTTGAATCCTTTTTAACTACCACCTCCACAGCGTGCAACTGGCCATGCCCAGATCCTCTACTTCTACGATGACAACCACCTCCATGACCATACTTAGGTCAAGGCCTCGGAACATGAGTAACATCATATGGAGAGCTTCAACATGGTCCATCTCCCCTACATGGAGGGTATTACAACATAAACTACTACTAAAAATGTCTCACTAGAAACCACTATTGAGGATGGCCTTGAATATTTCCACCTCCACCAAATAGATCATGAGGAAATTTTGGGAAATGGTTCTTGAGATGGTCGTGAACCCTAAACCCAAATCACACTATCAAAAAATCCCCCAGTAAAAGCATGAATCCTTTTTCCTCATAAGGCCATAAATAATGATTCTGATCTTGTCTCTATGTTGGTCGAAACCTCGAAGTCCTAGTTTCTATTTCATGCCCGTGACAACTCTACACCTCAAAGAACAACTATAGTTCACCTCTCAAGGTAAACCTCCTTGATAAAAGGATAAAATGCCTCCTCAAGAAGTCTCTCATGATACCCCTCATATAGAAATAGATCTAGGAAAAAGTATAGAAGGTACATGAACATGATTCCCAACCCCGGCACTGACATACCCCCTCATGAAGGGAATGACGTTTTTGACTCTTTACTTCATTCATAGTCAAATAAACATTCTTTATCAAGAACATTTTCTAAATTTAAACCCACAAATATCTATCTCCTTTCTCTCTCCTATATAAAACATCCACCACTGGCATGTAGTTCCACATGTTTGACTGGAAAAAATGGTACCCAGTACTCCACCAGGGCCCAAATCACATTGAATGTGATGTTGAGATCCTCTAGCTAGATCACTATCTTAACATATGAAACACTTTCCTTGTACTTACCAAAATCCTTTTTATTTTAAATCACACAAATCCATTTGGTAAGACTCAGCCTCATCCCTCATATTAATCATTTGACGATCAATTGGATCATCATCCTAAACCTCAATAGACTTAGACACATAAATGTGAATAAAATGAGAAATAACTAAATGGAGAAAAAACTACTAATTAATCCCATATAGTAGATAATTCTATTTAATTAATTTTTATTCCTTTTATTTATTTTATCCTTTCCAAAATTACCAAAATTCCAACACTGACATAATTTATCATGTTGCAAGTACCTCTCCAAACTCTCTACCAAGAAAACATAACTACCACACTATGTCATTCCAAAATCTCAGAGTCTGGGCAATGGATTATAGGGGGACATAAACTATCATGTCCAGGCCATCCCCTAGCCTTTGTTATGCACCATGTTCAACCGAAGCTAGTGCCATACCAACCCACTTAATCATCACTATGGTTCAATCCAGACTCTATATTATCTATCATTTATCACCTATGACACCACTCTATCAAGACCCACGCCATACAAAGATACAAAAATAATGGGACACCCCGAGTCCCGTATCCATTAGGACCTGGGTTCATGTCTAGCACTGAGCATAAAAAATTATAATGAAATCAGAGGAATTACCCTATACTATAATTTAAGAAGAAAATATAATATAATCATCCTTAAATAACTCAAAGGAATAATGTTAAAAGAAACCAAACACATCCTAAAATTCTTGTACAAAATAGAACTGATAGAGATAAAAGTTTCCTGTTGTAAATAAATAGAAATAAAATATAAGGAATTAATATTGTAGCTATCTCATGGTACAAGCTAGTAATAACCATTATTTTCTATATAATCCTCCTAGAAACATGAAATTTTTTTGTATAAATAGGTAGAGAATACAAGTATACTTAGTATAACAATAAAAGTATTGCATTCACATATGAATGAAGCATACTAATGAACCTCTGATAAAACAAAATATCCAAATAGAACCTAAATATATAAAATAATAAAATCCATCTTCACTAATGTATTCTCGCAAATAAATCAATTCAAGTAATATAATATAATAATAATCACATAGATAAGGGTACCACACACCACTTTCCAACTTGTAACTACTCACACACCCCAATATAGTACATCACCATGCTCCCATATCTTCCATGTACCACACCTCCCCAACAATAATGATCAAAACTCACCTAACTTGAAGAAACCTGGTAACGCCACCCCACTAGCATGAAGACATCTCATGTCACTCGGAAACAGTTTGGAAACAAATGACCACAACCATATCTAGAGTAGTAGGGTATTGTGATATTGTAGGACATCAACCTTGTACCTACTCATATCACAAATAACCCGTACAATAACCCACAACACAAGCATAGTCACAACACAGATGGAATGAATACACCTAGGCTTGCCACCCCACAATCATCGCCATGTCACACATGAAAAAACATATGTTATCATATCTCTCCCAAAACACCTAGAATATCAATTCCATCATATAATTCACTCATAGACCTCAAAACATCATAGAATTTTAAATACATAACATTCCTATAAGATAGATTTGGAATGATTGGGTACCCATCCATCCATCATCCTCACCAGATTATGAGAAGAACACCCACTTCATGACTATATGGATCATGACATATAGTGTTCCAAATGGGTGGGTTGTGTAAAAAATGATATGGAATATAAGATAATTTATATAATATCAAATAATAAATCCCTATATATTGACTCACAACCAAAATCTAACCAACTCATAACACCATCACATTTAACGCTAGCTCTAAATGCATAATGCCAAAAAAATCCACAAGACCCATTTCACATTCCCAACTAACTCCATTAACTCATCATATTATTTTAATTATTCAGAACAAACCAAATTTGTCCACACAAATCGTTATTTGTTTATTCATTATCCATTTTCATTACATTAACCCAACCAATCCTTAGTTAGCTCAATCATTATTAAATAATTATTTATTCTATCACAACTCTGGCATCTAACATATATAAACCACCACTTAACCACCCTAAAATAATGGCAATAAAACATCACTAAACCAAAAGTATGGATTAAAACCCGAAATAACCTCCTTCCCAAACCAAATTTCACCATTCCACAAACACACCCACATCAAAACCATTTGAAAAAATTTCAATGGGTCTTTTATAAAATTCAACTTTCTTTTAGTAGAATTATCACACAATCCATAATCCTAGGGGAAGTAGTTTTTATCAAAATATAAGTGGTTAGAGAAATTTAATTTTATGTTGATATCACAATAGTCACAACAAGAATCAAAGTCATATCACATATCAACCATAACAAAAAAAATCCCCAAATGGACATAATTTTCAACGAGGCGTCAAGCTCTTACAATCCATCACATCACAATATTATCAAATTTGTTAAATCATGGGTATAAAACCCCTTTACCCTATGAATTTTTTAATATTATTTAACTTTGATTATGCCTGAAAAAACATAACCCATAGGTAAATAATAGAAAATTCATCATGGAAGATACATGATAATGAGAAGATAAGGAATCAGTACCTTAAAGGGTCTATAATCTTTAAGGGCACCACATAGCGAAGAAGGAAACCTAAAAACCATAATCGGTTCATGATAAATTGAATATTAAAAAAAAATCCAAATATCATCAAATCACATCTCAATAACACAACCCAAACTAAACCTCACCACCATAGTGAATCACAAAATAAGAATGCAATAATCCAGGTAATAATGGGAAAAGAACCTTAAAAAAGATGCTAATGGAAAACCACAAGAAAGCAAGGATAAAATATGGAGGAATTAGTGTGTGAAGGTTGCCTTGGGGAATCTTGGGTTTACTCGGATCGATAGAGAAAGAGATGAAATAGTGTTTGAGATAAACCTAAGCACTACATTAATTTTAAATGTATTACAACATGGATTTAAATGATGGGTAATTTCCATTCACATCATGTAATTTCAAAATTTAATTATCCCAAAATAATCATATAAAATGATTAAATACTATATCTATTACACATCTGGTACCAACCTCACAAAGGCTATGAACCACCATTACACGATGTGTAATACACTAACACATAGTTTATTTCTTGATGAAACTATACCAAAACACTATCCTCCACTAAAAACTCTCAGAACCTACCTTAATCACCTCTATAAACTGAAACTATCGATGTAATGGATAAGGAAGGCACTAACCATTAAAAATCAGTATTATAAATATATGAAGAAATAAACAATTTTTATGATCAAAAAGTTGAAGTTATAATTAATAAATTGATTGATTATGTGTATCAACTATAAATCCATAAAAATAGGGAAATACAACCTATATAAATAAACATTAATTATATGGATAATATTAAATTTTCATAATTAATGAATTACAATATTAACCTAATGAATAGAAATTAAGTTACAAAATTCATTACCTTACACTTCCTTAATATAAAAGATGTTTTGACATTTTTTGTCGTGGTTTTAAACATGTTATTAAAATATAATATGGAAAAATCATACTTATTATATCATATATGATCTTCTTATATTATCTTATCACCTGTGTGTTAATAATCATTCATTATTTTCATTAGTTTGGGTTTCAATTTTCTTGTTTTCTTATTCTTTATTTTCTATTATCATTTCTATTATTTCACATATTTTATAGTTATATAATATTCATAATATTATCATTGATTTATTTTTCATATTAGTTAATTAAATATAATTATATATCATCCATTTGGTGTGGTGATGAAATGAGAGTCACATAACTTTCTGAATGGAGTAGTCCACACACAAATGAACGATGTTATCACATTTATGTGAATGAAAATGAAAAAAGAAAAATATGTATATATATGTTGATATATTAAAATTAAAAAATTATTAATTTTAATTCTTTTGTACTTTGTGATGTGCATAGGGAAATATAGATCAAATATTTGGAATAATAATAATTTAATTTATAAAATGTTGATAAATTATTTGTTTACCATATTTATTATTGAAAAGAAAATTAATTTTAATTATCGTGATTAAGGATGAAATAGGGTTTTATGCATTACATGTATTTGTTTTAAAATTAATTTTACATATAAATAATATCTCTATTTAAAACATTTGAATTAATATTTAGAATAATGTTTCCTAAATTATATAATAAATAAAATTTTTATTTTAGTTTTAAGGGGTAAATTAATTAGGTAACAAAAAATAAAAGTTACCATGGTAAATAAGTAAAAGAATAAAATTGATTTAACTTAATATATAATGTATTAAATTACGAAAATGAATTCATTTTTTTGTGGAAAAGATTTCTATAGAACACATAAACACTTAAATGAATTATTATTTAATTTTCTTACCATATGTGGTAAGGGAGACCACCCAATAGTGAATACTATTGAGTAATTAAAAAAATAGAGTCCTTCTTCAACTCTAAAAGTCCACTCCGTCTCCCACCTTATTCACGCTTTCAAACCACGTTGGTTCATCCAAAACCCTAAAAAATACCTTCCCAACATCCCTATGCACATAACCAATTATTAGATTCTATCACTAACTCCACACTAATATAATTTATCAAAACTATCCTTTCATGAACATAGTTCATGTTGTCATCATCTAATGACCACCTCGAAATTGGGAAATCTCTAGCTAAGCATTACCACTTCACTACACACTCAAAGTATAACTATTGGTTGTCATTCACATACCCCACTAGGGAAGATGTGATGAATGAGGTACACAATATTTCACACCTAGATCCTCTATCATCTCAATAGGACACTCAAAAATAAGAAACATAATATGATTTTCCACATATGAATGCCACTATATATGATCTCGGGTATCATGCATTTTTTCTGTTCAGAGCATCTTCAAATTCATTACCCAATCCAATAGAATAGTGTTGGAGTTGGTGACCTAGAAATTGTTTTTGTGTAATTTAAGATATCATGTATTCATAGTTGAGAATATTAGTAAAACATTCATGAAATAATGATTTTTCTTCTACACAACATAGTATGTCACAGTTTCCCAAGAGTAGTTATTACAGGAAATGGTCATAAAAGTTCCCTTATATGATGAGATACCAAAAGTGCTACACAACTATTCATAAATAAATTTTCTTTATATAGATGATATAATTTTAGGAACAGAAATGATATAGACTATTAGGTGTTTAGACTCATGGGACATTGAGGAACCTTTTCATGGTGTATTACCTTTTTAATATCCAATAGGATATTTCAAGAATGAGACTTACTGGTGGAAAATTCACATGTATATGTGTCATCAAATATTACTATTTGTTGATGTGTGTATTTATTCTTAGAAATTATGATTATTAATAATGAATACAATAGTTCAATTAATTTTATGTATTAATGACATCCCTGATGACAAATATTCATGGTGAGGTATGATATATTCGATGAACCATAAGTAATATTGAATTAATGAATAATGTGGGAAATGATTTCTCCCATACATTTTAACATATGTTGTTAACTCTATCCATTTCATGGAAATGATATAGACTAAATAAATATATGTCGATAGAGTTCTATATGAAGGTTCAATTTTTTGGAAATCAAATTAAGACACATCAATCATTTTTGTTTATGGCACAAACATACAACATGCTTGAATAGAGATATCAAGATAATGGGATTATATCACAGAGTTATCATCCATATGAGGCAACATGTCATTTTAGTGTTAAATAATTTCTCTATGGTTTCCTATGCATTTTATAATGCGCTAACATTGGACTTATGCTGCATTGCCTAAATCTAATGAGAAAGAGGCCTTGATGGTAAAAAAAAAGTGAATACAGATTCTCTGTTAAGGAATATATTTTTTTTATTATATAAAATGTTGAATAAATGTTATTACAGAATGTTGTTTAACAATTTTTTATCTTAATTATTTCTGAGAATATAATGTTAGAAGAATATTTAATAATTATTTATTTTCTATTTAGTGAATATAATATTTATTTATTAGAGAATAATGTAGTGATATTTCTTTGATAAATAAATTTTCATTACTCAAGGATCGAAAAACATATTGGAGGAATTGCAAACCGAGTTCAAATGGTCTAATGAAAAAATAAGAAATATTTAATATTATTTTATTGAATAATATTTAATTTTAATTCACAAGTTATGATAATGTCAAGAAATAACGATATTATAAATATTATTTTACATGGGGTTTTTTAATGGATTAAATAAACAATTAAGGGAAGTAGTGATATTATTTTATTTTAACCCTAGTGATATATAAACCTAGTGAGGTTATTCTATTTATAAAATAATTTATTTGGTTTGGTTTCTGCACAACGGAATTAGAGAAATCTCTAAAGCCCTGGAGATCTCTCTTATCCAATATCACCCCAAAGAATAGAGATGAATATTCATCAAATAGATCAAAAATATTTATTTGGATGAAATTCTCAAAGTAATCAAAGGTGGATGATGCAAGTGAAAGGGTCTATTGTGATAACACCAAGATATTCTTTTGCTGATGTCCTGATATTCATGGAATATGTATGGATCACTGCTAGAGGGAATATACACACGATTCTTACATTGGAATAATATTACATCAGATATCTTTTACCAGATCCATCAATGATGAATGAATTCCAAAAAGGTAATTATTAATTTCATTAAATGAATTATAATGATTATTTTATGATCCTACATGCAGTGCCAAATATCTATCTCATGTTTATATTCTTTGATTAAATTATTTATACTATGAATTTAATCGTGTTGTAAATATTAGATTGATCATCAATCCAAATAAAATCTTAGGCACTTCCATCTCATGCTTCCTCTATTCTTGGAACCAACAAGTGCTATCAGTGGAATTCACATAATTATTTATAATTATTGAAAGATCGTTTGTGATTTATGAATTTTTAATTTGGTTTTTCAATTCATGTTTAATCATTATTATAATACTAATTGTGAGGTATGTTTTTTCCTCCTTCATTTATAATTTATTTAATAAAAATGATTAATTTTAGAACAAAATAGAATTAAGTAACTCATATGGATGTGATAAGGATTCTTTCCAGATAACATAGGAGTACAAGTCATGTAACAGGAGTTACACACTGTGTACTTGTGTTCAATGAATTAGAAATTAATTTAGAAATTAATTTAATGCATGTGCATTTATGACACGTGGTCTAGTTATTACCTCACACTACGTGTTGACTGCGATAATTTTTAACACATTCAGACAAAGTACACACCGTGTGGTCCACATACATGTTGTGTAGTCTCTTTGAGTTAAAGATGGGTGGTGTATTACAATAAAAATCCTACATTACTAGTGATCATGTTATTCGAAGATCATATGGCATCTATCCCATTAGACACACCGTGTACTCAATATTTTTGATGTATGATATACACACAAAGTCCCTAGGCATGTACCTTAGATACATGGTGAGATATATAGATTTATTGTACCTCTCATGTACACGCCATGTAATTATACAAAATTACTCAAATTTAGAATTTATTTATTACATTATTTAAACCATGATATATGTTCTTTTGTGTGGTAATTAATTTGATAGGACACACCATGTGATGGGTTTTAATATATATATATATATATATATATATTTAATTAATATCATTGTAATGTTCATATTGTTATATCATGTATGAGTCATATTATAGTTTTTACACTATTTGAATTAAAAAATAACACGTGAATAAAAAATCATGAAATTCATGTAATAATTATGTTTATAGTAATATTCATTAATGGACATCATATGATTTTTATTTTATACATCACAAGAGTAAATGGTATACGAGTGTAATAAATGATGGGAATAATTGTACATGTATTCATTATGTTCCCTCTAAGGTACATTTATTGGCATAGTTAGTTTTAAATAAATTTATTCAATTAGATTAAAATTATGATGGATGAGAATCTTAAGGAAATTCAGATGATAATAAAGTTAAATGGTTGATTAATTAAATATAATAAGTAATTATTTTGTGTGATATTTATCATCAATATGAACTATTAAGAATTGAATGTTATTTTTATTAAATGTGTAATTTGTTGCATGAATGTGGATGATCATGAGCATATTTTAGACCTTTTTATGTGATTGGTTTTATTTAATTTATTATTAAATAAAATTTCTAGCCTACATGAATTCTAAGATTTTATTATGTAGGGTCAGTGATACCATGGTTTATTTTACGTAAACTGTTTTCCCCTCACCTATGTGTGAGGAAAAGATTATATAATTGATAGACCTCCCACTGTTATAGAGGCGGTTAATGTTTAGAGTCGAGGTTAATACAATCTGTGACGATACATAGGTGGACATGTGGAAAGCTGTAAGATGAACATTAATTGGTTCAAGGTGTTTATTCCCCTAGGTCAAAACTTATTTTATTTAATTTTTGATAAACTAACAATTAGTAAAGCTTATGGTCGTATCACTTTACTATTTTATTTCTATCAGGTTTTATTTTTATTTTATCATGGATGTTTGTTTACCAGGTCACTAAACAAATAAATTAAAGATCATGTATGATAGAACAAAAATAAATTGGTTTATGTATAAATATTATCTAACACATTATTAATTAATTATGTAAATCTACTAATTATTATTAAGAAATTTAGAAAGATTATAATTATAAATTTTGGAATTAATTAATAAAGTCCGTCCATAAAGTATTATGTATGTAAATCCTGCCAATACATTAGTTAATGTTGAACCATTGTTAATGTTTTCTTACCATCCAATGTTGGGGTGCTTTCAATTATAATTGAATTCTAACTTTATGTTTTAGGTTGACTTAGTTAATATAAAGGGTGGACTTCCAAAGAAAGATTTATTGTAGCTAATTGGAAAAGGTTGAGAGAATCCAATTTATGGATTTTCGGATTCGGGATTCCACTCATAGGATCAATGATTTATGAAATAATGTAGTTGGTATTTGGAATTCATACCTAAAAAAATTCTAGTTTCATGAGAAACTAATGATAGGGTAATAATAAGTGAAATATATATCATAACAACTAAAAAGTGGATATTCTAATGATAATGGCTAAGGCTATTGGGTTTTGATAAAATAGTGGAAGACTAACATATATAATAATTACTTATTTTTATATGTTTTATCCTATAATGCAATAAAATTATTCTTATATTATTTGTAGAAACAAAATTAAAAATGACATTAACATATTTTTGGAATCCATACATGAGAAGGAAAACCTTCTCATCCTAACAATTTTCTAAGAGTAGGAAAGGAACCTATGTGTCATCCTTCTGGATGAATAAAAATTTTATGTAAAAACTTTTTCTAAAGATACTAGTAATGAATAATGTTATAAAGACCTAAATCTCTTGAAGAAATATTTAAATGATGCTACAAATGTTCAATATTTCTTTCTATCATACGTGTCCAATGTGATTTTTAAGATTCATAAGGATATGGATGCCTATAGCTTGATGTATCACATTCATGATCCCTATCAAGAGAAGGAGAGACAAAAAGGCATGAGATCTCCAATTATTTATTTTCAACTAATGAATGAGAGTTTGTGCTAGACAGGCCTCATGTAGTAATTATTATTGGATAAATTGAATTCCTGGACATTATAGAGATTACATTCTCAAATGATTTACTAAAATATATCATACATTCATCAGCACCTAAGACCTTATCTAGCATTATTGTTAATTAAAATATGAGAAATAATGAGAGGAATCTTTTTGAGCTTCTTAATTTGATTGTCCATGTGTATAAGGAAATGAGTCACGGTATACCCACAATAATTATGGTGAATAATAAATGGAAGAATAAGGAAAAGGTGCCCAGAAATTATAAACAATCTAAAGCTCCCGGGCAACTTCTTTCCTGGAACAAGAAGATCTAGAGATAGTGTTCTGAAAATGATGCAGTATATTTTTCATGTGGAAATCAAGGCCACTGAAAGGGGAACTATTCCTAGAAAATTGGGTAATCATAAGGTCAGTTCATTATCGAGTGTAATCATTCTTTATCTACCCAAAGGGTATTACATACAACTTGTTCTGATGATGATATATATATATATATACAAATATTGGAACCAAGTTGATACTGAAATATTTTAATAGGATAAGTGTATCTGAGATGTTCTAATGGTGAGATACTAGCAACTCTATCCATTGGTGACTACTACCTTTCATTTCTAATAAGAATGATGTTGCTTCTAAATTATTTTTGTTATGTACCTATGGTTACCAAGAACATTATATACGTACCATGCCAAGATTTAGATGAATTTACTTTCATCTTTGTAAATAAAATTTGTTTCATTAACAAGCAAAACAAATCTTATGGCATGAAACATTTAAATAATGGTAATTTTGTAATAAATTATGAAAACCATGTGTGGGAAATTGATTACGAATCATGTTCACATGAATAATATAGCACCCAGCTTTGGAATCACCATCTTGATCATGAGATTGGGAAGTGTTTGACAAAGCTCAGTAATGATGGTTATCAAACTCATCTGAGCTATAAATTCTTGAAAGATGTATTGCTTATTTATAAGGGAAAATTTCCATAAAACCATTTAGTGGATAGGGTAAAAGGGGAATCAAACTTCTAGGATTAGTTCACATATATTTGTTTGATCAAGTTCTAGTATAATGTAGAGGTGGATATTGTGACATCATAACATTTTATGATTAACTTGAGTATATATGGATATATCAATATGATGAAGTATTAGCCCAAAACCTATGATAAATTCTTGTAATTCAATAAATATGTAGAGAATAAACATTATAAGAAGGTAAATATGATTCAATTCGATTTAGGTATTGAATATTTTAACCAAGAGATGATCGACATTATATGGGATTTTGGAATTCTATCTCAAATCTCTACACATAATACACCACAGTGTAATGGTGTTACTGAATGGTGGATTCGTTCCTTGTAAGACATGGTATGGTTGATGATGTGTCTTGTATATCATCCGTTATACTTGTGGAAATATTCCTTAAATACTATGTAATACAAATTTAATTGAGTTCTAAATAAAGTGGATAATAGAATTCACTTCATGTTATGATGGGGAATGATACACATTTTTTCGCACACATTTGTATGGGTTTAAGAGGCATTCGTTAAGGCCTTCTCAGGAAACAAACAAGCACCTCCAGGCAAAAAGTGTATCATTACATTGTATCCCAAGTATACAAAGGGATAATACATATACAACCCCTTATACAAGAATTTTAATATTGATAGACACGCCATACCTCTTGAGAGGGAGTATATCCTAAACAAGGATAGTTGGCTCATGATTGACTAAGATGATGTTGATGCTTAATGTACACATGAGTTGGAGTAGGAACATATTAAATAGGTCCATATGGAAGAAGTAGTCCTTGAAACAATGTATCGTATAAGAGCATAAGATATCAATGAGAAAGAAAGAGATACAGTTTTCTAGTCATCAAAGGTTGTTAATCATTATTTGTTTACAATGATGAACCTCCATCCAAAAAAGAAGGAGTAGAGATCTTAGAAGCTACAAGATTTCAAGAAGCCATGAATTATAAAATAGATTCCATGTATCATATACTATTTTGGGTTCTTCTTGATGATCCAGTTGATATGGATCATGTTTGGTGCAAATGGTTATTCAAGAGAAAAAATTGGCATGGATGGTAATGTAAACACCTATAAAGAAATAATTGTAGATAATTGGATTAAAATGTATCATGGAATTAAATATGATGAAACCTTTTCACAAATTTCCATGTATAGATCCATTTGGATTATACATTCCCTAGTCGCTTACCATGACTATAATATTTGGTAGCTAGATGTCAAAACTGAATTCCATAATGGGATCCTTCAAGAAGATGTCTATGTTACACAACCACAAGTGTTTGTGACTAAAAGTTATGCCAAATTTATTTTCAAGTAGTAGATATCCATTAATGGATTAAATAAAGCATCCAGGTCCTAAAAAATTAAATTCAATAAATCCAGAATGGAATTTGGTTTCATTCAGAATGAATGTGATCTGTGTGTTTACAAAAGGTTTAGTGGGAATGTGGTTGTTATCCAAGTAGTATATGTTTTTGAAATATTAATTATTATAAATTAAATACTAGCCTTACATTCAATTAAGGACTGGTTAAAACAATGGTTCCAGATGAATAAATTATGTGAAGAAGCCTATATTATATGGATAATGATCATTAGTGATAGATCCAAGAGGCATATTGGACTATTTCAAACAACATATATTTACAAGATACAAAATATTTTTTTATGGATCAATCTAAGAGGTAATTTCTTCCAAAGTCACGTGGTTTAATTCTTTGTATAAAAATGTTCCCCAAAAACAACAAGAGAATGAGAGAATGAGTAAGATCCACTATGCATCACAAATAGCATCAATCAGGTATTCCATGTTATGTAATAGATATGGTGTTTCCTATTCATTGAGAATGGCAGGAAGATATTAAGAAGATATAGGAGAAAATAATTGGACTGATATTAATGCTATCTGTAAGTATCTAATAATAACTAATGATATATTCCCAGTGTATAGAGGAGATGAGGATCAAGACATCAGTTGTTATATTGATGCTTATTTTTTGATAGACCAGAATGACATGAATTTTCAATTATGATATGTCTTTGTCTCAACGGAGGAGTTGTGAGATGGAAGATTTCTAAGTGGTTAGTTTTTTCTAATTCTCCTATGGTGTCTGAGTATATAGATGCTCCTGATGTATCCAATTAATCTATTTCTATTAGTAAAATTTTCTTCTAGATTGATGTGGTTAGTAGGAGTGAAAAACCTATCACGTTGCACTGTGATAACAAAATAATGGTGACTCTTTAAAAAGATCCATGTTCCCACTAATAAAAATAAATTTTTCGAAAGTATCACCTCTTGATGAATTAATATCAGTTCTAGTGGAAAAAAATTGTTAGCAGTTGTCTATAGTGAATGTGGGAGTCTGATGGATTTTGTTCCATTGATTTTTTTTCTACTTTATGATAACTTGTATTTATAGTTTTTAATATTAATAAACCTTTTATTGCATAATTATTATTCTTATACATAACATAGTATGTGATAGTATCCCAAGATTATATACAAAACTAAAAATTCATAACAGTTCCATGATATGATGTGAACCTGAAAGTGTTACGACAATGCTTTTAATATATGTTTATAGCTGAATGATATCATTTGAAGGAAACAAATTTTATAAGCTTTTAGGGAAGGATACTCATTGGACATTGGGGAACCTTCTCATCATGTATTCCCTTTGGTAATATCTGGTATAATATTCTAAGAATGAGGCTTACTGGTTGGAAATACTCATGTCTATGTGTAATTGGATATTCATGTATGCACATGTTTTTATCGATAATTATACATTAATATAATTAATAATGAATATTATGATTTATCTACTTTGATGTATTAAGAAAACCATGACCACAAATTTTTATGGTGAGGTAGGATAAGTTGGGTGCATCATGAGTACTGTTTCATTAGTGAATAATGTGAGAAAGTATTTATCACTTTTTTTAAATGAGGTTGATATCCCATCCCCTTTTAGGGAAATTATATAGCCTAAATATATCAATGGCCATGGTGTTCTTTAGAAAAGTTCAATTTTTGGCAAATCAATGAAAGTGACATCGAGCATTTTGGTTGATGGCACCAACATGAAAACTGCTTGATTAGATATATCACAATAAATGGATTATATTACACAATAACCCTGTACATGTGGTAACATGTCATTACATCATTAAATTATTTCACCATGGATTCCTTGGCATGTTTCTAGATTATAACCTTTTACTTTATCCTTCTTCTCTTAACACCACTAATAAATAGGCCCTAGAGGGAAACACACTATCTGTGTCCAGAATCTTATTTAAATAATATAGTATTATTTATTATTTAGAATTTTGTCTAAATATTATTAATGAATTTGGTTTAATAATAATTCATATATTCTTATTCACATATATTCATTCAATAAATATTCAAGAGAATATTTTGTGAGTAAAATATTAAATAAATACTTATTTTCTATTTAGTGAATATATTATTTATTTATTTATTAGAGAATAATGATGTGATATTCATTCGATAAATAAATTTTCATTATTCAAGGTCCAATAAATAATATTAAGGAATGGGGGACCGATTTTAAATGGTTTAGTGAGAAAATATTTTATTAAATAATATTTAATGCTAATTATCATTTTATGATAATGTCAAGAAACAATGATATTATTATTATTCTTCAACGTGATGTTTCCTATAAGATTAAATATACAATTTAGGTCACTTGGGAAGTTATTTTATTTTAACCATATCGATATATAAACACAGTCTTGTTATTTTTTCAATAGAATATTTAATATTCGTGGTTTTTTTATAACAGGATTGGATGATTCTGTCAAGCCCTATAAATAAATCTTCTCCAAGATCTCTCTTATGAATGGTGATCAATATTCCACCTCCAGATCAAGGAGAACGCTTTAGAATCAATTCTCATAGCGATGAAGGAGGTCGATCCATGTATAAGGATCTCCCATGCTAGCACCTATTGATTATTTTGTCGATTCCTTAAGACTTGTCGAATATATGTGGATCAATTATAGAGGGAATATTAAATTGATTCCTACAAAACAACAACAATGAATTGCAGATCTGTTACAAAATATATCAAGGAAAAAATAATTCCAAAAAATAATTCATTATTTACATATTCTAATTAAAAATAATATGTGATGATCCTACCTATAGATCGGAAATTCTATTTACTATCTATTTTATTTTATTCAAATCTATACTTCATGATGTTAATCGGTGTGTAAATCTCATATTGATTATCGATCATGAAAAAAATTTGGGAACCACCCATCTCATGCTTCTGATGTGCCCATAACCTACACATGGGCAATATAAAAATTATATTTCTATAGATTATCCACCCAATACCTCTTACACAAGTTCATATCTTGTTGAGAGAAGATATATCAGACACAACTATGGTTTGTGTAATTAAACAACCTATCACTAAAGAGATAATGTCACCAACAATTAATATCATTAAAAATAACTTCTTACTCCAAGCCATGAACTAGGTAGTTTCACTCATGGGATCATATTTGACATGACCCATAAGCAACCACTATGATGTTTCTTTTGTACCTTGCTAAACCAAGGAAGCTCCTTATCTCAAAAATAATATGTGGATGATCCCTATAACATGATCTCTTCTACCTTATTTGGTTATATATAAATTACTGCCTCAGAAAATAAATTCCCTAGAATGAGAACACTGAAATCCAAAAGTTACACATCAACAGTTTGTAATAAAGACGATGTAATAAACGGGTACTCAATAATATCTTCAGATATCTGGAATATTTCTATAAGGCCCATAAATTGATGAGGATGCATTAAATGAACACCATGATGAATAAGTCAAGATATGGGTAGATATATTGTTGGTGGTTTCAATTAACATCATTGTATAATTTTTCAAATCAATATACATCACCAAGAACTCTTATAACCTATTTATCCCTAAACCCAAGATGATGATATCCTGAATATAGGAAAATATTATAAAACCAATGAGATCCATAAAACTGACTGAGAAAATCAATGATCCAATGTAAATTTTTCCTTTTATTCATTGTAATCTAGTTATACATTCCCTAATCCACATAAATATAGAGATAACAACCTACCTTTTTTGAAAAAAAAAATTAGGCACCCCATAGAGATGTGATCATTCAAATGAAAACATTATTCTCTAATTTACCAATATGAATATTGAGTACTTTTAAGTCATCTAGTGACATGTGATAAGGAGGAATAGATATAGGATATTCCCATTGTATTTGTTGATAATAAAGGTATATTCTCCCCACAAAAGGCATTGAAACACATGTAGAAGGTCGTCTAACTCGTAAAAATAGGGAGGTTCACATTAGTCAATTTGACACTCTGAAATAGATCATTTGTTTTGAGTATGGATCACATGGTTTGACCATCATAAATGATTTTATTGCAAAAATAAAAAATAAAAAATGTTAGTCAAACAATGTTTCAAAATCAAATGTGTTACATTTCAATATGTGAAATATGATGCAATGGTAATTTTAAGAGATTCATGACAATGTTATGTTAGTTTTATAGTTGTCATCATATGAAACATTTTATGTACTAAACTATAGATTTTATGTTTTATGTATGGAATTTCAGTAATTACATGATCATGGTTCATTATAATGGTGTTCATTTCAATATTACATGTCACAACTGAATAAATTACCAATTTTATAGAGCTTCATGGTACTATTGATATGTTTTATTCGTTTTTGGTATATGATATGAATTTTGAAGTTCCTAAATTCATAAAATGGTAAAATACAATTTCATGATTATCATACAAACCACATGTCAAAATGTTATGTTTTTAATTCCAATTTTACAAAATTGATTCAAATATCATTTTAAATATGTTATTGAGAGCAGAATTTTTTCATCGGTTATAGAATGTGAGACATGTTTTGAACTAAAATGTCACATTCATGTTTAAAACACTGGCTTTCATTCATTACGAGTACATTGCATGTGGACATGACATTTATTTACATGATATAAAGAAAAAATAATTCAATTTTAATTTCCCTTGAGTTTCAAAAAAAATATAAACCTGTTTTTTGTTTTTTAGTTCTTGATGAACAGTTTAAATAAAAATAACACTTAAATTGAAAGATTTAAATTTTCATAATTTAGTTCAAAAAGGTGTTGGAATTATGTGTGTTTTATCTCACATGTTAAAAATTAATCATTGATAATTTTTTTAGATTTTTGAAAAAATCCTAGATTTTTTTATATCTATTGAGTTTTTGATGTGTGATTTTGAACATTTTAAATACATAAAATGAAAAAATACACATTCATGTATTCCAGACACACCATGTTTTAGAATGACTTTAATTCATTCATATAAGTGAAAAAAATCATTAGACATTATCCAATAGTTTTATGATAATGAAATATCTATTTATTTTTTTTTTGAGTATGTGATGCTTATTTTTCACTAAAATGTCGCTTTTAAATAGAAAAAAAGAACTTTCAGTAATTCCCAAAACACATATTGTTAATATAATTTAGGGTTTATAATTATATTTTAAAAATAAATCAATGATCATTTTTCTAGAGTCTCAAGAGAATCCAAATTAGTATTATAGGTTTTTATCATGTGATTCAAAATATTTTCCAAAATGGTACTCATAAAGTGATATCATGAACTTTTAGTCATTTCATGAACAACACATATAAAAATTGACATATATTTCTTCACTAAAAGATCAAAATAAATCAATTATCATTTTAATATAGTTCCAGAAAAATAAGACTGTATTTTCATTGTTGTGAGTATGAGACACATGTTTTGTACATCGTATGTACTTAAAATAGAAAACAAAACTTTCAATAATATTGGAAATACCATATATCTAAATGATGTTCAATTTATTCATATATGTGAGAAATTAATCAGAGCTAATTTTCCAAGATATTAAGGAAAATGAAATATTTATTACCCATTTTTGATCATTTAGAACACATTTTGAACTAAAATGTCACTTTTAAATTGAAAATATTATCTTCCAATCATTCTGAGCACACCATGCATAGAAAAATTATGTTATTCATTTTATATTTCATTAATGAATCACTTATATTTTTTATAGAGATTCACTATAAACTAGTCATGTTTTTTATGATTTGGGTCATTTTAGTAATGATTTTCAAACTAAAATATTCACTCTTAATCATTAATGTCATTTCACACATCATAATCATGTAAATGTTTTCCCCCTAGTCATAAATTAATTAATTTTTATTATTATTATTTTTTTCATTTGGGGAATATTATGTAGATTGATATGAATTTATATATAAACACACCCTTTAAACACATCTGTACAAATTTCTTTTTTATTACCAATCATCATCTCATTTATTATGTAATTCCCACATTTTCATTTCAATATAAAAATATAAATTCTATAGTAGTTTTAGGATTTATTTACATAAAAATGTATACAATTGGATGTTCCCTAAAATTTTATTGTTAGTTAACCATGGGGAATTGATTTTCAATACTTAATTTTTTTTTAATATGAAATCTGGACTTATACACTGAGAATTAAAGGCAAGTGGATAGGTGTATGAAGAAAAATAAAATAAATTATAAATTTGATGAATATTGAAAATGAAAAAAAACATGGACTGTAATTTTTAAATAAAAAAATGTAATATATAATAAGAAAAATTCTCTTTATTGTATTTTTAAACGTTTTGAAACCATGTAAGATGTGAAGCTGTATCCTAAAAAATATATTTCTATATCTAAATATGGTTTCTATCCCTAATCATTATTGTATTATAATGAAGTTTTTATATATATCATTAATATTTTTAAGTGGATTATAATAGCTCTTGTAAATAAATCTTTAGGTATGTGAGGTTTACCCTAGACTATGTCAGATCCACAATGAGATTATATGGTAGACACCCTAGGGTGAATCGTTGTATGAAAATTCTTTCTAATTAACTCATTTTTTCTTTTAAATCTCGCTTTAGAAAATATATCATCCTCATAGTAACTAGGGTAACCTGTTTTTCTCTTCAATTAGATGTTGATTTAATTTTCACCTTTACATTACCATGCTTTTACATATATAACTTTAATTCATTAAAAAAATTATATATTGTACAAATTTAAACAAACAAACACACATACAAAAGGATTTACCTTTATTAGACTACACCGGACTAATCTAAGGAGTGTACAATGACATTATTCCATGTTCCCTTCCAACTACATTAATTAGTGGCTTGTTTAAGAAAGGTCACTCTCACATGGGACTAATTCCCATAAAATAATTTTGGGTTGAATCAATTATACCAAAGGATAAATTACCTCAATTCCTCACTAATTAGTCACTGATTATAGAGAATATACACACATTTTATATAAATTTATGAATTTACAATAGGAACACTTTCATGGATTAATGCATCCTCAACTGGGATGGATACTTTATTGATCCCCTCTATTTTACCTTCACTATTTGGTTTTGATCTTCCTTTAACTAGATAGTTAATCTTTGGTAATTCCTTAATGATATACCATGTTCTTCTTCCTTATAGTGTAGTGACTAGAATCTCCCTTTTCCAACCAATGTTAATCTCCTTATTCTGCTTTAACCAATAAGCTATGGTGGTGAAGACCATTTATCCCCCACTTATACTTTCTAGTATATGAAATTGGATTATACTACAATTTCCTATAAAACAATTATTAATTATCTATCTTAAAAAGATATGTATCAGAAAAATCATTTTTCATGGATTACCTATCTTCTAGATGGAACAATTTATACTCTTCCTCTTTAACATGAATTTCTCAGGGAACACACTATTAAGTTGTCCTTCTTTTATTTGGGAGTGTTATGATATGTGCATCATGATATCCCTTTATCTCTTAGATCTATCTATTGTAACTCAATAGTGTATCTTGTATTATTTTTTTTCCTTCCTCACATATTAATTTTTTAGAATTCATTAGTCCATGTTAGATAACATTCAATCATTAATTTGGGAAACAAACATTTCACATTCTCAAATAGTTTATAAAACTCTTATTTTTATGGATCATATTTAAATATGTTTCTCTCATCATTGTTCCTTTTTTATATTTATACATTCCAATTATATCTCTAGATATATTATAGAAAACCCCCAACACATTCAAAAAAAATGTATATAAAAGTATACACCATGTTTATATGGTATCCTCCTCTATATCACCATATACATTTTCTTCTATGTGTGTTTTATTGAGATACGTAGAACTATCATATCTACAATCTCACACATCATACTTTCCTACTAAATTTATTTTCTAAACCACAATCCACACTCAAATACTTTTAAGTTCAGTCATCTCCCATTATACTGTGAATTATATTTTCATTTATTCATTGAAACAAAAACTACAAATCCAATTATTCATAACAGTAAACATGGATTCATTTGGAGTTCCATGATGTTTGTGACACTTATAATCAAATAATTTATCATCTAATTAAAGTTAATATCCTACATGAATATAATAAGTATTATCACTAATTAACACGTACTATTTTTTCTAAAGAATGTGTTGTAGGACCATATTCTGAATTTCTCTATATCTCAGATCACACCTACACTTTTAGTTCACACCTACACAGTACGGAATTCACATATTTGTTAATGTATGAATAAAACCAATGGAGCCTAATCATGCATATATATATTTTAAGAAAACCTATATTGAGGAATATTTTTAGATGCACTCCATTTTCCACATTCTTATAGCCCACCATAATGAATCATACATGAGCATAGAATAAAATATAAACTGATATTTTTTCATATATACAAGGACATAAAAAAACCTATGCAGATGGATGACAAATATTAACATTCCCAATAAAACATATGTAGACCCCATTCCCTTTTCAAATTCATATTTCCCATCCATAATGACATATATATTTTTTTCGACATATCACCTATATAGATCCAATAAATTCAACTAAATTTCATCCAGTTTCATTCTAATTCAAATTTGGAATATGGGATTAATGCCCTAAACTCCTCTAAGTAGTAGGACCTTGATTCTCTAAAAATATGGGCATCCTTCCTTAATGATCATCTCCATTCATATTCTATTTACCTTTTCAATAAATATAAATATATCTATGTATAAAATATATTATTAATAAGTCCAATACAGACATCCATATGATTCCAAAAAATATCCCCACATGAAATTATTGACCATATAAAACATTTATCTTCCTAAAATATATTCCTTTTTATTGAATTTTAATCACTCTAAAATTAAGATATAATATATGATTCCTCTCACCCTCATCGAGTGTCCTCCGATATTCTCCCCCTATATCATATTGATTTTTCTCTCTCGATCAGAATTCCAACATTGATTAGGGCCTTCTACCCAACTACTTTTGAATGAAAATTATCTCCCCATATAAATATTGGGTATAAAATCTAATATAGAAAAACCACATAGAATTTTCAATAAAAATGGTTTCCTCTATCGGATACTACACATCCTATATGAGAATCGTCATCACCACATTAGTGAACATGTAAGATTCCTCCCCCATTTGTGCATAAGGAAAACCAATTACTTGGGTCTCTCTTAACCTTTTTTTTTCTAGATAAATAATACATATCATGTAACTTCCTTCACTCTATATTGGAAATCCTTTGAATTTATTTAATTTTTATTTTGTAAAAAACAAAATTTCCTGTTTGACTCACCAATTCCATAATTCTTTCAGTCATCCCTTACCGAACAACTTCCTCATATTTTCCTATATAAACTAAAACATGCTATATAAGTGAATTTACCAATTAAAATTTGTGTATTATGAAATTACTTGAAAACTACCGAGTCTACCCTTAGTATAAGAAATAATATAATATAAAAATTTCCTTAAAGATATCCATATCGCTCACTGGGATTCCATTACAACAAATGAATCTAAATTTTATCACATTCTTAATAAAAAACCGTGTTTTCTCTCAAATCCTTCACACATAACCATTAATAGAAAATCATAAATATACATGAGAGTGAGAACATACAAATTGAATTTATATAACTTGTTAAAAATGATCTAGTGTTACCACTTTGAATTCCTTTTCATCATAGGTCTTCTTCATTTATTGATAAATCTAAAACACCTTTAAAATTTGTGCCAAATAATTAAGAATTGAAACACCTTATATTTTTGACAAACATTTATTTTTTGGGATCCCCTATTTGGAAAAAAAATAGTTTGTTCAAAATATTTTAGTATCATATACACAATATATTTATGATAAGAATTGTTAGGCACAAAAAAATATGCATTAAAAATTCCATATTATTATTGTTACACAAAAGTTTTCTTCTTATGTAGTGGTCTGATTAAAATAATATAATAGGCTATTTTAATGGGTTTTATATATTTATCTGTATATAACAATATAATTAAAATATCGATTTGACTTGATGTTTTATCCTAGTTAATACGTATTCAACAAATCTAGATTAAAAAATAAATTTAAATCTATCTTTAATTTTTTTTCAGATATAGTTTGGATGAAACAACTAGTTTCTTGAATCCGATGGATGATTCATTTCCAACATTGTTTTTATTTTTTTGGAATGGTACATAAATGATCGTTGAAAAATGAATGATTTCACTTGTTTTTTGATCATTTTTATCTCTAATGGTATTATTTTTGCTTACAACACATGTTATTTTTACTCAAAAGTAACCCATAGATTGTGTGTCCATATAATTTCTACCTGTAACACCCCAAGCTTCAACGGTACATTTCCCTTCGAATAATGCGATAGCGTGTGTTGTACGCAACCTCGAGTTCTAACACACACCACAACTAATTAAACTAGCCGTTGTGAATAGTAATACCTACTTTTTGAAATCATATATATTTTATATTTCAAAATGGAAATCATTTTTGGATTCGGAATATTGAAATTAGCCTAGGGTGAAATTTTGGTACTTTTCGGATAACTTTTATATTTTGATGAATAGTGAAAATTACTAAATTTTAATTAAAATCAACTTTTTAATCAAAATAATTAATATTGATAAATTATGAATTTGAGTGGTTTTAAAGTATATTTAGAATATATTTTTACCATTTAATTTAATGTTTGTCATTGGACATAATTTCACAATTAAACCAGACATAAACAAGTGTCAATCTTTTGATAGTTATTATCTCTTAAAAACACGCTTTTTATTTTAACAACGGGAATTAATTTTAAATTATTTTCTGCCACTTCTGTGTTTTGAATTGGGAAAAATGGATTACATATTTGGAATCAGGATTTCCAAATTATATAAATAGGTAACTTTTATTTTTACACATTTTCAATAATTACTGCGGTAAATATTTTATTTACCATGGTTAAAGGGTAAATCCGGTAAATAAGGGTTAACAAATAATATTATAATAATACAAAATTACCCTAAATCGTGTCCTAACCTTATTGGTGGACACATAACCGACCATGGGCATCCTTGGGTCGATTTGGGGACCCCTTAATGCCACTTTTATGTGTTAGGGACACATTATATTAATAAAGTTAAAATAAAAATAAAAATGGCAGAAGCTTACATCTTTTAGAAGAACAATTTTTACATAGGGTTATAAATGTTGGATTTTCGATTATAAATATTCATTAGAAATATAAAACGATTTCCTACATAATTATATTTTATTTATAATTTTTAGACATCAAATAATTTAAATTATTAATGACACAATAATGATGCAATGTTTACCTCATTAATAAATCATTTAAATAAATAAGATTATAATGATTAAAATATTATCTAAAACCTGTACAATTCTTATTGGTTGATGTTATTTAGAAAATGAGTCATCTTATATTCGACCTCAATTATTTTTGGACCATTATAAACCGAATATATATATATTATAAAGTAATACTTTCACTCTTTCCTAAAGAGCCCCTCCTCTCCCTTATAAAAGGAGACCACTTCTACTCATTCCTCACACCTCTCAAGCCACTTGGCTCATCCAAACCCTTCCCAAATACTCTCCCAACTTCCCTCACTACAACCTAGAGGCCTTAGTTTGATCAGAAAGCCATCCTAAGGAGCCCTTTTGATCAAATCAAAAGGAAGAACCTGAAGAAGAGGTAATGTTTTCACCACCCCATTTCAAGTACCTTTCTTCTTCCACTTCTTCTTTCTTTGTTATTACCATTATAAAATAATAACTCATGTATCTCACATATACTGTGATGTTATTATAAATATGGTACAACCATATTCAGTATTCTATCCACCCTTTGAATAACATGTCACCATACGTGCGTACGTACGGCTTACAGTCTCCACGTCGTGCTGTAATTGTTATTCAATATATTATTATTTGGATGGGTATAATAATGATTTGAAACTCATGTAAATAATAAATATAACATGTTAATTATTCTGTATATATGATATAACATCCATTTATATATTATTTTAATATCAAAAGAATGATATTGTCGCTCGTGCGTACGTATGGACTACCGTCTCCACAAACGCGATAAGATTCATTCTCCATCGTATCCATTCAAGTATAATTATCATTTGATGATTTAAAAATGATGTTTAAGGACTTGATATCATTCTGGATATGAATAATATACAAACTACCCATTACAAACTTCGCTTACGTAACAAAACATATAAAATAAAACAAGTAAGTTAACACCCGAAACAACGATAATACTAAGATATTATTATCAAATCAGTATTAAAAGATCATATATGATATCATATTAATGTATATGATTATTTTATAATTTAATAACAATTATTTCACCATTATACAGGAGGTTAACCTACCCCAACCAAGGAAAAGTACAAGGTAAGGGTTTATTTCGCAATCTCTTCATTATCCGAGGTTGTTTATACATAATTATCTACTGGGACCTTGTTATCATCCACATCCATGTTTCTTCAAAATGTATTTCAAAACATTTTTAATATTTAAAAGAATATGGGTTAAAGTCATTTATACCCTTGTTTGACTTTTTATAAGAGGTTTATAAGGGAATATTTCCGTCGTTTTCCAAACAAGGTGCTTTTTAACCTTTTCGACAGAATTAAGATAAGAATGTTTTTTTAACTTATACGGCGGGTGCGGTTATTTTCCGCCATTATAAAATCGTCAAAGCTTCCCTCACAAGATTATAAGAATATTTTCAAAGAAAATGTTTTATTTTATATGGATCTTAAATGATTTCAAAATAAAAGGAGATATTTCTCTAAAAATAATTTTGATTTCATCTATGTCAACATCCTTTGATGGATTTTAAGATTATTTGAAGTTGATTTATTATGATACAAAACTTCTATATTGTATTGAATGTTTTGTGATATGTTTGACTGTGGATGTGCTATTTTTATACCATTCATAGTTTATGGTGAAAGTATTGACATTTTGTATGCTAGTTTTAATACGAATGTTTATGTTATGTTTAAACCTTTTCATATGGGAATGCATTGGACATAATATGTGACGGGTGGAGCCCGTTATAGCTCCTCGATGCATCGGTAGGTCTCATGAGACAAACTAGTTTCTTGGCACAAGGCCAGGACAAAATCTTATTTGTAGTCTTGGCACGAGGCCTTGGCTATGTGGTTATGATAGTCTGGCATTATGCATTCCAACATTATGAAAGTGGTTAGTGATTTTGCATGTGATTATTTGATCAGTAGAATATCCATGTGAATAAGTAAATGGCATTATTTCATTTTATTTATTCCATACTATGTTGAAGTTAAAGTTTAAAAGGCTTTTGTTTTAGTTATACATTTCCTTAAATGTTTATTCTTATTTATGAAAGTTTCCGCTATATTGTTATCCTTACTGGGCATTTGAGCTCACCCCTTTTCTATGTTTTATTTTCTCAGGATGTGAAGAAGTAAATTATGAATGACTTGCAGGGATATTATGAGGGGTTAATAGTGTGGACTATGGAGACAATATGTTGTTGTAGTAGTTTTTTTTGATGATGTAATGTAAAACTTATGAATATATCTAGTGTTTCCAAGGCTACTAAACCAATCGGTCTTTCGAGATTTGATCTTTCTTGTGATCATGCCAATGTTATGTAATTAATGCACCGACTCTGGGTAACTGGGGTCGTGGTGTTACAGTTGGTATCAGAGGAAGTTTAGTACAAACCTTGGAAGCTAGATTTAGATAAACTCTGATTAGAGCACGTAGACCTAAGATGAACTTTGAGGATTAGTATAGTACAACTTCCTAAAATTTTGGTATTGTAGAGATTTTGTGAGTTTTCCAAGCAATACATCCCTGTCTGGATACGAGCAGGTAGAGGCGGCTCTGGCATAGATGTACCTAGGGGTAAAACCCGAAAACACCGCTTTGAGCTAGACTCGAACGGGAACTGGTGCACGACAACGGGCCTTGCTGCACTCTTGGTTACGACACTCCCGGGGGATATGCTTAGGATAACTCTCATTTTTTTTTACAAATCATTATGAAAGGATTTATGAGTATATACTTCCTCCAAGAAAAAATTTTTATGATTATGGATTATATCCATAAATAGTCAATTTATGTTAAGTGTTTTATAAGTATGGGATTATGTATTTTGATTCATAAACTGATCTAGTTTATGCCATTGTTTAGAAATGGCGCCTAGTGGAAGAAATGGAAACTGTATCAATGCACGCACTCCATGTAGGGATTTCCCTCCTGCTCAAGATAATTATAGTGGGGTTGGTGATGCAACTGGTGCCGATCAGCTAATCACCATAATGGGACAACTTACTCAGGTTATGAATAATAACCTTACCCGTATGGAGAACCCTGATCCACAGCGTGGAGGATCAATGTTAGATAGATTCATGAGCCAACAACCACCAACGTTCAATGGGAGTACAAATCCCTTAGTAGCTGAGCAATGGATAAATTCCCTAGAGAAAATATTTCAGGCTTTGGGGAGCAGTGAAAGGGAAAAGGTTATCATGGAAGTTTACCGCCTCACTGGAGATGCTGATCAATGGTGGTCATTGATTCAAAACATGAAGGAAGATGATGAAGTATCAAATATGGAATGGAGGGAGTTCAAAGATCTGTTTTTAGAAAAATACTTCCCTCGCGACCATCGAGAAGATATGGAAAGGCAATTTCTAAGTCTGAGACAGAAGGAGGATGAGAATGTCGCAAAGTATGAGGCTAACTTTACAAGTTTAGCAAGGTACGCTGGTGATTATATACGTAACCAAAGAAGTAAGATTGATCGTTTCTTTGATGGGTTAAAACCATTTCTCCGTCGAGCATTAGTCTCACAATCCTTTTCATCGTACGAAGACATTGTCTCATGTGCTATCAAGACCGAAAAGGAATTCTCTAAGTCTTATGACTTTAAAGCAAAGCAAGAGAAGAAGAGACCTGCTGATCAATCTGGGAATGGAAATAAGGGGTAGAAGGGAAAGGTTGAATATCCATCTTGTGGTAAATGCGGGAAGAAACACCCTGGTACTTGCTTGAAGGGAATGGGAGTCTGTTACAAGTGTGGTGAAAAAGGCCACCAAGCTCGTGATTGCAAGGGGAAGAAGGAAGATACCAACGTTCAGTGCTAAAATTGCAGGGATATGGGGCATTATGCAAATGAATGTCCTAAGCTTCAGGAGAACATACCTCAGAAAAGGCCAAGGGATCAAGGCCAGGCTTATGCTATCACTACTACTGAGGTAGAAGCTCCGAAAGACGTGGTGGCAGGTAATTTAATGGTTTCCTCAAGATTAGCAAATGCATTATTTGATTCTGGATCATCACATTGTTTCATATCTTGCCAGTTTTCTAAGAAAATTAGATATTTCCAATTTGATTTAATAAGGGAGTTTTCAGTAAAACTCCTAAGGGAAGTATCATTGCAACAAAGTTTTGTGAATCAGTCCCCATTAGAGCACATAAATTTTCTCTATCTGCTGATCTCATCGTCATACCTATGATTGAGTTTGATATAATCCTCGGTATGGACTGGCTTTCAGACTATGATGCGAAGATTTATTGTAAGAAGAAAGAGGTTACGATTCTTGATGATAATGATAAGGAACACCTTATTTTTAGAGCAGAATCGTCACTACCTAATTCTTATTTAGATCCACCCCCAGTAGCTCAACTTAATTCAATTATTGGGGAGGAAGAGAATGAAATAACTGTCGGTGAGGAAAGGAATGTTCAAATAGAGGATGTACCTATTGTGAAAGAATTTGTAGATGTATTTCCGAAAGATTTACCTGGACATCCTCCAGAACGAGAAGTTGAGTTTTCCATTGATTTGATTCCTGAATCAAGGCCTATATCGAAGACCCCTTATAGAATGGCCACTGTAGAATTATTCGAACTAAAGAAACAACTAGAGGAATTGAGTAATAAGGGATTTATTCGCCCTAGTGTTTCTCCATGGGGAGCCCCTGTTCTTTTTGTTAAAAAGAAAGATGGATCTATGAGGTTATGTATCGACTACAGGGAGATCAATGCTATAACGATAAAGAACAAGTATCCCCTACCTCGTATTGATGATTTATTTGACCAACTTCATGGAGCTCAATACTTTTCAAATATTGACCTTCGATCTGGATACCATCAGTTGTGTGTGAAGAAGGAAGAAATTATGAAGACAGCATTTCGAACCAGGTACGGGCATTACGAGTTTACCGTAATGCCGTTTGGATTGACTAATGCACCCTCTGTATTCATGGATCTGATGAATAGAGTTTTCAAGGAGTATCTCGATGAATTTGTGGTGTTATTTATTGATGATATCTTGGTATACTCCAAAACCTACGAAGATCATGAAAATCACTTGCGCATTATCTTGAAGACTCTGAGGAGGCATGAATTATATGGGAAGTTTAGCAAGTGTGAATTTTGGCTTCAGGAGATTTCTTTTCTTGGCCATATTGTCTCTAAAGATGGAATCTCGGTTGATACTTCTAAGACCAAGGCAATCCAAGAATAGCTGGCACCTATGATTATAACTGAGGTACGTAGTTTTATTGGTTTGGCAGGTTATTATCGACGTTTCGTCCAGAATTTTGCCTGATTGGCTAACCCATTAACGAAGCTCACACGTAAAGGGGTTAAATTTGTTTGGACAAAAGAGTGTGAAGAATGCTTCTAAGAACTTAAGAGAAGATTAGTCGATGCTCCTATATTGACTCTACCATCAGGGAATTATGGGTTCGTTATTTATAGTGATGCATCAAAGAAAGGACTTGGTTGTGTCCTTATGCAGAATGATAGAGTTATTGCCTATGCATCACGACAGTTGAAAATTCATGAACAAAACTATCCTACTCATTATCTTGAGTTAGCAGCTGTGATCTTTGCTTTGAAGATATGGAGACACTACCTCTATGGTGAAAAATGTGAGATTTATACTGATCAAAAGAGTTTGAAGTATATTTTCTCACAAAAAGAACTCAACATGAGGCAAAGGAGATGTCTTGAATTACTCAAGGATTATGATTGCACGATACACTACCACCCGGGGAAAGAAAACAAGGTGGCGGATGCTTTGAGCAGAAAAGACCATGGAGTTTTGAACATGATGAGAATTGAAAGGGATCCAATTTTCATGGATCTAGTGAAGATGGAAATGGGAATAACCAGGGAAGGTGAAACATCAATGCTTTTTCAAATGGTTGCCAAACCATCTTTACAAGAAAGGATTAAGAGTTCTCAGACCGATGATGAAGAATTTCAGAAGAAGATTAAAGCTGTGAATGATGGGAGATTGAGAGACTTTGTGTATGAAGATGGAATTTTGAAATTCAGGAAGAGACTTTGTGTTTCCGATTTACCTGATCTGAAAAGGGAATTGCTGGATGATGCTCATAGTTCCAATTTCTCTATACACCCTGGGAGCACCAAAATGTATAGAGATTTGAAGGAACATTTTTGGTGGGACAACATGAAGAGGGAGATTGCTGATTTTGTGTCAAGATGTATGGTTTTTCAACAAGTGAAAGCTGGAAGGCAACAGCCTGGAGGAGTCATGCAACCTCTTCCCATACCGGAGTGGAAATGGGACAATATTACGATGGACTTTGTCATGGGGCTACCAAAGACTCCTAGAAGGAACGATGCAATTTGGGTTATTGTTGATCTTCTTACCAAGTCAGCACATTTTCTTGCTATAAGAGAAGATCTACCCCCGGAACGTCTAGTAAGACTATACATTAATGAAGTTGTGAGACTTCATGGAGTACCCCTATCGATTGTTTCTGATCGTGATCCCCGTTTTACTTCAAGATTTTGGAAAAGTCTTCAGAAATCTCTGGATACTGAACTTCATTTGAGCACTACTTACCACCCTCAGACAGATGGACAATCAGAACGGACTATTCAAACCCTAGAAGACATGTTGAGATCTTGATCACTTGACTTTCAGGGTATGTGGGATCAATATTTACCTCTGGTAGAATTTTCCTATAACAATAGCTTCCATTCGAGTATTCAGATGGCACCATATGAAGCGTTATATGGAAAGAGATGTCGTACACCAACCTGTTGGGATGGCGTTGGTGAAAGAAAACTTGTAGGCCCAGAACTGGTGGAGGAAACGGTGGAAAAGGTGAAGGTAATCCAAAATCACATCAAAGCAGCTCAAAGTAGGCAGAAGAGCTATGCCGATAATCGAAGGAAGGATTTGGAATTTCAAGTCTGTGATCATGTTTTCCTGAAGGTATCTACATGGAAGGGAGTCATACGTTTTGGTAAGAAAGGTAAATTGAGTCCCAGGTACATCGGACCTTTCGAAATTCTAGAACGAATTGGGGCTGTAGCTTACCGATTGGCAATGCCGCCAAGTCTCTCCAAAGTTCACGATGTGTTCCACGTATCTCTGTTGAGAAAATACATTCCTGACCCAACGCATGTACTCACCTATGAGGAATTAGAACTGGAACCCGATCTGTCTTATTGTGAAGAGCCTGTCAGGATTCTTGATACAAGAGAACAAGTACTGAGAAACCGGACGACACGTCTGGTAAAAGTTTTGTGGAGAAATCATAAGATGGAAGAGGCAACGTGGGAACCCGAGGAACTTATGATGAAGAACCACCCGAGTCTTTTTATGCAGTAATACCCTATAAATTGCGAGGACGCAATTATTTGAAGGAGGGTAGAATGTAACACCCCAAGCTTCCACAGTACGTTTCCCTTCGAATAATGTGATAGCATGTGTTGTACGCAACCTCAAGTTCTAACACACACCACAACTAATTAAACTAGCCATTTTGAATAGTAATACCTACTTTTTGAAATCATATATATTTTATATTTCAAAATGGACTTCATTTTTGGATTCAGAATATTGAAATTAGCCTAGGGTGAAATTTTGGTACTTTTCGAATAACTTTTATATTTTGATGAATAGTGAAAATTACTAAATTTTAATTAAAATCAACTTTTTTAATAAAAATAATTAATATTGATAAATTATGAATTTTAGTGGTTTTAAAGTATATTTAGAATATATTTTTACCATTTAATTTAATGTTTGTCATTGGACATAATTTCCCAGTTAAACCAGACATAAACAAGTGTCAATCTTTTGATAGTTATTATCTCTTAAAAACACGCTTTTTATTTTAACAACGGGAATTAATTTTAAATTAATTTCTGCCACTTCTGTGTTTTGAATTTGGAAAAATGGATTACATATTTGGAATTCGGATGTCCAAATTATGTAAATAGGTAACTTTTATTTTTACACATTTTGATTAATTACTGCGGTAAATATTTTATTTATCATGGTTAAAAGGTAAATCCGGTAAATAAGGGTTAAAAAATAATATTATAATAATACAAAATTACCCTAAAACGTGTCCTAACCTTATTGGTGGACACATACCCGACCATGGGCATCCTTGGGTCGATTTGGGGACCCCTTAAAGCCACTTGTATGTGGTAGGGACACATTATATTAATAAAGTTAAAATAAAAATAAAAATGGCATAAGCTTACATATTTTAGAAGAACAATTTTTACATAGGGTTATACATGTTGGATTTTCGATTATAAATATTCATTAGAAAGATAAAACGATTTCATACATAATGATATTTTATTTATAATTTTTAGACATCAAATAATTTAAATTATTAATGACACAATTATGATGCAATGTTTACCTCATTAATAAATCATTTAAATAAATAAGATTATAATGATTAAAATATTATCTAAAACCTGTCCAATTCTTATTGGTTGATGTTATTTAGAAAATGCGTCATCTTATATTCGACCTCAATGATTTTTGGACCATTATAAACCGAATATAAATATATTATAAAGTAATACTTTCACTCATTCCTAAAGAGCCCCTCCTCTCCCTTATAAAAGGAGACCACTTCTACTCATTCCTCACACCTCTCAAGCCACTTGGATCGTCTAAACCCTGCCCAAATACTCTCCCAACTTCCCTCACTACAACCTAGAGGCCTTAGTTTGATCAGAAAGACAACCTAAGGATCCCTTTTGATCAAATCAAAAGGAAGAACCCGAAGAAGAGGTAATGTTTTCACCACCCCTTTTCAAGTTCCTTTCATCTCCCACTTCTTATTTCTTTGTTCTTACCATTCTAAAATAATAACTCCAGTATCTCACATATACTGTGATGTTATTATAAATATGGTAGAACCATATTCAGTATTCTATCCACCCTTTGAATAACATGTCACCATACATGCGTACGTACGGCTTACCGTCTCCACGTCGTGGTGTAATTGTTATTCAATATATTATTATTTGGATGGGTATAATAATGATGTGCAACTCATGTAAATAATAAATATAACATGTTAATTATTCTTTATATATGATATAACATCCATTTATATATTATTTTAATATCAAAATAATGATATTGTCGCTCGTGCGTACGTACGGACTACTGTCTCCACAAATGCGATAAGATTCATTCTCCATCGTATCCATCCATGTATAATTATCATTTGATGATTTAAAAATGATGTTTAAGGACTTGATATCATTATGGATATGAATAATATACAAACTATCCACTACAAACTTGTCTTACGTAACAAAACATATAAAATAAAACAAGTAAGTTAACACCTGAAACAACGATAATACTAAGATATTATTATCAAATCAATATTAAAAGATCATATATGATATCATATTAATGTATATGATTCTTTTATAATTTAATAACAATTATTTCACCATTATACATGAGGTTAACCTACCCCAACCAAAGAAAAGTACAAGGTAAGGGTTTATTTCGCAATCTCTTCATTATCCGAGGTTGTTTATACATAATTATCTACTGGGACCTCGTTATCATCCACATCCATGTTTTTTCAAAATGTATTTCAAAACATTTTTAATATTTAAAAGAATATGGGTTAAAGTCATTTATACCCTTGTTTGACTTTTTATAAGAGGTTTATAAGGGAATCTTTCCGTCGTTTTCCAAACAAGGTGCTTTTTAACCTTTTCGACATAATTAAGATAAGAATGTTTTTTTAACTTATACGACGGGTGTGGTTATTTTCCGCCGTTATAAAATCGTCAAAGCTTCCCTTACAAGCTTATAAGAATATTTTCAAAGAAAATGTTTTATTTTATATGGATCTTAAATGATTTCAAAAAAAAGGAGATATTTCTTTAAAAATAATTTTGATTTCATCTATGTCAACATCCTTTGATGGATTTTAAGATTATTTGAAGTTGATTTATTATGATACAGAACTTCTATATTGTATTGATGTTTTTGTGATATGTTTGACTGTGGATGTGCTATTTTTATACCATTCATAGTTTATGGTGAAAGTATTGACATTTCGTATGCTAGTTTTAATACGAATGTTTATGTTATGTTTAAACCTTTTCATATGGGAATGCATTGGACTTAATATGTGACGAGTGGAGCCCGCTATAGCTCCTCGATGCATCGGTAGGTCTCATGAGACAAACTAGTGTCTTGGTACAAGGCCTTGACAAAATCTTATTTGTAGTCTTGGAACGAGGCCTTGGCTATGTGGTTATGATAGTCTGGCATTATGCATTCCAACATTATGAAAGTGGTTAGTGATTTTGCATGTGATTATTTGATTAGTAGAATATCCATGTGAATAAGTAAATGGCATTATTTCATTTTATTTATGCCATACTATGTTGAAGTTAAAGTTTAAAAGGCTTTTTTTTAGTTATACATTGCCTTAAATGATTATTCTTATTTATGAAAGTTTCCACTATATTGTTATCCTTACTGGGAATTTGAGCTCACCCATTTTCTATGTTTTATTTTCCCAGGATGTGAAGAAGTAAATTATGAATGACTTGCAGGGATATTATGAGGGGTTAATAGTGTGGACTATGGAGACAATATGTTGTTGTAGTAGTTTTTTTTTTATTTTGATGATGTAATGTAAAACTTATGAATATATCTAGTGTTTCCAAGGCTACTAAACCAATCGGTCTTTCGATATTTGATCTTTCTTGTGATCATGCCAAAGTTATGTAATTAATGCACCGACTCTGGGTAACTGGGGTCGGGGCGTTACACTACCCCTCCTCATAAATAATAGTAAACAATTATGTATATGGATATAGGTTCACATCATATTTAAAAAACATGAGGAATATATCTGGTCAGGCGGAACCTACAATTCATTGCGAATTTCATTTCATTTTATTAATATTTAATAGAAGGAATTACAAGGCATCCCAAACATCCATTTATTATGGATTATCCTCAACAATAAAACAGTTCAATTTGTAATACATATTTTAAATTGAATTGAATTTTATATTTTAAGTTATTCTTTTTAGGTCTGTGTTTATTATTTTATATACTATAGAAAAAAATCATTACCTCAATTGTGTACTCAATCTATTAGGGATCTATTGTTTCATCACTGATTCATCATCAATTTTGAAAAACATCTTTCTATCATGTTTTTCTTTATTAGATTCATTAGCTTTTTCAATATATACATAAAATAAAAATAATATTTTCAAATGATCCCTTTTTACTTTCAACAATAGCTTATCTCATTTACTTATTTAACACATTTTTATTGTCTTTCAAAAGCAATTTTGGTTCAATACACGATTTAGAACTCATTTTAGTCCATTTTTAGAATGATGGACATTTGTATTTATCTTTTTAAATATATTTATTAGGACATATTTGATTCCATTTGTAGTCATATTCCGTTCTTCTATGTCAAATGAATTGTTCCAAATATTTTTATTGGATACATGGTCAAGATGATAGGATATTTTTAGATAATTATAGTACCTTCTTTGTTTTGTTTGATAGGTTAATATTTAATATGTTCCAATATATTAATAGTAACAAAATTTCACAAAAAATCTATGTATGTCAATGAAACTTATAGGATGCTCCCAGCTAACTACTGATCTCAGCATCTATGGGTAACTTAAAATGTTTACCTCTGAGGTGATATGACCATGGAAGTATACTTTTTAAATCCTGAAATTATATTTAATAATCTAATCATACAACATTTTCTCTAGTAGTGTATCCAAAAATATCTCAAGATGAGTGCAATGGTCACTTCGAATACGAGAATATATAAGGATGTTAGCAAAAAAATCACAAAAAAGGAATCTAGATATTGATAGAAAGTTCCAGTCATTAGTGACAAGAAGAAGTAATTCTTGTTCATAAGATGGAAATACATAATTAGATACCCATATAAGATGTATGGGATATAGAAAGTTGTGTGGGGAATATTTTCATGTCTGACTCAAAGATGATGATAGCTCAATCTTGGGTCGATCTTTGAGAATAACCTCAGTCCACTAAGATTGTAAAAAAGATCAACTGTATTTGGTAAATGATACTAGTGTATCATAATAAAATGATTCGACATCTAATAACACATGAAATTCATAAGGTTTTTTCAACCTTCTAGGTGAAAATGACAAGAGAAACGTGGGGATAAGTAATGGTCAATACAAAAAAAAATTGATTTTAAATCTCTAGTTGCCTCTTCAGCTCCTCTATATGTGTAGTATCCATCCAATAAAGAGGAATAGATTTTAATTAAACTCTTGGATCTATTGTGATATTATCTTTTATCTCTCTCTCTCAAGTTGTAGTCCTTAAATTTCATCAAGGAAGGCATCACAGAATCGATCAACTACATGAGGGAACTCAATATGATTTAGTCTCTGGTCATTCATTTGTAGACTAGAAATAAGGGTTCTCACTCTACAGAGGCCAAGATTATTGGGCCTATCTATATCATCCTGACATCCCACTCAATCTTATAAATATACATACCAACTGTTTGTGATGTAAACGACACCCTCCACCAAATAACATCCCATATAAGAATGATATGGAACCGAACACTATGTAATAATAATGACCCCAAATCCTATAATCTCATGGGTAAAAAGGCCTCACATAAAATTATGGATACCAATATTAAGAGGAAATACATTTCACTGGCCTAATCTCTTAAATAATATAACCAAATGTGTATCTAGCATCATCATTCCTCAAGAGTAGTCAACATCAAGTCCATGGATCTCCACAATAGGAACAAATATGAAAACATTTGACACAAACATATCTAATAAGGTTTAAATGGGAGTATTGGCTACAAGAATAGTAACATGAATTATACATGATCTAGTATCCTACTATTCTGGAATAGGTTTCCCCAAATTAATCTATATTGATCCTTGGTACTCAACTATAATCTTACAACCTAGAGAAGAACCACTCTGTGGGTGTTGAAAATTAGAGATTTGGACACCATGTCAAAGACTTCTCTTCTACATGTAAGGTGAGTAGTAATCTATATTCATTCCAAGTGAGGTTATATTGATCCTACTACTAAAGGTATATCTAGAACAAATCTTTTCTCACTTGAAACAAATGGGGGGTATTTTAGATTCAGTAAATATTCCCTGATATTGTTCATCCTCAATACTCAACAGGGTCTCTGGGACACTGGGGCCTCTTGTACCCCAGATTCCCACACTAGTGGCATACCATGTAACTGTCAGCGAGTGTCACCTAGCTACCAGTGCCCACACACATAGTCTCAAAGTGTATCTTCCGATATCTAGTAGACCCACAACTGTATATAGGTTCTAAAACCGTCTGTAACACCTCATCTTCTCCCCTAAGGTTCCTCAAGAAGATAAAGGACTATTTTACTATTTTAAATTTTATAGTAAACTAGGAGAAGTTTACCTGAGAATGAATATGATGCCTTTTACCATCCTCAAATCATCTCTCATTCGATAGATAATCAACATCATAGATAGGTGTCAAAATATGATGTTTTTTAAAATGAGCTGAATAATCCCTAACTATTGTAAAAAACAACTGTATGATTAAGAAATACATGTAATGATCACACCATAGGGTCCTAGGGAATAATTAATCAGAGAATCTCAAATGAAAATTCCTATATGTCGCTTCTCGATACTGGCTTGCCTAATTTTTAATATCTCACAATAATTTGGTGTATCATTTATGTATTTAAGTAGTGAGTTTCACTCTCCTCTTAGGAGGATTATCTAGATGCTCAAATATAAATGTATGTTTCTATAACCATTAATATATATCATTTGGTCCACTATCCTATGAAAATTTAGGAAGATGCTTCTATTGTAACTCCTGAGCACACTATCCTATGGAAGGGGAAGAGTATGGTTCTCCATAAATCATCAGAATATACCTCAAGAAATAAACATGAAACCAGGAATCATCACCCATACTAGGAATAAGAAGAGGTTCCACAGCTATAGGTTCAACTGGCGGATGAGGGACAAAAGGCTCTGGGTCATTTTTTTCGCCATCCTTCTAGCATATGACCAGTTGATGTCTGGGGGTAATTTCTATATAATTTTTAAACCTAACCCTCATATTAAGTATTATAATGATAATAAGATATAGACAAAAAATGAATATTTTAAAATACTTTCTATGTAGTATTCACACACTTCTTCCATCTCAATGTATCAGTTCTGGGTGATAGAAACATTTATATAGAACAATTGTGTTACTACCTACTTACAAATACCAAGGATGAGACTAGGTCAATCCCTTTTGTTTTTCAATTCCAACTTGATATTAAATTCATAATTATATATAAATTCAAATGGTATAACCAATTCGGTTACCACTTCATATCCATAAGGGATGATAGTCCTTATAAAATGAAATGTGGCATCCAGTCATCCCATACCATAACATGTTCAAGTCCATGTGACCAATTATTCATGACTCAATGTGCCATACTTGACTGCTTAGGTTATCTACTATAGCAAATGTAGGAAAAAATTGTTATGTTATGGAATTACTAGATGTACAAACTCTGTATTTCTTAATTCCATGAAATAAATATAATACCAAAAAAATCTATTTATATCAATAAAATAACTCCTGGGAATCACATATGATGAAAAAACACAATGCAGCTATATGTCATGGAATATTAATGGGTTGTGAATTAACTTCAAGTTTCGTAATGTGATGCATACTCAATTCTCCCATGCCCTTATCTGATCGGGCTAAGGATAAAAGATAAACCTCAATTTTATCAATGACACAACCTGCTTCGGTCGGTACCAGTCTAACTCTAAAGTTGTGTCAATAGATGCAATTAACAATATCACATTGAGACGGGATTCTATCCCTAGTGTCACTGTAGGAAAGGGGACTCCATTCACAGTATCACATTTATAAGGGACGTCATGCCCGATATCACATTTATAAGGTACATCATGCCCTATATCACAATAAGGGACACCATTCCCATTTATTATCATAGGGGTTGTCATGCCCGTATAGTATCATAATTATATCACGGTCTCTATGCTTGTATCATCTCACATTTATATAGGGTTATCCATTCTTATATAGTATCATAACTATATAAGGGTATCTATGCTCGTCTCATAATATATTTATATAAGGGTCACTATGCGTGTATATTATCTCATTTATATAAGGGTCTCTATGCATGTATTGATATAACATGTTAAATGGTAATCATTCCCATTTAGTGTATGAAAGGAGGAAAACAATTCCCATTTATAAAAAATATGAATAAAGGTCATCATGCACTGTTTACATAAACAAAGAGGGTCACCAATCCCACACATCGTTAGTTTTAGTATCCATTGGCATTAATAAAAGCTGAGGAATAATTCATATCTCATTATCATTTAACATCAACAGTGGAAAACTGTTATTCCATTTAACAAGGGTGACTTGGTCGTACGAATCACATAAAATTAAATTCATTAAATTGATAACGGAATTGTCCATACCATGCCACTGTATTTATTTCATCCCAATATTTTATCACTATTTATTTATAAAGACAAGCACAAAAAATAGTGTTTTTTCTTCATTACCATGAATGAAAATTTGGAATATAGAGGGATCACCCAAAGGGATGTCTCACTATGATGTGGTGAAACTCAAGACGTATTTAGGTTCTAAAAAGTCATTCGGTTCCATATATTGCTACCAAATAAAGGTTATGAAATTTAATGGCAATGTGCAGTGAAATCAAAGTGCATCACATCTCTTATATTATACAACATAGATACATGAATAGATACTTAGTTGTCTTCCTACCTAATGCTCACAAAACTCTTGTTATCCAATATAAACAATTGATTTGTCCTTTATTGGATGGAAGCATAGAAATGGTTCAATTCCTTGAAAATATGGAACGTGGACCTGAACATCTGAAACTCTATTGAGATGAGGACAAAAAGATAACAATGAGAAAAGAATAAAGATATAACCAGGGGATATCCAATGAGACCAATATAAGAAAAAAAAAGACACCATATCAGAGAGTTATCATGAATCCTATCATTATGATGAGGATTGTTAAAAATGGGAGGAAACCCACTGCCCGAGGGATAAAAAGAGAATTAGGGTAGGGGTAAGGGGTATAAGAAAATAAAGTAGTTTAGTAATTTACCGAATAAAATAGAGGAACACGGTTTGGTTGAATGGTTGTCGAAACTACGCACTAACCCTGTAATATGCCTTTGCAAAGAACAGTAGGTATATTTCAATTGAATACGACTCATGGAATATTGTTAGGGATTAGAGTTTTCCCTGCTTCACCCCTTTATTGAGCCCCACATGGTTAGGGGTAATAATACACCCTGACCCACACAGTTTCTCCTAAATGTGTGACCAATCTATTTTTCTAGGGAATAGGGTTCTGAACTTTGAACATCTCCAAACACCCCATACCCTTTCTAACCTCAATGGGCATCCATATTATGTCCATAATAAATAATTATAATTAAATTAAAAGGAACTATACCTGAAAAAAATCTGGTATCTTACAATTAAAAATTTAAGGTTTTTATCATGTTTAAATAATATAATATTTAATTTAGTTTATCTTACAAATTTATTTTATTATTCAAAGTTTGATTAGTTATATTGGAGAATATTGGTATATTTTAAAGATCCTATAGAAGTAATATATTATATTATTTATCATTTAACTAATTAATAATTAATTAATTTATGAAATTATATTATATTTAAAGCATGTAATGTTGTATAATAATAATATAATTATTTTGGCATGGGTTATGAATAATGTATAATAAAAGTAAATAGTCCATTGTGAAATTATCTTAGTTTTAACATAGGTGTAATGTCTATAATTTTTCATTTTCGATTAATGATGTGTTAGACCCTACAAGATATCTTGTATGATTATCCCAAGACCATGAATAAATTAGTCCTTCCTCCATAACTCAAGAACGTAAACAGAGAACAATGTAACATTTTTTTGACTGATGATAAATGGAATGAAGAACTTTTTCTTCTATACAAGAACTCAGGATATCATGATTTTTATATATTTATAAAGCATGTGTGTATATATCAAGGGGAATACTCGATTGGATTCTACATTAAAATGATAATTCCATATGATCATATACAGAAATGTATTCAATTATAATAACATTGGAAGGGAATTTATATTTATAAATTAATTATAAACTAAATGTGGGTGATTGTACCTTTGAGATTTGGGGGGGGGTTCAACTATTCAAATTTATCTCTTAAATTTCACACAAAATAATAGATTCGTACAAAATGCATTCTCTTAACTACAGAACCATCAGATTTATATCTTGTGAATATCCAGATCATCACTGGGAGTAGACTTTTTAGTTCTTAGAACATTTCCAACATTAATATCCACTCTCATGTTATTTGTTGGTAGTAATTTATTATAAAATATATCACCATAAAAATTGTGCAATAGCCCTCTCACAACAAGGTGATGAGTGGGTGCTGATAGTTTTAAATCAAAATATATTTCACCCTATAATATTTATGCATAATAAAATCATATTAAATTTAATGTTTCTAGAATAAAATAAAATATTGTGAATAACATGATTACATTGGATACGAAATTCCTATGAGGTGAATGGATAGCCTCAAAATTGAGGTTTTTTACTATTTCTTTTGTGGTTTTTATTGCTCTAATTGTTATTATTGGTCCATTCAAAGGATATTCTCTATTATTTTATTTTTTTATTTATTATTTATGTTTCAGTTTTAATTTTTTTAGTATGGGTATCATATTCTAGTTAAAAATAACATGTATTCTTTTTTCTTAAGGTATTCTACTAGATACACTCCAAATACTACACCTCAAATATGGTTATAATTTTTTAATGGATCAAATACATTGAATGAAGTTATTGATTAGTAATTATATATTCATGAACTAGTGTCTAATACTAATAGAAATATAGGATAATAAGTTGTAATTTTTTAATATAATATATTAAATTATTAAAAAATTACATTATTTAATACTAAAAACAGAACCCCATAGTGGACTAAATTTATTTATAAATAACATTATTTTTTAATTATATTGAATGAATTGGTCATGGTTGGGTCATTTATTTTTAAATCACGAGATGGAAAAAATATTTTAACATTTTTTGAAATATTATTTTTTTACCCACGCATGTGATCAAGTGAAATAATTAATATATCCTAGGTGGATACCCATATGGAAATTAATCCCTTGTTGTTGTATTATGAATCGTTTGTTTTACCTAGGTGAGGTACAATTTTTTTTATTTTTGGGGGAATGAGGCCTACCTCAAGTTACTGGTCTAAAAGGTGTCGTTAATTCCTATGTGCTATCAAATATGAGTATATATGTTCTGCATAACGAACAAAAACTATAGAGGAATATAATATTATAAGAACAAGGTTGATCCCTTTAGGAACAATGACTCCAAGATATGATCTCCCTTACAATTAATAGGTCTTTACATCCTTTTTACGAAATTGAAAATTGAATAAATTAAACCAATCTTAAGATATTTTTAACTGAATTTAAATGACGTTAGTGAATATTAAATAGGATGAAAATTATATTTTATGATGATTTTGTATTATTCTAGAAAACACAACTCCAATTGTGAAATAAATCTAATATACTATCATAAGACTTATTGGGGTAACTATTCCAAATAAGTTAGCATAAACTAGAACCACCTATGATGATACATTATTTTTTAAGATACCATACCTAAAATAGATTCATTTATCTCAATATCAAAATAAAATTATAGAGTTATGTTAGCTCTAACTCAACACTCACCTATATCCCATTGGAAGCCATCCCTCAGTACCATCTTTCATACTTGGAAACGAGGGAATATGATTCACAATTTTAAAAATGAAGTACTAATTAATTTAATAAAATAATTATGTAAAAGTTGAAATAATTACATACACACATTTTTCATTACTTCCCCCCTCCATTATAACACATAGACACTCATGATTATGTATTCATCAACCACTAATAAACCAGAAATCAATTAAGAGGTATGAGATCAATTAACTTAAAAAATATGTTTATCAACTGATAGAAAAAGAGAATAAATTTATTTTGGAAACCAATAAAGGTATTCCACTATTATAAAAATAAAATTAAAAATTAAAATAGAAGCCAACCAATAAAACTCTCAGTATTTAATCCACCATCACTTCCTATACCACTAAGTTACTGGTCCCATTGAAGTGTGAACGACAACTACTTCATATAGATTAGGTATTCTGTAATTCAATATTATATCTCCATTGAATCTACATTAAATATCTTAATATATGTCATCCTAATTTTTTTAAAAATTCTAATATCTTGTCTAAAATCAACTCCTTATAAATTTAGTGAATACCATCTTCCAAATCAGTTTCAATTCTCTCTCAATGATGTTTTAGTTGTCCCAAAGAGGTATTATAGTGAAAATGTTATATCTTATATTGATCATCTGATATTGTAAAATACCCCATATCCTCATATATAGGTGATATCCCCATGAAAAAATCCCATGAATTTTCATTCTCTATTAATTTTAATCACATTATTGTGGAGAAAAATTAAATATTCTATATTTTTATATTTAAATATATTGTGATGAAATACTATATATTTTGGCATAACCCCCTTCATTCAAATTTTGATGTAACTTGATGCAAAACATGAAAAAAACCTAATTTAGAAAATTTTGTTTTTTCCATATATTGAACCACCAGAGTGAAAGGAAACTATTACAAGACAACACAATTTCCAATGGTCGACCAATTTTTTATTTTTATCCAGACTAGTAAATAAGTGGATACAAAATTCTAATACCATATCAAACTATAAATTCATATTCTTTCTCTATGATGAAACATTTTACCATATGAATCAATGGTTCTTATCCAAAAAACAAGGGATCTTTCGATTAAAAAACCCTCAATGGTGTAATGGAACATTACATTTCAATAGGTTCTCAGGAAAGCCTCAATAACTCCCAATTCCTTCTCACCATTCTTCAATACATTTTCTATATTGAAGTCTTATTGAACTCCACCCAATGTCGACTATATACATGATGAAATGTAGTGTCCAATAATGTATATTTTTCATTAATATAACTCGGGTAAAACTCCCTCTTCAATATTGATGATGGATCTTGTCAAAAACTAGCTATTGGTGGTGAAATATCTACATAATTATGAAGAAATTTATTTCAATAATAAAATGAAAATTTATATTTATGTGTGAAAAATACCCAAAAATGTAGGTTATATACATCAGTCTCTTAACAATTAAATATTCACTTCAAATATCAAACCATTAATGTACTTAGAAATATATCATGGTTCTAGCCTATGGAGAAAAATTCTCCACACTTATTGAATAACATGTATGTAAAACCTCATCATACTTAGAATATTTCCAACTAGATATTGTTCTTTTGATCTACCGAGTAAATTTATTCTTATGTCTATTCGTCTATACCCTTAGTTTAGTGTTATGCCATATTTTTCTAATATAAGAAAATATTTTTTTCCTTAACATCATTCACTTAATATATTAATAAATATAATCATTACCTTCAAAAATAAATTTAAACTTTTTTATTCAAAAAGATTAATATACAACAAGTAAATGGGAATAAAAAAATAATTTAAATTTATGAATTAAACATTAAAAAATTATAGGCATTAAGACAACATTTTGGGATATTAAATAATCATATAATAATCCGTTTTAAAATTTAAATTTGATATAAGAAAATATACAACATAAGGTATTATAAATCATTTAAAATGAATAAAATACTGGTGAGATAGGGGATAAATATATCCTATGTGGGAGTAGATGAAACTATTATTTAGGGTGAAATTTTAAATCACTGGTGATCTAAAAACATGGTAGGACATCAATTCGTAATTATCACCTTTCCCTTCATTTATTTTTGATTGTGATTTCATTCATTAATTATTCTTTTAATGTAAAATGGATAACCTATATTCTTATAACACCAAAAATAGTGAGTTTTTATATGTACACATTCAATGAGGAATGTGTTTCTAAATATAATTTTGGTTAGTATGAATCACCAAGAAAACCCATTTTTCTATCGTTGAATAGTTCATCACATGTTTCGTGATTAATGGATATAGTTATAATTTTTAATGGTTATAAGATCAATAATGGATTTTTAAGGTATTGGTTCAATTGAATACATTTCTAGGGTGTCACAGATCATGTACTGCAGCGATGAAGGGTGCATCATTAGTACTAAATGGTGGTGGATGATACATGATGGAGGCACCCTAGGTGGTAGTTCAAGTGTGGGTTTGTAGTGAGTTAAAGTAATGATCAAATATGGTAATATGGTGAGATTAGGTTGTGGTATGTTTGACCAATCAGGAGATTTGAAAATCATGTTGGGTCTGTTTATTGAATCTTTGTGGAGAAGAAAAATTTATCACATAGTGTGTAGTACTATATCTTAGACCATATTCTATCTTATCATGAAAAAATGGTTTATAATAGGAGTTAAATATACTAAGATATGAATCATTAGGATTCTTGTCATGTCACATTTTAGTTGTGGCTATGGTTTATGAGGTACATTTATGAATAAAAAGAAATGTAGTTCTAAAACATACATAATTATAAACAAGGTCACATGAAATGATTTGTTTTTGAAAACAAAATATATGATCCCCCATACCATATATTTCATGATGGTTAGATATGATACCTATTTATAACCTTGTGATGTGACTCAGTTCCTATCAGTGCATATTGAAAGAATATCAAGGTTCACAAGAAATGTACAGAAAGTGGACATATCATGTATTGACTAGAAACAGGACTGGAGAGAGATAACACAAGAAAAACATCTCCTCAGGGATCACAGGCAATTTCATAATATGTTTCATGTATTGTTATATTCCATCCATGTATTTTTTAAACTACATTCAGATAAGTTTCATAAATTATTAAAAAAATAGTTTGTAATGAGCTTTTATTCAAGATATACACAATTTTGTAATCATTTTTTCCATAAAAGGCCACTTGGGAGGTATTTTTGGAATTCAAAGGATGTTGTATCAATAAATATGATGAAAGGGGTTGAGAAATATTTTCTTAGTAGGATCTAGTTGGTACTCCTCTTGAGAACCCTTGAAGATATTTAATGAATTACCTACCATCATTAAATATATAGTACTCCCCCATGGGACTGGGAAGTGGGTCCTTAACATTAGGCATGAGATCAGTATTCCCTTGGTCCTAATATGGTGTGGGTCCAACATATTATTGTTAGTTTTAGTATTCCTCCAAAATATGGGGTGTGAAACTTCTAACAAATGATTTTAAAATCACATGATCAACACTAATACTTTAAGGAGGTGTAGGTCCTCTAGTTGGGTTGGTACTTCCTCTAAAAACATCAATTTTTAGTGAGGGTTGGGTTCCCAACTATGAATCTAGAGTGAAAATGTTTAAGATATAGAAGGTGGGAACATCAATTAATGTGAATTTAATTTTATAATTGATATCATTGGTTCTCCCGTAATTAATCTTCATTATAGGCTTTATCTATAATTGTTGTGGTTCTTCCTTTATCATTTGTTAACATGAACTATTTAAACTTATCAAAAAAATTCCCTTGATTTTGATATAACTCATTAGTTTTTCCAATTTCTATATTTTTAGGGAATCCAACTGTGTACATTTATACTCACCCATTAGAATTTCTCATGACCATATATGTTGTTTTTCTATAATGATTTAGAGTGTTTTGGTGACTTCTATGGGTGGGGAACTGGTGGAGAAACACATGGATATGGTGGTTATTGACGATATACATTTTTGAGTTTGTGTGAAAAGTATTTCAAGTTCATAGTCATTCAAATTATATATTTGTTTTTGTATGTTGAAATTTTTGCCCTTTCATATTTTATTACTTTTTATTTTTCATATTTGTATAAAGGTTCAACATGTTTTGTATTCATAATATATCACAAATTAATATTATGTATAGTTTTAAATTGTAGTTTTTTTGAAGTATGTGTATGTGTGTAGGTTTAATAGGATAAGGTCTCCTTTCTGTGTAATATTCCTTCTTGTTAATGGGCACCATCCCTTGGACCATTAAATGTGGTCTCTTGGTCGTACACTATACATGAAACATGATTATGTGTGGTCATAGGGGGTCCCATCTTATTAGAGTGATATCATAGAAAGTTCCATCCTAAAGATGACGAGTGGAATTAGTTTTATGTTTGAATTATACATTCCCAAGGGATATGAAATTTATTTAGTTTAATAAAAGTTAAATGGAATAATCTTCAGGGTTCAATAGAATTATACCTTATTTATATAGAGAGCTAGATGTGATTGTTCACATGTCCTTTATGATTCAATTCAACAATGTTTTCCTTAATTACATATGATTTATCTTATATAATTCAATATTAAAAAGTATAGATGATAAGATAATTTTAAAATAGAGGTTTATACTAAACCTAATCCAATGTTATAGCCTCTTGTTGGTGATCAGTTGATTGAAGATGCATAAATTCAAGGAACCAATTGGGGGGGTATCTCTATCCTATGAGATAAGAAAAGATCCTCCAGCAAGTTATTGGGAAAAGATCCTCCACCAATGGAGTGGATGGTATTCCATACTAATTAGAATATAAGAATATATATATTAAGTGTGTTGTTGTATTTTATACACCAATGGACTCCTAGAATCTTGGGCGTACATTATCCATATGTGACAAAGGATTGGGTGGATTCAATGAATTATGTATCCTAATTTTTTAGAAACTCAAAAATAATTTTAGGTCATTATAGTGAGTCTTCATTATGATATAACTCTATATTAGAGGACAATATTACTAAAACATATAATAATTATAATCTACCATGGTTGTTATATGATATCATAGTTAGAGTTGTGTATAATCCAGAACCCCTTACAATAATATTATTTTTATTGATTTTGAACCTTGAACATGATAAAATGACCATGACCAAGTACACACAATGGATCATATACCGCATAAGGTACTACATAGAAATTGTTCACAATTTAAATATTCAATCATAGAATTTTGATTAGGCCTATTAGAGGTAGATTAAAATTGGAGTGCTGTCCTCATTAATCCAATCGTATAAAGGATTTATTGATTGAGATTTTTTGATATACATATTCATTTTCAAGATGCATTCTAGTAAATGGGTAAAACCTATTTTTATATTAATATACTTTTAAAATTATTTTTCAAGTGGTATAGATCAGAATATCATCAGAGGATACAATATGATGTATGATCCTAGTCTTTTGGATTGATTGTGTGTGGATCCCATCGAGTGTCCAAACAATAGAAAGATATAATTTGTTATTCATGTGTGGGTTGAGAGTAATTAAGAAATTTTATTATGATAATTAATGAATTAAAAGAGTAGTTAGGTAGAACTATGAATGTATCCCCCTAATAGAGACAACGTTCAGATGAGGGGACACTTTGTGGGGGTCAAGGGAAAAATACATGTTTCTATTGAGACGATGTCTTTTCATTTATATATTTTATTTGTTTATTTATAATTTAATATTGTTTTAAACTTAAAATTAGTTCAATTATAAATTTATTAATATAAATTAGTTCATTTTATTGAATTTCATGTTTAATTTAGATATAAAAACATTTTTAGGATTTTTATTATTTTCCCTTTGAAAAACACAAGTTTTCATTGCATCTATAGTCTTAAATTAAAATTAAATTATGAATATTATATAAATTAACATGAAAATAATGGATTCCATATTTTTTTCATAATAATTAATATTATCTAATATGTTTTACTTAATGTTTTACATTAAATAATAGTAAAAGAAATTAAAATTAATTACCACGGTTAAGGTAAAATGGGTAACCCGAGGGATAAAATAAAATGTTATGGGATAAAAATGGCCCCAAACATGTTCTAAAACCATATAATAGCCATATATAGACTTTATAACCTATAAGGTTCGATAATAACCCATTTTATAGTCTTATATAAATTGAAAAACGTGGGTATCACCATTTCTTCAAAAAAAAAACCAAGTGTATCGTCTCCCCCACTTATAAAAGGATACCCCATCTCCTATCCCTTTCAAACTAACAAGATAATATATATTGTACCATAACTAATAAAATTATATCCTTATTTCTATATAAAAATCCCATGTCCTTTATGTTTATTATTAATCCCTATTAATATGGTGTTTGGTACAAACAGAATGAGGATCTCCAAAGAAGTGGTATATTCTTAAACTTTTGTTTTTGTTTTATTTATTCTTCCACAAAATTAAAATATTATTATAACATAATGATATAATAAAAAAATTATATAATATATAATTATATTTTATTATCTTTATTTCATAACCAATATCCATATCATCTTCCATCAGATGGGATATGAAATCATCGACCATGTCTATGACAGACTACTACCTCACGAACTAATGCAGTTCATCTATCATTTCACATCTCATTATTGGATATAATGATAATATTAGTATATTTATATGATATTTATGAAATTATTATACTTATAGAGTTATTATATCACATATTCCTTATTAATTTGCATTCTGTGGAAGATACAATAATGTTGCTCATGTGTATGGTGGACTACCGCCTTAAGAAGAGATGTGATTCGTTTCTCTCTTACCCATTACAAAGAAGGTATTGAATAAAAAAATAAATTTTTATATTTTTTATTTATTACCTAAAAATGATTATTTATATTTAATATTACATATTCCTTATACCTTTCAATCCATTGAAAAAAAATGATTCTTGTGTGAACATGTTGATTACGACCTCCATGGAGCGATGTGAAAAGTTTTTCATTTTATTTTTACATGGATGGTAATAATGACTGATTTTATTAATATAAATGATTTATATTATATAAAAATGGTACATTAAGTGAAATATATTTATTTTCTTTTTTTGCATCTACCGATAAAATGGAATCAATGATCATGAATATAAATGTGATACTATCTCCGTGAACAATGTACCTTATTTTCTATATCTATATTAATGGATTACTATAAATAAATATATAATGAATATTTATAATTTTTTTATAATTTTTTTATTATTTTAGATTATGGATATATGATCAATTTAAAATGACAAAGAATACCCAATCAAAATATACTTGAAATAAAATCAGTTATTACTTGAAACATGATTTTTTGAAACGAATTGTTAATAAATGAGTATAAAAAGGTTGTAATTAAATTATTAGTGGTGTGATATATATAATTATGGTTAATTGATATATTAATAATGATATTATATTTATTATATGGTAGGTTTTAATGTCTGTGAAATAAGTTAATACTTAATGTAAGGGCTTTTTCTTAAATTTCTTATTTGGGACATCTGTTATCATATGCACGTATCTTATTTTTCAAGGAGTATATACTACCCATATGACATATCATATATTAAATATCATTATATTCATTATATATAATGTTCCATTTCATTTTATGCATTAATGGGGATTATGATTACAAAGTTACTAATGTGGTAAGGGTTTGAGGATACAATCTCAAGGATTATCGAGATTTTTTATGCATATTTTTTAGAAGATCAAATATTATGATGTATTTATTAAGAAATCCTTGAATTTTATAATACACTTTTTTATTTCAAAAGAATACATTATTTTACTTCATTTTCATCTATTTATGTACTCATGATTTCAAAAACATTCATAAAAACTGACTTTATATCTTTCTTCATTCGAAAAACCATTTTTGTATATATCGATATTTTATAAAAAAATATAAAAAATTATTGAACAATAAAAATTATTTATAAAACAATTTTTTACTTATTTTTGAAATTTTACAATGATTTATAAAAGTATTTTTTCTTTTTTTTCAAAAAAAATATTAAATGGATTTCACTAAAAATGTAAAGGGATTTTTTGTTTTAACATGTATGAAATGAATGGAATTTCCCAGTATCATGAACATTGTTATATTTTAAAAATAAATTTTAATTTTTAATGGATATTTTCATTGATAGTTAATTATAAAATATTTTATGATTCTTTAGTTTTAAAACGAAATTTTATATGAAATGTTATTTTCATCAAGAAATCATTCAATTTGTTTTTGTAAAAAAAATTTATGTAAAATCACGTACTTTGATGCCATGTAATCTTTCATAGGTGTATGATATACTAATATCATCTTTATTAATTATCACTATGGTTTAATATTATGCGAAAAATAATTTTTTGAAACTAATTTATTTCTATTTGTTATACAATGATGAAATTTTAATGAAACCTCTTTCCTTTTTTCATGTTATGAAAGGAGAATATTTTAAAATCTGATGGATAAAAAATGACCAGATTATGTCATAGTTGGGTCATATATCTCTATTATAGGCATTGGTTTAAAATGGATAACTCATGAAATAATTATGTAATTTGTTAAAAGGATTTCATGTTTTGAGTGTTATGTGTGTAATTGATTAAATACCATAAGGTTAGGTTTTGTCCCACTTTCATGTCCATAAGGTTATCAAATGACCATGTTCCATGTCCATAGTGTCATGTGTGGACATAAATTATTTCTCATAAGTATATTTGCGGACCTTATTTCATTTCATTTACAATATTAGTGAACATGTATCTATTTATTCATGTTTATAATGCTGAATTTTTATGGATATGCCACAAATATATGTATTATACTAATTTTATCATGCATGGTTTATATACTTTAATTACCTTATGATTCATGTCATGTGAACTTACAATATTTATCCTGTGACCCATGTTAATGATCTACAATTAGTAGTGTTTATTTTTCAAAAGAGATTATCATATTATTATTCCCTTTTGATCATGTTATATTGATATATCCCTCACTTACCCTTATTTAGCATCTAAGATCACCCATTATTTTTTCCCCTGCCTCAATTTATGAAGATAATAATTTTTTTTGTTATGTCTAAAAAGAGTGCATGATATTAGGAACTAATTAGGAGACAATATAAAAATATTGTGAACTAGTTTCTCATGTTTCTATGTTTCCCATATATTTAGAACTAACCTATTTGGGAGGTATCATTATGTTAGGTAATGAATCTCTTTATTTAATGATTTAATATCAATGTGTGAAATGTGTGGGTCATTACAAACCAATTCAACCAATAGTTTTCCCTCATATAGTATAATGTTTTTGTAGTAAATGTACAAGGAATTATGCTGATCTATGATCATTTAGTTCTATATATTATTATATATATGATCAGTGTCCATTATATATAGAAACTTATAATTATTGGTAGTAATAATCAATTTTTTTCTTGCATCATTTTTTATTCAAGATTTGGATATTCTAGTGGAGCCCCAATGCTGAATTATTTAGCTTTAAACTCATAAAGTAGGTAAAAATCCTATCATCCATTTTTATTATTGTATGTTTTAATTTTTAAGGGATATGTTTACATGGGATATTATCATGGTAGAGATTAGACTCTATGATTCCATCTTAGAATGGAATAGTGATTAATGATACATAATTGTTTTGATTACTATATTCATTGGGTGATTTTTGACTTAGTGTATGATTTAATCATCACCTATACTGGAGAATGACACATTCATGTGGAATGAACATGGACAACATTGAGTATGTTGTAATTGATTTTCCACCAGTTGGAGACCAGGGATTGTATTTGGTACTTATCATAAGATTATGTCACCATTGTTGTAGATGATAATATTGATTATTTAATAATGAATTTGAAAGATAAAAAAATCACATTGATATATAATTTGGCATTAAAATGGATCTTACGGACATAATGTTATCTTTTACCGCTTATCAGATGGCCCTGGATGAAAATTTGGAGCTGAATGTGTAGTTGGAGGAACTATTGAGGAACACATTCATCATTTGAAGCGTATAATTATAAATTTTTTGTATTTTATTCCAAAAAAAATTAAATTGGATTTTGATACATTATATTGACAAATTAATCTTAAATGAAGATATTGTAATGAACAAGTAATTTCTAATATGCTTATGTTTTCTCTTTGAATATATGATGGCTTTAAATTTGTTCTTAATGATCCCCTCTAGTATAGATATCTTCAACATTATATTTATGAGGTGAACATCCTAATGATGGATTTTACGTGTTAGTGTGAAAACAAAAAATTCATAGTTGTATTGCTAATTCAATTGAACATCCAAACTAAATTCATAGGACTCATGAACTAGATAATACAACCCTTATTAAACTAGTACATATTAGTATTATTTAATTAAATATTCATTTATTCTATAATAGAGTATAATCTTTCCGATCATTTGAGGATCATCCTTGACTCAATTCATGATAAAAAACAATATCATAAAATCATGAAGAGAAAATTTTGGATTTGTGAATTCCATTTCTTATGTAATGATATATAATAGAGTAGAGTATGGTTTAACCCTATGAATATTGAGGCTATAATGGTTTGAGATCCACAAAAGAATGAATTTATCATCCATTGTATTCTTTTGTTGGGGGGGATACTACTAGAGATTCATAATAGACATATCAAGGATTATGACTCCCATGATTTACCTATCCCAGTAAGGGAATACATTCATGAACACTGATAAATATAAAACTACTTTTTAAGATTTTAATTATGGGTTGATCTGTGATAATATTATACATTTACCAGAAGGTGTTTTAATGTAAGTTATTTATTGAGATTCCATAAGTGTATAATATTAATTTTTTTATAATGAAATGTCATTTAGTTATAACTTATGTATCTAGAATACTATCACCCCATGAGAATAACTATAGTACCCATGATTTATATCTTCAAAAAATATTTTCCCTTGAAATGCTATAGAAGCTACTGTCTAAGTGTGGGATTTATAATTTATATTGATCATAATAGTCTAGGATATACATTCTTCTAGTGATATCTAAACCTTAGGAAGGTTTTATGACTATTGTTCATGATATAGTAAGTCATTAAGATAGTTTATTTTTAAGGAATGAGTTTAATGGTGGAATAGTCCCCTAAAATAAAATACAATGCTCAACCAAGATTGGAGGCATCTGAGCATTTATCTGCATTATAGTAGATATTGGTAGAAGAGGGAGACATATATTATATTTGATAAATGGTGGTTGGACAAATACTCTTATTTGAGATAGGGAGGTATATATTAGATATATTTATTATGTGTTTCTCATGGTCAAATATTATCTAGAGAATCAAATGAGGGATTTTCTAAAGGTAAGGAGTACATCATCCCTATTTAAGGGAAAATAGTTATTCCAATTATAGTCTGTGAATAATTAATGAGGAAGATTATAATTATCCCCTTAAAATAAAAAAATAATGACATTAATATGTATTGATATCTCACGAAAAATTTCTAGATTTTAGGAATTAGAAGAAGTAGTTTTATATTTATGTCACAGTGCCACACCAGTCAGTAGGTAAAATCTTAGTACCATAGAGTAGGTAATTTTATCCAACCCCTTAGGGATTCGTAGTGAATGGGGGAAGTTATATTATTATTTTTCAGGAATTTTATTCAACATTGATGAGAAGTTATATGATTTTTTATGGCAGTTCATGGACAGATTTATATCATTTTGTCACTTTATTCGCACATTGAATTTGAGTTCGGTAGGATTTATTAATATTTAAATACATGGAAGAGTGATTATAGTTACATAGAGTACCCCAAATGAAAATTTCCCACTAATATTCAAGATTCAAATACTAAATTTTTGTGAACTAATACGCGGAATTATTTACATTTTTATGGTTGAGTATGACCTTCATCCTATACATAGATGACCATACAAAGAAGACCATTCATGTTCTACAGAATATATTGTGGGTTTTTGTGATTTATTTTTAAAGGAAATTGGATAACCAAATATCCATAGTTATTTTTTTCATAATACAAAATATACCAATCCACTATTATTATATCAAAACTTGTGGACATGTATGGGAGGCCATGTCAGCAACCTCTTTATTAGTCAAGAGTTGGTGATTCATTTATTTTGTTTCTAAAGCTCATTTGAATGAAAACGGTAGAGGTTTACATAATAAATGAATGAATAAGAATAAAAATATCCATTAAAAGTAGTACATATAGTAAACATATGGTAATTTTGAATTTTAGGAGGGAGATCTTATGTTCCTAAAGGAACCACCATGATATTGATTTAGAATTCTTAATATGGAGAGAATATTTTCAATTTTAGAATTTTTATAGGTATGAAGATGATACTTATAACCTAAAATTACCCCTATAGTTTAAAATAGTGCACAACATATTCTAAATGTCATAAATGATGACATATGTTCATGATATATCACACATTTTTTACTATGATGATCTATAATTCATGAAATACACCAGCTTTATAGAGTATCAGGTGGTTATTGAGGGATGGTATATGATGGACCTTTAGGGGTGAGTGGTTTTGTTTTACCCCTATTATAGAAACATGATAACCATTAATAGTGAATTTTTTAGATAATTAATCAGATGAAATATTAGTACCCTCACCTCTTTGAGTGAGTATTTCCTTTGAGGATAAAAATTTTCTATGATTAAGTCCATGTAATGACCTATATTTTCCTTATAATTCTTTTGAATAGATTTAATAATATTTTTAAAGTTTTCAAATGGATTATTGATTTGTTTTTGTGTCCCATGAGCCAAAAAATTAAATTAAATTTTATTAAATACTAATTTTTTCTTCCCTAAATTTGAAGGCATAAAATAGTTAATATATCCATGATAAATATTTATATATGTATTATAACACCAGGACTATTTTCAAAACATGTTGTTTAATCCAATATCATTATATGTTTTGGGTTATGAGAACCATACCAAGATTGATACATTTCTGATTTTCAATTAGTCTTACTCTATCCCAATTTAACATTATAAATTTAGTTATAATCTTATTGTAATAAGATTCACTATTTTTGATGATGAAGAAAACACCTATGTTTCTACAGATACCAATTCTTTCTAGATGTATAATTTGTAATATTTTTTTTAATACTCATGTAAAATTACATAATAATGGTGATAAAGGATTTAGGGTAGGATTATTACTATTTTAGGGGGATTTTAGGAGGATCAAGATATATAACACAACTAAAGAGTTGGTAGGGAGGCTCCAGCAAGCCAGTGACTATTAGTAGTATCCATATATGGAACTTGGGCTCCTTATCTAGCTAGTGAATGATGGTATTATTTCTTATTGACTCCTAGGTATATTTTCTATTGCATAAGCCTTTTTATTTTACCCAAAAAACCCCATAATCACCCAACACATGATTTTATGCCCTTCCCAGTCTATTAGTATCCCCTTAGAAATTCTTCTCTAATAGCTTCTTTATGGTGGATCTACTATATCATTTTTCTATTTTCCCTACATTTGGATGTTCTAAATATTCTAATGGATTTATAATAATCTACTAAATTCTATTATTTTGTTCATTCTTCTTCATGATATATTTGATCACAATTATTTAGGTTTCGTTTCTTTCATGGATTTGTTATAATTCAATATTTCCTTTCGATTTAGGCCAAATAAAAGAAAAATATCAAGTGATTGGACTGTTAAAAAGATTTTTTATTTGATAAATGATATTAAATCATATTCATGGATAATTTTTATGTGAATTGGTTTCTCTATTTCATTGTTTTTCTAAGTGATTTTCCCAACATTTTTTACATGATTCATTTATTTTTCATGGTGTTGTTCAATAAAAATTTAAAATGTTATAGACCTATTATATTGTGAGGTTACAATGGAATTTTATTCATGGGGAATGATATTTATTTTTTCTAAATGAATATAATATCTACTATCAATGGTAATTCATAGAATATCGAATGTCATTTCTTTTTATTGAAAATGGTTATGATTTTATTAATTAGATAAAAATGAAATGAAGTTTTAGACTAATGATTTCTAAATAGAATTTCAAAATTATTTTAATCATTAAATATGAATATAAGTATTACTTAGGCCATGAAATTAATTTCAATTAATATATTGATGTTTTCCTGATTTAAATACATTGTAGTATGGACCATGAAGAGTAACCATGATGTTATGTTTAAAGATGACAATTATTGAATTGAAAAAATAAAATTACATTTTAATATAGTGATTTTATATTATTTTTTTTATTTTTTTTAACATATTATGAACTAGTTATGAGGTAATGAGATTAATAATATATTAAATTATAAAATAATTATAATTGGATTTAGTGTCCAAATTAATTGAATGTTTTGAATTAATGAGGTGGTCACTTGGAATGTAAAGAATGAATTAAATGATATAATGTCATGAGTTCATTTTGTTTATTGGTTATGATCTATGAATTTTTTTGGTAAATTTATTGGATTTTATGTAGACATTATTGGGTATAATTTCATGAGTGAGACCTTGATTATTTAGGGGACACAGACGAGTTTTAGGGTGTCATGACACCTTCAGCCTCATTGAGGTATGATGCTATGAAATGACTTAAAAATATCCATTGGATTTGGGGTAGATTAATTATCATGAATTCCCCATGGTGTCTCCCTCTAAGAATGAGGAAACATTTTCATTTATTAAAATTTTATAGATGATTGTTTTTTTATCATATGGTACCCTTGATGAATGATGTATGATGAGGTCCAAAAATTTGACATGATTTATTTGGGTGTAATGCATTTCCTGGGGGACAAGGATTCAAATCATGTTCTTTTTTTAACATCAAAGATGGATCCTTGAGTTCAAACTCGTAGAATAGATAATTGAAACACCAAGGGTCACACCCTGGGATTCCATATGTATGTTTTTTTGAAGGAAATGACATGGTGAGAATCATTAATTTCATTAAAATATTATTACTATGGTTAACAAGGTACTATATCTTATAACTACTTTAATAATGATGTATACTATGAATAGAGAATATTTAGAAGTAGATAAATTAGGTATATACAGATTTTATATGTTTCTATTAAGTCGAAACAATGATCGGTTTGTAACTATTTTTATTTGAATTTTAAAATTGATAAAAATTATAATATTTATTTATAATACATTGTAATAATCATCCAAAAAGACTGGTTATTTTTGTTACACCAGTGGTGGTGGACTATTGAGTTTCAATCACACCCCACTCAGACTTCCTTGACACCTCGGTACATTAGAAACTATCACAGTTTCATTGTAGGTACATGTTTAGGAGAGTTCTTGATTTTGTTGATTGATTGGTATCTGGGATAGAGCATGAGACTTCAGTATCTGTATGGGACATTGAAAAATTGTAAATATTCCCATTTATCTATGATTATTTTATTATTGATGTTTCTGAACTGTGTGTTGTATGACTCCATGGATTATAATAATCTATTTCATTTTGATACATCAAGTGTTTTTTGGTTATTTAAAAACACTTTATAGGATATCTTTCCACTTATTTATTTTTTGGTCGATGTGTATGATTTCCATTATTATTTATATATTGATACTATAATATGTCGGTAAAGTTTTCCCAGTATAAAAATTTAAACCCATATTTCTTCTTAGAATCCTTAGGCACAATTGATGTATAATAGAGTTCATTGATTCAGGAACCTATTAGTGGTCTTTGGTGGAGAGGTGTTACAAAATGGTATGAAATGATTTATTTTGTATTACTATATGGAAATAATATATTATATAATAATAACATGTCAATAATGTATGTGTATCTTATGTTTGGGATCGTCATTGCCACATTTGTGGGGATGTCTATGTATCCATGGATGGGAAAGATGTTCATGCTACTTTATTTTCTAGTTGATCTGATTTCACCTCAAGGGATTTTTTGATTATGATGTTATTATATCATATAATTTTATTTATTATTTTTTTATGGAAATATTGGGTGTGTTGATGCATCGTATTAGCCATATAATATTCAAATTCCATTTGTGTTATTTCATGTGATTGATTATCTAATTACCTATATGATGTTAGGGTTCGTTATTTAATGTTTACATAACCATTTGTACAATATTATTTAGTATAAGTGTATAGTGGAATATTCATTAAATGTTACATTCATTTAATAAAAGATATATTATGTGACAACATGGCCTGATTATTAAGATATTTCAGTTAAATAAAATTCTAATCACAAAAAAGTGGATTTTCCTCCGTAACATGAATTTGATATCTTATTGAACAATGAATCAACTATGAAAATTTATAGTTATTTTAATGATTAAAATTTAATTATGAGACCAAATATATTTTCTTATGTGATTTAAGGAAAATATAATTTAATGTAAAACTTTTAATGTGCATCCCTTTATAACATATACATGAAATTTATTCTATATTAACAATTGTTAAATAAAACTATAGTTATTGAAAATGAAAAATAATAAATGTTTTAAACCATATATAAATAAATATGTTGTGGTCCAAATGGGTATTTTTTGTTCACCCTGTGAATCTGTGGTTGGGGCTGTGGGAGTGATTAATATTTGTTCTATTTCTTGTAACCTTGAGACCTATGATGTGAGGGTTTTTCAATGAATATTATATTTCTACATAACCTTGGAATGCATAGGATGTGCTGGATTTTCAATTGAATATAATTCCACATAGTGGATATTAGGAAAGTTATGTATTGTGTGAATCTATAGAGAGGATGTGTCTCATAATGGGTGTCATGGAGTATGTGAGATACGAAGTGTATGATTAGTGGGAGATCCTAGTATACTCTATTAGTGTGACTGTAGATTTGAGATTTGGTTACTTGTGACCTTTAATGGTATCCTTGTGAATGGTTCATCAGAGTGAGATGCCTTTGGTAATGGATGATACTAAGGGTAATCTTCCCTTGTTCAATATACTATTTTGAGGATCCGTTATCATTATTTGATGTTTGTAATCCTAGTTTTTGTGTAACATGGTTTTATAGATCTATAGATAGGTCTTCATGATCATGTTTCATGGAAATTTAAAACCATTGGGATTTGAGGAGATTAGTAGTCTGGAATGTGTTAGGGATGCATTGTGCAGTTTTTAATATATTTTAGATGATAAATGAGTGTATGATGTGATTCATAAATAATAATATATTTTTGTTTATATGATGTAGAATGATATGAGTGATTTGATGGGATTGTGGGCATAGTGACCCATGATTTTGAGTTGATAATTATATATTTCTATTGGTGGGATTGATAATGTGTATGGGTTGAGTAATAGTGTCATGATCTATTAGAGATTGAAAATTGTTATGGGCTAATGTGATTTGCTGAAATTTATAGGGAGGAAATATATGAATAGTTTAATGTTGGGACATGTTGATGACACACTCAGGGGGTTCTATAAGAGAGGCTTCTATTGGGTAGTGAAAATTTGTTTTGTCATAGGTGTTTCCCTTTTTTTGGAAGGTTTTCAAGAAAATAGTGTTAGAGTAATTCCAATGAGATGGGACTGTTTAGTGAATTACCTTTCATAATGATACCCAGTGATGGGAAGTATTGTCCCCATCTATCCAGCTTGTTTGGTGTTTGAATAAGAATTGGACATAGATATCGGAAGCTTGATTAGGGATGTGAAAACATGCATTATTTTATGTTGTGGAATAACATTTTATTCATGGTGAAACTAATGTCATGTGTGATGGGACATGGATGTGTGAAACTAACCATTAAGTATTCTATGTTTCATTTTGATTCTTGTGAGTAAATTTATCTAAATTCATCGTGATTTGTTAGTGAATTCCATGTAAAATTTTGTGAGTGGATTTATATGGGATTCCAACATTGGATTTGTCTTATAGTTATTTTTTTAATAGTAAAAATTGTATATAGGATGGTGTGTTGTCAATTTTCTTGGTATAGAAGAAAGGTGGCCATGGAAAATTTATGATTCATTAACTAGTGATTTTGATGAAGGTGGGTTAAGACATAAGAATATTTAGATAAACTACTATATGATAACTCATTCATTTTATGTAACAGTGATTAGGTGTATTTGAAATATGTTAGTGGGGTATGCGGAGGATTTTTAGGTAGTTTGGATAGAGAATGTTGGACTTAAGTTCTTACGTGATGTTAGATGTAGTGAGTTTAAAAACATATAGGGAATTTCATATTAGATATAATAACCATGTTATAAGAATTAAAAATGGATTTTGAGGATAAAAAACCTATTTAGTGACATTGATATCATGAATAAGAATAATTTTCATTGGTAGAAAAATTAGAATTAAGATTTGGAATCCATGTTTAGAGAATTTTATGAATTCAATGTGTGAGTTTTGTTACAAAATTATAGGTGTAGAAGGAAATGTGGTTCAAATTTATCCACAATGGGCCAAGATATACGGTGGGGAATGTTATGGGATAGTTGATCAGTGGAATCAAGACACTTAAGGGTCTCAATGTAGATGGGCCCATGTGAGAGTTATTATCATTGCTTAGCATAATTTTGTGATATCACTTGGGATGTGGTAGTGTTGTGCCTTGTGTTTGGGCGAAATTTCAGAAGTGTGTTTAGACACCGAAGGCTGATTATCTTCTGTTGAGGCTGAGTTGATGGACCCAACCAAATTCTGATTCAGTCAGATAGAAAACATTCACAGATATGTTTCAGTTGAAAGATGTTAATGAATTATATTAATCAATAAATAATTACTAAATGGCGTAGATTTATAGTAATATTACATGAAATATTGTGATAATTTGGATTTATATTTGTAGAGTTACTGGGGTTTTGAAGCTTTACTGCTCATGGGTTATTGATCAACATGCACGAATTGGTTAGTAATGTTTTTTTCAACGGTCTTACGTGTGTATCATTAATTTTTTATGAAATATATAAGTGAGAATTTACTTCTTTTCATTAGTGTATTTGATTAGTATGTTTTTATGATAGTAAAATTTGAATTGTGGGATTCCATCGGAAGTGGAGAATCATGTTGTTGTTGGTAGGATTAGTCAACATAATGATGCATAGTATGATAAGGTGAAGAATGGTATTTTACCATTGTTGGTTGAGGTGTTTTGTTAAGTATGGGAATCAGGTATGAAAACATATGATGGGTTTTGTAAGCATAATGTGGGAACATGAGGGAAATATTTGGAGTTTCTCATTAATGAGGTTTGGGGTGCTCGTGAATATAACAATGGGATGAACTATTGTTTGGTAGGGAGATTTTAATAATAATTTCTTTTGGAATTATTGACTGGTTAAATTTTTAATCATGGGAATGAAAACAATAGTAATCAATGTTTCCAATTGTTAAATTATGGATTAGAAAAATTTAGAGAGGATTCTGTGAGGTTTTGGAGTTGTATCACGTTACTAAAGTACCTCCAATTAGATATTGACAACGAAAATTTTCCATGAATAGGACCTAGACTCACTAAATATCTGGTTGAAGATACTAACTAGGGAATGTCCTCCTAGGTATCTTTTTAATATTTTAAAACCACATATTTTTTCCTTTGATCATCACTTTCTCATCCCACTCAAGATTTTCTCCATTTCCCAGTTTCACTGTTTCCCCTTGGGTGTTATCCCCCACCTCCCTCCTTCAAGAGAGATCTACTCTATTTTTAGTCTATTTTCCCATCAACTATATGTGTTGGATAGCATATAGTAATTCTAATAATCTTATATCTACTATTCCTTAGTCATTTATTCTTTAATGTGTCTCTCTCTATATTTGTTTAATAAGCCCCAATTTTTGGGGAATTCTTAGGATTCATCATTTTATTTTGATTTTGGCCAATAAAAAGGCCAATATAATATTTTTAGACTATTATAAAGATATGTTATATTGTCCCTCAAGTCTAAACATCTCCTTTAAAAATTAATTATATGCATCAATTGTGAAGTGTCAGTTGGATTTCTAGTGATGATGATTTTTTTAAAAGTTTCTATTTTGATCTTTATATTGTTAAATAAAAATTTAAAACTATTATAGACCTATTATATAAGGAGGATCCAATTGGAATCTCCATATGTACATTTATTTTTTTTTCTTAATGAAATATCATTACTTCTAAAAATGTGAAATATGGTAATATAGAATAACTTGACATGTTTCTAGAAAATGGTTAAGTATTTAATAACTAGTTGAAACGGAAATAAATTATTTGCCAAATGATTGTGAAATTCAATTTCAAAATCTTCGAAAACTATGGATTATAATTTAATATTATTGAATTTAATGTTTAAATTATTATTTTGTGTTTTCCTAATTTAAATAATTTGTAGAAAGTTTTATGAATATATCTACTTATGCTATTTCTGGTTATGATAATTATTTAATAGAAAAGAGGAGATTAAAAGGAAACATAGTGATGTTATGTGACTTTTATGGAATTTATGTATCTAATTATGAATAAGTTAAGAGTTTTTAATATGAACTTTATTTTCAATTTTTAAATGATAAATATGAAAGTTATGTTAATAATTAAATAGGTGATTAAATGGAATAAAAAGAATGTATTAAATTATTGATTGGAATGAGTTCCTTTTGTTTATTGGTGATGTGTTGGGAATTCTTGGGAGAAATTACAAGGATTATATATGGATTTTATTTTTTTGGAATACGGTGGCAGGGCTTTATATTCTAATAGGGGACTCAAATGAATTATAAGGTGTGATGACATAGTTTAATTCAATAAGATTCCATGTTGTGGAATTACATGAGAAACACATTGGATACCTCTTTGAATCATTTAAAAAAATTACTTGGGTTGGATCACACTAATATTTATGTAATGTCTTTATTTAACATTTTACACATATGATTATTATCGATTATTATAGATTACCCTGGTTTAATGGCACTGTATGAACTCATCATATTATGATTGATTTGTTTTGGTTGAAATCTTCAGGTGTTATTTTTGGATTAAAATAAATTTATGGTTTTAAATGTGATGGATATATCCCTAATATAAATCTATTATTCTATATTTGTATAATTCCATTGTTCATCCCTTTGGAGTCTCTATGGAATTTATTATAGGGAAATTATATTTTGATCAATGTGGATTCCATCCAATAATTATGACAATTGTTTCTTGAATTGTATACCATGGAACTAGTTGATCCCTAATGTATACCATCATAAAATACTCACAAGAATTGTCCAAAGTAGGTATTGACTGATATAGGGTGTAACCATAGAGGCTAAGAATCAATTGTTGTTTAATTAAGTTTTATCAAAATTTGTAAATTGATAAATGGTATAATTTTTCTTTATATAAATTCTTTATACACATTCATATAAACTAGTTATGATAGGAAAATCATTGAAGGTGGAATAATAGGTTATACTCACAACAATCTCAAGGATTCAAGACTCTTGTTTAACTATGCTGTTATCACAAATACATTACTAGTACATTTATGGCAATGCACTCACTGTTATTGATTTATTGGTTACAATGATAGAGAATTGGAGTTGAGAACTGACCTTGGACTCAGGGACTTTATCAAGGATATTCATATTGTCATTTTACATAGTTTTTTGGATGTATTAGAATCATTTTTGTTTTAATTATTTGATATTATTGTTCTACTTCATTTTGTAATAGGGTATGATTTTTTTCATAAAATTCCTAGATGACAGGTCAACAATTTATTTTTCTTGTATATGGGTATGATTTCCATTATTATCATTTTTTTGTAGTTAATATGTGGGTGTTGTCTCCCCACTTTAATGTTTCTAAATAATGTCATTATTCTACATACATATGAATTTTTAAGGGATGCGTTGCAAGTAGAATTTGGGATGGCCCAAATCACACCAACCACCCATTTCCCTCCACTTTCCATATTCTAATCTATTATCATGGTGAATGATTACAATTGGAAAACATAATGGTTGGTGGTTTTAGTAAAACAACCTAGGATTATATTCTAATCAGCTATGAATTGTGGGTGGAACTAATCGAGTGAGCCTGCAAAGTAGGGGTCTTCATCAGTGTAACATAGTGGTTTAAGGTTCATGATAGAGAACCCCAAATATGTTGATCGTGTGTAGGTATTATGAAGATCTATGAGGAGGATTTGGAATATATACGTGGTGGTCTCCAACAGTGACAAGCACAATCAATAATTGAATGAATCTGAGATTTGGAAATCATGTCTAATCTAGAAATCCATGTTTCTAAGAAAAGATAGCCAAATCAAATAGCATAGAGTCCACTAAATGTTTTTGTAACATTTTATCTTAGGGACATAGTTTTCAATATGATTTTAATATTACATGGTGTACTTAATTTTGGAACACATCAAGTATCCTTTTTGTTATAGATAGGGGATATATGGAAGAGATACATGTTATATGATGTGTAATTATAAAATATAGGTCATTTTAGAAGTATTTATCATATCCCACATTGAGGGATAACATGCTATAAAGAGTGAATTTTTTGTGTTATCTAATTAGAGTGACTAAAAATATATTTGATAATTTTTTGAAATATATGATTCAAGATTTCAACATGAAACTAGCTAATTTAGTGAAAGGGTGAAGTGTGTAAGTGAGAAATATAATATAAGAGAAAAGAAATATTTTATAGTAGTTCAAATTAAAGGAATCATATGTTTATTAGTCATAGTGTTAACAAAATATTATAGATATATTTTATAGATAGAGACAATTAAAATAGGTGCATACAAAACCCCTTCTTCTACAAAGAGAGAATCTCTAACGTAATCTATTTGGGGGATCGTACCATACCTTTTCTATTTCATGTAATGATAAAACCTAAAAACATTTATATATATGCTGACATAAAAAATTATTTATAAGGAGAAATCATAACTTTGTATTTTTTAATTAGATCATGGAGAACCTGTGAAACACATCTTTTTTAGGTTGGTAGAAACAACAGTACCCATTAAGATTGATATAACCATTATTATTGTATAATATAGTGAAAAACTAAAAAAAATAAATTGGAAAACTAAATAAAAAAATTTTGATTGGAATTTTTGTTTATTAATATGGTTTTCAGAACATTATATAATTGAACAATAAATTATAAGTGTGATTTAAGTTCCGTAGAAAATTAGTTGAAAAAATTCATTCTTCCTATTAGTAACACATTAGATAAAACATCGAGTTTCTCATGAGTTTAATGAATCCTAAAATATATATGAATGGTTCTCCCTTCTAAAGAAAAAATAAAATGGCTATAATAAACTTGAATAGTTTTTATGATTATCCTTAATAAATTCCAATGAGTTAATTATTCATATGTATAAAAATTTAAATCATGGAATAACCTATAAAACATAAATAGCATGTATAAAAATTGCTATAACAATTTAAATAAATAATAAATACTCCTATAATAATTATTCTTTAAGACATAGAAATACTCCCAAAAATTCTGTGGATCAAATTTTTTGATATTCTGAACCATTTTAATTTTGATTCAGGAATCAAAATAGTTTGTTGAAAACTATATTTCATGCATGAGAAAAACAATATCTTATAATTAATCCATTTTTCAACAATAGGTTCATGACATAAGCATCTTAGTCCATCACATTATCTAAATTTCTTATTGAAATTAAAAATATATGCTTTATATGATAATTATTATTCACAACTTCTTGAAAATACATTTACCAACATAAATATCTATAAAATACACTTTATTGCTATTTTATTATCATTATATGCTACTAAAATTATTCTCATGAATTCCAATAGATAATATATTTCAGAATTCTAATAAGATGTGTAAGAAAAATCCCATAAGACAAATTTAAAATATGCAATGAATAATATATTTTCTTACTCATCCAATATCCATAATATATTTTATCAACTCAGCAATGTTATGTAAAATATTATACTTTTTTTGTATATTGATATGTAATAAATTCAATAATATAGGTAACATATTCCCTCTATATAAGATATTTGAGCTTGATTAATTCCATATTTGTAATATATTTTTCACCTCCAAGGGGATTTGAAATGTTCATTTATTTTCCAAAATACAAAATATTACGTTTTTGAACCATGTGTATAATTTTCTTCCATGTATATGTCTCTATCGTTATCTAGAATCTCTAATATAAAAATATATAAGGTATTTGAAAAAGATAATCTAGATGGGTAATATATTTTCCTTAAGAAAATATTAGAATGGTATATATAGATTATTTTAATTTTCATGATCCATATAATACATAATATTATAAACCTATGAAAATAATGATGTAATATAGAATATGATTAAATCAGAATAGAAAAGAAAAAAGAATGAATAAAAATGATAATAAACTAATTCTACCCCATTTGTTTATTTTATACATAGTAGAAATATAAAACATAATATTATATATGCCTTAACATGAAATATGAGAATAATATGAGAATAATAAAAAATATAAATAAATCTTTTCATGAAATAGTAATCACCAAAATAGAATTTTTTTTAAAGTATCGACTCAGCATTACCTCCACAATACCATACACAATATATAGTGACAAATAAATTTCTACTTTTTAATGTAAAAATAGGTGTCTATTGAAGATAATATTATATGAGAACCAAACACACTTCCCATTTTGAAAATACAAAAAAATAGCAAACAATTATCCCATAAAGAATGTGGGAAAAATTATCTTTTTGATATTAAAAAATAAATCATATAGAAAAATAAATATTCAATATATTATTAAAACATATAAAACAATATACAAAAACATTCAAAAATGCTAACATATAATAATTACTAGTAAATAAAAATACTAAAAAATACACATAAAGCATGAATTACAAATGAATTAAAACATATAATCAAATAAATTGGACAATAAATTCTTCCACTTAATCCACACGTATAACACCTGAATAAATAATGTGGTGAATGCTGAATACTAAAACACACTATGCATAATACCATGAAAACTCCTCTTGAAAATAACTAATTAAACGTACAAGGATACAAAAATATGTGTATACTATATTCAAATAATTAAGAAAAATATAGTTAATGAATTAAATGTAACAAACAGTTATGCATATTCTAGTAGACCATAATATTAATAGAATGTACATGATCACATCTATAAAAAAAAGAAAAAAATATATATTCTAATCCCATAATTCAATTAGAAAATAAAAAATGGAATTAACGTGAACCATTATAAATATACTTACACATAAGTATACACTATCTTAGGTCCAAACATATTCAAGAATGATCCTTTAGGAACCCATGTTGTTAAAGGGTTAGATATTTTAACTATAAAAGATGAACTAGAAAAAAATTATTTTATTGAATACGATATTTACTAGAATATAAGGATAATTCACCTGAATAATTTTACAGAAACAAAAAATAAAATATGTAACAAATGAAATATAATTCTATTTTTTCTTTAAAAAGGTAATTCTTTTAAATTTGTGGTAGTTTTCCATCAAAGCCGAGAAATGTTTTATTTTTATTATTCTAGGTATTTTCTCAATCACATAAACACATTTAGATATTAAATTCCAATAGTAAATATATTCAATACAAACATTAATCTTTAAACCATGGATTTAATCTTCCCAGTTTCCTTTTGTAAATCATCCAAATCATCATAGATTTTCTATTTTGTACATAAAAAAGTATTTTTATTAAAATAATTATCATTTTCTAGTTTTGAAATATTATCATTCCTAACAATTAATTTATAGTTATCTTCAACATACTTGTAAACAAGATCATGGACCATTTCATTATTTATAATGAGATACCTATTTTCATTTGTATCATTATTATGATCCTTACTCATCCTCTTTTACATGGATAAAGGATTTTAAATTTCTTCATGATACAAATAACACATCTAATTTAACTCCACAATATTTAGATTTTCACAACAAAAATTATATGAAGAATAAGAATAAGAATCAAACGTTTTATCACTTACCACACTCATGTATTCATCAATGAGATGTCAACTTACATTATCCTTCTCACTAAAAAAAATTTACCAGAGTTATAGTATTCTCTACAAATCCACCAATAAAATGATTCTTTTTTTCAAATAATTAAAAATTAATTATTTTATATTTCTTTCATTATACATTCATATTTTGTATGAAATTCTTCTTATAGTCAGAATTTCTTACATCAGAATCTGGATTACCTTTCTTTACTCTTGTTTTATAATATTTCTATGTTTCCTCTTCCATTTACTCTTAGAAGATTATAATTAATTTATAAGCCATTTTATTCATATTAAATGTACACCTAAATCATAATTCTTTTTAATAATTTAATAACTTACACTATCATCATATGAATCAAAAGATATTGTTTTAGTTGATTTAAAAGGAAATATCTTAACACCCAGATGTTTTTATGAAATATTTTTATTAAATAATTTTTATTCATCAGTAGAATTATTTTCATGCAATAGTGAGATAAATTGAATTGAAAGATTCCTCTAACATAAAATTGCAATTATAGCCTAACAGTTATGTTAGAGGGAATAATTATAACTAACTTATTAACATGCATTATGAATTTATTGGATATTAATTACCTATGAAAAAATATAAATCAATTATATATTTTAATATTTTTTCAGTAAATTACTTTTTATAATGAAATTAATGAGATAATTATGTGTTATATACTTAATAAAATATTTTTATTCATCCAATCGATATTTTAGTGTATGGGTATGAATAAAATCCTATTTAATGAATAAGAGCCTTTTTAAAGGTTAATTTGTACACAATTGATTGGAGAACCCATTTTAAATTAATATTTTGACACATTTCTCATTTATATTTGACAACATAAAATTGTTATTTTGAAGCAAGATATAAAAATTTACATTGGATAAATTTCTGATATTTTTCTGAGAGCGTTCATTTTTTGATTAATAGAAAAATTATTTTAAATTTTAATTGAAAACAACTTTTTTCATCGAGATAATTAATATAGTTAAATTAAAATATTTATTGGTTTTAAAGTATATATATAATATATTGTAATAATTTATATAATTTATTTCATTATAATTAATTTTACACTGAATTCATAGGTAGAAACATTTTAATCTTTTTCCATGTTTTATCTTTTAAAACCCTTTTCTCATTTCAACAACGATAAAAATTTTGAATTAATTTCTCCAACATCTATGTTTTGAATTTGGAAAAAATAGATTCAATATTTGGAATTAGGATCTCCAAATTATTTAATTATGCACCTTTTATTTTTGGAAATTATGAATAGTAATTTCATTAATTATTTTATTTACTATGGTTAAAGGGTAAATCTGGTAAATAAGGGTAAAAACTAATTTAATAGTATAAAACTACCCTAAAACTTGTCTTATTCATATTGGATGCGATATTTCTGATCATGGTAATCCTTGTGATTATTTTTAGATCCCATGGATTCACTAGGTTGTTTAAATGGCATTTTATGAGAAATAATTTAATGTAATGATAATTATAACATAAACATATATATTTTACTAAATTGATTTTCAAATGGGGTTTCATAATTGATCTTGAAGTCAATAAATATGAATTATAAAAATATAAGAATATTTACCATATAATTTAATTTTATATATAAATTATAAACATTGGATAATATATTTAATTATGACACAATTATCATATAGTGATTACCAAATTATTGAAATAATCAAATAAATGAATTTATAAATTTTAAAATATATTTAATTTGAAAATTTGGATTCCATTAAATAATTTTTTGTATTACCTTAACATACGTGGGATAAGTAAATACCTTATTTTCATAGTAATCTGGTCGTTATAAATTTTTAAATAAGCCAAAAATGAATAGTATCAAAAATTTACATAATTCATAAATTAAAACATAAAATAATTTATTAAATGATTTTAAATTACTAAAAATGTAATATTTGAAATAATCGTTAATATATTTGTAAAAATGTACTAAATAAATTTTTTTGGGTCATTTTTCATGATATGGTAATTAAATTAACCTGGAATATGTCAATAACATGATATCATGGTAAGATTAAAATGGTTAAAATAAGGGTTAAACCAAAATTATAAGGATAAAAAATATTTCAAATGTATCTAAAAATTATTGGATTATGGGTATTGGAAAAAAAGTAATCTTATCTTCAAATTAAATAATTTTTAGAAGATTTTTAATTGAAATTAAATTTATAATAAATTAATATTTTGACAGTTTCCAAAAGTGCCCCACTCCTCTATTATAAAAGGGTACCTCCTCCCTCTCCTCTTAACTACATTTTTATCTTTCAAGCTCAGACAAACCCTCCACATTTCATTTATAAACTTCCCTAATTACATTCTAGAGGTTTTGGTCTTCTCAAACGACCAACTCTAGTGCCCTAATAGGAAATTTAATGGAGGAACGTCATGGAAGAGGTAATCTCTTCAATCGATTATTTCGAAAAAAAAAATTCTTCTTATACTTCCTCTTCTATAGTTTTTTCGTTATAATATAATAAAATATGTATCAGTTATATACTTATATGTTACTATAAATATTAAAAACCCTATTTCACCCTCAATACATCAAACAAAAAATTAAATCACTACGCATGTGTACGTATGGCTTACCATCTCCATGCTGTGGTGTAATTTATTTTTCACCATCACCTTACAAGGATGGGTATAATGGGGGAAATAATAAATATATATAATTATTGTAACATTATACTCATTAGGAGATACTCTACCACATCCACTTCAATACCATTCAACAATTAGGGGAATGATATCATCGCTCATCCATATGTATAGCTTACCCTATCCACAGTGCAATGTGATTCATTCTATATAATATTTATTAAACCACAATTATATGAATGATTTTAATGAAAAAATATAATATATATTATAATAATACCATTATGTAATTTGGTTGACTATAACCTAAAAATAGTAATAATAACTTATATGAAGAAACACATATAAGAACAAAACATAGTTAATACCTGAATAACGAGTAACAATGAAATGTTACTAACAAAAATAATAAACTGTGATCATTAATGTAGTAGTAAAAATGATTATAATTCTTGAATAAATCATTATCATTATTTAAATCATTATAAAAGTGGTTTGGGTACATATAAATCATATCTGACCTAAGGTATGCGATAAATTTTCAAATCTAGTTTTTATCTGATATTGTTTATTAGTTTGTATTTACTGGGGTATATTTATCATCCAAATACAAGCATCCATAATATGTATTTGAAAACATTATTTATATCATTCTATAATTGTTTAAAGTCAATTTTATTTAGTAGTGAATTGTTACTAAATGGTATGTATGGAATATTTTTTCGTCCGTGGTACAATGTACTTCTTGACCTATCCTGCATAAGTATGAGAAGAATGTTTTTTAACAAATACGACATGAATGGATTTTTTATAGTTTCATGACATATTATTTCCACGAATATTACTCCACATGATTTCCAAATTATTTTCAACTAAATTCTTTTCTTTTAAATTTTTTGGAATTTGAAGAAAAGAAAATGTTATTGAAAAAAAGAAAGGATATTTTTCTCATGAATTAATTACAAGTTTTTTTCTCAAAATTATTAATGATCTAAGATGTAAATATTTAAATAGGGTTCAATTTATATCCCTGTTATGACCATGAATTGATTTATTTTATGATGGAATGTTATTTATGAAATTCATTTGTTTTAAATAAATTATAATGGAATGATGTTTAAGAAATCCATTTTACTACATGAGTTGTGCTATGGTAAATGATTTTATGTTATTGTGGAACACATAATAATGGATTAATTATGAGATGTCAGGGACCTATATCTCTCTCAAATTAATTGGGTAGATATTTATATCTCATGAGACAGACATGACTGAAAATGAAAGTAAATCCAGTTCAATGATACAGGGCTTGAACGAGCAGTGAACTCGGTTTAGTAATGGACTTTTTCAACTATGATGGTCTTATAAATAATACCTGACTAATAATGAACTATTTTATATGATTATTTTGTATGAAAATATGTATCATATCTTATTTTTTGACTATTGGGATTACATTTCATTTTATGATTTATCCCATGGCATGATATTGTGATTTTTTATATGCAAGATATGATTTTCAAATGTTATGTTCTTATTAATATGATATGATTCATATTTCAATTTTTTAGCCTTATAAATAATTTTATCTCAACATTTTATATGTTTCTTTTCCCAAAGTCATGAATAAGGGTATTAAGTATGATATGCCAAAAATAAGTTTAGTTATCATGAAATAAATAGGTGACAATGTAGTTGTTTTATGAACCGGTTGTTCATGTTTCCTATTTTCAAAAGACATTAAACCTATATGGTCCTATCATGGATTATTATATATTGTAACAAATATAAATCATTTCTAATGTAATTCTAATGTATGTAAAAATTGGTTGCTATAACTACTATCCTTTTTTCATTGAATTTATTTTCAATATCCATAAACTGAATCTTATATTTAAATAATTATCTAGTAATTTCATCCATGGAATATTTAATAGTGTTATCACATTATTTACTATCAATATACATTGAATTAAACTTTTTATTTAGTTTGAAAAGAATTGTTTCAACAAACACTTCATTATTTTTTGTTTCACTAAGGGTAGACATGTTTTTCACAGTCGTAGTAAGCCTTTTATAAAATTATCTAAAACATTCATTCTAAGACATCACCAAATTTTTGTATTAATCCAAATAAAGGAAAAATATCATTTCTCTACAATTTTATAGTTCCACAATGAGTGACTTTTAAGGTCATATAAATGTTAGAAGTACATTTACAAGAATATATATAAGTAAAATTATTTATACTAAGAAAAAAATAATGAAAATTCATAACATTGTAATTCAATACATATTTAGTTGCATCAATACCAACCAAATATTCAAGAGAATAATTTCATAATTTTTTGGATCATTCCATGGTTGGAAAATACTAAAATAACTATACTTTTAAAAACCAATCCCATTCATTCCTTTCCATGAACATAGGCACTAACATTGAAATGAGGTGGTCTTAATAGTTTAAAATTTTTAACCTACTAACATATGATAACTAAATGTATACATTTATTGAATTTAAGAATTAGATTTAGGTATTTATATAATTATATCCAAAAAATATCAAAATTATGATAAAAAGTTATAATATATTTGAAAAAACATAGAGAAATTATCTAAAAAGAATCCTTATAGGGGTGATCATAGGAAAATTATTAGGTACCACCTAGGGTGATAATAATACAAGCAGAGTGGGTAGGGATATGAATTTTAAATAATAAATAATTTGATTAAATAATCAAATTTTAATAATTTGTTGGATTTTAAGATTAAAAAATATAATAGTGAATTTATAGAAGCAATTGAAGAATGGAAAGATTAAGTTTAAAAGAATAAAATAGATGACATATATTTTATAGAAGTTAAGATCCAAATGATAATATGTATACTCTTCAGAATATAACCCAATTATTATTGATATCCACTACAGATATATCCATTAAAAATGGGTGTAGACAAAACCTAGACCTTTACGAAGGGAATGAACCCATCCTAATATTTCTATGGGATCACACCTAACGCAGTATTTTAAGAATATAAACCAAAACTAAAACCTTTTATTTGGGTTCATATAAAACATTAAATTTTTATTGAGAAACCATAAACCTAGTTTAATTCAATTTTATTAGACACAATAAAATTAACACTTAATTATCATCATGCGGGAAGAACTAATAGTTCGTTTTAAAGGGGGTATAACCCATTTAAGTGTACAATAAAGTGAAAAAAAATACAAATAAAAATATACCATATATATAAACATAATTAATGTTATTTTAGATGAATTAAAAATATTGTGAATTTATCTTCTATCGATTATGTAAATTAATTATGATGATTGGTAATTCAAGAAGTTCTTTAACAAAATAATTGAATAATATGGATCTCCAGATTTGCATCAGTTTACATCAATCAGTGATTATTTCATGGGCTACACACATCCCATAAATTTTCAAACTACTACATCATTTTAAAATGAAAAACAAATATAGGTCACTCAAACAAAATACATGTTAATCCTCTATATATATATATATATATCAATTATATAATTATTAATGTGCATGAAACATTAATCTGTGAATCATCTTGTAAAACATAAACAACCTATACAAAAATCGATAAAAAAAATTAAATAAGGATTAAATAATCTCATAATATTATGCATTTATGGATTTAAAATATTGTCTAAAATCACATGGAACATGTCCTTTGATATTTCAATCTATTTTAATTTCAATATAAAATTTAGATAATTAGTTAAAAATATTATTTCATGATCATTAAAATATATCCCCACACTAATCCACGGTGGAATGATAGGTTTATATCGCAAGCCTCTTACTCCAGTGCATAATATAATTTCCATTTAAATATTCCAAATCTCTTCTTTTCTTGATTATTATTTATCTTCACTTATAAAAAATAATCTTTCAATTATCAATGGCCTTAAATGAGAATATATAAAAAATATATTTTATCAATACTTAACATAATTTACGTAGCTATATTTTGATGTATAATATATTTTTTAATTATAGATAAGAATAATTATATACACCCCTATCTACATTTCAAATATGTATGAAAATATATAATTCATAAGATATTTTCATAGTCCACTAAGATTAATAATAAAATTTTTGGACACTATAGCCTTCACTATATTGTTTTTCTATTCCACATTCATGAAATTTATGAAATTCAATATCATACATAGTATAATTATTCTATGTAGGATATTTTAATTTGAGAAATTATTGATATGTAATATATTATATGGTTCCATGGAGACAAGTAATGTTTTAGGATTTTAAGTAAAATAAAATGTATTTTTTTTTGAAAAACGTGTAAAATTTTTATCCATGAAATATTTTTTTAACTTAGTATAAATAATCATAATTATAATTTTTTTATTGTTACAATACAAACAATGTTTACTAGACCCATCCCCCAAACCCACTCACTGTTAGACTTGAATAGCAATATCAATCTTCATGCATTGGAAACAAGCATTAGGGTCTCAATACTAGTTATGTGGGAATGTTTTCACCCGTGTAATATATTAAAACTATAATGATTATTCGACACAAATATACTAAATTATTTTTCTATACCTCATACATAAATGAGTGTAAATAAATATATTTAAATAATAAAAAACAACTAAATAATGTACAATAATAGAAATAGTAATCAAACACTCAATATCTCTTCATAACCTAAAAATGAATTTCTAACAAATATCACATACAAATAATAATCAATGCAAAGTAAATTGAATCACAAATGAAAAATAATAGCTCAAAATTGACAAAAATGGATGTTCCCTAATATAATACACATAATCAATCTCTATGTTACTCGTGGTAACAACTAACCCCCTAACACAAATGATAATGAAGTAATCAAGAAGAACGACCATAAGACATAACTCATTTCCAATTTTCTATGTTTTAAAATAGAAAATATACATATTCCTAATTAAATATGAATAGTCAAAGAAACAATCCTAGTTTTATACCACCATATATCTATATAATATATTCCATGTTAAAAAAATTATTCCTAGTTTGAGAAAAAATATATTTTTGAAACCTCCATTTCATTTCATTAAACTATTAATTAGTAACATATAATAAATCTTGTGGATTATATAAAATTATTCAAGTACCATAAATGTCATACATAAGTATATTTAATGAATATCTAATTAAAATATGGTATTGTTAAAATCAAAAAATCATATTGATGAAGTGTTCATAAAATTATATCATACCACATTTATAAACGATACACACAACATTGGGATTTAACATTTAGGTCAAATTAATATCAAATCATTGGTAATATGAATTTTTTATATCAATATATGAAAAAGATGAACCTAAAATACCAATTTATAATTAATATCTATAGTCTAGTAAGGTTTCAACTCCTACAGGATGTGAAATCACATCTATGACAATATCTTGAAAATAACTGAACTAGTGTATTTTTTGTATGGGTTACAAAACACAACTAATTTCTCCCATGTAATAACCTTCACTAATTCACATGTCATAATATATATAAAAAATTTCATGATAAATTTATAGACATTTAAATCAATCAAAATCCCACAATAATGGAAATATAGTTTAGAACTCATTTCCCTTAAAACGCCATTAAAAATTTCATTTAGAAGCAAACATCCCATTGGAAACATTTTCTAAATCATTTTATGTCCACAAAAGATATTATTAAAGAAATCATATTAAAGAAAAAATTATTTCCATCAAAATGATAAAGAAACTAGATATAACATAATATAATCCTGAAATGTCATTTGAATAATATGGTAGGAAATAAAAGGAAATAAAATCAAAGAACCCTATGTAACCTAATTGAACTATGTTTTTTTAGAGACAAATACCTCAAATAATCCATAACCTCATCAAATTCATTAAATAAATTAATAAAAAATATAAGGAATAATTAATATCCTTGATCCAAATAGAAAATATATTTAAACCTCACCATACCCATTGATTTATCCCCCATAGTCGGCTAGGAAAACAAAATGAGAGAAAAATAGTTGAACTGAGGACTATAGGATGTACAGAAGGAAATGCGTGAGGTATATTCACTTTTCCTGAAATAGTCCATAATAGATGTTATAGAAATAATAAATGGGGAAATGTGGAAGGTTAATCCATGTATTGGATCCCTGGGTTTCACAAATGGTAATTGTATGATGAATGGGTAAAAAATATGTACGAAAAAAGTGAAATTATTAAAATTTTATGTCATGTTAGACTATGTCATGGCATTGAATACTCTCACTAGAGTGTAATTTTATCCCTAGAAAACAACCCCACATTATAGGGTGATTTCTTACATGAACTCCCATAGACACGATATAACATGCCTATACATATCACTCCTCCACTATCAGGGAGGTGTCTGGATGTTACCACACATGGTAATGGTGTAATTCACCATACCTGAAAACATGCCCATTCATTGGGGATGCTACCAGTGTCAAATCCCTTAGTCGAAGACTGTCTTCTTGCATTCCAAATCTAAAGATACTCAAAATTCAAAAAAAATACTTGTAAATTAGAAAAAAAAATTATGGACCAAAATTAATAAAATTTAATTTACATACATGAAAGCAACATTGTGGTATTGAATTGTGATCTTGATTTAATTAGATAGAAGAAATTTAATGATAATTATAAGTATAAAATATGATCACCACATTTATTGTGATCTCATTGAGATGGTGTGGTAGAAGTATAGTGAAATTAACCAGATGTTGAAGGCTTGTTCCACATAATTCATTCCATCAAAATTTCATCCTCTAGAATATTTGTATGATTTAAAATATGTAAAATATTTATAAGATGAACAGTCTTCCAGATAGGTTAGTTGTAGTGGAGTAAATGTTTGATATATCAAAGGGCTCCATCATGTTTCTTAGAGGGTGTGGACTTTATCCCCATGTATGGGAAGGTAGAGTTGACATAATTCACCCAAATCAAAATTCTATAAATGAAGGGTGTATAACTTATGAGTAGAATTATACAATGTTGAGATCATTTTAATCACTCCTCTTTATTATTTAAATAACATCAAGCACATTCCACCATGGATTAGTGCCTAATTATAACCCATATAATCTTTTTTTGTTATTTAAATTTAATTTTTTCATTAGATCAATTTTTAAATATTTTGTATCTGTTCTTCTATAAATTTTACCTTATGCCGCAGTTAAATAGAAGTGAATTTCTTCAATATTACAGTCATTGTACATAAGGTTCATTTTGATGATGTTGCTTTTATGTATGATTATATATATTTATTTTATTCTATAATATCAATCAAATTCTAGGGATCAGCCTAACATGTTTTTTCAAATCCCATAGTTGGATTGATTTCATAGGTACATGCCTTGTTGATTGTGTTTCAATGCTCAGTTATGTACAAGATTATACCATTTTCTTTATAAGAGAATATTGGTATGTACATCCTGAATTCTAGTTTTACATTTACTAGAAATAGTGGGAGTTCACAGTTTCTATTGGTATGGTGATATATGAGACTAAGGTCTAGCTAGAGAAGTAAACAAAATGTATTTTTTTTTCCATAATATATATAGGAATGATATGTGTATATATTCCAAGATCCTTTATTGACTGAAGCTATGTTAGATACTATGAAAAATAAAGAATGGGAAATGGTTAATATTAAATCAATCAAGATGATGTCAATTTATCTTTCATGGAATGTTGTGTTAAATAATTGGGAAGTGAAGACAACATGAAAACTCAAACAGACCTTAAATGGTATGTATGGGAATCTGACAAGGATGAAAAGCTATTATTTCAAAGGATACTATTTGAAATTGTAGTATCATATTGAAGTTATACAGATGATCATATTAATGAATTAAAAGTAATTCAATGTTATATAGAATTAGTAAAAGTAGACTTCGGGGACCTTGGGTGGGTGATGTTGAATGGTTTCTTCATTTTGGGGTCATGAGATACAATGGTGATGGAAGTGAGTAATTTCTACAGAAATATGAACATTAAGTTTATTAATGTAGATGACTTGATTATGAATTAATAAATTCATTATGAGGATATTCATGTATGTTTTATTAATGATTATACAGTAAATGGAATTAGGAATACTACTAGATGGAAATGTTAATTGAAAGGTAATTCTTGGTAGAGTCGAAGAAAGAATATCTTGGTGGAAGGTTCTCCCTTATGTTAGGATCTTGGGAAAACAGGTCTCCCTAAAATGTATTTTTGTGGTTATAAGTATAATAATGGAGGATATAATTTTGTATGTGGGTCTATGAACAATATATTGTATGAAAATATAGGTTTTATCCAATGAATTACTATATCAATTGGGTCTTCAGTGATAGTATTAAGGGATTCATTCCAATCAATATTTATGAGGGAGATTATAAAAAATTATATATCAATAAGATATAGAATAGTTATTATCGGGGACAAAAAATATATTGTGATCATTTTCATGGGAAATATATATATTCCTAAAAAAGAAACCAAAAATTTATAAATTTATAAGGTGTGTGATACAAACCCAGATTTCTGATAAAGGTATTTTTCTATAGAAAACATGATAACTCATATTTCTATACAAAATATTTGGATGGAATGTGGATGATTTCATAAGGATCCATGGTATAAAAAAATGGTGTGATGGACTCACTCATATAACTTACATGTTCATTGTATGGAGAAATGCACACTAGAGAAGTTTTCTTCCTCTACATGTTTTCATGGCCATCAAATACACCTCAGTGATAAGGGAATGAATATTTTTTATTTTAAGAGATTACTAGTAAATGAAATAAATAAGACTTATGTGTGATAATTTATTATTTGTGGTATATTTTAAGTTTTCTATACTAATGGATGAGAAATTTCTAAAGCACATGGTGTTGGTTTTTCTTCATAGAGATGATTTGGGGCCAACTTTAGTGTGATATCATGGAGGTTCACTCTATTACATGATTTTAATCGGTGATTCGACACATATTGTGTGGGTTTAATTCAACATGAATGAATCAAAGGTGTTGATAAACATGCTCTGATGGATGAATATTTTGAATAATGAGACCAGAAGTAAGGTGAAGTGTTTATGGTTAGAAAGTGGTGGTATATACAAAAGAATGGAGTTCCCAAGGTTTTAATGGTGAAATGTGATTAATACTAAGAATTATATTATAGTTAATCTAGTTAAAAATATATTTATGGTAATTATTAGTAGAACATTAGGGGAAAATTATAGGATCACAGTAATTGAAATTGGGTTTGATAGGGTATTTTTCATAGAGAATGTGACTTGTGAGGAACACATATTTACTCATATCATATCGTCATCTATTGGATAACAACTTCACAAAAACATTAGTATAAAACAAAGGTTTATCAAAAACAAATAAAATTATTCGGATAACTCATCCATTCTCATATTGATTTTATAGAACATGACAAGAATAATTTAATGCCTTAGGCATGTTACTTTATTGGATTGGTGATGAAGAATTTGGATTTCAGTTCTGGTAAAAATATTCCTGAAAAGTGATATAAAGTAAAAGTGTGATATTCATCAATGTGATCATAAATAATGATTAAAACTCAGTAAAAAAAATTGATGAATGTATATTATCATCCAAGTAAAAGGTTTACCTAGATAGATTATATAAGGAAACACATATTCAAGTAAATTTAGAAATAATAATTGTTCAATATGTACTATACCATCCATAAGAGTTGTCAGAAGAAAGGATTTATATTATAATGGTGTCTTCCATAACTGATGTACCATATATTTTAAGGACTACGAAATCTCTAGAATTCAAAACAATGATCTAGATGTTTTTTACCAACTAGAGTATTCCTTTGAGGAAATCATCATATATTCTCATAGGGAAGGAATCAAATGAAATAGTATTGATGTAGTTTTCATTTTCAAATTCTATCAAACGATGGTGAGCCTGAATTGATGATGGATGAAATTATTTTTAAGGATTGGAAATAGTTTGAGTTATCCATGATATATAAACATGATTCCTATAATAATTATAGAATTTGGAACTTGATGAAAATACCTACTTAGAAGAATCTTATTTAGAAAAAGTGGATTGATTGGATGAAGATATAGAAATAATATCAGAGGAATCACAAGTCTAAGCTAGTTATGAATGTATTCCCAAATATGGAATTACTAGATTTCAATGAAAATGTTTCTCTGTAAGTAAATCATATGACTATCTGAAGTGTGTTTTTTTGGATTTTTATCAAAATATCTTCATCTAGGGTACTTGGTTATTAATATAACTTTCCTTTGTGGATATATAGATTAGGAGATCTATATAGATCATCTTGTTGGTTTCAAACCTCAATATAACCATGTACTTTTGTGTAAGATCAAATGAATACTTTATAGTTTAAAGTAAAAAAATAAAGTTATGGAATTGAAACTCCAATGATTACATGACTCAATAGTAGTGAAAAATAATTAATGACGAAAACTTATATTACCATATGTTTCTTCATGTTAGGATTTTCATCATTATTCTACTTTATGCGGATTATATTCTGATATACTTTCTAGTGAAAAAAAGGTTCAATGAGTTAATAATGTATTGTACAAAAGTATAATGATGGATTATATCATTCTAATAGAGATGATTTTGAGGATGAGATTTATATAACATCAATGATCTAATATACTATACATTACCCATGCAAACTATATATAGAAGTTGGGAAATTCTTTAGTTGTTAAAATGAGAAACCAATGATTGCACCAATGGATAAGAATTTCAATATTATTGCAGAGAACTCCCCATACCTAGGGTGAGTAAATGGTGAATGTTTAATATGAATCAACTGTCATAAGTTTTTTATACACCACGGATATAAATTTTATATGATTTCATTTTAAATTTCTATTATTTTCATGTTAATATAAAACCCTGGAAGGGAGAATCGAGGGGTTTTGAAGTAGATTTACCAATACATAAAGGGTGTTTAAGAGATGAAATTATTCTCCAAAATAGACGATACATTGAATGAATTTATAGACTCTGGTTTTTTATAATATTAATATTATTCAAATATAATTATATTCTATTTCATTAAAGTAGGGTAAATGATGTTTATTTTGTTATCTAAAATTCATATAATTGTTACATTTTCTATAATAGAAGTGGAATACATCTCTTGGATGGAATATGGGAAGGATCTAGTTTTTATAAAGGGTTTACTAGAGATTTTTTTAAAACTTCTAGAAGTTGGTACATTTTTATGATAGTCACAGAATGTGATTCACTCAGATGAAAATTTGTTGTTTCACTATCTTACAATGAAAATTACACTGAAGTACACCCTTAAGTGAAAAAATGGGAGTAAGTGGCGATATCACTAAATGATACTAAAGGACTGTGGAATCCATATGATATAATGAAAAAGGTCATGAATTAGGATGTTCTTAGGTGGATATCAACCTAAATAAGTATGGTTTGAGTGGAATGATGGCATAGTAAGAAACAATGTAGTTTCTTTAAGAAAATTCAAATGAGAAATTGTATACAAGGGCTTAGAGATGGAGTCTTTGAAAAAATAAAATTAATCTCAAGTGTATGTTTTTTGATGCTTGATATAAATTTAATTATATAGAGGAAATGAAATGTTTACATTAGTGTAAATTATAATTTCATTGTTTATGATAACTAAATAGAGATGTGGTGGTACTGGTAGAGTCCTAGCTAACTAAATGACGTTGGATGGTTCTATAGATGTTAGTCAATCATAATTTTATCCAATTGTACTTTTTTGGATTTCAAATATCTGATATCATTAGAAGATATATTGTACCCCTTATGAGTATTTTGATGTTTATGGAGGCCATGACCAAAATAGGGTTCCAATGTCAATCAGATAGGATATGGACTTCAGCCCATATAGTTCAGAAGATGGTGGAAACTAGAAGTACCATTAGCACACATCGATAAATACTAGGTGGATCACTTGTGATTAGGGAAATTATATTTCAATATAATTATAGTATTCCATATTGAATATTTGACTAAATTGGATCAACATTCCCCCATAGATATTGGTGTAAGAGTAATCATCGTAATCTCCTTTTTTTTACCTTTCAGGTCTTCTTCCAGATATTTTTTTGATAGTTGTGTCTTTGTTCACTAGTTGGTTTTACATTATGATGGAGTAAGATATGTGTAAATTTCTTCTAGGTTAAGGACATCGTATATAGGGGTCATTGCTGAAAAATTTTACTCTATTCATGATGTTCGTATGGGGTTTCATCTAGTAGTTTAATCAGATTCCGGTCATGAGCCTAATATATGTGTGTCACAATTCCCCCCACTATAAAACATTCATCCATTATAATGTTTCCAAAGATCCCCATCAGATTATAATTGAGGCCATTGATTTTTCACTTAAGCATAATTCTCCCTTGTTTACAAGATATCATAACTAAACTACTAAATCACACATAATATTGGAATTTACTTAACCCGAAACACATAGACATGATGTTCTATGATACAAACAGGAAGATAAAAAATGGTTGTGCCCACTTCGAATTCCAAATCGTCCCACTCACCCACATGATAGGGGACCAAGTGATACTTTTTCATCTATGCAACAAGATATAAATAATGAATAGATAAAAATTGAGTTTTTATGTCTATATTATATTCGACTTTCTTGATAAGCACTATAATTTCATATGGATTGAAATAACATGAAATCAACTTACCATGCATACCCAACTAATTAATTCATTTTCAAGGATATACTTAAAAGAAAACCTAATCAAAAACCAAAAACAGCAATGAATGATTATAGGGAATAAAAAAAGATATCTAATGACTATGAGTAGACTCTAACCTTTTATAAATAAAATGAATCTTCTTTATTTTATACTAAATAAGTCTTAGTCCTAATAAATAAATTCTATCGATTTTTTGACCAATTAAATGAATACCAACATGTACTACCTTACAAATTTTCATTGTTATCCATTTTTTAGATGAGGGATAACTATTATTATATTAAAACCGATCTGATGATATTTATTTTCCTCTGAGAACCCAAAATCAATAATAGATAGTTAAATATCATCCTTAAAAATCAGAATATCCCACTCCATATGAAAATCCTCGCATAAATGATAGTCTATGATCAATTTATACTGAAACCCTTCAGGAAATGGCTTGTTACGTGTGCATCACAAATATATAAGATAACCAAAAGAAATAGATGAAGTGTCATTATATCTAAACATAAAAGTGTATATGACCTTCAAACATTCTTGAAATAAAAATAGGAAATATGGGTGGTATTTTTTAATTTGGTAGATAATCAACCATATATAATTCTTCCCATTTGGATAATAAGGATTATAATCGCAAATTACAAAGAAATATAAACCCACAATCATTATATAATGGGAAGAGAGTAAAATAAAACCAACATATGTTGGTTATTAGCCTCAATCGTTTGACTTGAAAGGAACTGAGATACTAAATCATGAATCAACCACTTATTTCTAATCCAATAATATCAGTGTCACAGATCATAAAAAAATTTGGTATCCCCACGATGAACAACTGAACATGAAAGGTGACTACCTTTTGTTACCTCATTCCTCAAGTATAATTGAAAAATGAACCTAGTTTAGAAATAAACAACACCATTAAGACACTTAGAACAATCACATATATTCTCTCAACTATATTAAATTCCACTAATATTATGAACATTTTATCTATAACATCATTGACCTGGACTCCACTCAATATTTATTTTATCCTATTTATCCACATGGCCTCAAGAATAACCCCCAAATGTCAGATGATACCAATTAGCAGTGAGGGCCTAGGTGATTCTATAGGGATACAATGCCCTCAATGCTAGAGTGCATGATTGTTGAAATATCATACAAGTTATGGAAGAAGTAATTGATACAACCTAAATAAATAGTGGTATATTGGTAGGATAATTAAATCCTAAATTCATATCATATTCCAAATGATGATAAATGTGACATGTTTCTAATAATAAAACAAAATAGGTACACGATATTCATATAAAGTAAATGATCCAAAAGATAAAAAAGGCCAAGAAGTATCCCATTACCATAGTAGTCCTTATATTGATCCCATGCTCTATTGGTCCAATAAATCACATCAAGTACAAGTACTAGATCCCTTTCCCTTATCAAAACATTCAATCAAATAATCTATTTCGGTCTAAAATGGTGACCTAAACAGGGTGTGGTAAAAATCTAAGTAGGAAACCATTGAAGGCGTCACAATAAAGAATGGGTACCCTAGTAACCAAATAAATATTCCATCCATGAAATGTTTTGAAGTGAATTTACGATCCCATTGAGTTGGTTACTAGAACATGGCATCATTAAACATTCATGTGGGAATAAATTTTCCACAAAACCTAGTGGAAGTAAAAAAACAAGCCGTTATGCATACCAAAAGTGAGCCCCATTGGGTGTAAAGTACTAGAAAGAACAATCCATAAATAGACCAAATTAGTAGATTATATGTAATAAAATAGAAAAAATATATCCAAGGTCCCTAAGTAAAGAACTCTCCATGTATAAAGCTCAATGACTGCATCCACCTCCAAGAGATCCCTTCCCTTTCCTCAAACCTGGAAGAATAATTTCAAAAAACACCTCATCGCAAAACTTGGGTGTGAACTTCATCCCAGTAGGATACCCCCAAAGATTCCATAATAGATTCCAAATATATATTATCCAAATAAAAATCTTTCAATTTTAAAAAATATAATGGTTTAGAATTTCAAAAGCATATTCAAACAAAACATGCTATACATTTTCAAATGACTGAAAACACTTTTAAAGAACAGTATATACATTTCAAGAGATGGAATATTTCTATAATAATGGCTTAAGTAAATAATTTAAATAAGTTTATATAAATTAAACATATATTTAAAACTATTTAAACTATATTAGAATTCATTTATATCTCAAATATAAATAAACAAGTGAGTAACATGGTCATCTACCAAATAGTGCGATAGTATTTCTAGCTATAGTACTATACAATATCTATGTGTATTTAGAAAAATATGTACACATGTGTCCTCTAAACACTTTTTAGAGTGGAATTTTCACTATCGCCTAAGGGATGAAACCTAATGCATGTATATTGTAGAATGTTTTATTAAATGTAGAGTGCGTTCAAATAACCCACAATATAGAATAGGATTGAATGTGTTCATACACAATCAATTATGGGAAATTTATTTTAAGTCTTCTTAAAATATAATTAAATCCCATACTTCCAGTTAAATGGCAAATTTCTTTTTAAAACCAAAATACATCTTAACAAAAAAACATGCCTCTTGACGTTGATAAAACCACTAGGGTTTTAAAAAAAATACATTTCAACCAATTTGAGAACCATGAAAACCCAATTCTATCTTTTCACAATTCATTTCCAAAATTAAATTAAATTAAATTATACTATTGAATAAATTTCCATTAAATCAATTATTTATTTTAAACAATTTAAATTATCAAATTTCTATATACACACCCCGATTCAATGGAATTGGGGGTTTCCAAATCTAATTCCAAATCCATTTCATATTTATCAGTTAATTAAAATAAAATTTTATTATATCATGTAAAATATAGATTAAAAACATAATTTAAATAAACTATTTAATAAATCAATCAATTCATGTTTAATCAATTTGGATTATCGGGAAAGAACCACACACCTTTTCTTAAAACTCGATACTCGCAACTGCACCTGTCAACGAGAAAGAAGGCATAGAAGATCCCACAACTCAACCTAGAATTGAGATACAACATCAAGGAAGAATAATCCATCAATATTATGATGGTCCATTTATATCGCAAAAGTGGAGAAAGAAAGATAGATGATAAATGATGAAGAACGCTTAATCGGATATCACCCACCACAACAATGATGATCGATCACCATATGAGTGGATCTAAAATGGTTGGAAGACTCCATGAATTCCTTGGGAAGGATTTGGGTTGAGGGTAGGGGAATGAGATAGAGAATGAAAAAAACAATGAGTTTACTCCCTTTAATATCATACTGTTGGAGAGTTACATGACATATAATTTAGTTACACACTTTGAAAGTCATAATTTCTTTAACGGTGAAGATGCGTCAAAATTGTAATGCCTCTTTAATATCGGGGTATTACACAATATGTAACACTTATTCATGTTGGGAAACTCCTGAGATTTTTAATGGTCATAACCCCATCATAATATTAGGGAAATTCATAGTCCTACACCACTAACCCAAATTAAATATACAATATTTGTCTTGAAAAGCCAACCCCAATTTCAGGGTTACATTACTGTTGACGGCATGTGATTTGGATATGGTTTAAGAGAGTTATGACTGAAACAATGATTTCACTATGATAAAAATAATTATAACCACATCAATTAATATTATTATTAAACATCTCTCATTAATAATAATTATGAAAAAAACATGTATAATCAAATAACTTTCATAATTCCCACCAATACTATAATTTTTCATAAATAATAATAATAATAATAATTATTATTATTATTATTATTATCATTAATTATCACTAAATATTTTCACAGTTAACATTATGAAAAAAAATAATTAAAAACCAAAAATTAAAAAAAAAACATGTTTAATCCATAATTCAACATAATGTTAATGAGGGCATGTGTGAAATAAAACATTAATTTAATTTCAACTAAATCATATTAAACAAGATAAAAATGGATGCTTTTAAAACAATGATATATCAACCTTGATGGTGTGGCATCTTAGGAACATTAATTTCCATTTTTATATTAATATAATAATTTAATAATTTAATTCATTTATTAAATATCAAGATTTAATTAGTAACCTAACCAAACGCCAGTTGTGTATGAAATTTATACCCCACCTATGGTAAAACTCATGTTCCAGCCCAATAGTGGTCCCAGATTTATTAAACAATGCACCGTTTGAGATAAATTAAATATTTAATAAATTAAAAATGGAATAAATAATTAACTGAACATAAAATAGGTTTTATTGAATGGAATGTTTCCAAACACCAAAGCACATTAAAGTTATACCACACATAGGGTAAATTCCCCATTACAGACCAAACTATTGTCTCAGATTTCACATACATTATATCTATTGAGGGATATTAAATTTATAATATTTCAAAACATATTAAATATTAATTAAAATAAAACAGATTATTTTTGTGAGCGAGGCAACCAATCATCTGACTTTTACAAATATTATACCCCATGTATTGTAAACCTCTCATTCCGGACACATCGATGGTCTCATATTTCCCTAACAAAATTATTTTTGGGAGATATTTAATAATATTTTGTAAATAATATATTATGTATTATTTAGTAACTTTATCTACTGAGTGAGGCATCTGAATTTCCAGTGCCTTTGTTTATTATGACCCTCATAGGGTAAACGCGGTATTTCAGACATAATAGTGGTATGAGATTTCTAATACAACACACTATTTTGAAGCTACTAAATTATTTTAAAATCATAGCGTGTGATTAATATATTATATCGAATTTTCTTCAGTCCTCACTAAGACTTTTTTTGCCTCATAATATCACAATAATTTAGTGACAAACCCCCAAAATATTGGATTGAACATTCCAAGATGTTAACTAGCATTTATGTTCATTAACACTTTTATAAAAATTACATAGAGAAATCATCTTTTCCCACAATATATATTAATAAATTAATAGAGGAGGCTTTAATAATATCTAAAATAGCAATGGGATGTTACAACCTCCCCACCGTAGGACATTTCTATCCCAAGAAAGCCTACGAAAGAAGCCTCCATATCCAAATTGGAGGACATTGCTCCCTCATCAGCACTTACCTATCCCATATATTTTGATAATCATAACCATACTTCCATAACACACGAAATAGAGATATCATCCTCCCAAGAAGTTCCATGGTCCCAGAATCAACAAAATTGACTAGCCTCTATTTCAAGGATAAATCTAGTTTAATATAAAGATCACTACAACTAGAAATGTGAGATGAATCAAATATATACTTTAATAACTGTGATAAATGGAACATAAATTGTATCAAATCATATTTTGTGGTTGTGCATAATTGTAATCCACATTCCCTGGCTGATCAATAACTAGGTATGGTCACACAAACTAATGAGAAATATTCCCTTCTATCCCAATCCATTGATAAACCAACTGAGATAACACCTTTAATAACACCATGTATCAAACTCAGAGCACCAAATACCTATGGTGACGATAATCATAATACTTGTTCTATCTTCATGATTCCAATTTTCTTTGAAGAATCAACTAAATCATAGCTTTAGTATCTTAGTCAAAACTCTACCCGACCAAGGGTCTTTCCTAATATATAACCAATACAATGGAGATTTAAAATGATGGTTATACAAGGCCTCAAAAGGATCCATTCTGATCGCAGACTGGTAACTGTTGTTATATTAAAAATAAACCTCACTTACCAGAGGTAAAATAGAAATGCCAGACAGAAACACTATGGGAATCATTATGACAACTGGAGGGAGATCACCACTCATTGAATATAACTCTAGATAAAGAGGAAAAACTAATATCACTTTCCCCAACACTATATAAGATGTCCTATATTTTCACGACATGGATCCCATTATCCTTGAAATACAATTGACACACCACTAGGTGTTGTAATGTAGAACCATTGAAGACAACAATTAATATGATATCTATTGATATCTAACCAAACCACTATGAATGTGATATCAATAGGTTTCATGATGAGACCAACAAAACCCCAATCTATCTCTACATTTGATAGAGAGAAAACACAAGAGGGACTACGAAGATAACAGTCTCTTTTCATACCAAGGTTCATTGTAATATCCATTAGAAAAGATAGTTTCTCCATATAAATATTAATCATATAAATGGTATATGTTGAAATTAATGAGTGGGAGGAACCATTATAAAAAAAAGCGTAACTGATGATGATGATATTGTAATGGTACGCCTCATAGTTATTGGACCCATGTCTGGTTCCTCTAGAGATTCTTCTTCTACATGAAGAAGCATCATTCTGGATTCCTGTGGCTGGATCCCTTTTGAATGTGTATAATTTTATTTCCTTATATTTTTAGGAGGAGTTGATGATCTTGTCCCATTACGCGGAGTAGAGAAGTCAATGAAGAACCTTTATATGTGTCCGGAACAACCATATGAACTACAATCCATGGGTAAATCAGTGAAAACCCTCTTAGAATTTCCTAGATTTTCAAACTAATAGAAATCCAATGAATATAATCCTTGTGTTATAAAATGTCTAAAATTACACTATCATGGAGAAACACTATAAGATTCATGACACTTCTCCTTTCCTTTGAAGGAACCAATGCTACCACTGAGAGGAAACTGGACTCTTGTTAACCCTAACATTTCATCATGTTCCATCTTAACTATTATCTCCCTATCCAAAACAACATCACAAGTTCATAGCTTTTGTAAAATAATATATAAAAAATAATTGATTGAATCCCCATCTCAAATCATTAAGATTGCATCCATTCATTTGATAATATATTAGGTGGAAACTCCACCATCTTATAAAAAGAAATTTTTATACTTGGTCATCGTTCATGTTGGATTTCTCAAGATTGAAAAACTCCATAACCATAGCCCACACCTTTGACTTTTGATAGAACTGTTCGTTGAAAAGAACCATTATGTCCTTACACTCAAATCCCTCATGATTCCCTCCCATAACCATCATGTCCCACCATATCCTACTTGGTCCCTTGAATATGAAGGTGGAACACTTCACCTTGATCACATCTAGTGTCTCCAAGAACTCAAACTGTTGTTCTGTCTTTCTTACCAATTCTGTAGCATGTTGAGGATCAATAGAACCTTTGAAAACTGGTAGCTTCTAGTGAACAAAATCTTGAGAGTTATTCTAAAGAACATCCCGTAAGGATCCATAATTCGATACCGAACAGTGACTGGAGTTGGTGCATGTCCCATATTTTGAATAGTGCGCAAGATGACATAAACTTGATTTGGGTCAACTGAAGGATTCTATTGATGTGGTTCAACATTATCCTCTGCATGGATATAATATTCACATCTTCTTAGAGGAATGATGTTACACAACATTGAAGATATTACGTTGTGTTCAAAAAGATAAATGATTGAAATTAATCCCAACTCAATGAAAAAATAAACAATTGAATTTTACTCTATCCAAAAATATATATGGAAAACACTAGAACTAATCTAAAATACAACATTCCCTAACCACCATTGGTGACACAAGGATCATTGCAGTGAGAGCTAGATAGGCACCCAATTGCAACTACCTCCAAAGTCCCGACAAGATTTCAAAAATGCATATTGTTATCAAGGTAATATGTTCAAACTCCCTCTGATACCATTTTGTTACGAACTAGCCCAGGTAACCTAGTAACCCAATAACTCAGCCAACCCTAACATGGACCAAATGATGTTCCTTATCACTACAGGTTTTCGACTAGCACATGGAATCATACAACATGCATGTGGGAATTAATTTTCCACAAAACATAGCTAAAGTAAAAGAAGCAATACAATATTCATAATAAAAGGAATTCCCAATGGGAGTAAAGTACAATAATACCACAAGGAATAGAAAGTTAAAATTACTAAAACCAAGTTTCTAAAATAATAAACACATACCATAGGTCCCTAAGAAAACAACTCTCCAAGTCCAATGCTCAATTGCAAGATCCACATCCCAAAGATCCCTTCCCTTTGCTCAAAACTTAAAGAAGAACATCAACAAACACCTGATGGAAAAAGTAGGGTATAAGCCTTAGAAAAGTAGTATACCACCAAAGATCCCTTAACAACATGAATTAGTATTATTATTAAATATATCACATTAATAAAAATAATGATAAAAAATATTTTATCAAATCACTTTCATAAATTCTTACATTAATATTATTTTTATTAAATAATAATAATAATAATTATTATTATTATTATTTGATTTAATTATCTATAAATATTGTCTCTATTAACATTGTAACAAACAAAATCATTAAATACCCAAAAAATATAAAACACCCATTTAATCTATAATTGAAAATAATGCTACGGGTGGAGTGTGTAAAAGCAACCACTAATGTCATTACCACCAAATCATATAAAAATTGTTAACAAATAGAGGATTTTAAATCCTTGATACATTAACCATGATGGTGTTCAATATTAAGAACATTATTTTCAATTTTTATATGAAATTCATAATTTAATCATTTAATTCCTTTTTTAAATATCATGATTTAATTAGAAACCTAACCAAATACAAGTAGTGTATGAAATGTATAACCCTCCAAGGGTAAACCCCATGTTCCGGACCCAATAGTGATCTCATATTTCTATTACAATGCACCATTTTGAGAGAAATTCAATATTTATTAATTAAAAAACATAATAATTAATTAATTATATATAAAACAGTTTTTGTGTGTGAGATTTTTTCAATCACCCTACACACATTATAGTTATACCCCGCTTATGGTAAACACTCAATTCCGGACCCAATGGTGGTTTTAGATGTCTCATAAAGTCCACCATTTGAGATATATTAAACATTTAATATAAAAAAGGGTTAAATAAATAATTAAAATAAAAGGGTAATGTTTTCAAGTGAGACATCCAAATGTCCAACTTTTACAAATGTTATATCCCATCAAGGGTTAACAACTCATTTTCGACCCATTTGTGGTCCTAGATATCCCATACGTCACCCTTTTTTGAGATATTTATTTATGATTAATAAACATTATACTAAATTTTATTTAATAACTTTATCACAAGAAAGAGTAATCCATGTTTCTAGTGCCTTCCAATGTTATAACTTTCATAGGGTAAAGAACATATTTCAAGCAATACCGTGGACTCAGATTTCTCATACAACACACCGTTTTAGATCTATTCAATTTTTTTTAAAATCAATTTGTTTACTTAATATATTATATTTAATATTTTAATTCATTTCATATAGAGACATTTCTGAAAAAAAAATATCACACTAACTTAGTGTCGAACTCCAAAAATATTTGATTGAAAATCCTAATATATTAACTACAATTTTATGTTTTTAACAATTTTATAAACATATCCCTAATAAATCAACTTTTCCCACTCAATATATTAATAATTTAATAGATGAGGGTTTAGGAATACCAGAAATAGTAATGGGATGTAACATGACGTATGTTTCACTCAGTTAGTGAATATAAATCAATCTTTTGTCGATACTATAGTTATAAAGATGAAGTAATCAAAAGTAAATATCTATCAGGTTTGATCAATTCTATTAAACAATTTAATCTCATTGAATTTATAAGTCTTGATATCTGGATCATGACCATCACCCCCTTGTCACTACAAGCACAACAGATGCCTCATAAGGCCATCTAGATAATAACAGGAAACACAGGCTCCATGATTGTTCATTTGATTTGAGGCACGTCATAAGTAATTTAATTTCCTTTAATTAATTTATAAAATTATACCATCTTTAACATTCCTATGTTTGTAATTAATGTATCTGTCATGGTATAATATCAATAGACACCCACAAATCCCATACTAGGAAAACCTCAAAGTATTTTAATATCACTCAAGGTGAGGTATAATTTCACTTACAATTGATTACATCATTGGAGGTCCACTAAGGGAGCCCAAGTATCATTATTGGCATGAATAGTCAATACCCTTTGATTTTGTCTATGGAATTCTAATATAAATCCATGTATCAATCGACATATAATTCAATGCCTCAGTGTGTCCAATTTGGAATCCCTCATTTGTATTCTTATATCACTCACATCATATAAAGGTTTACTCCATATTTTCCATCCCTGTAATTATAATGTGAATCCACATATCACCAAAAACGTAAATAGTCAATAGGCACAAGATTTGATCCATGGAATTCCTATATGAATCGATGATTCAAAAATTCCTGTTAATAATTTAATTATATTCAATTAATTTATATAATTCTTTAAACGTTACAAGGTTTATACAAAAGGAAGTCAATATTAATCTTCTTAATGGGTTACTCAAGCAAGGCACAACGTTAAAGGCTTGGTCATTCATTCACTCATGTGGGAATAACATGATAATGAGATTCCCATGATTAGTCAATCCATCACATAGCATGGTCTTAGAATAACTCACATTGTCTAAAAAACAAGGTCCATTGAAATTATCACATGTCTATTTTTAATATAAAATTCTTAAAAAGACTATCAAGGTATCACATTACTTAGATATCATATAACTCAATTGGGAAAATCAATGATTTGATCAATTCTATCCAATTGAATCAACTCATGTAATAGAGTCTACATTACTCACTTGGATTATGAAATACTAGGAATGGATTATTTAAACAAACAATAGAATAAATGAGTTAAGGGGAATTCCATCCCTCATATACCCTTAATAAATTTCACTTACAATTCAATTCAAAAACCTATTAATCAATTTCATTTACATATATATTCGCAAGTGACATCTTATTAAAGGGGTATAAGGCATGTCTCATTGGAAACCAAATCCGAAAGTCATAGAGGGTCATTTCAAGACAACCCACCCATGTGGAGGTTCTTATTGATGGTATATAGCCAATATCAAGAATTAGAAACCCTATTAAATTACATAAAACATGACTGTAAAGTAAGATTCCATTTATTTTTGGGAAAACTAGGAACTTGGGAGCACGAAACCAAAACATATACATATAGCTATACTTTTTAGAGAAATTCACGAGACAACCTACCTTAGTTTTGTGATATATAGCTCGTTCAATATTAGGATCTGAATCATCCCAAATTAACATAAATTAGAAAATAGATAAAGAATGAATAATTAGGTCTTATAATACTAAATCCAAATAGAGTATGTGATATCCAAAAGATGTGAGAATAACTAAAAAGGAATTAAGGCATTATATTTACACATAAAATGTGACAAACCATGTTTAAATCATATTCTAGATTGAAATGAGAATTTAAATACATGTTTATCAAAGGTTTAGAGATTTCCTATGTTCACCTTATTATCCACGTGAATAAATAACTCAAATGATGTTAAAAAATATTTTAATTTAAATTTTTAAAAATATAATTTCCATCATAGATGGTAGCGCATAGTTTAGGGGCACAGTTTGGAAAACTATGCGCTGATCATCAATGACTTTTTGTAGCCCATGGGGCACCCCCACAGTTACGCTGTAAAGTATACTAATTATAAAATGACCATTGGATGAGCCTCTATCAATATCTTAAGAAATTTTAGTCATGGTTGCATGACCATATTTCTGAACCTAAATTGTTTTAACTAACCATGAGTCCTCCATTTTTCACAAAAAAACATGGGTTATGAGCTCCTGACCATCACAAGAAAGCCCTGTCAACTCTGTTACCTCGAAGAGAATTCATATTAAGAAATATTTATCCAATTAATCTGAGAAGAGTTGGAAAAAATAAATCCATTCCTCAAAGAATAACTATTTCATATATGATACCCTACAAGATCTAGAAGAATCAGATCATCTATAGAGGGTGTGGATCTCACTCTAGGGATTTTCACCTGATCATCCTCCAATTTTCCATATATATGAAATTTAGTGAATATGTTTATAAAAATGAATTCATCCTTTTCTTGTTTCAATCCATGAATTAGTATGTTTCTGTTGAATGAATCAGCCATTATATTCCTTTTAACTTGCTTGTAGGCTGTTTCAAAGTGAAAAACATGGAGACACACCACCAATTAACTCTTCCTAAGATTAAAGTCACACTAGGTGAAACTATAGACCATACATTTATGATTAAAAATATAATTTAATCCTATCATCAAATGGGTATAGGTTCCATGTCTTTAAATCATACATCACAAACACCAACTCATGGTCATGGGTGGGGGTAATTCATTCTATTAGGGCATAGATGAAGAGTGGTATATTATATGATATGGTCACACTACACTAATAAACACCCCAACCCCATACCTAATTCCACACAATACATTTCATATCTCAATATTATATCCATAAGAATCAATGTAGGATATTCTGTCAATATCAATATGCCAATTAAATGATATATATAATTTTTCATCTAAATCAAACTTCACACGATTCTTATTCTGATCTTTCAAAAGATATTCCAATCTAAGGAAATTATTCCTAATGTGATTATAATATATGGTTTTTTATATTTCATCTAAATAATGATATTATAAGTCCTTTCCAATGAAATGAATTCTTGGATCTTCTTATGTTCCCTTGAAATAAAATTCTTATACCCCACATTCTACAGATAATTTATTTATTAAATCTAGAATTCTAATTTTAACAAAATTTCATATGAGTGGTTATATATCATGTTTATAAAAATTAATTTTAGATATACTATATGGTAACACCTTATCTAGTAGTAAATCAAGATATCATCCAAAAACACTACAATAATGGTATCAAGATAATATTTCAATATCTAGTTCACTATTTCCGTTAATACTGATTAGTAATTAATAAGTCCAAACAGCTTAACTTTATACTCATAATTTATTTACCCACTCATGATTTTTTTTGGTATAACAAAATCCCTTAATCATATATTACAATATCCTTGTCTATGTTTAATCATAGAAAAAACCTCAATCCCCTGATATGGTCAAATATATAAACAATATGAGAAAATGGGTATCTATTAATAATATTCTCCACATTGAATTCTTGGTAATCTGTGAAATTTAAATGGATTCCATCCAGCTTCTTTGTAATGTGAATTTATGATACCCATTCTTATTTGTTATAGATAACATAACCCTTTCTCTAGTTATTCTCTAGTCGAACATTAAACTCTTTCTACTTGGGTGTGTGTTTTTTAAAATGATTGGAAAGTGATGGGATTTATCCATGGGAGTAGATTGAGACATAAATATACCTATTAGTTGGGTGGGAACCTAAAAAATTATTTAATGAGAGCCTTGTGATATATTTCATCCATTATTAAGAATTAAATATCTAAACTCTAATGAACAACATCAATGAACATGCATCTACTCGACCTTAGATTCTCCCATATTGAAATATGTAATTTTTTCATCAAGAGAATTAAAAAACCCACCAATGGTTTTAGTCAATATGAGCATTATCATTAAACATCCAATCTATTCCAAAAAGTATATTCAAATTTTTATAGTATAAGAACTAATAAATTAAAAACCACCTTAATATCATTGTTGGCCAGCTAATAATTAGGGAACTAAAAACTATTATATCTACTATTTTCAAAGGGTGTGGAGATTCAATTATATTAATAAAAAAATAATGGTATTTCCCAATATTAAAAAAATGCATTAAATAATAAATAAACATTTTACCACTCATGGTCAGTGTTCCGATATTAAAACACTCTTAAAAACTCCCTATCACATATAAATTACCATATTTTAGCATTCCATGAGACTTTTTGGATGAATGGGAATTATATTTAATCTACTATTTGTACAAAAACATTAGATATATCATAACACACTTGGTATACTTTAGTAAATTATGACACACTATGTTTCACAATATCGGGTTTCTATAGGAGAACTGTAAATGGAGTAGGTGCCAGATTAGTGGAATTTATAGGGAATATCCTATATTACTACTTGAAGTGACATAGTTTTTACATTGTAAACATGGAAATGGCCTATGGTAAATGGATTCATTATTGTGGAATCATAATGAAAATGCACAATGTATCTACTTTCTCAATAGGCCCCCTCTCAATTCTTCAAATAACAAGATGAAGTTATTTGACTACCCGTGCAAAATTAGATGAACTAGCCAAACTATTCAATCCATCCATATTGGTCCTTTCCATCACTTATTTATCAATAAATTCAACAATATTCATTAATGAATAATGAATTATCCCCAATCATGTCCATGGTTTTATCATCATTTGAATGCATTGGTATTTAAGGTAATCATTCATAAAAAATGCGGAGGAATAATGGAAAAAAAATAAAAAACATATAGAATATTCCATCATATATTTATTTCTATTTTCTCGAGTCATAAATTCCATATCATTTTATACTACATTATACTTTAGCTAGAATTTATGATTGACCATCAATATAAAATTACCCCAAGAGAGATGGTTATGCTACATTGAAATTATAATGAAGTCCATAACCATCCACTTAGGACCTTTCAACATATTTGTAGAAAATATGATCTGTGTGTTTATAATGTTCAAATAGAAGTTGAATATACACATTACCTTCTCCACACATACAATGATAACTTATAAGGTTTTATTGACATGAATAATAGGATTATTCCTCCTCATGAGCTTCTATGTGTGATCCACCAGTCAGTATTAACTAGTGTCACCCCCAATCCCTGATATTTGATGTCTTGATCCCATAGACAACAATGATAGGTTCTACAAGAAGTTTAATCTATATTTTACACTTCAATACACCATCATTATGATTTATAGGAGCCATCCATGAGACCCATAGTCAACACCAATCCCATACCAAGAGAGATCACTAAGGAATCACAAAATGCCACCATAAGTTGTTTCTCTATTAAGCATTCCTATTCCAGATAAAATCAAATACTCATATTACCAATGTCATATAAAGGGTAGGTAATATACCAATAGGATACCACCACATATCTAAATTATATAATTCTCATTACAAACCACCAATTTTTGTATGAAAATCAATACTTTTTGAAATTCAAATTTCCACTAAGATAATAAGTTGGTTTCTATTTATAAGTACTGTTTTTTTATTAAAAATACATGTCCCATAAATAGAATTAGTGAGGAAATTTAATTAATATATGAGGGAAACATGGTATATCATGCATCATAATATCCAAATGACCATGTTTTCATAAAATGAAAACATATCACTACTAAACATGACACAAAAAACATGGGTTTCTATCCTTTGGTTTAAATAAAAAAATAGTCGGTAATAAGACTCTATTTGGAATAAATTATAAATGTACATGGACCTAACAAAAGAAACCCCAAATTACTATTTTTTGTCTTGTTGGGTATCAATACATATGGAGTTTTAATCAAGCCAAAGGCACTAGACAAGGATAAATTTAATTACTGAATCACATGCCCAGATCACAAAAAGACACCCATGGTCCCCCATTAGAAAACCATATTCAATTCACACATCAGAATCAATATAAAAATTCCATAAAACAATTAACACCACTATACATCAATGCAATTCCCATTGATAATAAAAAATAATTTACATGGAATATAATAACCTATTTGACACATTTTATCAAATATTTAATATCCAGAAAGTTTATTTTTAAATAAAATCACATGAAAACACCATTTAAATTCAATACAAACTATTAAAAACATTTATAATCATGTAAGAACCATAAAAATTTAATTTTAGTAACATATCTGAAAAAACCAAAGTAAATACAATAAATTACTCAATAAATGAAGATAATGGATCCTCACTATCCTTGAAAACTAGATATTATACCTTTATAATCAACTATATATTGGTATTTAAACCCCATTGGATGGTGGGGCACCCAAATGAGAGAATAAATGAAGATCATTGGAATAGAGGATAAAGATAATGGAAATGCATTAAGAAATATGAGTTTACATTGATGAGTCCTCAATTGGATTTTAAGAAATATCCTACAGAGAATGGAGGATGGTGAGTCCATGGAATGAAGCCCTTGGTCATGAGAATAAATCAAAAAAGTAAGGAGTTATTGTCATGTAAGGTATAAGGATTAATTTTCTATTTTTTTATAACTAACTAGTCCACTTACTTAAATGTCCTCTGCATGTCATGACATGAAGAACATTTTAGTGAAACACTACTACTACTTGAGTTGAGTTTGGATGTGACCTATAATGGTTTTGGAATGATGCACCTCACCATAACACACCACCACTAGCTAGGAGGATTCATGGTATGGACTCCTTTGGTTGTGACATGATGCACCTTCCAAAAAAACACTCCACACTACTTATGTTGTATCGTGACCCAGACTCCCTCGGTCTTAGTGTGACCCATAGTTGTTGATAACTAATTTAACTCAAATATAATATAAATTAAACAAAAATAATGAAATAAAGGAATAAAAAGTTAATTAATGGTAATTTTCATATATTAAAATGAAACCGTGGGTGGAAGGTGAGATTTTTTTAAAAACGAATTATAGATTCATAATATTTCATAGTAAAATATTAAAAATGTTATATTTTTTGTTTTATTTTAAAAATATATCACATATGTAATTTTCAATATATAAGAAGAATTACTACAATATATAAAATGGCTATTCTATACTAAGTAATATTTTTTTATTAAAAGTAATAATAAATATTTTCAACATTGATAATTAATTATATAAGATATGTATATATAAACATAATCCATTATTACAACTAACATGAAATATGATAAAAATATGAGAATAGTAAATAACATAAATAACATATGTGAGAAAATATTAATTATAAAATGATGAAAAAATAGTGTTTCAAAGGATCACCTCAATAGAGGTCACATGAACTTGGATGGGTAAATGTATATGTCCAACAATACTTAAGAAACACACGAAATGTTGTCTAAAGAGAGGCTTTTATGAACCAAAAGTTGAATTGGTCCTCTATAGTGCATGCCGACTAAACCAAAAACATCACAACCCATATATGGGAAGTGGAAACACTATTTATGACATATAGACACACGTAAGTGTGGTACCACATTCCAAGATTCTCCTCAGGTATCAAACACCATTTCATACTAAATTAAATTATGTATAGCATCTTAACCTTTTAGTTTTTTCTATTTCTTCAAATTATTTTCAGAATAAACAAAAATATTGTTATTTGTGCATTTTTTCACGTTATCTATTATGGATCAATCATATTATACAATAGAGATATTTTTTAATGATTTATTTAATTCAGATAATTTTATCACTGTTGAGATGACTTAATGTTTTGGGAATGATTTTTGGAGTGAGTACATGAATGGTAAATTAGATTTTGTTCCTTAGGAACAACAATAATTTCATATTTGATTATCAATATATTAATAAACATCTAATCACATAATTATTTTTATTCTATTTAAAATTAAAGTGGTAATTTCCATGTGGTACTCTTTACAATGAATGTCTATAAACATAATCCACTATATCAAGATCCTAGAAACAGAATGATGACTTTATTAGACATATATCATATATTCCAGATAACATATTCTTGATGGTATAGAGATGATATATAACTATCAGTTGCTGGAGGCTCCAAATACAATAATATATCATCTCATGAAGGTTTCACATGGTGATCTCTAAGGAAGGATTTCTTGAGGAAAAAATCACATATTGGGATTATTTATGTTTTATATTTAATTGTATATTCAAATATATTAATTTTATTATTCGTTATTATAATTTATATTATTATTAATGTATATAATTAATCACTTAAATTTATGTACAAATTATAAACATGATGACAATTCTGACTATGAGGTAAAAAATATTCGGTGTTTCATAAGTGATATTGTAGTAATAAAATAAGTTAGGAAATGTTTTTACCCACTATGTTAATATAATAAGATATCGTTATGCCATTGATAGAAATGAAATTACATGGTTAAATACATGGACATGATAATGAATAGATGAGAAAATGGTTTAAATTCAATAAATATAAATGAAATGTATAGTTTGATGAAACATGTATGCATCTAGAATGTTAAGATATTAGAAAACAAGTCTATAATAAATAATATAATACATGAAAAGGTTGTTTTCATTGTGTAATCCACATATTTTTCTCTGGGTTCATAGATGTTTTTCTTGATACCAATCAAGGAATTTATTAATGTCAACTGATTCCTAGTGAGAAAAATTTCCATAGGATCACACATCAACTATATGTTGAATTTAATTGAATTGAATTGAAATTAATATTCAGAACAAATTTTAGTGTTGATTTGTGAAAACAAATTTAATCAAGTAATGAAAATATAAATAAATTAATATAGAAATATCCATGTTTAGAATATTTGTTTTGAGTAATAATTCTCAATTATTAATTTAATGATAAATAGAAAAATAATATTTTTCCACCAGTTTAGTGGATTGATTAATTTAAATATTTATTTACTTATATGAACGTTAAAATAAATATTTAATCATGTGTTTAGTGATTTTTTTATTTTTTGAATGAATAGTATTTTTTTTAAATACATATATTATATTATTCATGGTATGATAAATTACATACAATATTAATAAGATATATTAATTACCATATAAAAATGTTAAATTTTACTTAAATTTACTTAAATAAATATTTTATATCTATTTAGGAAATGGTATTTCACTAAACCCATGTCATGGAAATAAAAATAAAAATAATTTTATTTGTCAAAGTGATTACATAGAATAAATAATTTGTTAAGGAATTATTGTGAGATATTATTTTATTTTAACCATATGTATAAATCCAAAATTATATGATTTTAGATAGAGTGACATTTTTTGTTCCCAAAAAAATAATCTATAGAATTATCCCAAGACATATAGAGGTTATATATACACCAATGTTTTTATGAACATAGAGAAAAAATAAAACAAATTATTATAATCAACAATGATTGATGTGAACCACTTTTCTATACCACAATAGTACCAAAAGAATCAAGAATTATATCAAATGATTTGTGGATAATGAATGTATAATGTAATAAAACTCTTCTCCTAAATTATCTACAAGAACAATAACATGAATATAGTGAGAATATAAATTTACTAAGAGGATTATATCAATTGAGGTAATTATAGTTTTGAATTAATTATATAATAAATATGAATGATTCTCTCAAAGAGATTATAAGGTTGGGTTTGTCTTTTTCGTCATACATATTTATCGAGACTGATGAAAACCCAAAATTAGGAACCCGCCAGGACTATTTATATGAACCAAAATGTTTATGTGGTATCAAAATGATAAAATTTTAATTTATAATTTTTTATAATTTATTTGGTTGATTTCATTTATTTGATTGATTTTTTTAATATTTAGATTTTTTACCTATTCCACGGTCAAGATTAATAATTTAACCAGGTTCATATGGATAAGAAAAATCAAAAAAAATGAAGAAATCTTGAAGAATAAATATATTTATGCTAACCTTGTTCATTTCATGAAATGGAAACATGTTGTTTTATAATTAATTACCTCTTCTTTATCCATGTTAAAACATTTAAAGAGTGATACATGTAATTATTTCATCAATTTATGGGCATATATGTGGTGTCAGTACGTGTCACATGTTGATAGCTAGTGTAGATCACAATTTGGCATCCATTTCATACTGTGATTGTAGAATTTACATGTTGTGTAACCCCATATTATTAAACACATTAAATAACTTTTGGGAGGTCAAATGGGGCAGTTCATTACATAGTTATAGAACACGTATTTAATGCCAGATAAAAAATATTGAAAGTCATTAATTCATTATGTGTAGGTGGATATACAAACCATGTAACTTTTGTTACCACACAAAAGGTACATTATGATATTTTAATCATGTCATTTTAGTTAACATGTTGAGTAATTAAACTATGACACAACTATATAGAATATATGAAGTAACAGATATCACACTATAGTAGGTAAACACCATATCATGAAATACAACACAATTAACAATATAAACAGCCTATATTCATAAGTATATTTAAATGATTAATTTATTAATGTTAAATATTCATTTTTTAAATATTGGCATACATTTTAATTCCTTATATATATAATAATACGAGTATTTTTTGTAAATATTTCCAAAAAAATATTTCTAGATGAATAGTGGAATATATCAATTTTACTAAAATAATGAATTTTATACCTAAGTATTAATTATAAATTTATTATACATGATTACTAAAATAAATTATTTTTTAATTTACATTAAATAAATTAAAGTATTAAATATTGTTTATAATCCCTTAATTCCTATTTTGGATTTGAAGAATCATTTTCATCAAAAATAGTTTAAATATATTATAAATATATCATATTAAAATTAATATATAAAAATTATAGAAAGTATATTTTAAATTTAGAATTAGTAGTTCTAAATTACGTAATATGAAAAACAATTTTTTCAGCATTAATATTACGTCACCTTTGGTAAAATTGAGTAATTGAGGTAAAAGATAAATTGGTAAAAGTAATAATTCAATGGGTCAAGGGCTTGAATCATGATACAAAAATGCCACTAATTTATAGGATAAAAATTATACAGACCATATCTCTTACCCAATCTATTATTTAATTTTTGGGGACACATTTATTGTTTGAAATTTCCTCCATTTATATTAAAATGAAATATTTCAAAAAAATATCCATTATCACCACATATAAAAGGGTCCATTCATCACCAAATTAATGAAGTCTTAAAATTTGTTTTCATCCTAAAAACAACCCATTTTTACATCCCCAATAACAATATCTCTCTCTATTAATATTCTTGTGACAATATATGATTCAAAGACATTACTTTCAAGGGAATATTCTAAGAGAAACCTGACATTCTCAATTATTGTATAATTTTTTGTTGACATGTTTTTTTAATTCAATTATAATTTATTATTCCAAATATAATACAACTAATTTTATATTTATATAATAATAAACTTTTTTAAATATTATATATAAACATGAAACCATTTTTTTTTCTCTTAAGAAAAATGAAACTATCGTTCCTACGTTGTGTGGACTACTACCTCTAAGAAGAAATGTTTTTTATCCATTTTTTCCTTATAAGGAAATATTTAAGTATGTGGTTAAAGGATAATGATGATTTTTATGATCATATTACGGCTATAATGAAATAATTTAGAACATATTAATGATTTTATTAATGAACTGTCATTGTTAGTTTAATCATATAAACTATGTGTGCTATGTAAGAACCCGGTTCTTATTTTTGAGGTACGAGCTTCTTATTTTTCCTTTTCCTTAAGTGTTTTTTAGAAAATATGGAAAATGGGGGAAAATCCTAATTTTTGGAACTACACACTGTGTACGTTTCCAAACTCCATGTACTTTTGGCCATGTGGGATGGGTACACGGGGCATGTAGCCATGTCAGCGACGAAGGGTATAGGAACCGACTACACGCTGTGTAATGGTACCTTACACGACGTGTAGTCAGTCGGCAGGCCTAAACAGTAAGAAGGTGGAGTAGCTGCCAACTGGGCGACAGTACACATCATGTACTCAAGAGTACATGTCATGTACTCAAGAGTACATGTCGTGTACTCATGTCGACGGATGAACAGTGTGGCAGTGCCGCCAAAGGAACAGTTAAATGAAGTAAGTACACGTCGTGTACTCAGAAGTACACGTCGTGTACTCAGAAGTATACGTCGTGTACTTTGTTTTTTAGGATTAAAATAGGCAGTAGCCTCCTCATTTGGTAGAGGAGGCATTTGAGCCATTTTGGAGCTGAGGAGGATGGTCGAACCATTGAAGATCCGCTGGGTGTTCGTCTTGAATCTGATTCAGCTTCAGATGATCTCATTGGAACCGCACGGGTAAGCCCTCTACTCTCCTTGTATGGTTCTTACCAAATCTTCCCCTAACGAAAGTTATTTACATTTTAATGGTTTTTGTTCTTCATCATATCTACGCCATTCTTGGGCGTTTCTAGAGTTGGCGTTCGTTTATAACGCTCGTTAGCATATACGGTAGGTGCCTTGGTGTAAATCTCCAACTTTCTTGTGTTTTTGTGCCACGAACCCATGTTGGGGTGTCGTGTGGCTAAGGATGTTGCTATTTTTAATGCCTTGAATTGCATTGGTCATTAAATTGTAATAATAAAAATCTGGTTGGGATCACTACATGGATCCGGAACCACCCCAGCGGTGTGTTCTACTATTTAGCTGTTTAGCCAGGGTACCTAAGGGTATGCCTTTAAAGTAGTAATTATAGAATTTCCTTGAGAGGAATTGATTTTTTACTTCACTTTGACATGTTGCGTATGGCCCGGTTACCTATTTAGCCTGAGGGCGTTGTTGTGATTAGCATGTGGGAACTGCACTATTTAGCCTTTGGGCAGTAGTTATTTCGGCATGAGGGAAACTTCTTCCGTGCCTGTGGGCAGCTGATTCTCTGCCTATGGGCGACACTACCTGCACCTAAGGGAAAACTCTGTTATTCCTGAGGGCAGATTCTTGTGTTGGATTCTCTTTACCCAAGGGTGTGATTTTATGTGTCTAAGGACACTAGTTTTTTACTAGAAATGCACTTTGGGGATTTCTTATATTAAATGGATTAAATTGATATTAAAATTGGCAATATAATTGGTAGTTTGTTACATTGAGTACTGCTTAATTTATTTCATTTTACCACTGAACAATACTTTTTCATATTAGCACGCAGTTGGGAACGGACCTTTGTTGGGTACCTACCGAGATATATTTCTCACACCCTGTTTGGGTCATGCTTTTCGGCCCAAAATAGATTGCGTTGCTGCAGGTGTAGATAGGGGAAAGTGTCCCAATACAGGTACTTGACTGTTGCTGAGGACTAAGAGGGCATGGGACCGATCCTAGGCTCGCGATTCCGCTGCCAGTTTTTTGCTTTGTTTTGTTGTCCTCTGCTCTTTGCTGTACTCTGTTGATGTATAACTTGTTCTGGCTGTTTTTTTAGAACTTGAGGCATGTAGAATCATTTTCTATATATTGATGGTTATATCCACTTCTATTATTTCTTTCAGTTGTGTATGCTTTAGCTCATCCACTATTGATGTATGTTTTTACTATATTCCGTTGCGCTACACTTTGAAAAATGAGGGCATAGTTTCCCCACTATCAGAGCTGGGCCCTCGTTGCTAGTAGGCAGCCTATGGAATTTGGGGAAATGTGCTTGAGGTCATGTGGCGAACCGGGTATGGGGCACCGGTTGCGTGGCACCCGGGTCCGGGATGTTACAATGTGGTATCAGAGGGAAGTTCTTTTCTTTGGCTTACTATTTAGATCCGTAGTCAGCTATAGGACGAACGGTAGTTGGTAATAAGTGGTGCCCGGGCATAGCTAACCCGTATATAGGGAAAAGACAGTCTACCTCGTATTTTACAATTCTTTGGATTTTGAAAATCATACAGGTGATATGTTTTCACCTTTGGGTGATGCACTTGAATTTTGTTGTTTATAATTTATCTATGAGTTCTATTTAGTTGCAACCCGATGAGATGAGGCTATGTCGTCTCATGCAACATATAGGCACATGCTATATATGACATGTCATGCATAGTTTCCATGCCATGTAGGTGCATTAGAATTTTCATGTTGTGATAGTTTTTGTACTAATAAAGCATGCTATTCTGATAGCTTCTTGATAAATACCTGCTTTATGATAAGGAATTTTATTGTGTGAGCATGTTTATAGAATGGACGCCAAACTTTGGTTTTTGGGGAGTATGGGCCCGTATTTACCAGAATTTGGTGGATCATTAGCTTTTTATAGGTTATAACACCAATAAGATGTCAAACATTGATTCGTGGGGAGTATGGGCCCGTATTTACCAGAATTTGGTGGATCATTAGCTTTTTATAGGTTATAACACCAATAAGATGTCAAACATTGATTCGTGTACCATAAGTACACGTCGTGTAGTCTCTTCCCGTGTCACAAACTGTGGGGGGTGGCGACACGGGGTAGGGAAAGGCTTGGGTAAAGCACGTCGTGTACCTAGTGAACACACCAGGTAGTGTGACCCAGAGTCCGGCCGTGTAACTAACAACATGGGTCGGTGAACTCCTGTACAGAACATGACATGTCAATGATGAACACTTCGTGTAGTGTGACCTGGGGACTCTGCCGTGTAACTAACAACACGGGTCGGTGTCACCTCTCCCTGAACATGCTGTGTACCTTTGGGACATGTCGTGTAGTCTTTTCCAAGGACAGACCGTGTGGTGTTAGCCGTGTGGCTGGGAAATGGGGTGTTGTACACACTGTTTACGGGTGTAACACGCCGTGTAGTGTCAATCCGAGTAGTCGCCCATATCACAGACGACACGGGCAGTTGGAAAATTACACCATACATGCTGTGTAGAATTTATACACGCAGTGTAGTTTTGTTCAATGGGAGTCGTGTGGCTTAGCCATGTAGAAGGACCCAGGCAGGGGAAGGTAAGTCAAATACAAGTCGTGTAGTCATTGTACACGCCGTGTAGTCTTGTTTTTAAAATTTTGAAATGCTTTCTTCCTCTTGTTCCCTTTTTGGTTCTTTTGTTTCAGTCTTAATAATCTTGAATCTGAGGGGTACTTTTGAACTTGTAGTGTCATGCCTCCTAGACGACCTCGAGTTGTTCGCCAGCAGAGCGGCGACAATTATACTCTGGAGATGGTGGGCCATGGGATACCAGTTGATCATTCTATAGAGACAGATGTGGCGCCAGCTGTTATACCAAACACAGGCACGAGGGCACAGTTCCGTGAAGGCTTTATGTGGTTCATGCAGACCTTTTAGGGAGTACCGCAAGCTGCCACATCTATGGATGAGTTGACACGTATCTTCTAGCAGCAGCATCTGCCTACTTTTTAAAGGGATGGCAGACCACAGGCTGCGGAGTCTTGGCTAGGATCGATGCAGACTATTTTTGAGCATCTTGAGATGCCTCCAGGGGGAGGGTCAAGATCGTGACTGAAATGCTACGTGATTCCGCCAAGAGGTGGTGGGATGTTACCACCCAGTCAGAGAATCACAGAGACATGGCATGGGAAAATTTTCAAGATGTATTATATGAATTTTTCATTCCTCAGATGCAGAGGGAAGACAAATCTCGAGAGTTCATGAATCTGCAGCAGGGCTCTATGTCGGTGATGGACTATTCTTCTCGCTTCACCGAGCTTCAGCGTTTTGCACCCGTTCTGGTGGGTGATGAGACGCTGAGAGCCAGATGTTTTGAGAATTGTCTTCGGTATGACATCCAAGCATTGGTGAATGTTTTCAGGTTGCCTTCAGTACACGCTATTATGAACCAGGAACTGATTATTGAGAGGAACCTGTGGGAATCGAGTGGTGTGGGATAGGGCGGTTCAGCACCGGTTACAGGTAATATTTCTAGTGGAAAAAGGAAGAGACATATGGACTTCTCTCAGGGCGGCAGTACCAGTCAGAATAATTATTTAGGTGGCCAGGTCTTGTGATACCAGTGTGGTAGAGAGGGGCACAAGAGACCATAGTGTCCACGAGACCGAGTGGGATGTCAAGCTTGTGACAAGATGGGTCATCCTCAATGCTTTGTAGAGTGTTTCCACAAAGGGCTAGAGAGAGGATTTCTGTGAAGACTCCGTGTGCGGGAACAGGACCAGTGGCTTCATACCAGTCAGGGAACTGGAACACGTCAGGGCATGCAAGCAATGATGGTGGTCGTGGCTGTGGTAGCCAGACACCAGGATCGCAGAGGCAGCAGGGCGGGACAGCTCAGTGTATCCAGGCTATGTCACCGGGCTGTGGCACTAGGCATGCATATGTAGTGCAGCATACCTAGCAGGAGCAGGATCCCGAACATTCAACAGTCAGAGGTACTATTATAGTAGCTTCTTTCTTATCTTCAGTGCTTTTCGATACGAGTTCTACACATAGTTTCATATCTGTACCCATTTTGGAGAGCCTTAAGCTCTATGTTTCTACTTATTTGGATATCATGACGCTAGACACTCCGTTGGGGACAAGGACGGTAGGTGTGCGTCAGTGTAAGGAGTGCCCCTTTGAGGTAGGAGGGTGTCACTTCCTTCGGGACCTATATGTCTTGGAGATGACGAGCTATGATTTCATTCTTGGGATGGACTGGTTTGTTCCCTATCGAGCCTTTGTATACTGCTATCACCGCAGGGTGAGTTTTACGTCATCGGAGGGTGGAGTGTTTCTATACAAGGGCGAGTGGGAGGTTCAGGCGATTCGAGCTAGACCAGAGCATCATGGGTGAGGTGGAGTCACAACCCCGATTTTGAGTTTGTATCTAGATGACCAGAAGACTTGTTAGATGGATTTCCCTCTATTTTATGATCGTTTCAGGGATGTCTTCCCGGATGACCTTTCAGGTCTACCTCTAGTGCAAGAGGTGGATTTCTCTATTGAGATTGTTCCAAGAGAAGCACTGGTGTCCATTCATCCTTATAGGATTGCTAAACCTGAGCTGCAGGAGCTCAAGAGGCAATTATAGGAGTTGTAGGTGAAGGGTTTTATCCGACCTAGTACTTCTACATGGGGATCGCCAGTCCTTTTAACGAAGAAGGTGGATGGTACACTAAGACTTTGCGTGGATTATCGGAAGATGAACCAGTTGACGGTTATGAACCGTTATCCCTTGCCGAGGATTGATGATCCTTTTGATCAGCTTCGTGGAGCATGAGGGTTCTCGAAGATTGAATTGAGATCTGGATTCATCAGCTGCGTGTGATACCAACGGATATACCTCTTACAACTTTTCAAAGCCGATATGGTTTGTACGAGTACTGGGTTATGCCGTTCGGACAGACGAACGCGCCAGCAGTTTTCATGGCTCTGAGGAATCGTGTGTTCTATACGTATCTTGATTCTTTTGTGGTAGTATTTGTGGAAGACATCTTGGTGTACTCTCACAATCGACACGACCACGCCACCCATCTTGATATCGTATTGAGTACACTGAGAGAGCATCGGCTATATGTTATGCTCTCAAAGTGCCACTTTTGGATGGACAGGATTCACTTCGTGGGTCACATTATCTCAGAGGTAGTAGTTGTAGTAGACCTAGAGAAGGTGAGAGCATTAGTATCCTAGGAGCATCCTAAGAACATGTTTGAGATATGGAGTTTCTTGGGCTGGCCGGTTACTATAGACGCTTTATACTAGACTTCTCCCGCATAGTGACACCGTTTACGGGACTGACTAATAAGCGTGTGAAGTTCATTTGGTCAGAAGCTTACGAGACATCTTTTCAGGACCTGAAGAGAAGTTTTACATCCCCACCGATCCTGATACTACCATAACAGGGGAAGAGTTATACAGTGTATAGTGATGAATCAGGGATTGGGCTGGGAGCAGTGTTGATGCAGGGAGACCGAGTTGTTGCGTACGGGTCTTGGCATTTGAGGCCACATGAGCGAAATTACCCGACGCATGATCACGAGTTGGCTGCATTTGTTCATGTGTTGCGTCGTTGGAGACATTATTTTTTGGGAGAGCATTTTGTTTTCTTCACCAACCAAAAAAGCCTCAAGTGTATCTTTACTCAGTGTGACCTGAATCCGAGGCAGGGAAGGTGGGTTGAGTACCTACAGTCCTTCGATTTTGAGCTTTCCTATACACCTGGTAAAGGTAATGTAGTGGCTGATGCACTGAGCAGGAAGACTCAGATACAGGTAGTGCAGGAGGCCAGTGGTGAGTGGGAGCTTATGGCTTTGTTCCCTGAGATGAATCTAGAGGTGCAGGACAGTCAGGGGAAGATTTATCTTTCCTCTTTAGCTGTGACTTATACCCTCCTAGATAGAGTGAGGATGAGGTAGATATCTGATTCAGAAGGCCTAGTTCTACGGGAGTCGGTGTCAAGTGAGGACCCTCCTCCCGGTTGGACGATAGGCGATGATGAGGTTTTTCATTTCCATGGACGAGTATGGGTTCAAGGGGATATACGCGAGGAGCTAATGCGGGAGTTTCATGCTTCAGCTTGGGAAGTTCATCCCAGGGTTACCAAGATGTATCGTGAGTTAAGGCATTAGTACTGGTGGCCGGGTATGAAGAGAGATGTAGCTAGTTTTGTTACAAGGTGTTCCACTTGTCAGTAGGTGAAGGTGGAGCACCAGAGGCTAGCTGGGCTGTTACAGCAGTTACCCATTCTAGAGTGGAAATGGGATGATTTCGCGATGGGTTTCGTGACTGGATTGTCGAGGTCACCTCGTGGCAATGACATCGTTTGGGTTGTTGTGGATAGACTCAATAAGGTAACTCACTTTTTTCCGATCAAGGAGACCTTCGGTGTTGACGAGCTCAGACGACTGTATATCCGAGAGATCGTACATCTTCATGGGGTACCTCGTTCTATTTTTTCAGACAGGGATGCCCACTTCACGTCTCGTTTTTGGTAGAGTTTTTAGAGGGCACTGGATTCACATGTGCTTCTGAGCACATCATACCACCCTCAGACCGATGGCCAGTCGGAGCGTACGATACGGGTTCTTGAGGACATACTGCGTGCATGCGTCCTAGACTTTGGGGGATCTTGGGAGAATCATATAACCTTAGTCGAGTTTTCCTATAAAAATATATTTCATGCGACTATTGATATGGAACCATACGAGGGTTTATATGGTTGGCCATACCGATCACCTTTTTGCTGGTTAGAGGCAGGTGAGGCAGCTTTACTGGGACCACAGCTCATGCAAGAGACATCTGAGTAGGTCCAATTGATTTGGAAGTGGATGGCTACCGCGCAGTATCGTCAGAAGTCTTATGCTGATCGTCGCAGACGACCTTTGGAGTTCGTGGTCAGGGATCAGGTTTTTCTACATGTTTTGTCGAGGCTGGGATACAAGCAGATTAGGATACAAGGTATGATTTCACCGAGGTATGTGGGGCCATTCGTGATTCTGGGGAGAGTCAGGTCGGTTGCCTAACGGTTGCAATTTTCGCAGCGGTACTGAGCCATGAACGACATCTTCCATGTGTCTCATTTTCTTCAATATCATTCAGACCTGTCTCACGTCTTCCAGCCTGAGGAGGGTGAGCTGGAAGCAGATGCGTCCTTTGAGGAGAATCTGACCCGTATCATTGAAAGGAGCATGAAGTTTCTCCAAAGCTGGTCAGTTCCTCTCGTACAGTTGCTATGGTAGCATGGCCGAGTGTAAGACAAGACCTGGGAGCGGGAGGCCGACGTACGTACTCAGTGTCCAGAGTTTTTCATGGATATATCTTTGCCACCCTTGGAAGGGAAATTCAGGGATGAATTTCTATAAAGGGGGAAGTTTGTAAGAACCCGGTTCTTATTTTTGAGGTACGAGCTTCTTCTTTTTCATTTTCCATAAGTTGTTTTGAGAAAATATGGAAAATGGGGAAAAATCCTAAATTTTGGAACTACACGCCATGTACTTTTCCACACGCTGTGTAATTTTGGCCATGTGGGATCGGTACATGGGGCGTGTATCCATGCCGGTGATGAAGGGTGTAGGAACTAACTACACGCCGTGTAGTGGTACATTACACGCCATGTAGTCAGTCGGCAGGCCAAAACAGTAAGGCGATGGAGTAGCTGCCAGCAGGGCGACAGTACATGCCGTGTACTCATGAGTACATGCCATATACTCATGTCGACGGATGAACACTGTGGTAGTGCCACCAAAGGAACAGTTAAATGTTGTAAGTACACTCCATGTACTCCGAAGTACATGCCGCGTACTTTGTTTTTTCATCTTAAAATAGGCAGTAGCCTATTCATTTGGCAGAGAAGGCATTTGCGCCATTTTGGAGCCAAGGAGGATGTCCTAATGTTTGAAGATCCACCGGGTGTTCGTCTTGAATCTGATTCGGCTTCGGATGATCTCGTTGGAACCACACGGGTAAGACCTATCCTTTCCTGGTATGGTTCTTACCAATTCTTCCCCTAACATAATTTATTTATATTTGAATGGGTTTTGTTCTTCGTCATATCTAAGTCGTTCTTGGGTGTTTTTGGAGTCGGCGTTCATGTATAACGCTCGTTGGTGTATAAGGTAGGTGGCTTGGTGTAAATTTCCAACTGTCATGTGTTTTTGTGTGTTTTTGTGCCACAAACCCATGTTGGGGTGTCGTTTGGCCGAGGCTGTTGCTATATTTAATGCCTAGAATTGCATAGGTGATTAAATTTTGATAATAAAATGCTGGCTGGGATCACTACTTAGATCCGGAACCACCTCAGGGTTGTGTTCCACTTTTAGCTGTTTGGCCAGGGTACCCAAGGGTATGCCTTTAAAGTTGTAATTATAGAATTTCCATGAGAGGAATTTCTTATATACTGCATTTTGACATGTGGGGCATAGCTCTTTTACCATTTTATCCTGAGGGCGTTGTTGTGATTAGCATGTGGGCACTGTACTATTTAGCCTATGGGAAGTAGTTATTTCGGCCTGAGGGAAACTTTTTTTGTGCCTATGGGCAGCTGATTCTGTGCCTGTGGGCGACACTACCTATGCCTGAGGGAGGATTCTTGTGTTGGATACTCGTTACCCGAGGGTTGGAGTTTACGTGTCTGAGAATACTAGTTGTTTACTAGAAATAAGCTATGGTGATTTATTATATTAAATGGATTAAATGGATATTAAAAATAGAAATATAACTTGTAGTTTGTTACATTGATTACTGCTTACTTTATTTCATTTTACCACTGCACACTATTGTTGCATGTTAGCACGCAGTTGGGCACAAGCCATTGGTGGGTGCCTACTGAGATATATTTCTGACACCCTGTTTGGGTCATGCTTTTCTGCCCAAACAGATTACATTGCTGCAGGTGTAGATAGGGGAATGAGCCCCTATACAGGTACATGACTGTTGCTGAGGAGTAAGAGGGCATGGGATCGAGCCTAGGCTCGCGATGCCGCTGCCAGCTGTTTTCTTTGTTTTGCTGTACTCTTCTCTTTGATGTACTATATTGATGTATCACATGTTCTGGATATTTTCTTATAAATTGAGACATGTAGCATCAATATCTATATATTGATGGTTATATCCACTACTGTTATTTATTTCAGTTGTGTATAGTTTACTGCTTCCACTGTTGATGTATGTTTTTATTATATTCCCCTACGCTACACTTTGACAAATGAGGGCATAGTTTCTCCACTATCAGACCTAGGACCTCGCTGCTAGTTGGCTACCTCTGGCATTTGGGGAAATGCGCTTAAGGTCATGTGGTGAACCGGGTTCGGGGCACCCGTTGCGTGGCACCCGGGTCCGGGACGTTACATGCAAAGAGGGTAGTAATTTATTTAAATGGATTAATTTTATCATATCCATTTATTCATATTATACATACATAAATTTACTAGTTATAACACTAACAATAATTAAATAATATCTTTATTCTTTTGGTATTGTTCTATTACAATATAACTACTTAATAAGTATTCATTAAATATTGATATGTTTGTATTTGTGTTTATTTAACCACCTAATTGAATAGTACATGCAATATATATCCTCAAAGACTATGGGAACAAAAATAATTGAAAAATATGTCATATATTTTCAAATATGGATTTTTCATAGAGATTAAATATATATATATATATATATATATATATTTCATTTATGAATACAACACACTTCGATCGTGTTGAATCATCATAAAATTCATGTTATCGATTTAATAATCATGGATAAAGAAGAAAAGAGTCATGAAATATTTTTAAAAAATCATAAATAATGATTAATATCTATAATAGTAACTTTAATGATATATTAATGATGAAATTTTAAATAATAATTCACATGGATCCACTATTATGAAATTAGTTCAAATTATCAAAACTCCAAAAACATGATGTCGAGAATCTGTAGAATTCATAAAGAGAACGACTATTTATGAAGAGTATAAAATAATATGGTTAGAAATAAGGTTATAAATTACTTTATTAAAAAGGATGTGTTTGTGATATAATAGTTTATGGTTTGGTTATTGAATCTGGGTTAAGAGGTAAGAGTTTCCAACCTCAAATTCATCTCTTTATGATATTTTTTTTATAATACACCTAATTTACATTACATGATGTATTTACTACATATGTGATATTTTATATCCTGAATTTATATTATTTATTGAATTTCATGATCAATTTTAATCCCATTATTGGAATTGTTTTTTTATTGAATTACAACCCAAGCCACTGGTAGAGGGTTTCCATCTCAAATTTTATCCTTTTGGACTCATTTATATTCATAAATGTTTTCCTTTTGTGAGGTGAATACCTTTCCCTAAAATAAATTATTACGTTGATAATGTAATTTATTGGATTTCAAATTATATTATGTTATACCTCACATATTATTTTCATTCCAGATATACCAAAATCAATGTAAAATAGAATACTTTTCATAGTGTAAAATCCATCCTATGATTTTTTAATGTAATAATATATATAGTTTTTTATAAAATACTTCTTTTTATAATAATTGTGTTTTTAAGTGGCTATATAACAGAATCACCTAGGGGGAATCACTCAGAAAATTGTTAGTTGAGAATTTACTGAAACCTAACTCTGATGTAGGATGATTGTACATAAGAACGCCCTCCAAATAAGGAACTTATGAAGGATATGATTTGGAATATTCACATGCTATTTATAAACCATGATGAAGGCTATTTCCAACCATTTCCATGTTCTGATACAAAATAACCTATTGAATCCCATTATGATGTTCTATAGATAACTGAACAAATATTATGTACCATACCCATTATATTTTTTTGACAAGGGAACATCATGTTACATTGGAAATTCACTAACACTTGTATGTTTATTATCTGTTGTTATTCAAGACATACACACTATTCTATAAAATTATAATGTAGTTGATTCTTATATTCCTTATTATAAGGACATGTAAATTTTATTCGATAGTAGGATCCATGGTGAATGGTATGAAATGATGTGAAAAAAATTACAGTGAATGCATTGGACATAATTAGGTGATGGGTAGGGGAAAATATTTTATATCCCCTTGTTTCATTTTCAGGTCTCATTATTAAAAAAATATTTTGGTTTTCATGGATTTTATATTCTCATGATTGGATTATTTAATAGATTAAGGCCCCGAAAACATGTTTTTCATTCTAGATGTTTTTCATTCCACTAGTATGAGGTCATTTATTATTAATATTCATGTTTTTAATGGTCCTGGATAAATAATTCCCTCAGTTTCAGTTAATTATAGGTTCATACCATAACATTTATTCATTCCATATCAATTATTTCATGTTTTTGTTATTAAAGGTTCTACTATGAGTTTCCACTTACTAAGGAAATTATATCATCCTCATTAATATAACTTTCTCCAATAAATCTTTAAGATGACTATTTGTAATTCAAAATTATATGATGGGATGGATAATGAAGTTCTCACAATATGTTGAATTTGTTATATTATGTTTTGATATTTAGTGTATGTATGAATCTTAAATTCTAATACTACATAACTATTTTATACCTAAATAAATATTTTATTTATTTACAAATAATTTAATATTTCTACTACAGATAAGTTTTTAAATTCTATGATATTTTAGCAAAATTAAATAAATATTAGTATACCCTGTGGCGATTAGATTTAGAGGAATAATGTGAGATAAAATAAGCACAATGAACCCCCCCATAATATAGAATAGGAACCTTGTAGAAAAAATAATTTAAATTGTATATTATAATTCATTATCATTATATAATTATTTCTATTTCATTGTAGACGTATGTATACTAATATGAGGATTGAGAACTGTATCAAAAATTTTAATCAATGTAGTAATATTCTCTCAGAACACATCAATGGTACTGGTGTTGAGGAAAAAATATCAAAACATTGTTAAAGATGTTCTACCATGTTAATAAAAACCTCATTACACCAATATTATGTCCTACTATTCGAAAATAAAGTGGTAATTGGATATACTAATTCATGGATGAAAAATCTCCATTGTATTGTGAAAAAACTAATTCAATTGTACCTTCACAATGGTTCACATCGCTAAATAGGATCTTTATCACATTGGAATGTTGGTGTAATAAAGAATTTGGTTTGGACATCTATCATGTGAAAGGTGATTTAAACCAATTTTGTTTATTAATTCAATGAACTAAATAGAAAAATGAGATAAATTTCATGGAATAAGTAACTTTTAAAGATTGAATCTGTAATAAATAATTTCCTCATGATTAGATAGAATAAATGGAAAGGTAGTTCATAAATCATATACATAAAGAAGAGGTAAATTCATCTAAAGATGATGGTAACTTTAAAATTTTATCTTTTTATTTTGTGAAATTGTACACTAACCGGAAAAACATATTGTTAATTTATTTTATTGGATAAAGAGTATTCTTTGAAAGGATTTTATAGTAATGTTTTCTTCTTAATACGAGGATATAGTTTCAAGCACCATTAAGACTGAAATGTGTTCATCATGACATATATATTCATTAAAGATAGGGATAATAAGAGGGCATCATATAATTATAGTAATAATCGGGAGGAATGTGGGTACAAAAAAGGGTTGATATTTCCCACATGTGATAAATATATGAAGAAAAACATTGGGTGATATTGGAGGGGAATACGAGTTTTTTTAAAAATAGATAGAAAAAGGACATAATGATCAAAAATTAAATGATAATTCCTAAGATATTTATTATCAATTAATAATATATAGGGATACGTGATATAATTTTAACCAATTCCCAAAATTGAAATGGAATTTTCCTCATAAAATGCCAAGGGATCAAGGAAAATCTTATGAGATTAAAACAATTAAAGTCGATATTCATAATGAATTTATAGCTGATACTTCAAATGTTTCTTCAATGTTAGAAATTTTTTTATTTTAATCTACCTATTTATACTATTTTATATTATACATGTTTTAAAAAGGAATAAAATACTTCTGTATTACCATAGCAAGTGAGTTACCAATTGTGAAACCAAGTGAAAATCTATGTAACCAATGATATTTCATCCAATTGATATTATTATTCATGGGTCTACCCATTGGATTTATTGGTTATTATACATGTGGTTTAGTTTTATATCATATATGGTATTGATAATAATTCAAATTATATTAAAAAAATTATTTCCAAGGAGCGAAGTTTATGATTCAAGAAGGTGAGGTGAAATAACTTATGTTTAGTGGGGAAATTTTTCATTTGAATCAAGTTTGGATCCTACCAAAATAGATCCATCAAAGAAATTACCAGAAAAGTGGATGATAATTAATGATTTATGGATTTTTATGGTATCCTATGAATATAGTATGATCCCATGATATATAATTTCATTGATTTTAACATATTAATTTCTTGGTTATCCACAAGAGTGTAAAGTCGATTTCTCAATTATAATCAGTCATTATATCAAATACTCCGTATAAAATAAACTAATTATTGTTGGTGAATTTAATGAATATTATTCAAGTATTGATTGAAAGGTATGTATAAACACTATAATTTCACTTTGGGGTGCCCCTATTTAGTTCATGAAAAGAAGGATGGGTCTATGAGATTTTACATCTATTAAAGGGAGATAAATTCCATTATTATAAAGAACAAATATCTTTTACCACACATTAATGATTTTTTTTCAAAATTATAGAGACCAATATTTTTTAAATAATGATATTCTATTATTCATTATTAGATAATTTTGTAGAAGTATTGTATACTAATGATGACATTTTGAACAAGATATGGTCATTTTGATTTTATGATGATTCCTTTAGATTGAATAATAAACCATAGTTTTTTGTAAATATGTTGAATAAAGTTTTTATATAATGACTCTTGATAGTTTTTTGGTGGTATTGATTGATGATATCTTGTGACACACAAAGACTTATATTGAATTGTAGTTATCTGCAAGAAATTCTGGAATCCCTTAGAAAAAATGAATGATATGGGAAGTATATAAAGTCTAAATTATGGCTCAATGATGGTTCTTTTAATATTCACATTACCTATAGGTATTAAACATATATTAAACATTAAAATATAATTCTATCAAAATAATGTAATAAACAATCGAACATAAATGAGATCCTACTTTCTAGTACTTTACAAGTTACTATTATTATCTTGTTCTTGATTATTCCTAGTCGGCCAAAATAATAATAAAGTTCACAAATTAAGGGTTTTGATATACATGGTCTATCATTATTGATGAATTATTTTAATATCTGAAGAAGAGACTAATTAATTCAATGGTATTAAATGAACAATATAGTACATATGGATTTGTAATATATAGTAGTGAATCAAAGAACAGGCTTGGTACTATCATTATGGGGAATAATATTTTTATAGAAAATGTATTAAGGTAATTAAAAATACCTAAAAAAACTATTCAACTCATGAATTGGTTATATTTTATCGATGACTGTTCACCCACATTAAAATAATCATAAACCATATTTATGTTTTTTCTAGTCAATGCAATGTTTTATGAAGGAATAATGTTTTTTTCATATAATCTAATTTTTATATGTATTTAATCAGAAATAATACATAGAAATATGTTATATAAATGAAATTATGTATCCATCAACCGTGATACCAAAGAGTTTAAATTCAATAATATATTAGATCAATTGTATGGTATATACATTGAGTGTGGATAAATTCACAAATGTCCCAAGAGAACACAACTCAAATCTATCTACCACATGTTATATCAAAAGCTACAACAATAATCATGATTTTTAAAAAGGAATATAACCATTGCATGATATGTTGATTGACCACATTACGATTTGATCAACTATATATGTTTTCTTTCCATCTATTAGATTAAACGTATGAGAAACCATTCGACCACAATTCCAATTTGAAGTTACAATGTGTTTGTCACAAAATCCATAATACACTAAATTGACAGAACAATGGTTTCAAATAAACTTCACAGTGAAATAAAAATATCCATATCCAATTATGGATTTCAAAAAAATAAATGAGCTTTTTTAACATTCTTAACCAACAACATGTTTAATTGAAGTGACCATGTTATAAAATTTGAATTTTTTGAAACTAATAAAGTGACCACATGACTAAGTGAAGTGATTATGGAATGTTTATAGATTTTAATAATGTAATGGATCGACCTGATGTTCAGGGTGATTAACTATAACATTTTTTCAATAAATCCAATCAGATTTGTCACAATGTGTTTTAGCTATCAAGGATTTTAGAATTGAACACTTTAATGCGAACATATCTTCTTTTAGATATTAAATTTTATTAAAAACTAATATTATTACCATGCATTTTATGAAGAATTAATTAATGGTAAGATGCATTTAATGATCTTTAATTAAATGGAATGTACACAGATTTTTATTTTTTTTTCAAACTATCATTTCATATGGATTATTCCTTTTTATAAAATCCTAAATAAATAAATAAATAAATTTTTTTATGTGAGATAATGATAATTTATATGAATATGAAAAATGATATTATTTTTTCATAAAAACATCGATATTTTAGAAAATATCATTATTTCTTCAAATATCAGTGTGCTTCCAAAAAAGGATAATGGGAAGATAAGAATCATTTAAATAAAATGCGACACCATTATTTATGTCATTATAATTGTTTTATCTTTTATTCCTTTTTTTATTATATATTAGTTGTGATTATTAAAATGATTTTATTTCTTGAGAAAAATATCTTATACTATATTAGAGAGTACACATATACTCTCTCTTACATTCATTTAAAACTTATATCCCATTTAATACTATGGAATATGCTATTTATATCATTGATTATCTATGTAAAAATATGTTTAAAACCTTCTCCTGTATGAGAATAAAATTTTTTCATAACAAGTATTCTCATTAGTGGGTGACTTATAAGTAGAGATTACTATATTTCACCAGGAGAATGAACCAATTTTATTTTAAACCCATCTATTATTAAATGTTTTGTTCGCATTTTTTTGTATTATTTTTTGAAATATATTTTATGAAATATCTCTTTGATCTTATGTTTTGATAAGTGTTGTATATTCTGTTTATTGTAAGTAGAATAATCACAAAATCATGAAATTATCCTATTCTTATTCTTATTATTTTTTGTTCGAAACTATGGGAATATTTGTAAACGTATTTAATAAGATATTCCTATTGTATAAATTAATAGGATTATTTTTAAATTTTTTATTTTTAATGAATTTTAAAACGAAATTTTCATTGGAAACACAATTCATCACCCTCTTGAGTTTCCCACTTCAACCAAAATTTGGTATCAATGTGTTTATCTAATTATTATTTATTTTAACTAATAATTTTTTATCAATAGTTCTAAATTTATATTATTTATATATGAACTCATTTAAGAAAAAGTATATGCTTAAGGGAACTACTACGATAAGGCCTCTAAACATTAATCGTTAAAATACGATCACTTAAAAATTAAAATGAAAATAAATATAAAATGTATGGGTTTTGATATATAAAATATTATTATAAGTAAATAAAAAAAATTAGGTCACTAGAGATGATTATAGTTATTCTATGAGGTTTTAATATGATTTCAATTATAAATATAATTTTTTTATAGTGTTCATTTAAAAAAGATGAATTCATTAGAATTTTTACATGTCTTATTGCTTTCAAAATTTGGGAGACATTACCTATGTCTCATGAGGAGATATAAGTTTTCAAATAAATGAGAATAAATACATATAGTAATACATATTATATCTTTTTGAAGAAACCTATTCAATGTATTTGGAAATTGAAGGTCATGATTAATTAGATTACAAATACGATGCAAGAGTTGGGATAGACAAATAAAGAGAATACTCAGGTGTTATGAATTATATGGTACTCACTGGATATATGTAGAGGAACTAATATTTTCATTCTAGAATCTTGTTATAAAATCAACTTATGAAAAATAATTTAATCAGAATAATAACTTCATATGAATATGACTTTAAGGAAAATGATGAATATGTTGAGCCAAAAATATTTTTTATATTTGAGAAATCTCAGTCAAAGCCTAACAAAAGAGTCATGCAAGAGAAAACAATAACAAGTGACTCTGTCTTTGATATTGATGATGATATGGAATATTTGTCTAGGGGATCTATGAAATTATATTAGATAGATTTATTTCTCTTATTCTAACATTAATTGAATGTATGGCATAATGTTTGATTTTTTGATAGACGAAAACATTGATATAGAATTCCCTTAATGTAATGAAAAAGGGAATAACAAATATTATTGTTTAATGATGAAATATAATAAAAGGTTTTGTGGAAAAAGGGAATAAGAACAATATATATGTATGAATCATGGAGTTCTATTGAGGAATTATCCAATTAGTCTGATCCAAGAAAAGAAGATAACAATAAATGTGATATTCTATAGTTTATGGAAAATAGATATAATGTTATAAAGTATATCTATATATTTTTTGATCATAAATATAAACTATATAAAAATGAAAAAATGATGAACATATGACAAATTAATATTTATTATAGTGTTGAAATTTGTTTGAAGAAACTTTTAATGAACATAAGGATACATATAAAAATTAAAATAAAAAAAATCACTTATCTATTTATACCAAAATAAAATATTTATGATTAAAATTAATAGAATAAATTACTTATAATTGCAAATAATAATTTAAATTTATAAAATTTGAAATTAAATATGGATATTGAAGGGACTACTATAAGAATTAAACCATTAAAAATATAGTTATTCATGGAATACCTAACCCCAAAGTAGGTTTTTTATCAACCCATACATAAAAATAATCTTTATAAAAATTAGTTTATTCGTATCTCATATAATATATGTAAACAAATAGTAAATAACTCAACTTGAACATGAAGATCTAGATATATCCACTTCACACTGAAAAATGAATTTTTTATAAATATTTTAATTATAATCATTGATTAGGGAATAATTTTGATATATATATATATATATATTCCCAAAGTATTAAATGAAAACATTACTAGAACCAGGAAGATATGTGTCCCAACGATATTGTGCATATAAATAACTGTATGAAACTTGTTTAAAAGATCCAATATTAATGTATGGTATCTAGATAGTGGAAGTTTCATGCATATGACAGGAGTTGTATCAATTTTCTATAATCTCACTAATTTGTATTCTAGTTAAGATAGTTTTATTGAATATTAAAATGAAAAGATTATCGACCATGGAGAAGCTTCTTACCCTATGAATTGATTCATTATTTATTTTTTATTTTTTATGGTTCAAATTATAATATTCTTATCATTTATTAATTTTGTAATGATTGGTTTTATGTAAATTTATTGAATGATTATTATACAATTTATGATTCTAAATTGTATTTATTCTTTACTACCTTAATGAAGGATAATATTTATAAGCCACATTTAAATTCATTATTTTATGAAAACGAGTATTGTTTAAATTCATTTCAGTAATAATAGTATTTATTAAATATGATACAAGGCCATTGTATTATATACTCAAATAGATATTTATCAAAACTGTATTTGGTAAAATATCATTCAATGATATATTTACATAAAAAAGTGATAAATCCCAATCAAAAGAAGAAAATAAAATTTTTTTCAAACAAAATAATGGTCATCCAACTTCTTAGCCACTAGAATTTCATCCTTTTGATTTTTTAGATCATTTAGAGTCTATATTTTGGTAGAAAAAAACTAAACATATATAATTATTGATGACTAATCATGGTTTACAGGGGAATATTTCATAAATAATATGTGTGAATCTTTTATATTTTTTTAAAAGTATAAAAATAATTAGAATTCTTTAGTGGACTAACCATTATGAGTGTGATAAGTGATCGGTGACATGTTTTTGATAATCATGATTTTGAATCCTTATACCCTCAAAATTTCGAAAATAATAATTCATATGCTCCTTGAACAACTTGATGGAATGTGTTTATTGAAAGAAGAAATACAACACATCGAGTGATATCTTGGTCTATACATAGGGAATATTAACATAGTAGTATATTTTTGACTGAAGCTAAAAGAACATTTTTATGTAATTAATCAAATCTTAAAATACTCTATTATAAATATGACTCCACATGAATTATGGAGTGGAATAAAACTAAAGGTAAATTATTTAAATGTTTTTGGATGATATTTGTTATTATAAATACAAAGAAACATTTTGATAAACATTTATCCTAAATATATGAAGGAGTTTTTCATTGATATTATACATCCAGAAAACCTTATAGAGTCCTCAATAAGTCCTAAGACCTTTGAAAAAATATATGAATGGAAAAAAATTTAGATATATCCAAATTAATATAAATATTATTTATAAACCATAGAGAACTAAATATCCATTCAATACCTCTAAGACCAAAAACACTTCTATTTATTTATTTGAAAAAATCTATAGTAAATATCTTTTAGAGGAACTATACCCTAATGAATGTAATATGAATCTGGTATACCTAGAACCAATAGAACCCATAAAGACCATCATTTAGATAGTGTAGTTGGATTTGTAAATATAGGAACTCAAAATCAAGAGTCACCTGGAAACAAGTTTAAACATCAAGTATTTTTGTCACAAATTGAACCCAAATATATCAATGAGGCAATAAGGGATGAACAATGGGTAATGAATATGAAATAATAACTAAACTATTTTTAATGTAACAATGTCAATGAAATTGTTGAGAGAACTAAAAACTATTTAAACATTATAACTTTATGGGTATATAAAAATAGGATTTCTAAACTTGGAAAATATTATTGGAAATAAGGATACACTATTAGAAAAAGTTTACAATCAGAAAGAATGAATTGTATATAAAGAAAGATCATATCTAGTAGAAATATGTGAATCCATTATAATACATCTAAGTTATGAAGAACATCTAAATTTAAAATTACATAAAATGGATAATAGGAGTTATTTCCATAATTGGTATATTTTTTATAGTGTTTGGGTTAAAAAATCCACATAATTTCAAATTCAGATTTAAATATTTTTTATCTAGAATAATCAATTTCAGGGTTAAAAAATATCCAAGATCTTGGTAATATATGGTCACCAATATATCACTTAAAATGTTTTTATGAAAGGATTTTTTGAACCAAATTGTTTTTTAATAAAAAAACATGAAAATGTGTTTTAGTTTCAAAAATATTTGTTTATGATATTTTCATTCATTCTTCAATAAATTCATTATTTAATAAATTTTCAAAATTAATTAAACAAAATTTAAATTTGTTTGATTGGTAAAATAAACTTCTTTCTTACTTTTATAGTTCGTAAAAATAAATATGGATTTTAAATCAAATAAAGTACTCAAATTATTTACTGTTTTTTTAATATTTAATTGTAAAGGAAGTGATACTTATATGAGTACAACCTATAAACTAGATCTTGATAAAATCGGTAAAATAATTTATCAATCTATTTACATATGTATGATTGGGAATATACTTAACAACTCTCTATTCATACATTATGTTTAGGGTGATTTTGTATTTAATATTGTATATAACCCCTATGGAACATCATTTAAATTCTATAAAATGAATTTAAAAATAATTTAATAGAACAAAGTATTTAGGAATGTTCTATTTTTGGGTAAATTAGTTTGGCATAATTAGCTACTTTGTTAATGATTTCTGTGGATGTAAGTTAGATAAAAAAGACCACTAGAACATGTCACTTAGCGGGAAAGTGTCTAGATTCACTATAATGTATTAAACTTAATTTTGTTTCTTTATACACTACAAAATATTAATACATAGCATGAGGTAGTTTCTATGATTATATTTTTTTGGATTAAACACACATTAATAGACTATGGATATATATTTAGTCATTTCCATATAAACTGTAAAAACACAAGTGATTTTATAGTTTTAAAATATATTTTATATAATTCTATTAAAATAATTAATAAAACACATCACGATTTGTGATATCACATCCAAAAATATTATTCCACTTTTGAATTAATTGGGATAGAACATTAAGTTGCTGAAATATTTACAAATATGATTATTTATAAGAGATTATGTTATGTTAAACATGAACTATGAACATTTGATTATGTTCAAAACATTTATATATAAATTTTTAAATACGGCCATTACAAATATAGTTTTAGTATATTGGGAATATTATATTAAATATTTTATTCTTGTTAAAGATACTAAATATTTTTTTTTAGTTTCATTTTATTTTATCTTATCAGTTTACTACTTCCTAATGCACACTAGATACATAAAATTTCATAATATATCAAGATTATAATTAGAATCATAGCATTTCATTCTAAATTGATCTTAAACCCCCATCAAATTCTCTTTTGAAACATCCACCACTAAATAACTAGCCTCTCAAATCTGAGAAAATCAGTGTGAGTTTTCAAGATGAAAATTTCTTTTAGGGATGATATTATTGAACCTTTAATTATCTCAAGAGAGAAAATTTAATTGAGAGTACATCTAGATATCATAAAAATATTTATATATTATCCCTTAAAATAATATCAAGAAATAATATGGATGTTAAATGGTTTTGGACATGATGATCTTTAGTCTGGACTGTTGTTCTTCATAAATTTTAGATCTATTGGTCCATATATTATAATCATCTATCATATACACCTTTTATAAAAGTGTTTTATAAAAATATGGTTTGAACTAAGAGTCCATGAAGATTTTATTAATACTATTATCTAATATTATGAGGGTCTTCTCCCTTAAACTATTTTTTCTAGCTGTTTATGAGTTACAAATTTAGATGAATGTGAGGAATAACAAATTCATACCCTTTAACCATCCAAATTTTAAAATGTTAAATTCCATAGAATAACAAAATGATTATAGAACTCGTCAAAAGGATGATTTCTCCGGATTTAAGAGTAGAATTAATTTTTCTAATAAGGTTGATTTAAAATACTATCCTCTCTATAAAAGGAAAATTTTCGTATAATTTGACACCATGATATTTTAAAGTTGTACATTCTGGTCTATGGAATCTTGATATGTATACCAATAGTTTTTATGTGGAACATAAAAGAGACATGGTAACCTTATTCTTTATTAAATTTTCTTGGTTACCCCATATTTATTTCATTTATACTTGAATATAAAATGTCTATTCCTAATAGAGTTGAGTTATTAGTAATTTTTGGCAGTATTTTTCAAAAAAACACCAAAAAATAAATTAATATTATTTTAAATAACTATAATGAGATGTTGGAATGTAATGGGGAAAGTTAGTATGAGTTTTTAAAATGAGTAATGACTCTATGAAGCCAAAGGATATTTTTATTGTAGGTTTGGATCTGGATCCAATTGATGAAGAAATTATTTTTTTATTCAAGATGGATAGCAAGATTAATTTTATTTAGATAAAGAATCTATACAATATTATAAATAGGTTGTGGATGGGTATACAATTAATTAAATTACATGGGAATTTGGGGTTACATTTGAGTCTAGTCCACCTAGAGAAGGATCATCTTCATAGGGGGTGAGTGCTCCTATTTCATTTTAGGACCTATTATCATATGTTATGTTAGTAAAAATGGTGATTAAACTACTAAAGAATTTCTTACAATGTTTGTGATATGAGGAGATCTGAAATTTGATTCCACACCTAAATTATATTATTGTACTCCCGATAATCCTTTATTTTATGTAGATCTATGTACTAATGTTATTAATAGTGATAAAAGAAGCATGAATAATGATCTTCATGATATCCCACCATGGATATAATAAAATTAAATCCCACTTGTTTCAATATTTATAGATCTTATTCTTTTAAGGACCTCATCTTTAATTCAAGATGATCATACTAGGATTAATCCCCCTAATGATTTTTTGAGACTCTTTGCCAAAAACTTATGTCTTTCCCCATCCTCTAAAAATATTTTTAAGGGGAATATATTTTGTGTTTTTCACTAAGAACATAATTGGAGGTTGTGGAAGAATGAGTTGTAGAATGATCTACCTTAATAAAACCATTCTACTAAAGTCCTCTTATGTATTTAGACAATGATGGTTCATTAAGGTACCTTTAGTGTATGAGTTTAATGACTCTATCTATACCTCTATACCACAATCTAATCATTCTCCATATGATTTACCATTTCAAAAAACATAAAAATATTTTAATAAAACTTAGTTAATCAATTCTAATGATTATATACAATTTTTCAATGGTCTTATTGAAGTGTTAATTGAAGTCCCTCTAAGTATTAATAGGTTTACGAAATGTGATCCAAAGAATGATATTGCCAACACTATTGAGAGTGTGGATTATTATATCTAACAAATTATTTCACAAGTTTGATCATCTGGATCATGAAATAATGATTTTTAAAACCCAGAAGGAGGATTTTAGAAGTCATATTATATATATTAAGGATTATTTGATAGACATACTTGTGATAGTATATTGAAGGAAACTTTTAGTGATTAACAGTCCCACCATTTCCTCACTCTTTAAAATATCCCTTCATTACAATATATCTATTGATAAAGAATTTATTATATGACTCATTCATGAAGAAATTTAGAGTGTCAATTACACTACGAAAGTTGATATGGATCAATTAAAAATAGATATTTCTACACTTTGATATAATATTTATGATACGATTAATGCCAAATCAGTTATTAATTTTAACATAAATGGTGAAATAAATGGTGATATTGAGTACTATACCAATGAAATTTACAACAAGAAATATATGAAAACCCTACATGTATATATGGTCCTAGATCATAAGACTCCACCTATGAGATCCATGTTCTAAGGGATTGTAGAGAAATGTTTGGATATGGATCTCCTTCTCAACCAGTCCATTTCATAGAAGGATGAGTTTTTTATATTATAGATCATGGGACCTCGGTTGTGATAGATATTACTAATCTATTGGATCCATTTATATATGCTACCATGGATCTAGTGATAGAACCTTTTAAATAACTTGTTCCTAAAATAACCTCTTCTTCTACCCCATTTCACCAACAATTTAAGCTTTAGTTTCCATAGTTTCCTTTACTCTAAACACTCTTAACCTAGTTATACCACTTATAAGACCATTTGGTCTCACTCATTCATAGAAAAATCACCATATCAGATTAGTTTCCAAGAAACTCAAAATTACAAGAGTTTCTACTCCTCCTTGACCTACACATCCTCTTGATACAATTTTTTTGGAAAGTAAATGATCTTATTGTCCATTCATTTATTCTTCATTCTAAAAATTATTAGATATTTTAAATGGGAAAGATTAATATTTTGAAATTAATTAAATATATTTATTATTATTTTTTCTTATACTAATCAAAAAATCATTTTCAATTTTAAGTTAATTTTTTCTATCTCACCCTTTTTTATTCTTTTTCTAATAATATCAAATGGTATTGTATGCAATTTACTTATGATTATCCTTGTATGTATGTTATATTATGTTACATGGAACATTGAATTCTATTTCATCTTTTAATTAGTTGGGATTCTTTTGATATTATATAATGATATTTATTCAATGATTTATAATCATAAAAAATGATATATTGTCAAATAAGGAAAACAATACATCATTTTAATAATAAAAAATAATGTTTATATTATTACTTAAAAATAAAATGTTTTATTAATGCCAATTTTTTTTGAATATACTCTAAATTTTTCCAAGTATTGAATCAACGTTAAATCATAAGAATCTAACATATTAATGGCAAAAAGAATCCATCATCCATGAGTCTCAAGAGTTTATATTTTATGAAGTATCTAATAGACCCCATGATAGATGCATCGACCACTATAGACATAAAAAAGGACTCAATTTTCCATAAGTAAAATAAAGAAACTAAATTTTATATCATAAGCTACATCTATAATAATGAATTTCACAAAGTCAAAAATCCACCACAAGGTATGTTGATCAACCACATAACAATCTGATCAACCGTGGATATTTTCTCATCTATTCTTAGATTGAATATAGGAGAAAACATATGACATCAATCCAATTTTAATTCCCCACACATCAGTCATAAATTCGAAAAAAAATTATATATTCCGTATATTTATTACTTATCGACATTATGATGGAATCCGAGCAACCATATCACAATATTGTATTTGAAAAAATATAATGATTTTGCATAATTTTTTTTATCAACAACACATTGATGTGATGTAACCTTATGAGAATACTGGTTGTTTGGAAAATTATTTAAGTGACCATATGTACCCAGAAAAAACCATGAAAAGTAGTCATATTGTGAAAAATTATTGGATTGAAAATATGATCATGCTAATCAACAAATAGTTTTTTAATGGAATGTAATAAAATTTCTTGAAAAGTGTTGAAGATACTATGGAAGCTGATGTAGCACATTTTAACGTGACCGTATATAATTTTGTATAACAAATTTATATATATGATATTCCATCGACTTTTTATGTATATGATTAAATGTAGTAAAGAAGAACATAATGACCCTAGATTTCAATCAAACTAAATTTATTTTAAATTATGAGATTTAAATATAAATTTTCAAAGGAATTATTAGTTTTTATATAATCATAAATATAGGGAAAATTAGAGTGATTCATACACATGACAATGAGATACTATATGAATTTTAAAAACATATGATAATCCCTTCTGAATAGAACATCATCACTAGATCAGATACCATCATCTTATCTTCCCATCTTACTACCCAACCTAAATAAGAACATCATGAATAGAAATCCATTCTTCACTACATTGTAATTAATTATATTCTATGTCAATCTTTTTCTTATAAAACTGTTGTTCTTACAATAACTATTAAATTTCATGAGATAAATATCTAGTACTGCATTCGACAGTACATAGATAAACTATCTACATTTTACTTAGAAATCATATCCCATAAATAATAATATAAGAAGATGTGTGTATCCTCATCTATCTATGTGGAGTTTTGTATAAAACCTAATCCATGCTATGGATCGGTTTTTTATAATAAATGTCATTTTATAAAGTGACTAAAAATTAGAGTGGATTAAGTTTCATATTGAGATTGAACCTTCTATATTTTTATACACCGCTATGAATCTATGTTTTTATCACTCTAATTTTTATTCTATCTTTGAAATTTATAATATGAAACTATAGTTTGATAGCATGTTATCACAAGTGACCTGTATTTTATTTTTTAAAGTTGAATAATCTTAAAAGAATTGAATAATCCTAAGAATAATTTGATTAATATTTTAATAAAATTTGTATTGGTTTTTAAATTAATTAAATAATATATACATAATGTATTAATTAAATAAGATATTTTTCTAATGGGGGAGGGGGGGTTAGTTGTGTTTAAAAAAATTTAATTGGAAAGTCAATTAACCACACACTTGAGTTGTCCACTCCATATAATAAGCTATAAATCTAGTTTTTTTACTTTGAAAATATGAAGAAACTACCTCTGTGGTGAAATATGTTATATATACATATATATGCTACAACAAATTGATGTATATACAATCTTACCACTTTCTCAACATGAGGAAAATAATATGGAATGAACTAATTAATGGCTATTATTTCCAAATACACCGCCTCCCTATAAAGGAAAAATGGTGGTTGATGTATTGATTATGAGGTACCATGGAGTTATAACCACAACATATATTAACATGGATGATATATAAAGATATAGTAAATATGAATATGGTGATTTTAACAAAGGGGAACCATGAATCTTTTTACAACAATGATATTAACAATCCTAACTTGAAAAGAGAGATATGTCCTAGAAGAATTATGGAAACATACAAAGGAATATTATTTTATGAATTTGTGTAAAGTTTATAATTCTTATCTGTTGAGATAGAATGTTAATGCTTGGGATGATTATATTCGTTAAATCCATACCAGGGTTGAAAAGGGAACTTCTAGATGAATCAAGTAACTAAAATATCACCACATACCTTTGTTTCCCAATAATATATTGGGATTTAATAAAATTTTTATGGTGGGATGTTATGATGTGAGTAATTAGGGAAAATGTGTCTAGATTCGTGGTTTTATAGTAGGTTATGGTTGAAATAAAACTTCCTAAGGGTAGAATGAAACCTATACCAATACCTATATGGAATTGGGATAACGTAACAATGGTATTTATCAATAGAAACCTAAAATATCCATGTAAAAATGATGTTATATGGGCCATCATTGATCTTATTACTATGTCACCAAATTTATTTGAGATAAGATAATATATAGTCCATGAGAACATTGCCTTTCTCTATATCAATGATGTCATGGGAATTACTGAAGAACATTATATTAATTTAATTTTATCCTGACATCGTTTCACATAATAATGATCATGGAAGACATACTAAGATCATGTCCACCTAAATTTTAAGGTAAATGGGACAAATATCAACCTTATGTATAATTTGTATACTAAAATAGCCTACACTAAAGAATATAGATTGCTCCATATGAAGATTTTTATTAGAAGAGGATTCATACTAAAACCTATTGGGATGAATATAAAGAAATAATTCTATTTGGTTTAGAGATTTTGTTGGTGAGGACTTTTTAATGTAGGCTATTCATGATTATATTAAATAATCCTAGAATAAAAAATATATATATACTAGTAATCAAATGAAATTATTAGAATTTTATGAGGGGGATCATGTATTATTTAAGGTTTCCCCCGGAAAGGAAGTCGTATTTTTTTAATGGGGAAGTAAATCCCTAGGTACATTAGTCCTTTTAAAATATTATAAATAATTGTTGTTATAGCTTAGCAATTGTCTATACCTCCAAACATATCTTGTCGAGACCCAAAGCTTGACGTACATGGATTTTACATTAATTTTGCAGAATACATAATACATAACAAAAAACCACCCAAATGCTGTATTAGTTTAGTGTCTTTGGAAACTCAAAAAAAATTATTCTAATCGTGGTGAAAGATCTTCAACATCTCCCACAATGTTTCAACCTTTTTGATTTACCTAAAAATTTTATTTATATATTGGGGAAAGAAAACATAAAAAGTGTGAGCTCAAATACTCTATAATGGTAAATATGGAGAACATAAAACAATCCATAAACATTTGAACATAAAAACATGAGAATAAAATCTAAACATCAAAATCTTGGGAAATGACATAAAACATGGAAGTACATAAGTCATAGATCATAAATAACATTAATCATGATAAAATAGCATGGGAATAAAACATTTAATTGTTGAATCAATTAAAAACTTGATATGATTTCCATATTAGACAATGCATTTCTTCCAAGACCATCATAGTAGACAAAGTACCTTACTGAATCGAGTTCACTCCTTGTTCTTGTCCTATACCACTGAACCAGATTAACTTTTCATTCCAGCCATGTCTATCTCATGAGATATAAATGTTTACCCAATGCATTGTAGGAAGATATATGTCCCACCAATCCCATAATTAAATCATTCTTACTTTTTCCACAAAATGAACATAAATCATTCATTATAACCCAAAAAATAAAATGGGTTTCATAAACATCATCCCATTATAACATAATTCATATAAAACAAATGGATATCATTTCATTATAAGAAAAGTGAAACCATGTAAATAAAAGAGACATTATACTTGAAACATACACATATGAAATAATTTCATCTTATATGGAAAATGGTTTTGATAAAACACTTGAAATGAATTTTTGAGAAAAATATCCTTTCTTCTTCAAAATCATTTTCTTTTCACAAAATGCCTTCAAATTTTAAAATAAAAGTATTTTTTTGAAAATAGTGATGAAATTTTGTAGAGTAATCTTTATGAAAATAATCCATTATGAAACCATAAAAATTCATTCATACCGTATAAGTTAAAAAAACATTCTCCTCATACTTTTGTTGGAAAAGTCAAAAGGTTCCTTCTATGGAAAACAATAGAAATATTCCTTCCATAACACAAAGTAAAAGTCAAAGAGCGGTAAACGTGAAATTAAACATACATGAAAGAATATTAAACACTTTATGGTAAAAATTTTATGGGCATGGATGAAAAATATTACCCCAGTAAATACTTACGTATAAGCAATCTCGTATAAAAATGATATTGAAAAATTATCCCTTAGCTTAGTTCATCTATGCTTTATATGTATCTGAACCTACTCTATAATGATTTGAATAATTTCATTTAATTATTACTGAATCATATTCATTCTTATGATATCATATATGATTCACTAAGGTTTTATATTACCCCTTCATTTGTTAATTCCAAGTTAAAGTAATGTTTTGGGTAATATTCGTTTCATTTATCGTATATGTTTGGACTAGTTGTTCTTGATATTATTATTACTTATATCATGATTTACTTACATCCATAATGTAAAACATGATCTATATATCATATATATTCAGTATATATATATATTTAATAGATAGTATAATGAAATGAAACACGCCATTCAGGGAGACGGTAGGCCGTATGTACGCATGATCGATGTTTTCCTTTCCTTATTGACTTGAATGGAAGTAAATAGATGGAATATATATATATATATACATAAATACAGTAGCATTATTATGTATTATATATAATTATTATTCATTATATATAATTTAAAATCATTTTGAATGGTTAACATGGTGAATGAATCTCATCGCGTCATGGAGACGGTAATCCGTACGTACGCTCGAGCGATGATATCGCTCCCAATATTATTGAATGGAATTGGAGGGGATGATATAATATCTCAGAATACATATGATGTTATAATAACCATATATATTTATTCTTTACACCATTATACCCATCCATGTAAGGTGGTGGTGAAAAAAGAGATTACACCATGGCGTGGAGACGGTATTCCATACGTACGCACGCGCGGTGATTTCGTTTTCTGTAGGATGGATAGAAGGTGAAATGAGGTTGTTTCATATTTATAATAACATATAATTATGTTATTTATACTAATGTTATTACTTTATAATGAAACAACTATTTAAGAGGAAGTATATTAATAAAAAAACTTGAAAGAATCAGTATAAGAGATTACCTCTTCTTCGGTGCGACTCCTATTTACCTCCTCTTAGAGTACTAAAGATGGTATTTGACGAAGACCAGGACCTCTAGTAGGTTTCTATGGAAGTATAGAAGTTAAATTGGCAGGTTTCTTCCGATATTGAAGGCTCAAAGTTGTGTGAAGGGGAGAGGGAGGTGGTTTCCTTTTATAATGGAGGAGAGGGGCACCTTTGGAAACATAAGAAATATTAATTTATAATAAATTCCAACCCCACATAAAAACCTCAAAAAATTATTTAATTCAAATATGAGATGAGATAGGGTTTTAATATAATCAACCAATAAAATATAGACATTTTGTGAATTTATTTTAAACCTTATCAAATCGATTTTTTCTTATTTGATCTGTTAAATTTTATTAGTGGTAATAACATTCTAAATTTTAAATTGTTTTAAATAATTACTTATGTGTTTTGAATTGTCCATAATTTGATTCTTTATGACATATTACACCATATCAATTTAAAGTTATTATTTTTAATTATTTTTTTGATATTTAAACAATTTTAAAATATGTTATTTTTATAAAATAACAACAGTGTAAATTTTGACACTATTCATTTATTTGAATTTAAATAAAATCTTCAATGAGGATATTTTCAATCCAAAATATTTAATATATTCTTAATATGTCATATTCATATAGAAAATTCATGTATCACATTATATAGTTGATATAATATTTATTTTAATATTTTTAAAACAATTTATCTGATATTTCAATCAATAAAATAATTTCAACATCAATATTGTGTCATCATTAATGATAATTATTTAATACCTAAAAATACTAAATTGATTCACATGATATAGATAATTTTATTAGATTTATGTAGACCATTCATGTTTTTATTGTTATGAAGTTTATCACTAAATTAAAATTATTACACTCATACGATATAAGAGAGTGACATGTTGTCACTTTATTTGGTTTTAATTATAATTATATCATTTTCATGGTCAATATTCCATTAAACGAATCTATTCTGACACTAAAGTGATATTGGTATACTTTTATTCATCTAATAGAATTTTTTCAAGTGTTAGAGTAATTTTATAATCTTATTTTTACACCTAATTACTCGATTTACCTTTAACTATAGTAAATAAAAATTACCGTAGTTACTATTCATAATGTCAAAAAATTAAAAGTAACCTATTAACATAATTTTGGACCCACTTAATCCAAATATGGAATCCATTTTTCATAATTCAAAACACAGAAGTTTCAGTAATTAATTTAAAATTAATCCCGTTGTTAAGAAAACGGGTTTTAAAAGTTAAAGCATAGTCAAAGATTGAAATATTTTTACTTATGAATTCATTATAAAAATAATGGTAATGACATTAATTATATTAAACGGTAAAAATATATTATATTTATACTTTAAAAACATTAAATTTTATAATTTAACCATATAACGTATTACGATGAAAGAAGTTGTTATTAATTAAAATATAGTGTGTTTTTACTATTCAGTAAAATAAAAAAGTTATCAGAATAATATGAAACATTTATCCAAAGTAAATTTTTATATCCTGATTCCAAATAATAATTTTATTTTTTCAAATTAAACTTATAAACATGTAAAAAACTAGATTTAATGTGGGTGCGCCTTCAAAAGGGTACAAAACTGCATTTTTTAAAAAAAATTATTTCGCTAGAAATTTTTTTTGGTTCTCATACCATGTTCTAAAAAATGTGTAAGATGAATAATAATTTTATAAAATTAAAAATATAGTTAATAGTATCCATAATGGATAGTTCGTAATAATATTATAACAATAAATTTTTGTTTAGAGAAACCTGTTATTGCGTACTACATACGCCATCGATGAAGGTCGTGATTGCGTGTATTGAAATCCAAGTCAAGGCTGCGTGTATTGGAAGCTCCCTTTGGTGTTGCGTATAACATAATCAATAATAATTTCATTTATAAGTTAAAAAAATATATAGTTAATGTTGCGTCGAATAATTTCAACAAAACAAACATGAAATTATGTGTAACACGAGCCAAGAATTGAGTTGCGTATACTACAAGAAAATATGGTGTTGCGTATAGTACAAGCTAATCTTGGTGTAGTGTACAATAGAAGACATAAATGAAATAAAAATGATAATATCTCTTAATATCTCAGGGTGTTACATTCTACCCCCCTTAAAATGAATTTCTCCCTCGAATTTAATCGGGGTTATAAATCATTTACTACTTAAAAATTTCTTTCATAGAATCCCACATCATAAAATGGAATACTATAACTTAAATTTAATAACTAAATTATGAAACGTAATGGTTACCCAAATTAACTCATCACTGGGTTTCCACATAGGATAATATAGGTGAAAATATGGATATGGAAGAGAAATCTAACGGTCATGTTCTGATGGAGAGTGGTAGATAACATGGCTCTGAAAAATCCAACAATCACAAAGCCAAAAATTTGTGATGATCTAAGGTACCATCTGATTCATCAGATATGAGAGTACTAGGACAAAATTTTTGGTTTTCATGATCATTTCTCCAACATTGAAAAAAAAATTCATTATAAGAAATACTTAATTGATTTTGGTAAAATTTCACCATTGGTCATTCCTTGAATAATTTCCACTTCATCTCTAAAAGAAATGAAGTTCAATTTGTCATTCGTGAAGTGTTTGCAGATCATGCAATAGAATGAAAGGTCATTCTATCTATCTCAAACCAAAGGAAACCAACATTTATTAAATATACATAAACCAATCTATAGTAACATTAATCGTATATGGTTTAGAAAATGGGAATATTCTTCATCTATCATACCACTTAATAAAATAAAACTAGTTTCTACTAACCAGGGACTTCTTGTAGGCCAGTTGTAGGTGATAAAGGCTTGTCGCACTTCGTTTGTGGGATCAATTCCCACAGCCTTTTCCAATGCGACGGGTTGTCGCCCATTCTACAGTTTTTCCCTTTTCTTAAACTATACTATTATAACGTTCCATAAATAAAATCAAAAAAAAGTTCTAGCCTTAAAACATACTATCTTATGTTCACCTTAATCCATTCCAACCTTAAGACTTATATAAAATACTTCTTTTCAAACTCATTGTATAAATATAATAATTACTAAAAAAGACATATAACAAGCATGTGAATACCATCATTTATCCCTCATATATCACAAGATATATCTTGTTGGTTACATTCCAAATATGTGATTAACTTAATCATGTATTCTCTTGAAAAAATGAATTCCAATTGAACTTTATTGAAAACATGAATGTTGTCAATATTTTACTCTTTCCACATTCGAAAATCCCAAAAAAAATCTATTTACTCAAATCATGATATCACTTTATCCTTTAATCATCCATGAGCTCATGAATAGTATCAAACATATTATTTTCTCCTTATCCCTTAATTATGCACATATAATCTTCTTTCCAAAAAATATTTCAATCATTTTTCATGGTCACTAGTACCATAAAATTAATTAAAACCATAATAAACCAATACATAGATATTCCAATATTGCATGATACTATAAATGAGATACCACAACATTATTTTGGAATCCAGTTACATAAAAACTTAATCATTCCACCACATCATTGTCATACTCAACATCGCCAACAGTGATCACATGTGACTTACCTTTTTTCCGTTTCCATTATTGTTAATTGATGTCGATCATAATTAACCATTATATTAGGGAATTGGTTAGCATAATGCCCCATTTCTTTTCACTTATATCATTGAAGCGTCGGTGGTGCGTTCTCTATAGTCTTTGCTTTATTAACATCATTAGCTACCCTTTTTTTCATTTCTTTGAAACTGAGCTGCTTGATGACCTTCTTTTCCACACTTAAAACATTCTCTAGTCCCTTTAATACAATCTCCACTATGATTATTTCCACACATTGAGCATAAAGAAACATTCACCTTCTTTTCACCATTGTTTTGAGATTTTTCCTTGGACTCTATCTTTCGTTTCTTGTCAAAACCATGAGACAGATACATAACACCAACTTCTAGTTTTACCTTTATAGCACAACACACAATTTATTCATAGGTACTGAAGTCTTTTATAGATAATTCTTTTCAAATACTTGGTTTTAAGACACCTAAGAATCGATCAACTTTACTTTCAGGTTGGATGATAAAGCCAGATGCATACCTTGCAAGCCTTGTAAAATTTGCTTCGTATATACCAACAGATTCATCATCCTTCTGCTTAAGCTCAAGGAACTCCTTTTACATCTTTGTTTGAAGAATACGAGGGAAGTACTTACTGAAAAACAAGTTCATGAACTCGTCCCATTCCATGGATTCAATTTCAACTTGGGGCCTTCTATTATTAATTAGAGTCCACCACTGGTCTACTTCACCTTCTAACCAGTAAACATCCAAAATGACTTTTTCATGCTCTTTACAAAAACGTATGGATAATATCTTTTCAATGGTACTGATCCATTTTTAGTAATAGGTGGATCAGAAGACCCACTGAATAAAGGTGGACATTACCTGATGAAGGACTAATTAGAATATTGTTCCTTTCTCTTCTCTTTTTGATGTCCATAATGATTAATAACTTGTTTAATTATAGCAATAAGATTTTTTACTCCATCTCCCATCAGATTTGGTTTTTCGAGAGGACAACCATTGCATTTTCCAATGCATTGATCAACACGGTTCCTTCATGTTCCATCCATCGTCTAAAACCCAAAAAGAACAGTGTGAGAGGAAAAAATCATGCTTGGAAAACAACATAATAAAGGGGGAGTACATTCATCTTAGGTTTAATTCTAGGATCGTTACCAAAATTCAGGGACTATAACATATACTTATACTTATACTTAGGGACATCCCTAGATGTACCTTAGAAATATATCTAGGCATCTCACGAAAGTTTTTACATCCTAGTTTCCAATGATTGACTAAACCTTTGCTATGATAGCAACTGTAGAGACCCAAAGCTTGACATACATAGATATTACATTAATTTTTCAAAATACATAATACATAACAAAAAAATTCCCAAAGACCTTATTAGCTTAGTGTCTTTGAAAACTCAGAACAAAATATTCTAATCATGGTGAAAGATCATGAACATATCCCATAAACTTCTTCCACTTTTTGTTTTACCTAAAACTATTATTTATATTCTAGGGAAAAGAAAACATAAAAAGGTTGATCTCAAATGCTTAGTAATGGTAAACATGGAGAACATAAAACAATCTATATACATTTTAATGTAAAAACATGAGAATAAAATCTAAACATCAAAATCTTGAGCAATGACATAAAACATGGAAGTACATAAGGCATAGATCATAAAGGAACATTAATCATGAAAAAATAGAATGGGAATAAAACATGTAATTTTGTCATCCATTAATCACATGATATGACTTCCATAGTATCCAATGTATTGCTTCCAAGACCATCATAGTGGAGAAATTACCTTACTGAATCGAGTTCACTCCTCATTCCAGTCATGTATCACTGAACCAGATTAACTTGTCATTCCAGCAATGTCTATCTCATTAGATATAAATCATTACCCAATGAATTTGAAGGAGATATAGGTCACACCCATATCATAATTAAATCATTCTTACTTGTGCCATATAATGAACATAAATCATTCATTATATCACAAAAAATAAAATGGGTTTCATAATCATTATCCCATCATAACATAATACATATAAAACAAATGGATATCATTTCATTATAAGAAAATTTAAACCATATAAATCAGAGAGACATTATAATTGAAACATATATATATTAAATAATGTCATCTTAGATGAAAAATGGTTTTGATAAAACACTTGAAATGAATTCATGATGAAAATATCCTTTCTTCTTGAAAATCATTTTCTTTTCACAAAATGCCATGAAATTTTAAAAGAAAGGGATATTTTTTGAAAATAGTCATGAAATATTATAGAGTATGCTTCATGAAAATAAGGCTTTATGAAACCATAAAAACACATTAATATCGTATAAGTTAAAAAAACATTCTCCTCATACTTTTGTCGGAAAAGTCAAAAAGTTCCTCAAATGGTAATCAAAAGAAAGAATCCTTCCAAAACAAAAAGTAAAAGTCAAAGAGGGGAAAATATGATAGTAAAAATACATGAAAAAATATTAAACACTTTGCGAAAAACATTTTATGGGCATGGATGAAAAATATTACCCCAGTAAATACTTACGTATAAGCAATCTTAGATAAAAATGATATTGAAAAATTATCCCTTACCTTAGGCCCGCTAGGCTTTGTACATATCTGAACCTCATATGTAATGATTTAAATAATGTCATTGAATTACCCCAAAATCATGTTCATTTTTTTGGTATCATATATGATTCACTAAGGTCTTTATATTACCCGTTCATTTGTCAATTCCATGTTAAAGCAATGTTTTGGGTAATATTCATTTCATTTATCATATGTGTTTGGACATGTTGTTATTGATATTATTATTACTTATATCATGATTTACATACTTCCAGAATGTAAAACATGATTTATATATGATTTATATTTAGTATATATATATATATAATAGATAGATAAATGAAATGAAACACACCATTCATGGGGACGGTAGCTTGTACATACACATGAACGATGATTTCCTTTCCTTATTGACTTGAATGGAAGTACATTGATAAATATATATATATACAAAAATCCAGTTGCATTATTATGTCATGTATATAATTATTATTCATTATATATACTTTATAATCATTCTTTAATGGTTAACAGGGAGAATGAATCTCATTGCGTCGTGGAGACGGTAATCCGTACGTATGCACGAGGGATGATATCATTCCCATTATTATTGAATGGAATTGGAGTGGATGATTTAATATCTCATAATCAGTATGATGTTATAATAACCATATATACTTATTATTTACACCATTATTCCCATCCATGTAAGGTGGTTGTGGAAAAACGAATACACCACGGTGTAGAGACGTTATTCCATACGTACGCACGCGCGGTGATTTAATTTTTCATAGGATTGATAGAATGTGAAATGGGGGTTTTCATATTTATTATAACATGTCAGAATTTTAGTTATAATTATGATATTACATTATAATGAAACATCTAAAGAAGAGTAAGTAGAAGAATAAAGAAACTTGAAAGAATCGGTAGAAGAGATTACCTCTTATTCGACGCGCCTCCTCTTAACCTCCTCTTACGGTACTAAAGTTGAACTTTGAAGAAGACCAAGACCTCTAAAAGGTTTATATGGAAGTGTAGAAGTGAAATGGGTAGGGTTTGGCCGAGCTTGAAGGCTCAAATTTTTTTGAAGAGGAGAGGGAGGAGGTGCCCTGTTATAAGGGAGGAGAGGGGCACCTTTGGAAACATAAGAAATATTATTTTTTAATAAATTCCATCCCAACTTAAAAACCTCCAAAAATGACTCAATTAGAAGATGATATGAGATAGGGTTGTAATATCATAAACCAATAAAGTTTAGACATATTTTGAATTTATTTTAAACCTTATCAAATTGATTTATCCTTATTTGATATATTTAATTTTATTTGTGGTAAGATTATTCTAAATTTTTAATTGTTATAAATAATTTATTATGTGTTGTGAATTGTCCATATTTGAATATGTTATGATATTTTAGGCCGTATAAATTTAAATTTATAATTTTTAAATATTTTTTTGATTTTCGAACAATTTTAAAATATTTTATTTTTATAAAAGAACAATAGTGTCATGTTTGACACTATTCATTTATTTGAATTTAAATAAAATCTACACAGAGGATATATTCGAAAAAAAATATTTAATAGATTCCTAATATGTCATATTCATCTTGAAAATTCTTCGATCACATTAAATAGTTCATATAATTTTTATTTTAATATTTTCAAAACCATTAATTTGATATTTCAATCAATAAAATAATGTCAACATCACTATTGTATCAGCATTAATGATAATTATTTAATCCCTTAAAATTATAAATAAATTTACATGATGTATATAATTTTATTATATTTCTTGAGACTATTCATATTTGAGGTTTTAAGAATTTTATCACTAAATTAAAATTATTACACTTATAAGATATAATAGAGTGACATGTTGTCACTTTCTTTGGTTTTAATTATAATTATATCATTTTCATGGAAAATAGTCAATGAAATGAATCTATTATGACCCTTAAATGATATGGGTCTAATTTTATTCATCCAATATAATTTTTCCAGGTGTTAGGGTAATTTTATAATCTTATTTTTACCCTTAATTACTCAATATTCCTTTAACTGTAGTAAATAAAAATTACCGTAGTCACTATTCATAATGTCAAGAAAATAGAAGAAACCTATTAACGTAATTTATATCCACTGAATCCAAATATGGAATCCATTTTTAAATATTGAAAACATATAATTTTAAATAATTAATTTAAAATTAATCTCGTTGTTAAGAAAATTGGTTTTAAATGTTAAAACATTGTCAATGATTGAAATGTTTTTACCTATGAATTCAAAATAAAATTAATGGTAATGACATGAATTATATTAAATGGTAAAAATATATTCTATTTAAACATTAAATCCATTAAATATTATAATTTAAAATATAAATTATTACAATGAAAAAAGTTGTTTTTAATTCAAATATACCGTGTTTTTACTAGTCATTAAAATATGAAATTTATCAGAATAATATGAAATATTTATCCAAAGTAAATTTATATATCTTAATTCCAAAGAAGAATTTCATTTTATCAAATTGAACTTATAAACATGTCAAAAAATTGATTTAATGTGGGTGCACTATAACGACCCAAAATTTTGAATAAATCTTCTTTCCTAATTTTGTGTGTTATTTTATTTTATTTTCATACTCAACATAAATGTTTCATTTGATAACATTAGTATAATTAAAATGAGACTGTTGGGTTTTGACTGTTATATGACCATTGGTCAATATGACCGCTGGAAACTAAATGTTTTGATTATTGTCTCTAAATACAAGTAATCGTGGATAATTAATATAGAAAAAAGATTCGATGGCCCCACCCAGTAGTCTTGGGCCGATCAAAGCCCATCTAACAGAACATGGGAAGGAGGTAGCACCACTGGGCTTTGATCTAGACCAAACCCAAGATGAACTTCATCGTGTGAAGCTAGAACGGGATCACCTTCGCAAGAAGTTCAAACTGATAGAAATTACTACTCGTGCGATGTTGGTCGAGCCTCCCTTAGATTCTCTCACCTTAGCACACCTTACACTTAGGTCCTATGCTGGTGTGATAAGGGGTTATGTAAGGAGACCATAACTTCCTTGTGTAATCCTTTGTTTTAAATAAAAATTGGGATTTCTTCTTATGATGATGTTTATGACTTTTCAAATGTCCGGATAAATATAGTATGCATATTTTTGGTGAATTTTAGAGAAATGATATTTAAAAAAAATGTTTATGTAAACCTTAAATAATAAAAAATGTGTAATGATTTTCGAAAAATGGTCTTCTATAATTATGTTCAGTAAGAAATTTAGAGTCTTATAAGATCAACTTAATTTTTGATGAATAGTAAATTATGAATAGTGATTTTATGCTTAGGATTAGTAATGTGACCAAATGGATTAGTAATCTCACTTAAAGAAAGTATTATATAATCTAGGCACCTTGATTAAGTAATGTGATTGAATAAAATGGTTAAATAACGGTTTCATAAATTATTATTCAAGTATTAGTTTTTTCAGGTGAATAGTGTTTTTTAATTAAAAATTAAATTAAAAATATTTAGAAATTATTTTTATAAAATGGATTTCTTTTCTGAACTCAGAGCATCAATATTATGTTAAGGTAATTTTTGGGAATTTTTCTGAAAAAAATGAATTTTCAATGAATAGTGTATTTATTTAAAAATAAAAATTAAAATATTTTGAAAAATATTTTTATAAAATGGAGTTCATTTTTGAAATCAGAGCATTGATATTTGGTTAGGGTGAAATTTTGGGATTTTTCTAAGAAAGTTGAATTTTCAGTGAATAGTAAACAATACAGTTTTAGGGTTTCGGTGTGTTCAATGACATTATAACTGTGTCATTATGATGTCATGAGATATTTTATGGGTTGGACGACCAAAGGTGATGAATTGTTTTATTGGGGGCCCCATGTGGCCTAACTTGATGGGAAATATCTTGGGAGAGAACATGGTTTTGAGAAACCCACTTATGAGGTGTCCCTTGGCCATTAATGTATTGTCCCTCACTTTCCCTATAAATACCAAGCCATGATCTCAACTTTTGGACTCCAAAATCATTCTCGACGAAGTTCTGGTCACCTTACCTCCCAAGGAGTCCTCCCAAGATGCCCCCAAGCCCTCAAGGTCTAATCCTTTGAGTTTTAAGAGTTGCGTTTTAAGGTAGGGGATTCGACCTCTCTCTTTCTTTTCAAGGAATCTCTTTTATGTCATTTCTTTTATGCTCCATGTTCTTATGTTGGAGGATGTTATTTTATATTAATCTTACTGCCCTTTTCATGTTCATATGATGATATACCCCCTCATTTTCTCATCAATTCATTTTATGAATGTTTAAGTTGCGCCGTTAGGCTGCCGAATTTTTAAGGGATTCTTTCACCTTTCTCCTTTTTCAAAGTTCTAATTCCATATCAAGTCTTGAAAGTCCCTTTTTATTATGTTGGGATATGATCTATATATCTATCATACTGATATTTTATTTTCATTAGATGAGAGACCCTATTTGATCTCGTCAATTCATTTTTGTTGAAGTTTTTAGTGGCGTCGTTAGGCTGCCGAATTTTTATGTGGTTCCTTCACCTTCTCATTTTTCAAAGTTCTACTTTCATATCAAGTCTTCCATGTTCCATTTTATTATTTTGGGGTATGATCAATATATCTATAATATTGATCATTTATGTTCATATGATTAGATACCCTATTTGATCTCGTCAATTCATTTTTGTTGAAGTTTTAAGTGGCGTCGTTGGCTGCCGAATTTTTAAGTGGTTCTTTCACCCATCTCATTTTTCAAAGATCTACTTTCATGTAAAGTCTTCCATGTTCTTTTTTATTATTTTGGGATATGATCTCTATATCTATAATACTTAACTTTTATTTTCATATGATTAGAGACCCTATTTGATCTCGTCAATTCATTTTTTGATGTTTAAGTGATGTCGTTAGGCTGCAGAATTTTCATAAGAGAAATCTTATTTTTGTCTTCCTTTCATGTTCTTCATTCCATACGGTATGTCTTTAAAATTTAATTATCATGTCCATATATCCTTCACATTCTATCCCTCTATTTTTTATGGGTCATTTATGAATGTTTGTCCCATGTCCCCTCTCTTTTCAACATTTTCTAAAACCCTGTAACGTAGCCGTTGTGCTGCAGAATTTTCATCTCAAAATGCCTCTCTCTTTTTCTCAAAATTACTTCATGTTATTAAGTGAATACTCAAAGATCTTATTTCTATAGGGGTATTCACATATATATCAAAATGTTCTATTTTTAAATTCTGGTATTTACAACCGTTAAATCCACCTTCCCTTTCTGTGGGTTTAAAGTGACATAAAGATCATGTATTTAAAGCAGTTTGTAAAAAGTTATGATTATGAAATGAAACACATTTCTTTTATGCTATATGGGTTGTTTATGAAATTATTGATGATGATATATGTGTCTCACATGATAAAAAAGTCAAATTTAAGGGTGCTCCCTGTTAGTGCTCCAATGCATTGGGTAATGATGTAACCACTATAGATTACAATTTTCACGATATCTTGGTGAATAACCTCGGTAATTTTCAAATGACCCCTTAGTTATGGACCTTGGTGATATTTTCATAATTGCCTATTTTAAATGATGTAGCCACATCTTAAAGATATGAAAAATGTTATTTTTATTATGATATTCCACATGATTTCTTTCTCATGCCTTAAAGTTCTTTTTCATGACATAGTTGAATGTATCTCAAGTTAACATGTTAAATGTTTCTCTTGTTCCCTTACTAGGCCTTCTGATCACCATTTCTTTTGATGTATGTCCCCAGGTTATGAGATGCAGTAATGAACCTAGGATGAACTTAAGGATAAGTCTGTCAAGTGTTTAAGAAGAATGTTTTATGTTGTTTTCATGTATTATGTTTATGGTTTCCAAGACACTAAACCATAAATATCCTTAGTTTTGTATAATGTAATGAAAGTTTATGTTATAAAAATGCGGGATGCTATAGTTGGTATCAAAGGATTGTTTAGTTATTTGTGGAAATTAGGATATGAAAACTTTAGGAAGAAGCCTATAGAAAAGTTTATATATTGGAAATCTTCCTGGTATTTTGGTGAGTATTGAGTAATGGGTTGCCAAGAAAATACATCCCTCTCTGGATATGAGCAGGTAGAGGTGGCTCTAGAACAGATGTACATAGGGTTAAAACCTGAAAACACCACTTTGAGCTAGACTCAAACGGGAACTGGTACACGACAACGGGCCTTGCTTCACTCTTGGTTACGACACTCCCGAGGGATATGATTTGGTAAATTCATAAGCTTAGTATGAACCATTGTTAAAGGAACAAAGATAAAATAAAATAAAGATTCACATAAGAATATATGATCATGGATAACCTAGATGGGAACCTAGGGGATCACAAGTTAGGGTATACTTTTCTTCTACAAGTTATCCTTATATGATTTAAGTTCCTTTTCATGATTATTGGATAATTATTTAATCCCCTAATTATACTTTCTATTCTTAGTTAATGGTGGTAAATGGAAGAACATGTCCCAACAACCAATGTGATAGGAAATGCGACGATTGCTATATTAATATGACATAGATGATTAGGGGATTAAAAGATGATTATTATTTTGTTAGATGTTCACTATTTGGGGGACCCTATATGATCGAGGTGAATAGATTACTACGGTATTTTCATTGAAGAGTAAGGTTGACTTATATTTTGAAGAATCAATGAATTTAAGGTGGACATATAGTAATTTAGGTTACTTATGGGAATGATTAACCTATCTTGAGTAAAATATGTTAGCTACTTGTGTTATAAGATTTTAGGAGTTGTTGATGTTGTTTGGAGATGAACAATGAAGTTTATTTTTGAAGATTATGTTATCAAATCTTTCTTGTATTTGGGTTTCAATCTTAGTTTGGTTTATTTTGAGGAATTTTAAGGTACATTATTTATGGAATGGTCTATGATTAATTTTCAGTTATACCATGGAACTTTTAAGATTTAAAAGTAGTTTCCATTCCTATGGGATTCTTTCTTTTTGAAGAGTTGTTTTACCTTAACCTTTCTGTTTTTTTTGGATAATGTTTGAAGATAGAAGAAATAGATAGTTAATCTTTTGTGGATTATGTGATTCTCAAGAAGATGATTCTTGTGATTTTCATGAGACCAAGTGTTTTTTAATTCTCATAATTTGGAGAAAAGATTAGTTTTGGTAGATACTTATTAAATGATGAAACTCTACATGAAGTTAGGTATATTTCCATATATGTTTGTTCTATGTAGTGAATTAATTCCTCAAAATTATGAAAAGAAACGTAAAACAAAAATGTTTTTGGTTTACGTTTCCTACTAGGTAATCAAAGACCATTTACACACATCATAAGTTTGGGATTTTCTTGTGGTCAACTTTCTCCTAATCATGTTTTCTATCACTCTCCCCCAGAACTTGACCCTTTGTTTTTCTTCTATATCCATGTTTTCCTCCATGGAATCCTAGTATGGGTTAACTCGGGTGACCTTTGTACTTCTCTTTCTTTCTTTTAAAGAAATATTGTTACTGACTCCTTTTCCGATGTGGGAATTTCAATGAAATTTCAAAACCCAATTTTAAAAATTGCGAGGATGCAATTTCTTAAGGGGGGACGATTATAACGACCCAAAATTTTGAATAAATCTTGTTTCTTAATTTTGTGTGTTATTTTATTTTATTTTTATACGTAACAAAAATGTTTAATTTGATAACATGAGTATAATTAAAATGAGACCATTGGGTTTTGACTGTTATATAACCATTGGTCAATATGATCGCTGGAAACTAAATGTTTTGATTATTGTCTCTAAATACAAGTAATCTTGGATAATTAATATAAAAAGAAGATTTGATGGTCTCACCCAGTAGTCTTGGACCGATCGAAGCCCATTTAACAGAACTTGGGAAGGTGGTAGCACCACTGGGCTTTGCTCTGGACCAAACCCAAGCTAAACTTCATCGTGTGAAGCTAGAATGGGATCGCCTTCGCGAGAAGTTCAAACTGATAGAAATTACTACATGTGCGATGTTGGCCAAGCCTCCCTCAGATTCTCTCACCGTAGAACACCTTACACTTAGGTCCTATGCTGGTGTGAAAAGGGGCTATGTAAGGAGACCGTAACTTCCTTGTGTAATCCTTTGTTTTAAATAAAAATTGGGATTTCTTCTTATGATGATGTTTATGACTTTTCAAATGTCTGGATAAATATAGTATGCATATTTTTGGTGAATTTTAGAGAAAAGATATTTTAAAAAAAATGTTTATATAAACTATAAATAATTAAAAATGTGTATTGATTTTCAAAAAATGGTCTTCTACAATTATGTTCAGTACGAAATTTAGAGTCTAATAAGATCAACTTAATTTTTGATGAATAGTAAATTATGAATAGTTATTTTATGCTTAGGATTAGTAATGTTACCAAAGGGATTAGTAATCTCACTTTCAAAAGTATTAATATAATCTAGGAACCTTGATTAATTAATTTGATTCAATAAAATGGTTAAATAATGGTTTCATAAATTATTATTCAAGTATTAGTTTTTTTAGGTGAATAGTTTTTTTAATTAAAAATTAAATTAAAAATATTTAAAAAATTATTTTTATAAAATGGATTTCATTTTTGAACTCAGAGCATCGATATTATGTTAAGGTACTTTTTGGGAATTTTTCTGAAAAAAATGAATCTTTGGTGAATAGTGTATTTATTTAATAAATAAATTAAAAATATTTATAAAAATATTTTTATAAAATGGAGTTCATTTTTTAAATCAGAGCATTGATATTTGGTTGAGGAGAAATTTTGGGATTTTTCCGAGAAAGTTGAATTATCAGTGAATAGTAAACATACAATTTTAGGGTTTCGGTATGTTTAATGAAATCATAACTTAGTCATGATGATGTCATGAGATATTTTATGAGTTAGCTGACCAAAGGTCATTAATTTTTGTATTGGGGTCCCCATGTGGCCTAACATCATGGGAAATATCTTGGGAGAGCACATGGTTTTGAGAAACCCACTTATGAGGTGTCCCTTAGCCATTAATGGCTTATCACCTCGCTTTCCCTATAAATACCAAGCCATTCTCTCATCCTTTGGACTCAAAAATCATTCTCAACGAAGTTAGTGTCTCTTGGACTCCCAAGGAGTCCTCCCAAGGTGCCCCCAAGCCCTCAAGGTCCAAACCATTGAGTTTTAAGAATTACGTTTTAAGGTAAGGGATCCGACCTCTCTCTTTCTTTTCAAGTAATCTCTTTTATGTCATTTATTTTATGCTCCATGTTCTTATGTTGGAGGATGTTATTTTATATTCAACTTACTTCCATTTTAATGTTCATATGATGAGATACCCCCTCTTTCTCTCATAAATTCGTTTTAAGAATGTTTAAGTGGCGCCGTTAGGCTGCGGAATTTTTAAGGGATTCTTTCACCTTTCTCCTTTTTCAATGTTCTAATTCCATGTCCAGTCTTGAAAGTCCATTTTTGTTATGTTGTGGTATGATCTATATATATATCATACTGATATTTTATGTTCATATGATGAGAGACCCTATTTGATCTCATCAATTCATTTTTGATTATGTTTTAAGTGGCGCCGTTAGGCTGCCGAATTTTTAAGTGGTTCTTTCACCCTTCTCATTTTTCAAATTTCTACTTTCATGTCAAGTCTACCAACTTCCTTTTTATTATTTTGGGGTATTATATATATATCTATAATAATTATCCTTTATGTTGATATGATGAGAGACCCTATTTGATCTCATCAATTCATTTTTGTTGAAGTTTTATGTCGTGTTGTTAGGCTACCGAATTTTTAAGTGGTTCTTTCACCCTTCTCAATTTTCAAAGTTCTACTTCCATGTCATGTATTCCAAGTTCCTATTTATTATGTTGGGGTATTATATCTATATCTATCGTACTGAAATTTTATGTTCATATGATGAGAGACCCTATTTGATCTCATCAATTCATTTTTTGAAGATTAAGTGATGTCGTTAGGTTGCCGAATTTTCATAGGAAAAATCTTATTTTTGTCTTCCTTTCATGTTCTTCATTTCATATGGTATGTCTTTCAAATTTCATTACCATGTTCATATATCTATCACATTTTGTCCCGCTACTATTTTATGGGTCATTTATGAATGTTTGACCCATGTCCCCTCTCTTTTCAACATTTTCAAAATCCCTGTAACGTAGCCGCTGTGCTGCAGAATTTTCCTCTCAAAATGTCTCTCCCTTTTTCTCAAAATTACTTCTTGTTATTAAGTGATTACTCAAAGCTCTTATTTATACAGGGGTATTCACATATATATCAAAATGTTCATTTTTTAAATTCGTGGATTTACATACATGAAACCCGCCTTCTCTTTTTGTGGGTTTAAAGTGACATAAAGATCATGTCTTTAATGTAGTTTATAAAACATTATGATTAGGAAATGAAACCCATTTCTTTTATGCTATATGGATTGTTTATGAAATTATTGATGATGATATATGTGGCTCACAAGATAACAAAGGCACATTTAAGGGTGCGCCCTGATAGCGCTCCAATGCATTGGGTAATGATGTAACCACTAGAGATTACAATTTTCACGATATCTTGGTGAATAACCTTGATAATTTTCAAATTACACCTTGGGGATGGACCTTGGTGATATGTTCATGATTTTCTATGTTAAATGATGTATCCACATCTTAAAGTTATGAAAAATGTTATTTTTATTATGATATGCCACATGATTTCTTTCTCATGCCTTAACGTTCTTTTTCATTACATAGTTGATGTATCTCAAGTTCACATGTTAAATGTTTCTCTTGTTCCCTTACTAGGCCTTCTGCTCACCCTTTCTTTTGGTGTATGTCCCCAGGTTATGAGATGAAGTAATGAACCTAGGATGAACTTAAGGATAAGTCTTTCAAGTTTTTATGAAGAATGTTTTATGTTGTTTTCATGTATTATGTTCCTGGTTTCCAAGACACTAAACCTTAAAGATCCTCAGTTTTGTGTAATGTAATGAAATTTTATGTTATAAAAAGGATGGATGCTATATGCACCATCAAATGGCGACAAAACTGCATTTTTTTAAATAAATTTTTTTACCTGAAAATTTTATTTTGTTCTCGTACCATGTTCTAGAAAATGTTTATGATGAATAATAATGTTATAAAATTCAAAATGTATTTAATACGATTCATAATGGCTAGTTCATAATAATATTATAACAATATATCATTGTTTAGTGAAACCCGGTATTGAGTAATACACACACCATCGAGGAAGGTCACGATTGCGTGTAATGCAAGCCAAGTCAGGGCTGTGTGTAGTGAAAGATCCATTTGGTGTTGCGTATAATATAATAAAAACTTATTTCATTTATACATTAAAGAAAATATATACATAATGTTGCATCGAATAATTTCTTCAAAACAAACTTGAAAATGTGTGTAAAACAAGCCAAGAATAGTGTTGTGTATATTGTAAACAAATACGATGTTGCATAGACTACAAGCTAATCTTGGTGTATTGTACAATAAAAGACATAAAATAAATTAAAAAAAAAATATCTCATAAAATCTAGGGGTGTTACATATCGAACATGCACAATTTTTTCCTTGTATTATTCTCATGGATATACATTATAGGTATAAAATATGGTCTCCCATATAAGAGAATATAATTAGAGAATGACATATCTTAAAATAAAGATCATTTTTAGATTCATGACATCATAGAGTACATGTTGCAGAATCAAACACCATGATTTATGAAAGACCTTTGGAATAATCCAAACCTATGAGGGAAACTATGGAGAATTATGAAACTATGTGGAAGGAACAAATAAAAATGTTAAATATGTTATATATATCTCAAATTTGGGGATGAAATTATATAATGTGGGGAAAATGTTATACCCAAGACCGTACTGTAGATGGTAAACACGATATCTTGAACTACATCATAATAAATACTATACGGAGCCTTTATTCATAAGTATATTTAAATGTTAAATATATAATTTTAATAATTTTATATTAAAAATATCGAAATAAATTTTTAATTAAACATAATTATGTTATATTAAGATGAATTATTGGTATTGTTTAAAAAATTATGTGAATTGTTTAATGTACCAATTTCAATAATATTGTGAGTATTTTTCCATTGGTATGATTTAGAAATTTATGAATACCGGTTATTGAGAAAATAATTATTTTATAATTTATATTAAAATTTTAGAAATATTTATTATAATTTTGTAACCCATGATCTATATTTTTGAAATCATGTAATATTCTTACCTAAAATTATTTAAATGTATAATACATTGTTATATGAAAATTAATATTTAAAACATATATAAATTGAATAATATTCAAATTTATAATCATAATAATCCATATTATCTTATAAGAAACATTTTTTATTCATATATATTATGATAGCATAGAAAAAAGATAGAAACTAAAATAAAAGATAAAAAAGTAAAAGCAATAATAGAAGGGGTAACGTGATTCAAACATGATAAAAACATACATATAATTTCATAAATGAGGTCTTTCCAGATATAATAACTTCCCACCTCCATTACTTCAAAAAATTTCAAGCCAATTGACATGTTTAACATGTTATCCCTTTGTAATAAGTTCAAATAATTACAAAAATTCCACTCTACCCACTTATAAAAGGGTCCTCTCACCACCCCATCAAGGAACTCTTAAAAATTAGTTTTTTTATTAACAAACTACCTTTTATGAATACCATAGAATAATATTTCACTTAATTAATCATACATTCACAACATATTAGTATAATCTATTCCATTCAATGGATTCCTCTAAGAGAATGAAAAACTTCTCAGTGTAACTTCAATCTTTTTAACAACAAATTTTCCTTTTATCATTCAATATCAAATTTATTTTTGTATATATTATATTATTAATAATTTTTTTATAGTATAATTTACTTTTTTATATTATGGGAATAATATTTAACATTTTTTCACTTTGGATTAAGAAAAACTATGTTGTTATTTATGCATTGTACATACTACAACTTCCACGATGCATCGTGTTTCTTTTTCCATTAATTCCTTAAATGGATGGATATAAAAATGAGATTAATTGTTAAATATGATGTTTATGTTATAAATAAAATTATGGTTTGGCCAATTTTATATCTTATTAGTGAAATTACTAACAAATGATCATGAAAAATTTAATTATTTAAAATAACCATACAAAGAGGATAATATTTTATTCAAATTGTGTAATGTTTTAATATATGTTAATTATTTTTCTGATACATTAAAATTATTATATAAAAATATTATAAAAACTAAAAAAATATCATTTTTAGTATGTTATTATGATATTATGACAATTCCTCCCTCAAAATTAGTCATTAAATTCTAGTATGGTCATATTTATGTCTTCTTAATAATTTAAATGAACAACACAATGAATTTATATAATAAATTACTTTGGAAACAAAAATTATAGTATAAAATGAAATAAATGTTTATATAATGATATTTTTGGTTCTAAATATTCAATAACTGTATTTAATTTATTTATTAAAAAAATACACTTTGAACCTTACGAATCATTGAAACATGATTTTCTTGAGTTTATCTTCACATATAAGACTGGAACACTCATTAAAGGAGTTCTAAAACCTATAAACAATTATAAATCATAAAAAAAATGAATTAATGGTCTATTTATGATAAAATTGGTATGAATAAATAACTAAGACACTTTTTTTATGAAACTAGAACAAATGATCAATTATATTACCACTCTATGTGGAAAGTTAGATGAATTAAAAAAGAGAGTGAATATTTAATCAGAGAATAAATTTAAATTTATTCGATTAAAGATATTAATTAAGATATTTATATATATAAATTTATGATATATGATGTTAATGTGTGTTCATGGAAGTAGGTATAAGAAGTAGTGTTTTCTATCTCAAATTCCTCTCTTTTAGACAAGCATTGTATTATACGCATAATTTCCATTATGTGGTCTATATACTACCCATATGAGATGTTATATAAGGAAATTACATTATTAATGATATTTCAAGATCAATTTTAAGAACACTATTTTATTTGGTTTTGATTTAATTTTTACTCTATCCATATGTGGGGATTTTCAGTCTCAGTGTTCATTTTTTAGACTCATGTAATATTCAACAATGATTATATATTTTTATTGTATAAGTTTTCATGGAATATTTTTATTATGTAACTCATTAATGTTTTTTATATAAATGCCTATATTTTAATCCCTCTCATTTCTTAACTTTTAAGAGTTAGTACCATTGTAAAACTCAATGATTTTAATTATGAAAAAACCATGCCAAGTTATTGTAAATTAACGTTATGTGTACTTTAAAGAAAATAAATATCCATTTTGGATAATGGAATTTGGATATTTATATTGAAAAAATTCATCTTGGGGTAATCACCCTAAAAATATTTTTCATACATTGACTCAATCATCACTATGACTCACAATTATTGGGTATTATATTTAACACCTAGCTAGACTCTATCTAAGGATATGATTTTGAATATTCACATAGACTTTATTAACCATGATTTGGGGCATTTAATACCATTTTTTAGTCTCATCCAATTCAGAAAAATTATTACAATTTTAATATTCGATGGATAACCTGGAAAATAATAAGTACCATCACCATAATATATCATTGTTAATAGTAGTTCATATTGCATTAAAGATACTCCATTAATTATATATTTATTAAGGGAAGTACTCATATACATCTATATTTTTCTATTAAATAGAGATGTCTTTTAATTTAATATTTATCATTATAATGATAACTATATATTATTCAGTAAGTTGTTCCTTAGGGAAGGGTATGAAATGTATTTGTGAATCATACGGTGAATGCATTGGACATAATTAGGTTACGAGTGGGGTTGAAGTTATATATCCCCTTGAACAATTGACTTCATTCATGAGACAAATAAGGTTGGTTTAGGGGATATCTCACTTCCCATAATAGGATTTTTTTTATGGTAAAAGGCCTTGAGATCTTATTTTTAATTTCTGGAATTATGCATTGGATCAATATTGGATCAATGATAATTGTTATCAATGTTTTAATTTACATTTAGGGTTAAAAATTCCCTTATATTTAGTTGATAATGTAATATAGTTGTATCATTTATTCCTAACATATAACTTATTCCATTTTTGTATTATCAAAGATTCCATTATATGTTACTCATTACTGAGAATCTGATATCCCCCTTATTTTTATAATATCCCTTTAATTATTAGAGGATTACTATGTTTAATTTTCACGGATATGATAAGATGGTTAATTATATTATCAAAACATGTTAGTTTCATACCTTATGTTTTGAAATATATTATATATGAGTAATGAGTATTTTAACAGTACCAAACTATTATATCCTTCTATAATCCTTTTATATTGAATCAATAATTTAATATAACTAATAGAATTTTTTGGAGTCCTACAAGTGAATATATTTTTTTCGTACATTCCATTTGTAGAAACCTTTCCATAATATGTACATATTGATGGAATTTCACCATGTTGTGTTGGTCTACACTCTTAAAATAAGATTCTGTTTTTTGACGAACATAAACATCTATTACTAGCAAATAGATTTATAATAGTATATGACATTTATACATGTAATGTTTGGTTCGGTAATAGAAGTAATATATACTTAATAGTTTGACCAAAAGAAGAATAATCCATGTATATCAAGACATGTCATTTCATGAACCAACCTAGGCTGACTGTGAATCGATCACCCAAACTAGTCCACAATAAGGCTGAAAAGGAATTTTCAAACCTCATAAGAGTGAATCTACTACTAGGAACCTAGAATAACTCCATAAGGAATAAATTATCCCTTTAAAAAGAGTTAAAAAAATAACAACATAAATAAAATAAACACTAATAGTATAAAATAAATGAAATTTAAATTTACCTCCACGTGACCTCACAAGGCACCACCAACCACATATCCAAGCTCACTCCAAGAGAAATATAAGCCAATCACAACCAGAAATAAAAAAAAAATACAAATATAGGTGTTATCACCCAGATTCATAGTAGGGATTAAAATTGAGAAACCATAACTTATCCCATGAATACAAAAAGGAAACCATTTCAAGACAGTTTCAAAATATAAATATGTAAAATAAAATTTTACATTCAATTAAAAAAGTACCCGGAAAATGCTTCAGAAAACCATTTAAGTTATAATATGGAAGAAATTCAAATAAATGAAATGTTTCCCAATAAATAATTTATAAGAGGTGTCATGTGATAAAAAAATAGTTGAATAATTAAACCATATTAGAAAAATAATTTTATAAATATGACATAATGATCGAGTAAATAATAATACATTTAAAAAAGGTGTTATGAGATCTTTAGATCTTGTAGAGATTGGACATGAATTTTCTATATAAAATCATATAATAAATCTCTAACTGCACTAGTTTCTAATAACACTACCCTAAAACTCAAATATTGCCTAACTAGCTTGATCGAGGGGCGAATCCAATGATTGTAAAGTTATTTTTCAAAATTTCACTAGTTAGTGTGTACTATAAAATGGTATAGCACATGAACCCCGAGATCCCTTATAACTACCAAAGGCTTCACATGACATAAAAATAGAGATGAGTTTCATCAAGAAAGAATATAAAGAAATATCATATAATTTTCACTAAAATAATCATTTACATTCTCGCCTAAGGACTCCTTATTAAGCACACCCACTTTTTCAGTTACAAAATGAACAAAAATTCACTAGCCCTATTATCAAAAATACATTACATACAACATATTTATAACACACCAATTTTCCAATATAAGGGTCATCAATTATGAGTCTACTTCTTTTCTTTATTTAATTTAAATGTTCCAACCATAACACATCAATATAAAAGGATACACATTCCTTTTTAAAAACCATTGTCATCTAAAAAAGTCTTGTTCAGAAACATTTCATTACACTTTTACACATATTCAATTATTCATGTATATATTAGAATCCATTACCATACAGTAAATTTTCTCACCTACATGAGGGAATATATAATAGGAGGTTACCTATATATATTTCCCATATTGGTATATATTTTTATATCATATGTAATGAGAAATATATTGGGGAATTTACAATTTCCCATCATTCCTTTATAAATTTTTTTAATAGACCGAAACATATTCATGAATTTAATATATGTGTAGTGGAAATAATTTTTGAAACTAGATAATTTATTTTGGATAATTTACAGTTCAAAAATATTTTAGTAACAATAATTAATAAAAGATATTTCTGTTTGATTCATATTAAAAAATATATAAATTCATTAAAAACCAATTTCTGAGAAGCAAAACAATTTTACAAAATATATATTTTTAAAAATAAAATAAAACATAAGTTGTAATCACTATGAAATCCTAGTTTTCAAATTAAATTCTTGGGAATAAGTTATCCTACTTTAAAATTTTAGAATAATAATTATAAGGATTCATATGTTGTTTCTTTTAGAAAACCCCACATGAGTGGACCTAAAATCGACCCTCACTAACCCTATTGACTATGAGATAATATTATTATACAAAAAATATTTTTTGGATCAAAAAAGTAAACACATTTAATAAGGGAGTTAAATAAACCATGAAATAGTTATATAAAGAGTAGGAGTTGAATAAGAGAAGCCAACTACAGAAGATCACACAAACATTTATAGTAGATATCATCCCACTAGATGGAGGATAAGATTGATGTCATGTATAAGGACCCCACCTTAAAAATTAGTTAATATTTAATTTTATTCAATAATTTACAATCTTTTAGTATGATGATCTTTTCTAGTTTATTGTTTTATTGAATTAAGAAATAACTCATAAATAATAAAAACATAATATACAAAGTGGTCAGTTCTAATCATCTTATTTTTTATCCATAATATAAAAAATATATAAAAAATATTTATATCTTTTCTTATTAATTGTCAATTACATTGAACATTACTAATTCATTTCATTACCCATAATTAAATATTGTGATATTTTTTTATAAAACATGGGATGATCATAAAATCTCATCAAGGGATATAAAGTGAAAGAAAATTATTAGTTCAGTGAAATCATGAAAAGTCATTTATCATTTACTTTTATCATTAATGTTAATCAAGAATATGAAATGAAACATTTTTACCTGATAAAAAAGAACACATTTGTTTAAAAGAAAATCATTAAAACCCAAAGAGATAAATTTAACCCACTCTAGGTTACTTAAAGAGGCATATACATAAAACCCTTTCAAATTAATTTTGATAGGAATAAATATATGGAAAAATTCAAATATAATCATTAAACAATGTAATTGATATCCAAAATGGGCCCACATGATGCTATGTTATGATATAGAAGTTTTCAAGGTGTTATGTGGTCCAACACATATTTTTTGTAATGGGATTTCCTAACACTATCTATGGAACCCCATATTATGTTTTAGTGGGAATTCCTAGAACAATCTAGACCACCCCATCTTCATCAATAATAGCCCTCCTTTGTGATATTATGTCCACTCTATATTAAAATAAAATATCATTTCTTATTGTTATATGCACCACCCATATTGAAATTCTCATGTGCCATTTCCAAATAAAAAAAGTTCATCATAAATCAATTTTAAGAACTCTTTTAAACTCATATGAAGACAATTTAGGATAAAAATATCATTATTCTTTTAAAACCCATTTTCAAAATAAAACTCCCTTTTTCTTTTTAAAAACATTTTCCTTAAAAAGATATCCAAAAATATTGGTATCATTATGTATTTATTGAAACATGGAATATTTCAATGTAATCCATAAATAAAATAAATTCCATGGTGGGGGAAAATTCATTGCCTCCATGTTTGTTTAAAAAAATGAATTTTTGTTATCGTTTGTAAAATGTTTAATATATAAAATGTAAAAGATTAATTAAAAAAATGAATGAAAAAAAAATATACATAAAATTTATATTATAATACTTTAGTATAAATAATCATATAAAATAATATCAAGATTACTAACATAGAGGAATAAATATTTATAGTTAATTTAAAACACTTAATAAGTGATTTGTAAATCTAAGTGTCACATACCACTTTGAATTAATTAAATATAAATCTTCATGAACGAATAAAATTTTAAAAATAATTAAATGAAATGAGAATAAGTTAACTCATGAAATGATATTTCAATTGGTTTGTATATATTCCTCATAAAATTAGGTGGTTTGATAACATGAAAATACGCATCAACGAAAGGTGAGTGTGATAAAATCCCTTACCTTGAGTCCAAATTGTCATGAATGTCTTAATAATATTTAATAATAGACATATATTAATTATTTAAATTCTTTAGATGTACTTTATGCATTATTATTTCTTTTATTTTACAAATTTTACTGTTTTAAAATAGTACTTAAATAATAAATTTTATGTCGAGTGTGTGAACATATTCTGTTTGTGTGTTATAATCAAATATGGTAGGTCATCTATAGTAAAATGGGAAATTATTTAAAATATATCCATACAAATAATAATGAAAAAAGTATAATATTTATACATCAATTATACTTTTAAAATCAATCAAGAATGATGGTTATGAAAAATGTACAAACATTAAAATAATCGAGATAATGGGTTGAATATATGCATGAGTAACATTCCCATTTATCAATGATCATTATGGAGAGAAGGTATGTAATTTTTATATATCTAGAAATATATTTATATCATAAATACCATAATTTTTAATCATATATAATTATATATTTTTATTATTATTTATAACAAATTACATTACTTCGGGGATGTGGTTATCCATACGTCTATGAAGGACATTATCATATTATCAGTGTGTGAAAGGTAATTAAGGAAATGATATATTACAGTTTAAAAAAAATAATAATGTCATTAATATAATAAAAATTTCAATTACATAAAATATTTTTATTAAACAAATAATTATTTAATTTAATGAAATGTGTGTATGTATTACATCGCTTTGAGGACATGGAACTCCACAATTCCATAGACGAAGTTATTATATTCCCACAGAATGGAAAAAATGAATGTATGTATTATACAGTAATTTTATAAGAATAAATGTAAAATAAATAAATATATATATATATATAATAGGAAATAATTATTTCCATCATTATTCGCATCCTTTAGACCCATTAAATGGAAAAATGGACAATATCATTTTTAGAAGCAGTACTCAGTCCTTCACATGAACGATGATTGTGTATCCCATTTTATGGAAGTGTGTGAATTTGTTGGATGAATCCTTTGAAAAACTAAATTTAATTATATTTAGGATACTATGGTTATTATATAATAATTTAATAATAACAATTTAATGTGTGGAGAGTTAAATAAAACTACAATTCTCATTGATGAATATTTACACATCTTTTAGGAAGTCCTTTTTGTTTTCACCATAAGGCTTCCTTAAATTTATTTCATCCAAAAGTTTGGCTTACTGGATAATTTTTGGGATTATGGGATATTAAATTTTATGGGTTTGGATCGTCAATAATTCTTGATAGATGCTAATTGAGGGAGAGGGGAGGTGGCCTATTATAATGGAGAGAGAGGAAACAGTTAGTATTTGTGAAAATATTTGAGTGATACCCACATTGTAATTTCCCATAAATGGTAGAAATTTGAATATTATATAACTTTATAAGTGTAATAGTTTATAAAATTATATGATATAAATGGTATACAGGTTTAGGGTCATTTTTATTCTTTATGTTCAAGGTTTAATCAGTAAGTAAGATTGTTTTTAACATAATCATTATAAATAATTTTAATTTCACTAAATATTATATTCTATTAAAAACATTAAAATATATGAAATAATAAATTATTATGATTCTAAATATGGAATATATTTTTCCAAATTACAATCACATGATGTTTTATAAATTAATTGAAAATTAATCCACTCGATGGGACGACTGAATGTGTTTTTAAAGAAAAAATGTCTAAGAGATCGAAAAAATTTCTATCCAATTTCAATGTGAAATTTCTTCCAATAACCTAAAATGGATTTATTTGTGATAATATAAATAATATTACTTTAAACCTAATTTAAACCATAACATTACTATATATATAAATTATATGAAAATATAGTTTTCAAGTAAACTTCAATGTTTTTCACTATGTATCAAACATAAACCATTACAGAAATTTCCAAAAAATCAGACTAAGAAATTCATTATAATATGATTTTAAAAAATGATTTTAAATTTTTATAATAAAAACTATAATATTTCAAAATTTATTTTCAAAAATAGTATTAAATTCCAAGGCGATAAAACTGTATTTTAATAATATATAGCTTTTTATGCTTCAAATAAGATTTATACTAATCATAACAATGTCACTCTTTTTGTATTAATATTAAAAAATTATTCACTACGTAACTTTTAAATTATATTAATATATTTTAATATTAGTGACAAATTTAAATTATTAATATAAAAATCTATTATGTTAGTAAAAATCATTTTTCTTAAATACACATCCTTTATATTAAATTGGCCTTCAATTTCATATCTAATTAATTAGAAAGGAATGAATTAAATATACAAACATGTGTAAAATATAATTTCATGTTTTAGTTATTCTCATTCATTATCATCATTACAGTAGCTAGGTCATAACAATCATAATAATAATAATAGTATATTATTTTCTGGTAAGACTCGTGCATGTTTGTAACATAAGCAATCAAAGGAACTTGATGTTTCAAGAAATTAAAGGAAAACATGGTGTAGAATATAATGAATGATAAACTATGTATTTCATTTAATTCAATATATTAAATAATTTAAATTAATTTGAAAGAATATTTTTCACAAAATCATGGGATGTTATATTGTACCCCGCATAAAATTAATTTCTCCCTCGAAGTTTTCCTTGGTTATCAAATGATGAACATTTTTTGAATTAATTTTTTGAAACCAACATCATAATAAAGTGTTATTAAAAAATATTATTAATTAGAAATAAATGTATGTATGAAATTTATATGAAAAAAACCATTCAATATTTCTAAATAAAATAACATCAGTGGTAATGGAGGAAAACACAAAAAATTATATATAGTGTTTTAGTTCATTGATCACAAACATGTTAATAATCAATGGAATGTTGTGGGTAAAAAAACCATAAATATGTGATAATAATGAAGACCATTTATTCATCATAAATGAAGGTACTAGGATAAATTTTGTTTTTCAATGTCTTTTTCCTATAGTTGAAGGATTATTTCTCCATCTAAACTAAGAGAATAATTAAATATAATTGATGAAAAAAATTATATCCAATAATTATTTCCCACAATAATATCATATTTTTCTTCAAACAATGATTTTTATGAAGAAATTGTATTCCTAATGAACTAGAATCAATATTAAATGTATCAAATAATCCTCAAAAGGATAACATGATATTCCTACCATATGTATATATTAACCAAAACCAAAATGGAAAATACATAGTAAGTTAATTAAAACATTAATTTTATGTGATAATACATTAATATATAGTGTTCAATAGTAATGTAATACTGAACATAAAAGTAAAGCCATACATGAACATAAAAAAACTAAAACTCTCCCACAAAGTATTTAATAACATTATGATCACATCAGTACAAATAGATCAATGTTGGATGACTATTGTTAACTACATTATTTATTATTTATGCCTCTTTAATTTATAGTCATGATTCCCTTTACCCAACTAACAACCCAAGAAACCCTTCCTATATCCATTAGAACATTCATTGAAATTTTATTTTCCAGACATGGAAAATTTTTAGGGCTGATATCAAGAAATTATATTTGGTTTCTTATCGATTTCATACTATATTTATAATTTCTATATATATTCATATAATGGAACATATGTGTTGTCACACTGCATCTCAAATTTCATAGAAAAAATAAAAAACATCTCATCAATTTTAAATCATTAATTGTCCATAGATCTTGGAATTATTCGTTTCAATCCTTAGAAATACAAATTAATTTAATTTCAAATATCTCAAATAATAGCTAGCCCAAACCTAGTAAAACATTTAATGATTTCTTGATATACAGCCATAATACCATTATTTCGTAACCTAATATTCTGGACTTGCTTCTCAATCATTTTATTAAAACCTAATGGAAATATTTCTCAAGTAAAAGATTATATAATTTTTCATATTCCAATGCATGGAGATCATATTTATTTATAATATTCTTAAAAAAATACCAGAATTGATGTACATTAACTACAAAATAATATATCGAATGAGTTGCCTTTTGGTTTCCAAAAAATACCATGACGTAAAATATCTTATCCTATGAATTAATTGAACTATCAACTTCCACTAGGTCATGTGAACCATTAAATTTTGGGGGATGCAGCAACATAAAATGTTCGACTATAGACATGTCTATTTTTTATATATTTCGTTCCTCTCTATAATGGACACCACCTCTATTTATTTCTTGTGTCAACTGATCCATCAATGCAACAAACTAATATGTTCCAATTCCAACCATTTTGGGTTGTTGATTCGGAATTATATTTTCCTCTCTGTTCTTTCCATCTATATATTCTTATTCACTCAATGAGAAACCATTCTAAAAAACATTCTTTAGATGACGAAATGTGGAAATCGTGAAATGATACATAATTTCAACTATACCATAATGTAAAATTCTCTACTGGAATGCTATTAACATTATCAAAATCACTAAGGTTGTCTAAAACATTCCATAGATTCCAAATATAAGGACTCATCCATTAACATTACATAATCTTGAATTTTAGTCCTGAATTTAAATTCTTTCATTATGAGTATATGCTCATGTTTATAGTTTTAGAGAATTTGGACATAACTCATACATGACAAAAACATAAAAAATAAACTGGACACTTCTAATACATATCCATTTTTTCTATAATATAAAACCTTTAAAATAAATCATGAATTATTTTCATGAAAATTATCCATGACATTCAACTTGACTTCTTATATTCCTTAACCCATGATTATTCCCCGTGAAAATATTTTATAACCTATGATGGGAACATAATCTCATTAAGTGACATAAAAATAAAGGAATCTATATGTTTATTAAAAATATTAAACATAATATAACATGTACATTTATCATAAATTCTATTTTAGAGTATGAAATAAAACATCTTCATAAGAAAGAAAACATTTTCCACAAAGAAAATAATTAAAACCATATAAAGGAAATAAATATCCATTATGTGATATAAAGAGTAATGTATTTAATATTTATTCAAAACACATTCAAAACCATTTTAGTTAGAATAACCACATGGATGAATTACAATATTATCATTACCAAATTAATTGGAGAGTAATGACGGGCTCACCCAGTGCTATCTAGGCCACCCCATGTCAAGCTATAAAGGTCTATCTAGATGTTATCTGAGACACCCCATGTTAATATGTAATTGGTTTTCCCAATACAATATGTAACACCCCATGTTAATCTATAATTTTATTTCCTGACACTATCTGTGGAACCCAATCATAAACTATAATGGGATTTCCTAACACTATCTAGGAAACCCCATGTTTAGCTATATGGGGATCTCTTAGTGCAATCTAGGCCACCGAATCATGTAATGATCAAGTACCACTTTATGAATTAAATAATTTATTCACATAAGCCTTTGAAAATACTTTTAAACTCAAATGATTTCACTTTTGGATAAAAATTCCAATTTCCTTTTAAATACTTATTTTAATAAAAATAACATATTTCTTTTGAAACCCGTGTCCTATAAAAAATACCCAAAAATAAAATTATTATTTTTTATTTATGGAAACATGAAATTTTGAAAAGGAATATTAAAAATGGAAGTGTTTGTAGAAAATTCATTTCCTCCATGTATGTTTATAATTGAGAATTTCTTTTTTCATTTGTCAAAATGTTATGAAAAAAGATTATTTTTTGAAAACCATTGTATCAAATTTAAAATATTCTTAAAAGTTCAATTATAATTTTTTTTATATAAATACAAATATCAAAAAATATCAAAAAAAAATTATAGAGTGGATAAGATTTTGAAATCAAATCATTGAACATATAAAAAAAGTTTTTTTAATTTATTTTTCATATTCCAATTTGAGGTAATTTAATAAAAATCCCTATGAATGTATATAATTTAATATAACATTATATAACATTATAATAGTTCAATTAATTTTATGATATGTAAAAGGGAATTTATATAAACTTCATAATAGAATTTGGGTCTATATCATTTTAGACACCATGAAATGTGTTCAATGCACTCTTCAGTAGAGTGAATATATGATTCTCACATAGACAACAATTTTCATGTATGAGTAAATATGTTTTCCCTAGAAATGAGGAAGACGGAGGCTAGATTTCTATGTGCTAATATACAACTCCATACCAATGGATAAGTGGAATCATTCACCCATCCAAAAGATGGTAGTGGATTTCCAAATTAATGAAAAAATTGTGTTGACCCCTTAAATTCCATTTACTAGTTTCATCGGAGCATACATGGTATATTTACCATATCAAGAAGTGTAAATCTCTTCACAATCATCGATTTGACTCATCGTGGAGCCCAAACCAGCTCACAGATCAAAATTTATGGCACTTGATAGTCAGATAAAATTTCACAAAGGGACCTACATGAGGGACCAACGCTGAGGACCTATGTGGAGGACCTACGTGGAAGAGTAATTTCTACACCCCAACGGGAGGGACCAATATAAAGGACCTGCGTGACAGACCTGCACGAAAAAATTTCCTTTGACAAGGTCCCCTCTTTTCCTATAAATAAGGCCTTTGGTCTCCCCATTTCATAGACGGAAAAAAGTTAGAAGAAGTCCCAAAGCTTGTATTACGTAGCTCATTCACCAAGATATCCCAATTGTTCTCATGTAGCTCTCTAAAACACGAGAGAAGAGAGAATTAAATGGAAAATCATGGTTCAAAGTCCCATCACGGTCTAGAACACATGGACCTGCACAGAGCACATGTGCGCCACACCAGTGCGGCACATCTTTGCAGAGCACCTGCACACCGCACCTACGCGACACACCTTGGATGAGCAGCAGTGCGACCCACCTTGGTAGAGCACCTGTGCAATGCACCTATGCGCCACACCTGTTAGAAGCACCAGTCTGACGCACCTTGGAACAACACCTGTGAAATGCACCTATCCAGTGCACCTTGGTAGAGAATCTGTGTGGCACACCATGGTAGAGCGCCTGCGTGACACACCTATGTGACACACCTTGATGGAGCACCATCATAACACACCTTAGCGAAGAACCTATATGCCACACCTACGCGGCCTTGCTGGTCCATACGGCAGGGGTTGTGCCCCAACCCCCTCTTAGGATCAGTGCCAGGCTATTGTCCCAGCCATTTGGGTCGGTCCCTTCACTTCCATCACTGATCCCCATGAGAAATAGAGATTCACACCATGAACATCTTGAATCCAGTTGATGACATTTTCCATTGCGCCCTTTATGTGGCCCAACATCCAACTTTTCAATACCATGTTTTGAGACATTCCATCACACTCAACGAAGTTCCTTGATTCGAATTACTTCTTTTTGTTCCTTTAATATATTATGAGTTTGGACTCTCCTTATTGATCCCTAGAGTACCTTGAGTCGATGCACTCCTCAAGAAACTACTCAAACCATATGACCTGACTCATATTCCAAGTTAAATTCCAAATGGGAATCCTCTTTAAGATTGAGCCCCAAATGATTCCCAATTGGGAATCCTCCTTAAAAGTAAGCCCCAACCAATCCTCTAATAGGAATCCTATATAATATTAAGCCCCAAAAAATCTCAAAATGACATCCAAACTATTATAAGCCCCTCACCTTCACCCCTTCTTTCATACATTGGACCCTTTTCCAATGTAAATAGAATAGATGGAAGGTTCGTCACCTCACCCTCTTCCATGATTGACGCATCCTCTTCCTTCAGCAGGGATGAAATTTTTGAAATTGTGAAGTGTCATTGTTGAATATTTCACACCCTTTTGTTTATCACATCGATCATGACTCATGTGGGCTTAGACATACTTTATGGTTGCAACATGTGCACAAACACTCATTGGATGAAACTACAAAAACTTTGATTCCTGTTCAAGCCTGGATACAAAGGAATATCTTTCAGAGCCTTAGCTCACTGGATATTCTCTTCAATAATCCAACCCTAATACCCCCAATTTGGGCGTCCTCCTAAGGAAATAATTTCCAAATTCAGTCCTTAAATCATCAAGGCATCCTTTTTCAAGAAGTAATCCCAAAATCATTTGTCTAAAAAGACAATACTCTCTTATGAAATTTATCAAACTATGTGGGATTTGATTCCAATTCATATGGGATAGGTAAGAAGCCTCCTTGATGTTCAAACCCAACACATTATGTCTACCATATTCTCTTTGGTCCATATTCCTAATAGGGTATGGTCTTACTTGGAAGCCCATATCACTTCCAATTTCCTTTGGGCAGCTTCAGCATAAGTCCCACACTATATTTCAACTAAGCACCTTCTGCTTAGAGATCCTTATCACATGAACTTAAAAGGTATGATATTTCCTATTAATTGAAAAAAAACTATGAGGTTTCTAATTCCTTTCACAAGGATATGCAGGTAGCCCATTTTAGGGGCATGACCCCAAGATCAAAACAATCCTTCATCTCCCTGGATGAAAAAATATTTCAGAGTACCCCACTGAGTGGCTTAAAAAACCAGTATCATCACTATGATGACTAATAAAATCTCTAATCAATATATTAGAGGATACCATTAATGGAAAACCTAAAATACATACATTTATATCCATTAATAAAGAACCTTGAATACATATTGATGATTCTTAAGTTTTACACATGTTAATAAGTGATTATAAATTCTAATGGATAATTATGATATACATGGTGAATTAATAAGGTTTCATGAAAATATTTTAATTTTACAATGAGATTCCCATAGTAGACAATAATTCCCCCCAAAAGGGTGTGATGAGTCCAACTCATCTCGACCAATTCATGTTCTTATGTATCATAAATTTCAAAACATAATGAACGCCTGCCTTGGAAAGAAAGTCCTCTTTGAATAAAAAACCACTGGAAGTTTCCAGTTCCATGAATATATCCATTGGAAACCATCTAGAAATAGTGATTCTTAAATCTAGAAAGCACATTTAATATAACTATGAAAGAAACATCAAAATATTCTATAGTGTAATCATATTGAGAGAAAATCCATTACATTGAGTCTGATTTTTCACGTGGGTCTTTGTCTTCCTTAATAAAAAAATATGTCATTTAGTTTAATTATTCATAACCTTTTTCATGTTTATTAATTTATTTATTAACTTATATTTTTTATTTATTAAATAATATAAAAAATTATGTTTAAATCCATATTTTTTACAACATTCGGTTTATATATCAAAAACAACATTGGTTGGTCAACAATGGTAAAAGGTGAAATTATTAAAAACATATCCAAATTAATAATCATGAAATTAATTTTCATATTTATACATCAATTGTTCTTGTAACACCAATCATAAAATTTTGTTCTGAAAAAAGAACCAATGTTATAATCATGGAGATGGAAGGCCATACACACGCATGAGTAATGTTGCAATTTTTCAATGATCATTATTGATCGAAGGTAGGTACCATTTATATTAAAAAAATCATCATTAAATCATAAATAAAATATTTATTAATAATATATGATAATATATATAAATCTTGTGATGTTAAAGTATTCACAAAACTTAAATGATGTGATAATTTACACGTCAATGAATGACGTTATCACTTTATTCTCTCTCTGAAAAGTTGATCACGAGAATTATATATTATATTTCCATAAAGGTAATAATGTAATTAATACCATATATATATATATATAAATATAATTTATATAAAATATTTTTATCGAAATAATCATTAATACATTCCATGTGAAGTTTTAACATATCACATCACTTTAAAGAAGTAGTATTATACACATCCACGAACGAAGTAACCGTATTCCAACAAAATCGAAAGAATGAAGGTGTTTGTTTTATAATAATTCTAGAGGAATATTTATATCAAAAATAACATATATGTAATATAAAAATATAAATTACATCATTATTACCATCCTTTAAAGTTGGTAATGGAAGAACTATTGACATTTGTTCGCATAGAGATAGTCTGTCATACTTACAAATGATGATTGTGTATCTCATTTGATAGGACTGTTTGAAGGTGTAGGTAGGAACATAAACCAAAACAATATATCATTATAATTATAATAATTATTTTATTATATATTAATGATAAAATAATAATTGAAATTGGTGTATAAATAAATATTACAAAATAGATCATTGAAGAATGTTACATCTTCTTTGGGTAATGCATTTTGGTTTGCACAAAAAGAATTTCATGGATTTCATTGACCCAAATTATGCCTCTAGGATTATAAGAGGGATGTTAAGAGAATATTTTTTGAGGTATATTAATGAGAAAGGTTTTAATAGTTGTGAAGAGAGGGGGATGAATGGTGGCCTCTTATAATGGAGGGAGATGACACACCTGGTATTTTTGAAATGATTTGAGTGCTCTCCATGTTTTACATTTCCCTTAGAGGTATAAAGTTGACAATTATAGTACATTATAGATTTTATATTCTAAATATTGATATAAAATATTTTTTATTCAATTGTAGGGCCATTTTTACACCTTATTTTATATGTATAATCATTAAGTAAGCTTGTTTTTAACATAATCATTGTGATTAATTATATTTTCATTCCCTAAAATTTAGTAATAAAATAATTTAAATAATTATTCATTAAAAATTTTGATGATTTAAAATTTTTTAATATATTTTAAAAAAATAAAATCAAATATGTGGTATCATATAATTAAAATTAATTCCACATATGGGATGACAAATACAGTTTTTTATGTATAAATGTCCAAAATTCTTAAATGTTTTTGTATCCAATTTCAAAGTGAAATTGAATCCAATGATATAAAATGGATTTATTGAGTATTATTTAACTAATTATGCTTTAAATCAAATTTAAAGTATAAATTTACAGTATATATAAATTATACAAAAATGTAGTTTGTAATTAAAATTTGGTGTTTTACACTTTTCATCAAAAAATGAAATTTCTCAAATAATTTCAAAATTCTCATCCAAAGTAAATAATAATAATAAATTTTCTAAAATAATGTTTGTTTTTTCAAATAAAAATTATAAATGTTTGTATATTTAGTTTTAGAAAAATTATTACATTAAAAGGCGGTAAAAATACCCTAAAAATATGCATATTTTTATGCTTAAAATATGTTTTTTATATATCTTATTCCTATCAAACTAATTTGATAAATTTCAAACCAATTGAGTAAATATATAAAGTTTACAATTGATTAATATTTTTCAATTATATTTAATAATTTAATTTATTATATAAACATTCAATTCTTGATATAAAAATAGTTTTTTTATAAATACACGTCATTTGTATTAAATTTGTATTTCTGTTAACATGTAATTAATTACTGTCCAATTAATTAATTTTATAAATTTTTTTAAAATAAAATTTCATATTTAATTTTATATCATCCATTCCTATCATTCAAATAGCTTGGTGATAAGTATCATAAAAATATTAACAGTATATTTTTGTCTAATAATACATAGGATTTTGAGTGACATAATTCATTAATGGAACTCGATGTTGCGTGAAAAAAAAGATAAACATGGTGTGGAATGTGATGAATTATAAACTATGTATTTTGTTTTAGGATATAAATTAATGAAATTAAATTAATTTTATGGAATATATTTCATAAAATCTGAGGACATTACATCATGTATGGATGGGAGCCATCCATTGCATTGAGTGAGAGGGGATGAGAGACAGCATGAGAGGGAAGATGAACCCCATTTTTGGTTATTAATTTACCAAGGGAAAATTGGTATTTAACGTTATTATAATTATATTAATATCTAAAATACACATAGTGTAAATTTTGGTTAGACGGTGTGCTAATCATGCATCCTCTATTGGGAATTTGTAGAACCAGACAAGGGTAAGTATTATGTTTTGAAAAATGTGTTCCGACGATGTTGTTGGGTCTTATAAAATGATATAATATGTTATATGGTTTACGAAAACATGATATTTAATGATGGGACTTGATTTCCATTCCCCAATTCTCAAAATGTCATTGGGAAAACACATATAATTATAGAGAAACCAAAAGAATTAAAAAATTAAGAGAAATCAATGATTAATTTCTGGTTTGAGTGTGAAAATTATCCCTAGAAAGATCGTTTTCACCACCCAAATGTCCAAAATGATTTATTTTATCATAACTAAAACCAGAGTAATCCACTATATAGAGGAAGACACACAATACCCCTAGACTAAAAAAACACTAACATTTATTTTTAAAACCAAAAACAACATAATCTGAAAATATAGTAAACTTAATAGCATGAAGCATTAAATTAAACTTATAAGATAGAAAAACTTCTAATTCTAAATAGAAACATAAAAATTGGGGCACAGTATCCCCTGACATAGAAACCATCAAGGAAACAATGTTTTTTGGGATCTCCATAAGCATCGGTCATAAAACCTATGGTTATGGAAAACCCAACTATGATGGTCATGGTCATGAGATGTATGAAAATGGAATTTTCCCATTGAGAAGGATCTAAAGGTTATGATAACTATGATATATTTCTTTCGGGTTTTTCCCATAGTTATAGAATTTTGATCAAACATTAATTTCCCAAATGGCCTTTCCATTAAAGATAATTACAAAAATATATACAACAATATCATCTAATCCCAAAAACAATAACTTCACTAAACACCACATCCAAAACATAAAAAATATGAAACAAAATAATAATTAATTAGGGATATCACAAGAATTAGTTTCATCCAACTAAGCTATAAGGTTCAGCAATAGAGTGGAACTTGAACCACGTCACATCCTTCGAAAATCCCATAAAACCCATATCAAATAACCCAAATGACCACATGTTTGAATGGATTTTAGTGTTTTATAGCATTAATCCCTCTTATTCCATGGGTTCCCACACTGATGGAACTTCCATAGCATAATCTCTAATGAATCATGTGATACAAAACACAACAACTATTTCATAACACATCCGGATGGGCTAAACAAAACTTTCTTCCTTTTCCAATTATTGGATTAACCACCCAAACTACTAAGGATTTATCAGACATCTACAACCATTGGTTATTTTGAAAAACTTGGTTCAACTTGAATATTATTCCCTACCAATTCATAATATGTATCATGGAATGAAGGAACTACCCGATAACGTTTTCATCAGTGGACCCTTTAGATGATTCACGCCTTTATGAGTTCATCATAAACATGATATAGAAGATATAAAACTAATATTAAAAAACACTTAACATACTCCCATACCATTGAATTATATTTATTTTGTTAGTATAATTTCATACCCACTGTTACCATCATGACATTGAATAATTACTATTGTATGAAAAAATTTATGAAGATTTCTCATGAGTGGAATATTTTTTGGTTATATCTAAATAATAGAATTTTACCCTTTCCAACATAATAATTATAAAAAAATATTCACAAATATGGGATTGCGATAAAAAATAAATCTCAAAATGAATTAAGATCTTCCATGTATTTTACAATTATTCCTTGACATTCCCTATCTTTGGATTCCCAATGAAATGTGGAGGATTCGACTCTACAATCATCTTTATGAAGTCCTAATACTGGGTAATTGGATGAGAACCATTATTATCCATATCTCGAATAGATGAACCAATTACTAGGATGATACTTGATCAACCTAATTGATTGTAGAGGAAGATATATCTGCAGATCGTATTCATAATTTGATAATGTTTAGTGAGGAAATACTAAAAAACAAGAATGAAACAGAATGAAAACATATTATAAACACAAAATCCACATCCTAAAAATGATAATTAATAAAAACTCAAAAAACTATTTCAAACATTCTCCTAGTATCTCATAAATAAATACCCATAATGAAATCCAAAAACACAGATGGGAATCATTGAAGAATATAAATTTATAACAATGAATCAATTCAATTTTTTAAAATACACCTCGAAAAACATAATAAAACATTTAATGTCAAAAAATTACTAAGGGAATACTATGTAACATAAGACATGTTTCCATACCCATCTCCACAATCCACGTCAATTCACACATGCAAGTATATAGTTTCAAACACATAAACAAATATAATAATGTTCCTTAGGAATAAAAATGCTCAAATAATATATGGGTCCATATCAAGTTATTTCTTATATAATCAAAAAATTTATAAACCACCTCTTCTTCATATTTTTTTTATAAATCCACAATTTAATTTTGATTTCCAAAATTCAGACAACATTTATAAATCCAAAACAATTTCCATTGTTTTATAAATCTATATAGGGTTTTCTTTTCATAAATTAAACATTAATTAAACAAATATCATTTAAAATTCATGGGAAGAATCCTTAAAGAATTTTATCCAATATCAAGAATAAATTTAGGAAAAATATCATACAAATAATCAAAACATAAAATAATTAATGTAAGTGATATTGTACAAATTTTTGATATATCATTTGGAAGAAAATTTGGTAACCATATGAATCACACTGGATTTTTAATGATGAGGAAAAATAGTTTACCCATGGTATTACAGACCTTGAGAAGTAAATGTGAACTCCCCCTAAATCCCTAAAAAATATAATCTAAACTCTGTGTCTTCTCAAAGAAACTCAAAAATTATCAAATACAATCCTAAACACTCTAATAAAGATATATATGGTCAACAAAATCTAATAACCAAATATTTGATTCAAGGAAACATCATCTTTGACAAATCAAGAAATTCAAGAGTCCTTCCAAATAGGAATTGGTGAAGCACCAAACAGTGACAAGACACTTGAAATTTGAACATACTACATTCCATATAGTAAATGACCCCAAATTAAACGAGAAATCTTCAAAAGATATCCAAGATTACTATGGTGAAAAATTGAACTACTCTAATACCATTTTTCATAAACCAACATTAGTAAACTCCAAACAAATCAGCCAATAAGGCTCACAATGTGGCTGAAGGGGCATTGTTGATCCTTATCACCTAGAAACCTGTTTAATTCATTAATAATAACTGATTTGGGAATTAATTTCTCCATAAAAACGTGTAGAAAATTAATAGAGTCAATATAGTAAACATTAACAATTGAAAAAAATGAAAAACAAACCTATATCTATGTGACATCATGGGAAAAAATGAACCATGGAACTAAAATCACTACAAGAGAATCAAAATCCATGATAATTTCGAAAAAGAAATGATAGATATTTTATTGTGAACATTGAGATTCTCTATAGGAAGGGAATAATAAAATAAATTCCCTATTACATTCTTTTAAATAGGAAAACATTTCATGCTAGATTTTAAAAAAATATTTCAAATATGGATTTTAATTCTTTCAAAACTTGTAGTAGAAAAAATACTCAGAATTTTTTTTCAATTTTTTATTTTTAAAATATTTTTCAATGATTTTTTGATTTTACATTAACAAATTTATAATTTAATATGGGTGATAAAAAGTTTCCTAGTAAAAAATTATAATAGTGACATTATTTTATATATGTAACACAATGATATAGAAATATTTAATATATTTAAAAAGGGTGTCAAGGATCTTATGAGATAGGAAATATGAAAGTTTAAATTTTTATATTTATTCAAAAAATAAATATCCACATATTCTATATAGAAACAAATTATCCCTAAAAATCAGTGACACCCACACTTGCTAGACATAGGTGAGCATCCCATCAACTATCAGGTTATCTATCTTAGGTTCACTAGTCAGGGTATAATCAAAAATATAATTTCATTTGTACATTGATATCCCTCATGATAACACATATATTCCCATGAAATAAAAATATATATGAGTATTATCAAGCTATAGTATACAAATGTATTGCATACTTTTCACTAAATCAACTATCAAAATTCTCATATGATAAATCTCTTTTAAGAAAAAGACCACCCCCTTTTCAGAAAAAACGTTAATTTACAAGTCCCTTTACTAGTATTACATTACATATCACAAATTTATCACACACCGCATTTACAAAACATGGGGCATGTCATTTGATGGGTTTTCATATCCTAAATTCAATTTAATATTCCTAATGGGCCTTGTCAATTTAAAAGGAGTACATTTTCATTTAATAACCATTTTTTCTCTAATCATTAAAGTTCCAAAACAATTGTACAATTACCTACATAACAAAATATATATATATATATAATAACCCCATTTTATAATATACATAATCATACAACTATGGTTAATATGTGTATAGAGGGTACCAATATATATTCTGATATATGTATATTTTTTTAAGTCAAATTAAATTATCCAAAAGATTAAAATACATTCAAGAATTACTAGAAAAAAACATGAAATTATGGCTTTATGAAAATTGGTCAAAACACTAAAAAATCTATGGGAATTTATAATTTAAATAGTAGAAATATTTGAAGAAAACAATCAGACATTTATGATAAATTATATTTCAAAACAAGTATAGGAACATGCTTTAAAAAAAGAAACCCATGATAGAACATTAGGGGAAAATACAGAAGATAAGTGATAATCCATTTTTAGGAACCAAAACAATGTTACATAAAATATTTTTTTTATAAGAAATAAACTTAAAATCACTATGAATTTATTGATTTCAAATTTATGTTTCACACATCAGATAACCAAATCATAAAGGTTGGAAAAAATTAATAAATGGTATACAAGATTTCACCATTGGATAACTATGCATAAATGAACCTCCAATCAACCACCATAAACCCTAGGTCCTAAGAGAAAACTACAAAATAACAGTAATCATGATAGGGGTTTTTATAGGTCATGTAGGCTACAATGGGGGAAAAGAAACAAAGAAATATGGAGAGAAATAATATAGTAAGAAGAAGTGAATAAATCTGTAGATGGTATCAAAAAATATAGGAGATGGATTTCCCCCAATAGAGGGAGGTGAATAGGTAGGTTTTTCATAGATTAGATCCCTCTAGGGAATCCATCAGGAGGGGTGAGGGAGAGTGTATGAGGTTGGAAAAACCCCTATGGAGTTTTAATTTACCGAAAAAAGTGTATTACACATTATTATTATTGTTATTATTATTATTATTATATTTTAAAATAGATCATGGTTAGATCACGCGGTTTAGAAAATTGTGTTCCAAATGTGTGTCCTCTATAGGGATTCTAGAGCACTTATCAACGGTAGGACACATGGGTTGACCAACCCTGCACTAGATTTGTGATTGGGTCTATTAAAATTAAATATTTCATTCCATGGATTCATCATAGTTAATAAAAAGTGATGTGACAAGATCCAAATTCCTAAAAACTCGATGTTTTAGAAGCAAAACACCAAGAATGATGTCAACTCCCTTCTTTTCATGGTCATTCACCTAGGCTTCTGATTCATGCATAGTCTGGTCCCAATGGAAATTACATACCCTCTCTTTATTTTACGTCTATTATATTGTTCCTTGGTGAATGGTCGTACTATGAATCGTCATCTATATTCTGCTCCTTGAAGTGTCTTTTTGGTCTATGCAGTAAAAAAACATTTTGGCCTAAAACCCTTGAAGGGGGCCAAAGGATTTAAGGTGGCCCTACAGGAATTATGGTGTCATATATGGCTTACTGTTCTAAATGTCATGGGTGTCCCGAAGTCCTTAATGGACCTCATGGCCAAACTAGTGGCCCAAAAGATGAAATGGAAGAATATTTCATCTTGCTACTGTGTCAAACAATACCTAATACAGTTCTTACTAAAATTTATTCTATTGTGACTACTATGGTACATATTATAGTACCTACTACAATAAATACTATAGAACCCCATAAATTATGGGTCCACCTAGTCATGAACCAAAGACTCATAGATGGACTATCCAAGTCCACACTTATCAGGCTGAGGCACTTGTGCAACACACAACATTCCTAGAAATCTATTTTTAAACAAATTTATTTAATTTATTTAAAATAGAATTGTATGAGATTATTATCGCATAAGTATAGTTAAGACATAAAATTAAGTTAGATAATTAATTAATTAATTTTTCAATTTCAATTAATTTATCATAGTTATAATTAATTGAAATGAATATTTTATGATCCAAATGGTTTCAAATTTTCTTGTTTTACTTGATTACAAGAATTACCAAACTGTACGTGTAATATATTTATTTAATTTAGTTATTTATTACAAGGTCATAAAGTGGTATTTTTCATTAAAATCAATATTATGATAATGAAATCATCCCTACCTCCTTTATTATGTACATTATTTCATATAAAAAAGATTAATTTATATAACCTTGAAACCCCAGTACCTATCACTTGTGTGTGACTGAACATTTGTAAGTGATGGATTTCCCAACTAATAGAGATTGTTTAGAACTAATATTTATTAGAATCCAATTAAATTGATACATAGGATAACAAAGAGATACCTCAATATAATCTAAGAATGGGCCTATGATATTTTTCACCATGGTGTCAAGGTTGGTTTATCACTATTCTATAATAAAAATGGTAGATGAAATTTATTAATCATATCATTAATTTGATTATTTTTTCAATGCATGGAAATTTATTTATTTAAGTGATGTATGCATTATTTATATTCATATATAAATTTAATCGCATAAATTAGATTAATTCTCAATCATAATATTTTTAAATAAAAGGAAAATTAAGATATTTTTTTAACATGTATAATTAATTAATTATGTATAATATCATATAAAATAATTTACTACTATACAAATATAAAAAAGATACTAGCTATTAGTATATGAATAAATTAATTATCTGACATATATAATTAATTATGTAACTAACATAGAATATTTACAAGTATGTGATGCTTAAAATAAGTGAAGCTTAAAAATATATTAAATAAGAAATTCATAAATTAAATATTATGTAATAACAATTCATTAATATTATGAGTTTAGGAACAACCATAGTTAATGTTTTAGTTTTTCATTATTTTTTAAAAATTCTAATTATCAAGGGGTCTTAATAGATATAATCGTATGATGTATCAAAATTTATATTTAAGGAAACAAACATAGTCTATTTAAAAAAAATTGTGTAATTTTTGAAGTAAAATTTTCAATAATATTTTATAATGGGGAACTCCACTCAACACATTAAGAAGTTGAAATTTATTATAGAAGAAAATTAAATATAACATAAATATCACTGAGTAATTTTAATAGCAATAATATTTGTTCAGAGAAGTGAATTTTTCTTATTTTTCAATAGAATATCTTTTTGATTGAACATTTCAGATCCAATAGTGATCTATTTTTTGAGTTTAAATAATATAGAGAGACATTTACCTAATTAATAACATCATAACCTATAATAATGATAAAATAAAAACATTAATTTTTTTAATTTTTGTAAATAGTGATGTGTAAAAATACATAGACTTTATTATGATATTATTTTGATAAGAAAATTTCTTTAATAGAGTAATTTTCCATGAGTGGTATAATAGAAAGGACATTATACTACTATAGGAAAATGTGTTTTTGTACAATGTATCATTTATACATTGTATTATATTATATTATATGTTTGAAGTTATAATGAAGAAATATGAGTACTTAGATTCATTTGACTTGAGAACACATCTATATGAACATGAAAATAAGAGATAGAGAGAGAGATATAGTGGAAAATAAAAAATTGGATTTTTACCATATTATAGTTTAGTAAAGCGGATGTTAAATATCATTATTTGGATCATGTACTCATGATGATGATGTATATTGACTAGTTAATTATTTTGGGATTTAAAATGGATAAGAAATTTTCTATTAATCTCATATTATCATTCTTACAAACCATATTCTCCATATTCATTAATAACTATAAAAACAACATTATTGAAATGATGGCCAATAATTTATTGGCTATAGTTTTCCATGTTGATTTTTGTTGGTAAGAATTTTGTTCTTCAGTCCTTATGGAGAATTAAGAAAAGGAAATCATTGAAAAGGATATAACATGATTAAATTAAATGGATCCTTTTAAGTAACCTTCAAAGAATATAAGATTCAGATAGTGAGTAATGGATAAAGGGCTCTCTACTTCATATGTGATATGTAATGAAACTTGAAGTGGAATTTTGATTAAATGACTAAGATGAAAGTAGTATCTTCTAAATCATATATATTCATCATTGGATGTAATATCTTTTCTATGGTATTAAATAAAATATCTAACTCACATATTTTTATCCAAATATATAAAACAAGTAAGATCATAATGATTATAATATGTATAGTGAATATTCATGTTTTTGATAAGGATTGACTCAAAATTCAACTAAATAAGTTCAAAAAATCATGTTTTCGAAGTGGATTGACTCTAATAGAACAATTTCCTTATATTGGGAATTACATAATCATTTATTTATGTGTATAATTATAAAGATAATGGGAAATTATTTTTTGGAATAAAATTAAGATTATTACGATATATAATAATGAATTATTTATTTAATTAGAATTTGATAAGATAAATAGAATGTGTTAAATTAATAATGAATATAATATATGAGTCTCAAATATGACCCAGTTGATGAATTATTAATTTAGGATCATGAAATATTATAATATATTGTCTATTATATACCAATAAGGGTGTATAGATTGTTTTGATAAAAAATTATTTTGTGTTTTACATTACTACTTATAAAGTATTAATATAGTGAATAAATTAAAATATAAGTATGATATAGAAAAAAATCATCTATAAATAGTTTATAATGATATTTGGGAACTATTATAAATAGAATCTAGAGGTATACTCATTTACTTCTTGATATTACATTAATGAATTTTAAGAATCTGAATTAGAGTGGAGAATATGCTTAGTCTGAATAATAGATTACCTAGGAAGGTTGTACACAATGTATTATAATGATGAATTCATAAATAATTTAAATATAGAATCGTTTACCTCCTAAAATCACATTACCATATAGAGATTTTTTATTTTATGTTAGTAAATATATGATCACTAAATAGTACTATATGTATTCGAAGTCTTCAATTATTTATTTCATCACATAATTCATTAATTTTAGTGTTAACACCTAAAACATTTCTAACAATAATGGAAAATATATATCATATAAGTTATCTATTAATGAAATGAATAATGTCATTGATTCTTGTGTTTTGATGCATGTCGTATGTTAAGGCTAATTTTAAAATTATTAAAACATCAAGAGAAAAATAGTGTGTTTTTATGTTTTATAATGTAAATAAATATATAAATACCCAAAAGATAGAATATTATTTTATAATTTTTGAAGTATATTTCTATATGAGGTAAAGATATCCCAATTAGGGAAAATGGGTGAAAAATAGTTATATATGCAGTCCTGGCTTCAGATTGACAATAGTTGGAAAAGATAAACCCAAATTACCAAAAAATAATGGGAGATATTTATTATAGTCACATATTTTATATGAATTATTAAAAGATTTTATTCTATTAACTAGATTATTTTATATATTATAAGTAGGAATAATTGATTTTAATTTTACAAGAATGTTATAATAGGAAACTTGATTAAATCAGGAGGTATATATGAACTCAAATTGGATTCATTGTACCAAATAAAGATTTTCATTATTTTTGTTATCTAGCTAAGGGAAATATAGTTGATCGATATTAAAGATTAAACTAAATAAGGATGGTGAATCTATTACCTGTGAGGCATGATTGGTTCCTAATGTTCTAGTGAAACTCCCATGTATAATATATGATGGAAAATTTTCCGTAATAACAATTGTAAAATATTTTATAATTCTATTTTCAATATCATCGACCAATAGTTATTAATTTTTCATAATGGATGAAAAAACCACTCTGCATGAGGGATCCTTTATAGAATATTTCAATATCAAATATCCAAAAGTGTTTGTGATACCAAATAATTGAAATTAAGGTATGAATGTTGCAGTGATCAATATTTATGTTAGAAAATGTATCCAAATCATGGAATACTCATGTTAAGTAATCCATTCGATAATTTTATTTTATTATGAATAAATTTGTAACATATTTCAATAACTGGTTGTTTGTGTACTATTGTTTTCCATATAAAATATGATGTTGGAATATATAAAATTTTTATCCTCATAATTTGTAAATAGTAAGTTAAAAAAACAATATTTCTCCAATAATGACATAATGTATAGACCCCTATTAAAAATTTTAAAATATTTTTGTCTACGAGGTTTTATTATTATTATATATTTTTTAATTATATTTCATGTCGTATTCTCATAATTTATTAATATTTACCTTTCATTATAATAAGGCATATCATGTTTTATTTTAGTTTGGTTTGGTGCATGATTAATGATAATTAAAAACATATATACTTATTAGAAATCACAAACTAAAATCATGGGATGTTATAATGGTTTCCTTCATGGCCATATATCGATGAAAAAATAATTTCCTTTCCAACTTTTTTATTTTAGATAAATGATGGAATTTTATGGTCATGAAAACAAGACTAAATTATCTTAGTTTAATTATCATATTAAAAATATCATTTTTTTAGTTTTAAAATATTTAAAATTTAATACTTGTTGAAATTTTCCTAGAAATGACTCGTGTGGGACTTATACCAAAGTTTCTCTATCTAGTTCTACATGAAAATTTTGTATAGTGAATGTTTGTTGGGGAGTAAAATAGATTTGAGTACTAGTTATATTCATGGACAATTTAATGAATTATCAATTTTTATTAAATAATTAATGGGCTTCTTAGTTGATATGGTTCCATTTTAGAAAAAACAAATCTGGGTGAGACAACAGGTTTAAATCATAGAATCTTTCATCTATTTCCTTAAAGAGAGAGTCCTAATTGTCAATGGAAAAATGGTTGAATATATCCTAAGTATCTTACCTAATAAGAAGTAAAATCATTAACATATCTTATAGGATGTCTAGTTCTCATTATCAATGGAATATATGATAAGAAATGAGTACACTAATGTTAATAAACCAATTATGTGATGTGGGACACCATGAATGAGGCTTTAGTGGATGAAACCCTCAAAATATTTATCAGGGATAAAGAGAATAAAGCTGGTCTTTTAGGAAATTATATAATTCTTAACAATGTACATTGGTGAATAGTGTAATGCACTAATATTTTATTATATATTTTTATAAAAATAAATTTAATCTACTTGATAGTTTTCAATACCTACAACCTTGAGCCGAAAATATATATAATATAGTATATCGGGTTTCTCGAGATATTAAAATGGATTTTATAAGTTTTACTAATTAAATTATTAAACTTATATGGTTTACACAAGTATAATATAAATTATTTCTTTATTAATTGATTATAAATAAAAATAAGTATCATTTAAAAGTAAAAGAAATGTTCGTATAAAAGCTGAGTTTTTATATACGCAATGTGTTTTTATGAATATTAAATAAATAGTTATTAGTGAATAATTTTAGTTAAATTAAAAATTATATATTCAATCATTGGTTTTTTTCATCCATATAATATTTTATGGAAATGGATTATAAGGAATCATGTTTTATGCTTAAAACGTAATTATTATAAAAAGTGGATTCTTATAATTTCTTGAACCGATAATTAAATTTATTTTTTACACTGTTAAATAAATAACACTAAAAATTAAATAATTTTTGGAGTTAAATATGTGAAAATTATCCTTGAGTGATTTTTTGGGAATTTTCTAAAAATATTAATTTCTTCATGAATAGTGATTTTTTTATCTTTATTATAAATTATTTTTTCATGTAATGAAATTAACATAATTTATATTGAATTAAAATATGTTTAAATGAAAAATTAGTCAAATTATATTGTTATTAATCAAATTTAGGTCATTAGAATCTATTTCATATTGAATTTATATAATAAATTTTCATACTTGAGAAAAGGTTTTCTATGGAAAATTTCTTTTTGTCATGTTTGAGGGATAAATTCTAAATTAAATTCAACCACTTATATTAATTTAATTTGATCAAATTTTTTCCTTCTCTAGAATCATCATAATTAATATTAGGTAAAAATTTCTACTACATTTGTTTCATAATGAATAGTAAAAAAAGTAAAAATATGTTACCATAATTATTGTTAAAACAGATTTACCATTGGTTATACAAAAAATATAAGGGTTAAAATGACCTAAAAACTCAATTAAACCCCATTAAACTATTAGATTTAGAAACAACCCTTATCACCTCCAAATATGATCCATTTTGGAGTCATTTTCCAAAAAATTTAAGATAAAATTATTTTAAAACATTGAAATATATAGGTGTGGCACTCAACTGAAATTCAAAAGGAAAGACCCTATCCTCACTACTCGAAAATTAAATACCATTTTTGTATTTTTAATATTCAGTTTTACTAATTAATAATTAATAATCATGTGATAAATAGTTATAATAATGTCATATATGTTTTAATATATATGATTATTTTCTATAATAAGTTCATAATAAATCAGTATTTTTCATATAGGATGTTCAGACACATATGAAGGTAGTCAAATATGAGTTACTGGTAATTTCACCATGTCATCATTATTGAAGATTTTTTTTTATTTATGTATCTACTAGTGATCTTATTATATATTCCTATCTTAAAAACAATCCATTTCTTTCTCCTCTAGTTATTTAAATAAATTTCATAGTTTCATTTCAGTTTCCTCTCATTAAGTATTCAAGACACAACAATAATGTTTTTAAGGGAAAAAAAATCTTGTTTTTCTACACATTTGAGATTATTTCTCTTACATATCCATAGTTTTCATATAATTTACCATAGATTATTATAACATTATCCAATGATTTATTAAAGAAATGTTTACTTGTGTTTCACGTTTTACAAAATGGTTTTAAAGGAATCTCTTTTCCATTTATTGAATGAGTTACATTTGAAATTTTTACAATAATGTAAATGAACGTTTTTTAATGAATGGATTTACCCACCATTCTGAGAAATCATTTTCTTGATGATTCATGTTTATCTTAAAATATTAATTTAAATTAACTTTTTTTATTAATATTTGGTAAAAATTTTCTACTTAATATAAGTTATTTAAAAAATAATAGAGTGTTTTCCTCAAGGAAATGTTTTGTAATATTTTTAATGTATTTTCATTTACTTAATCATCATTTATTTAATCTTATGATATGGATATACTCTAATGATGTAGTCAAAATTATTTCTCAAGAAGGTTTTATGATCATTTTAATAATTATATGTATTGATATTTCAATTTCTATTTCATCCAATGTGGGAAGTTATTGATTTCAAGGAATATTAATTATAGTGTATTGATTATTAATATGTTGAATGCATTAGACTTACTATGTGATAGGGGGAAATAATTAAATGTTTTTTCTCATTGGTAGGTCTCATGAGAAAAATTATACTGGGTATTTGGTCGAGGGGTTAACCATTTATGTAATGTGTATTGTCCTTAGGAATTCAAGTAAAGGTTCAGATATATGAAATTATTCATTCCATAATTATGAAATTATGTATTGATGTATATTTGAATATTTTATTTTTTTATGATATAAAAGGGTTTGTACTTATATCATGTGAGTATTTGTATTGAATTATTTGATTATCAGTTATTTTTAACATATTATTCATACATAGTTTTCATTTTCTGAATGTGTAAATGTACTATGCATAATAGACCACCCATTTATTCTGATTCCGATTCCTAGGATTCTAAGAAGTGTATAATGATTGACATTTAGGGATATTAAAAAGGGAATAATTGTCTTCTCAAAGAAAATACTATGTTTTATTTTTGGTTTTGAAATATAATGTGAAATCAAATTATATATCTATTTATACAAGACTACAATAGTATTTTGTTAATCGGGATACAATTTTTAATATATAATAAAAATGTAATAAAGTAACCACCATCTCTATGATGCATGGGTCAGGGTCATTATAATTGGTTTCATTGGGTGTTTAGTAGAAACATATGGCACATGATTTAGAAAAACATTCATCAGGGAATATAGTAATATTACTGCATTTGAGGATAATTCTATGTATTAGATAACATCTTATTGTGTTGTTAAGGTATAAGTTATGTGGTTTTTCATAAAAATACATCCCATTTACTATAAAAAAATAAAATATGGGTTTGGAAATGATTCATCTAGGGATGATAACTTTGATAGTATTTTATTTGATTATATCCAACGAATATTTATTTTTCATGATGAGTGTTCCATTAATACATAGATATTTTAAAACTCATGAGGGATATTTTTATGTTAATTAACAATTTATTTACATTAAATTATGAATGATTTAAAACAATGTATATTATTTGAGAAAATTCTCAAGGAAATCATCTTTATTATTCTAATATTATTTATGTAAATATTTTATTTTTAAATGATTCACTAGTTTTCAAATTATAAATTTTGACATAAAAATTTTATGATATATTAATGTTTATTAAATTGTCTCAAAATAGGTCATATTTGGATGAATATAAAACATATCAATGAACAGAATCTATATAGATATTTCCCTCTTGGGAAAGATAATGAATTTGGAGCTGCAACAACAGCTATAGTTGAAAATATTACAACTCTATTGGTGAGGTTGACTCACTTTATGATCAATAACCAACCCCATATGGACCGTCCTTCTAATATAAAATATAGTGTAACAATGTTAGTCCACTTCTTGCATCAACAAAATCCATCATTCTATATTAATACAAATACATTATTTCTATACAAGGGATATGTTCCATAGAGATTATATTTCTCACTTTGGGAAGAAATGAAATATAGAATGTTTTCATAGAATATTAACTTTTATCAAGGGATATAGATCAATGATGGAAATTGATTCAAAACACAATGGATGAGGGTGAAATAACAATCATTAAAAGTAATTATTTTAAAGAAATTTTATAGAAAAATTATTTTGACCATGAACAATTATCAGATTTGTAGACTTTATTTGTTTTTGTTAAAAAATAGTGGAAAATATTACCAGGTGTGAAGATAACATTACATGGTTAATAGTACATGTTACATACTATGTATTTAATCCAAACATAATGATTTAAAAATCATCTTATGGAGTTAATTAAATCATTTGAGGGTCATTATTATCCAATACATTCTAATAATTTAACGATATAGTATCATGTGTTATCATATTGGAAAATAATTCTACATGTATTATTTCTTAGTAATAATGAAAGATAATAATATGGTGAAAAAACAAAATAGAGATAAGGGTTAGTATATAATGATTTAATTTCCAACCTGTTATAATTATTCAAATAAAAACATTAAACATGTTTAAAAGAAAAATGTGTTTACTTTGTGTGTGGGGAAGAAGTTCATAATTACCATGAATTCAAGTGTAAGGGATAATATATCAATGTATTGTTCTATAAATTTAGAACATAGGTCTCTATTCCATATTATTCACAATAAATCAGTGGAACAAAACACAAAAGAATCCAGGGGGATATTTTCATGTTTATATAATTACATCAACTGACCTATAAGTTACTAGATACATAGAAAATTGTATACATATCATCATCTCCCAGATTTCAAATTCATTACTTCATTCTTGTTATACCCACTATTTTATATCTTAATATTTTTCTAATAGTATCACATCTCCACCTCAATTATTAGATGTTATTTTGGCAGTGATAACTCATAATTATATGATGACCACATATCATGCCTATAAAAAATATCTGATAGAATTTAATGGAATGGTTCATCCTGTGAATCTTTTTATTATTACTCAAGTTGAATTTATTTCAATTTGTTATAGTAATTTTACTCTAGAATAAATCCCATATCAATTTTTGATGAAGGGATGTTATATTTGACATTCCAAATCAATCATCAAACCTCTTCCAATGCGTGAATGAAAATGAACACCTAATGGAAATTGATTATATCATATTGGTTTTGGTATCTATTCATGAGAAATATTTAAATTAAATGGAATGGGAGGAAATAAAAATTGAAAATGGGCCTATTTTTTGGAATATGTTGATTTATTTCTTAAATAAATGCATATTTTCACCCAAATAGTGAAGTTGAGTTTTCAATAGAACTAGTATATAGTGTTACTATTATTTCAAAGACTCCATATAGTATATCCCTGATTGAATTTTAGGAATTGAATTAGAAACTCCATGAGAATATAGATTGTTGATTCATTCAAACTAGTGCTTTGAAATGGGTTGGACATTTTCATTTTTTTTAAATTAATATGGGTCAATGGGTATTTTCATTGACTATCATGAACATAACTAGATCACTATTACGAATATGTATTATCTACCATGTATCAATGATTTTATTGAATAGATATTAAGAAATATATTGTTTTCCAGGATTTATCTTTGATATGGGTATCATCATATAAGGATAACGAAGGAGGATATACTAAAGAAATCCTTTTTTATGAGATGTGGTAATAATTAATTTATAGATGTTTTATTTGGAATTTCCAACCCTCTTACTATATTCATGGATTTAATGAATACGGTCTTGAGTGATTACCTTGATAAATTTTTTGTAGTCATTATAGTTTATATAATTATATATTCAATTAGAAAGTAAGAACAAGAAGAACATTTTAGAATAATTACAATGTCAATTATGATGGAGAAGTATTATGTTATATTTACCATGTCTGAATTTTGGCATTGGAGAGTTTCATTCATTGGAATTATAAAATCATGTGAGTGTATTTTACTACATCCATCAAATATGAATGTAATATTTTCAATGGATGAGTCGAACAATTTTAATATAAATACGTAGTCTCTATGGTTTGGATGGATACAACTGATGCCTTTTGAGTTATTTCACATGACTATCTAATATAAAAACAAAGATTACTAAAAATGGATATCTTTTTTATAAATAGATGAATGTGAAAAAGGTTCCAAATAACTAAATAGAATGTTAGTCATCATTATTTTTCATGCACTACACAATAATAGAGAATGGTTCATAATCTATAGTGATGTTCCAATGAAGGTATTGGGATGTGACCTCATGTGTAAATATATAGTGATAACATATGACTCTCTCCAAAAAAAAATTATGATAAATATTATATTAATCATAATTTTGAGTTGTTCATAGAATTTTTTTCATTGAAGATATGGATTCATTATCTTTATAGTGAATGGTTTGATATATATAATGAACATAAAATCTTGAAGTATATATTTACATAGAAGTAGTTTAATTTGAACCCAATATGTTGGATGGATTTTATCGTTGATTATGAATGCTCGATATATTACCACCCTAGAGAGGTTAACAAGGTGGATGTTGCTCTATGTCAAAAAGGCCATGCTTGATTTCATATGATGAGAATCTGTGAAAACTTAATATTTCTATATTTTAAAATGATGGATCTTGAAATATTTATGGAAGGGGATAACTATTAGATTTATCAAAGGATAGTTACACTATCTATAAATGTGGGGATTAAATAGGGACATAAGAAAATAAGGAACAATAAAGGTAAGTTAGAAATATTATTAAACATAAAAATGATTTTTATGGAATTATAAGATTCAAGAATCATGTCTGTGTTGTATCCATAATATACATGAAGGAGGATTGGTTATATGAATGGCATAGTTCATCATTCTCTATTCTTCCAAAAAGTATGAAGAAGCATAGGGATCATAAAGAGTGTTTATGGTGGGACAAAAATAAGATATATATTTCTTAGTATGTATCCTTGTTACTATATTATCTATAAGATACATATGAGAGATTGAAATCTGAGGTTATTTTATAATAATTACCAATATAAGAATGGAAATGGGAAAAAATAACCATGGTTTCTTCAAAGTACTACCCAAAATAGAAAAAAAAATATAATTTTGTATTGGTTCAATCATATTACCTTATAAAGTCTAAAAATGTCATTGTTATATGTAATATTTATATTTTGATTACATTGCTAAAATATACATTAAGTAAGCGATAAGACTTCATGTAGTACCACATTCTATTGTATCTGATTGGGATCCGTGGGTTACCTCGATGTTATGGTGATGTATTTGGTAGGGTTTGGATAAAGAATTCAGTCTCAATACCTTTTATCAAACTCATATAGATTTTTAGTCTAAGATAATACTACCATCCATAAAGCATATATTGAGATCATATTTTATGGATTTCAATGGTTTTTCGGTTCAACACCATCCTCTAGTCATGTTTTCATAAAAAAAATATATCACTGCAAAATTCAAATGCCTCCTTAAGAATCCCTCTTTGGAAATAAGTTTAAAACAATCACAAGTTTGGATGATGTTATAGAAATAAATATATTGGTACCTGTTATATATGGTGATATTTTTAAGAATTTCAAAACCATTCAGCAGTACATAATGGATGCTCAAAGTTGACCAAAAAGTTATGCTAATAACTATCAATGAAATTTGTAGTTAAATGTTTATAAGAAGGTGCTTCTTCATATGTACCCATGATGTAAGGTTATTAAATTTTGGAAAAAGGGAATATAATCCATATATTTTTTCCCCTTCAATATTCTTGATCATGTAGTTATGATAAATTATCTATTATAACTTCCACCTAATGTTTGTGATATGTTTCGTGTGACTCTCATAAGGATATACATACTTTATCCTTCAAGTGTAATGAAATCAGAAGTCAAACCACAGAATCATGGTAATTTCTCTTATGATCAACTAGAAAAAATCATAGATAATAGAGATAAAGTTATATGAGACAAGACTACTCATCTTGCTAATGTTATTTGTAAGAATCTAGATTTCAATGAATCTACATGGGAACCTAAGGATGTGATAAAACAAGTATCCTCATTTTATGGTTTCAAATTAATAAATTTTTTAGGATGAAATACATTTTAATGGGTTTATAATGTAAAATAATCATACTTTATGATATATTTTTTTTAGATAAATTATATCATTTGATAGCTTGAGATAGATGTGTCCCAGAGTCCATATGAATCATAACATAGTATATTTTCATAATATAGCCATTAAATGGGAGGGTCTAAATATGAATAACTATATTAGTAAAATTATATATTTTACTTATGTATAAGATAAATTCAATGGTTATAAATTTATTAGAAATGAAAACAAAAATCATTTTGAAGTAAAAGAAATGTTTTTATGAAAGAAAAAATTATTATTTTCACAATGTTTTTTTAATAAAAAAATTAACCATTATTGGTGAATGATTTTAATAAAATTTATATATTTTATATAATGAATCATGTTTTTTATCTTTCATCTAATATTTTTACTAGTCATGGGATAAGAAGAAATCCTGTCTTCTGTTTAAAACTGTATTTTTATGAAAAGTGGTTACTTAAAGTATATGTGAAATTTAATTATTTCCTTTATTAGATAATTTATATGAAAAAATAAATTTAATATTATTATAAAAATATATAAATATTATATTATATTAATGTTTTTATAATCTTTTAAAAAGATAAATTATTTGATGAATAGTGAAAAACACACATTTTATTACAAATATCATTTTCATTTAATTAAATATAAAAATTCATTTTAAAAAAATGTTATTAAATGTAAAATATTTAAAATTATATAATTTTTATTCAAATTAAAGTCATTTTAATTAGTTTTATGATTAATTTAGATATAAAAAGTTTTTATACTCAAGAAAATAATTTCCTTGAAAACCATGTTTTCTCGTATTGTAGGTTTATTTTTTTATTATATGATACTACTTATATGAATTGAATTTGTTAATATGGGTTATAGTTTTTGGATAATAGAAGTTAATATTTTTTAAATAAGTACAACTTAAATTTTTATTCTACAGAATAGTGAAAATAGTTATATTATCATATTCTGGTCGTGGTTTATACAAGTTTACTATGGGATAATCTAGAAAAGATACAAGTTAAAATTAACTAAACATTTTTTAATACACAATTGGATGGTTTAATTTTTCCCTCACCCGGATCAAATCCTAATGTGATTCGTTTTTTAGTCTTATTTAGAAAAATTTTCTTGACATTATTTTAAATCATTATAAAATTATAAGTGTGCCACAAACCTAAATTATAAAAGGACACTCCGACTCCTCTCCTCCCACATGCACACATAAAGTGACATTTTATCTGTAATACCTCCCCAGTTCCATTCATTTCATCCCTTCCAATGACATAGATTCCCGGGTTGATTATAATGATATCCTTGGAAGAAACTAGGTATAAACCTTTAGAGTTTGTCTGAAAAGGATAGATAATTCATAACCACACATTTTCATTTTATTCTTTCTTCTACCACATTAATTTCTTTAACTTTTAAAAAAATAAAAATGATGGTATCGTACATATTTTAAAATTAAAATATTAATTGAATAAACTATACCAATTTTTTCATTCATTAGATATTAAATGAAACTATCGATCATGTGTATGATGAACTACTGACTCATGAATCAATATAATTCACTTTCCATCAATGCCACTCAAGAATAGATATAATAATGGATTTAGTATATATATAGCATAATTAAGATATTTTTATACTTATTTAATTATAATATCACATATACCTTCTTACCATCCAATATTTTGTAAAATGATTATGTCTCTCATGCATGACTATGGACCACCACCTCATTGATTTGATGAAATTAATTTTTCATTTAATATGATATCGATGGAAATAAGGGTATATTTAATGAATATATATGATTTATATGCTATAATAATGATTCTAATAATGTTATGTGCATGTCTATTGGGAGTATAAAAGATAATTTATTACCCCAGCGAAACATAGTGGTTGATTAGTTGCATCTCACCTAAGGAGATTCACAGCTAATCGGTCTCTCATTCTAGTTCGCCTAAACAACTATTTTTTAGGTTTTTTTTATTTTATTAAAATAATGAGATTAGGGGTTTTTAATAAATAATAATTCAAAAAACTATAAAATTAATACAAATGTAAATGAAAACATGATGCCTATTTGGAAAGAATGGTCTTGGTCCTAGGGTTTTGATATATGAATTCATTTATTATTTATTAATTTTTAAATTCAATTTGATAGATTATTTATGAACCCTCATTAATGAATTAATATTATTTAATTAATCGAGTTTTTAATTTAACACTACTAAGGGAATATATTATATATATACAAAATTCAACCTCCTGTAATAATAATGTAGCACAAACACATCAACATTGACTGCAATTTATATAACTCTTGGAAACACTGTATTTTTTTATCCCATACATATACTCAAATCGACCCTATGAATATATAACTCAATATATTAGTGAAAATTATATTAAATTAAATAATATAAATTTATTTTAGATTCATGTAATTGTGTAATATCACCAAAACATTGAAATTCTCTCACATGCACCAAAAATAGTCATTAAATTGTATTAATTAAAATCATAATAAATTTGTATTGACCTGAAACAAACCAGAAAGAAAATGTAAATGTTAGTTACATTTCATCACAAAGTAAAATTCATCATTATAGAAAGAGGCAAGAGGGAGAGAGAGAGTTTGAGATTGGAAGCATAGTGAAAATCCATTAAAAATATGAATATATGTTTTGTAGAAATAGAAATTATAGAAAAAAAGATCGCAAAATCCAAATAAAAACATCAATATTCTATAGTGAAAAAACCAATCCTCCATATCATATCCCTTTTGTAGTCATCGTGGACTAATTTTTATAGGCCTCAATTGCACCTCGGGTGCCATACTAAAAACATTAATTAATCAAATATTTCATTGGGATGTGATGATCTCATAAAAGTGTTTTTTGTAAATTAATACATCAAAACTGATGTTTCTAGGTCTCAAAAAACCTATTTATGTTATAATTGTTTTTTTTTTGAAACATACAATCATGGAAGAATCACCTTGGGAATGTTTTATCTATTAAACTTGAAACCCAAAAAAATAAAAGGAGAAACCCAGAATAACATATCTGGTTATCCAGCCAATTTATTTCTTATATTAAGACTTTCCATAAACCATAATATCATTAATTCATACATTAAAATCACACTATTTATAATGTATAAGTGGTTTTCCTTATTATTTTACTCTATCTTGGCTTATTACTTTGGTTTTAGGACTTAGAGATAGTCCTGACCCAACCATTATCATCCGACATCATTTGGATCCTGAAATCATAAACATTTTTTCATTTGTGATCATTAATTGCATCATTCCATTATTTAACAAATCAGCTAAATACTATAAAATAAAACATTTCAAGTGACATGAACACTATTTTTATATTAGTATAAACATAAAAAATATGGGTTTTCCAAATACCCCACAATTAGAACATTATATTCCCTATTCATGTAATCTCATCCACATTACAAAAATTATTTCAATCTACCATCATTTAAATTTCAAGAGTAACAAAATCGAATTAGTTTAAATGGAAAATAACCTTTTAAATTCCATATAAAAAAATTATCCAACTTCTCAGTTCTCAAAGAAACATGTACGTTTTTTATTTTGAAAAAACAATTCTCTTATTTATTTAATTGTTAATGGAGTTGTGATCATATCTCTAGTATGTGTCCCTTACCATAAGTTACAATGGAATATTACATCTATAATATATAAATAATGATAGAAAATTTAATCTTTTTGTCTTTTCATTTAAGTTCAAATGTCTCAGAGGCATAGGGTTGGTGGCTAAGGAATACAATAAAGATCAATAATGATGTTGGAATACAGAATTCCACATAATATAAAAAGACAATTCTAATAAAATATTGTTATAAAATATAATCTCATAACCCTCAATGGTAAAAGTAGGCACATGATTAAAATAAGTATAATTAATTAATCTATATCTCTTTATTTTTTTTAATTTTATTTTTAATTTTTATCCTTCCTATTTTTTCCCCAAAAATCTGGTCTATGTATATTATCACATACACCCCCAATCCCCATAAGATCAAAATATTGTTGATCATAGAATAGTTATTTTTTATCTCCCAATACACACTTTCTATTAATTTTTTCAATTTTTAATTTCTTATTATATTTATTCCATGTGTGGTGAAAAATGATATACAATAAATGACACCATGCAATTTCTCAAAATATTTTGAAAAACTCATTGTAAATGTTTCTCAATAATATACATCCTCATTCTCTATGCACAACCATCAGCCTCATACTTAGTCATTTAAATATTATAAAATATATAGTTAATCAGGTATGGATGGATATAATAGTCATGTAACATGGTATATTACTTAACAATGTCATTTATGGATTTTATGGAAAATAAAATTGTTGTGTTATTGGGTCCAAGGACAATGGATAAACAATTAAAATTCCTCAATCATATTAAAAGTGATTATTTTGTGCCATTACATTGATAATATTATATGATGTCATATAAGATAACATAATTGAGTTTCTAAGAAAATAAAATATATAAATAAATGAAAAATATTAGTTCATAATTTATATTAAGGATAACAACATATAGTTTACGAAAATTATTCATGATAATTAATAGAAATAATAAATCAATCCATATAAATTTTATAAATTAAAAACATGTAAAATATAAGAATAATTTCATTTACAAAATTCAACTCATATCTATATCTTATTAATTTTCAAATGTATCCTTCTTTTCTTAATTATACTCATTAATTTAACAATTTCACTCATCTAGTCATATTAACAGTGAAAATTAAAAAATGGAACAATAATTATCCTAAAAAAATTATATCTCCCTTATCGATACTAGAGTTTAAGGATGCAAATTAGTTCTTCACATATTCATTGAAATATATAAAAAGGATAAAAAAATTGGCAATAAATTAATATAATGAATTTAAACTCACACACCCCATCCATATTTCTTCAATTCAAGTTGTAGAGGTTCTATTCATCCAAGTCTATAATAAATTATTTTCACGATGTGAATCACCTATAAAATGATTTTTAAATTCCCTCACCACCACTTTGTGCTATCGCAAACATATATATGGAAAAAGGACATTAAATTAAAATGAATGTGCTAAAGAAATTTAAAATATAATGAGTAATCTCGGAGGTATTATAATTTATTCATATATTAAATAAAAGAAATTTATATTTCTATAATTAAAATAAAATAAAAAAGTGATAAATCATGGTTTTATCCCATCAGGGGCATGGGTTTTTAAATCCTAATGATGGCTAGTACCAGATATTATCCAATGTCTATGTGCGGGCATATTTCTTAGACTTTAACCACCACGTTTTTTCCAATATTTCAAATTATCTATGTTTTTTAGTAGTATACGGACATTATAAAATAAATCCATTCCCTTCATGATGAAACAATGCCTGCATAATGGGGATATGATGATGTTTCGGTGCTCTTCTTTCTTGTTTGAAACTTGTGAAACAAATGTTTCATTTTCCATTAGCTACTCCCGATATGCTTTGTAATTTGAATGAACATGAATAAATGAGAATGTAATTTCATCTGGGAAAAATATAAATTTGAATCATTAAGGAAAAAATATCCCACATTAGTGTAATAAGATTGTTTCTTGTTCTCCCCAAAAAATACACATTGATTTCTTCACAAAATTCCTATAATAAATTTCAACTGTCTTTAGAGATCTTCATGAGTTTCTCAATAGGTGCATTTTATTTTTCCTCATCTTCCACAAAGAAATAATAAGAGATGGATGAATTGATAAAATTTATATGATGAGAGTTAAAACTCAATAAATCATTAGAAAAATTGAAGTAATATTATTATAGAAAGAATAATATAACTAATTTGGTTCATATTCAATCCCTTCTTCTATAAAATGTTCCTCTCATAGTTAACTTGTAGTAAGTAGAGGTAGGTAGTGTGGATGTTGTATACATTCTTCGAATTATAACCCTTTTTTAATTTTCTTCTTCTTCCATTTCAATAGTAAAATTCAATGATGTTATATCATCAACTATGTAATAGATTTAAAGATTATAATATACTTCATACCCATTTAAAAAATTATCTCTATTTTTTTATGTCCCATATATATCTAAACAATAAATTCTTTATTATCATGAATCCACAATATATATTCATGGTAAATTTTGATATGGTAGTCAAGGTGGTTGGTATTGGGATATTCTTAAAGTAGTGACTCATAATTTTTGATGTCTTCAGAAAAACAAATTCGATATCTAATTGTAAGTGTTATTATTTACTTTGGTTTAGGTTTAGTTATCGATTGAGACTCATGAAAAATTTCAAATATTGTTTCATCCTTTCTCATTAGATGTTCTATATCTTCTCTAACTTTTTATATTTAGGAGCAACCCTAACTAATATCTTTTGGTTTCTTTTTTACACCTATGAGTAATATGTGCATGCATAATACTCATATTTTGATTAAAACATAGAAAATAATATATAGATTTTTTTGGAGAAATACATATGTCTACAAAAAATGTGGAAAATAAATATTTAAAGAAAGGCCACTAAGATCCTATAATATTAATCATGTGTTGATGTGATTGTCTTAGGGTGAAAGAAAATAACATTTCATCTCATAATGAATAACATGGTCTGATAGGGTTTTCTCATATAATGATATTTATATTCGGATAATTGATAAATCAAAATCCACTATAAAATGTCCTTTTTAATTTTTTTTGAAACAAATAAAATTTTGAGTTTTGAGTTACAGATAAACAATGCAATGAAAAATTGAAAACTAATTGAAGAAGAAAATTAAAATTTAATATATGTTAAGAAAGAATAGTCTTGTCCCTATGTTTTTGTTATATGAGTTCCTTCATTATTTTCTTAATTAACATTGTTAATTTATTTATAAAACCTCATTAACCAGTTCCTATAGATATATTTATTGAGTGTGGAATTATAGAATTCTTAGTAATCCTCTTTTGTACACAACATCCAAAATAATCTATTAGAAAATTAGGAAAACACATTTAATGAGAGAGAAATCACTAAAAGAGCCTTCTCCACTTCATGTCCTTCCATATATTCAGGTATCTGTAACTATACCTCATGAAGAGATTACCTATTATATGGGAGGGTTGAAAATTAAATTAAAAAACAAAAATAGATTTTAGATAATTGTACGGTGGACGATTTCCACACCCATCCAATTTTATCACATCCACGATGACTTGAATTAAAATATTTATTAAAATAGAGAATAATAAATATTTAATACCATGAAACACCCCCCTTTCAAGCCTTAGGTTTTTTACTTTCCACTACAAAATGCTAGGGACTAAGAAGAAAATATCGAAGACAGAGAAATTAAGTTCCAATAAGAGTGGAATCCCATTATTGAGGTTTTAATATTTGTTACATTGAAAAGTAAACTAAAAAAATAATAAAATAGAAAACAAATGGAGGAATCCCTACTTTAATGCACAATAACCTATTCTCCACATGTGATATCATTTCCAATCTGCCTTGGCCTCTTATTTATACACTGAAACACACCCTAGGTGCCATAATTTCATCATTAATGGGTCAATATTTACCTTGGACCATTAAGGGGTAACAAAAGGGGGTTCAAGGATTTCATAAAAAATTAATATGTTTCTGGTTCCATGAAAAAAAATCAGAATAATTTAATATGGTTTTATGGTTTAAAATCATTGACACATCACAATTGGAATGTGTTAGAATAAGAATTTTCTAAATAAAATGGAAGCAGGGTCACAACATGAATTCTATGCGTCATTCCCTAACACATGTGGTTATATTCCGAGTTTTATCTATTTTATGATTTTTTTTACTCACTGAATTAATAATAAATTATATATTAATGAAATAAGAAATTGTTTTCCTACACCATTGGTTACATCCTTACTGGAAAACCCTAGCCTATGCTAGGGGATAATTGTCCTCATGCGCTCATTCTGGTACACAATAGGATTTTTCCTAGAATTAAGGGTCTATTTTTGATAGTGGGGAGACTACACCCTCTGTATAAACTCATATAAAAATAATTTATAATTACTAATAACTGTAAATAATCTGATTTTTCATGAATAATATTTCAGATGAAATAAATGTTAGATAATAAGTGAGCATCTGAGGTTGTAATACAACTAGGGTAATAAACAGGGTTTGATAAAAAAAACATTGGGTCACAAAAGTGCCTGCCCTAGTCATCCACTATCTCAATGCACAACATCTTAGCAGTCTACTATAAGGATATTTCCATTCCCCAAATCTATCATGGAATCTACAAGCACACTGAAACACTAATTTACGGTGTGGGTAAAAACATATAAGGACACCCCCAATGCATCCTTCACCTTGCATTCCCAAGTAAAAATGTTCTGGAAATAATAAAAAAATATCCCAATAATAAATAAATAATAAACAACTGTCTGGTTTTGAGCTAATAAGAATTACAAAACCCCCGGGAAATACCTACATTAGATCCAGGTCAGAAAATGTACAATATGTTGGTAGGTATTAGAACCATCCACAAGGAAATTAGGTTTTCACTTGGAATTCACAAGAAATCGAGTGAGTAACCGAAGAATAACTAACAAGAAACCCCTTAATAATAGTAATACATAAATAATTAAGTATTTGTAACCTACTAATAATGCACAAGTCATATATTAATTCTCAGAGTCCATAGGGAAATGTGTATTATTAATCTACTCAATAATCCACAAGTAACTGAGTAGAGGACAAGTTATAAGAAACTCATACACCACCATCGTCACTATCGCACAACATGCATGAAACCCCTCAAAGAGTAATTATACCACAATGGTCACATTTAATGTATTCAATATACCAATTCTCTAATGGAAAAACATGACAAGCAATATCTTGTTAATAATCATAGAACATATCATTGATAAAATAGAATCATCAAATATCATCCATTTGAATCAAAAATCATCATAAAAATAATACTATTTAAAAAAATCATGGAAAATGATATCATAATTATACTATGGGCTATATATATCCACATATTATCAAAATAAAATCACTTATTTAAAACATTCCATCAAAATAATCATACCATTGAAACACATGTAATGAGAGACCGTGGAGGATTGAAACATCCAACATCATTAAATTTGACTGCATAGTCAAGGATTTTAATAGGTGTCATCGCCAGAAACCATTAATACACAATTGAAACAAACTCACAAAAAAAAATCTTTGAACTATTTTTGATCCATCGAATTAAGGATTTTAGAAATATCCATGTATTGAAATGGTAAGAATCAATTATAACCCAAGGTAGCTTCTTGGAGACCCCCCCCCCCAAGCGCTGAAAGAAGGGATTATGGAATGGGAGATCAATGGTGAAAGTTGTAATTTATGGAATGGAGGTCCACTAGATACCCCCACCACTGTGTAGGGAAATAAGATTTTATGTATGGTGTATACCTCCTTGTGTAATAGGTGATTTCCACAGTGGATAAATCCATGAATAATTGGACCACATGTGTAGGGGGTTATCAAAATGGTTTATTGAGAGACCTACAAAGTGTAGAAGTGGGTTCTTTAGTATATAAATAGGTTAGTGCATTCCCCAATATAGTATAAAGGAGAGTACCCTACTCATGGGATCATCTGAACAACCCTTCAGGGCCATTGAATCAAGTGATATCAAATGATGAGTTAGATTAAAATAATGAGAATTCATTGGATCTATAATCCTCATTAAGGACCCCAATTAGACCTCATCAAAACCCAATATTTATTTATATAACACCTTCCCCATTCTTAAATTGTAATTAAGCATTTAAGGCTATAATATATGGTGGAATATATGATTTCTAGTCTTCATAACTGATATGGAAAATTCTTTTCAACATAGTCTATAAAACAATAGTGCATCCCCAAATTTTATAGCTTCATTATTTTGTATACAACCGATTAAATTGAAACATTTATCTATTAAAATCATCACGATGGAGGTTTGTAAAAATCACCCCTCACTTAACGTCCCTACGGTGCAGCAGGCTCTTTAGTAACATGGGTTGTTATCCATGGAATGGATATAGTGAAACCATTTCTTCCATAGTGAGGGACACATCCTTAGAGTATGGTCATGAGGACTATGGAATAATACTTCTTTTTTTGATGTAAACTTCCCGAAATATGCATTTAAAATACATTTGGATTCTCAACGACACCTTAATTTACTAAAACTATGATGAAATCAATATAAGAGGTAAAATAAAAAAGAAAGGATTCAAATTTAATGAAAAAAAGTTTCAGTTATTTACAATTCTCCCCCTTTAATGATACATTATCCTTAAGAAGGGACTCTAGGTCTACCACTCAAAAATTAATGTCCACTGAGTTTGAATGTCATCCTATCACTCCCAAATGTCCTCTTGCATCCTCTTATACATCCACTGTATGTTGAGGGGTTGTACCATATTCCCTTGAAGTACATTCTCAATCCAATCTATAATCTAGATATATTTATCCTTGTATGATGCATTAGTATCCAGCTCAACAATCTCATAATTTCTAATATGTGTAGTATCGATAATGATTCTCGGTTGATTTGACGCATGAAACACATTGTGAAAAAAATATTAAAGAGAAATTAGGTTTGTATTTAATTCCACTACCCCTATCTACTGAGTGATAAAAAATGGTCACTCAATATATGGTTCTAACATTCAATTATTCCTTATATGTTTATGAACTAACCGAGGAGTCACACTTAAGAATACCTAATTTCATACAGTGAAATCCAAAGGTCTCCTAATATTTTTAGCATATGATCTATGTATTTTCTTAGTTGTGATCAAACTCTTCTAGATCAGCATCACTCTCTTGGAGGTCTTTTGAACCATAATGTTTCCCACAACTTCTACCCAACTCTCTTCATTCCAACAGATAGGTTTGAAATGCAACATCTCATAATGATCCTTGTAAGTTTCAATCTAAATTATATCATTAAAACTATTTTTTTATACATACTAAACCAAGAAAAGGTGATTATCCCATGATACTAAGATGTTTTAGACACCTTCTAGAATTAGATCCTCAAATATTCTTATTGTGTACTATAACTATCCATCTTTCTGAAGATGGTGCATTGTGCTCATTGTTATCTAAATCCCTTGGGACTTCAAGAATCCATTATAAAAACATAATGTGAAACATGTGTCTCTTTATAATTCTATGATCAAGGGATATTTAATAAGGAACAAAATCTTTTGGATATAGATAATTCCCATATCCTACACTGAGAGAGTATCTCTGATCAGCATGATGTGATCGGATTTCATTATAAGATTGATCAACACAAAATAGGGACATGTCTCAATAGTGTCCATGATAACCCCATAAAAAAATTCCATTATGACATCTTCCCATTTAAAAACATGTATAGGATTTGGATGTAACAAAAATCTATGCTACTAGTGCTCGAACATCCGCCTCTACTGGGTAAGGTATACATAGACAAAATAATAAATTCCCTTCTTCATCGTAGAACACTATAACTAGCTTCTGAACTCAGAATGTTTCTTTCTCACACCTAGATGTAACGAACATATAGAGGTATGGTAATATATCATTAACTAATCTATGATAGTATTCGGGAATACTACAATCCCATATACCAAGATCACATATTTGTTGGTGATTGACCATATGGTCATTAGATCACCAGCATCCATTAGTTCCATCATCATTGTGCAGTGTAGCTCAGACACCTGACCAGCCTTCACTCATCCACAATTTAGTATGATGTCACTAAAGGTGTAAATGTAATATAACCTCAATCCTCAGTAACATCCATCCACCCATAAGGATACTAGCTCATCAACCACTAATGTTCCTCTGATGGCTTCTCATAATGCTCATTCTTGATTTCAAACTTATTTATAAGAAACATTTCAATGAAATTAGATTTAAAAATTTCAGAACTCATCTATAAATGACAAACTTGTAGATACTCAACCCATGGACACTATCTCGAGTTAATGTATCTCTTTGTTATGTTATAGTGAATTATATTCTAATCCATATAGATAATGAATATATCACTAAATAGATAGTGTCCCCAACACATTATGGTGTGGACCCCATCTACAAGAATAATTACTTATCTTGGGTAGTTCTCCCCATGGGGAATTAGTTGGGGTGACATATATCATACTACCTACTCTCCTAGTAACATCCCCTATCATAGTCTAACACTTGATACATTAAAATACACTGCATATCAAATCCATGGATCTGGGAGTATCAATATTCGAGCTATTTACTACAGTTAATTAATATCAATGAATGTATATTTATATTTATTTAACCACCAAAATCACATTTTATAATTTTTTTATACTTATCAAGGGGATGGTAGTCAGTAGTAATCCAAGATGATTCTTTTTTAATATCTTACTAATCCATGAATACTCAAAATACCAAATTTTTTGGGGATGTTCCTAATAAATGAGTCCTTCAACATTATTTGGGTTTATAGATATAGATTCATCAATTAAAAATTATAATAGTAACTGATCCTATGGAATTCATATTTCAAACATTGATAATTGGGAATAAAATCACTGTTACTGAAGCATACTCAGATAAATCTCTAGGTTCATATAACGTTTCTATGCTGTTAGTGAGTAGTTGTGGATTTAATCTATTCAAACATTGAAATATGAGTCCAAGTATGGATTGAACACATTTTTATTGAGGGAAATGATCAATTTTGGCATATTAATTAGCCCAAACAACATCAATATGTACTCATATAGTCCATACCTAATTTGAAACCTTATATATGAAATGTAAACCTTTGTTACTTATAAGTTGTTATATATTTATAGAATAATAGTTTTAGAGAACCATCGATATCACCATAATTTTTTGAAAAGATCAAATAACTTTGGAATACGATATAGTTTATAAACCTTCTCATAGTTCAGTGTCCAGAAATCAACATATAGCCTAGGACTACCAACCTCTATATTGGTGAATGACATAGGTTCCCAAGATGGTAATATACATTTCCTAATAAATCCTTTTCTCTATAATCCATCCAATTGTAACTTGATATCCTTTATCTCAGTTTGTTCCTTATGATACATGGGTATCGAAATGGGTTTCACACCTGGTATGATCTCTAAATCAGGGTAAATACTTCTAATATGAAGGATTATTTAGAAGTCATCTAGAAAAATATCAAGATAATCATCTATAACAAGAGGGATAGATGAGGGGTATATTACCAATCCTTCCAAAAGAGTCAATAAACCCATCAATGTTATATTAATTTCAATTTGAAACAAGTCTATCTCAGCATATCATACACCTAATTCCAACTCTCTAGACAATATGAACATCAAAACTTTTATTGAAGTGAAGGAAAAAAGTCTATGATAGTAGTTTATGTGAACAAAGAAGCTAGTCATCTATTCCATTTAATTAATCACATATTTTTTTTTATAATTAATATCATGAACTCCCATGGATTCTTATAACATCAAAAAAATAAATGTAACTCTTTGAATCACTAGAGACCATCCAATTTCATAAAAAATTATGTAACATGGGATAATAACATATAATACATCCTGACTAGTTGGTCAATTATAAAAAGAAATTTTGGATCTATAAAATAATATGGTGAATCAATATCAAAAAATAAGTAGCCATAGTGGATTTAATCAAGGAACTACCTTGAACTATACATGACCCATATCTACCATCTTTTAAAAGCTGCTTTGCTGCACAGATGTGGAAAGCCTTAGCTCTATGTCTCTTACCCTGAAGTATGTGACCAATCTAAATCTACAACAGAGAACCCTAACCATATCATTATGTCAAGGAACTAGATCATTCTTCACTTATGAGGGTCGTTGAAAATGAATTACTGAGGAAAATCTTCTGAAGATGACTTCAATTTTTCACTGTCGTATGTATTCTGAGGTACAATATAGAAGTTATGAGTGTGAACTAGCATTCCATAGATGAAGAATGATGGAACTTATCTTGAGGACGTTGATAAAGAAGAACTATTCCCATAGTTAACCCGATGAAATTCTATATCTCTCTCATTTCCTCTTCCATCAGCCTAAAAAGTTAGTCTTAATGCTGTAGGGGGTTCACTGGTTTACACAGGCATAAATAATCTAGTAGATTGGTCCACTTCTAGACCCTTATATATAGTTAGTACTTATAGAAAACCTATGTGTATATTTTCATATTGAATATTAAAACCATGTTCCCCAACTCCGGTCAAAGTCATATCTCACTGTTTATCACTACTCATTCCTTATATCTATATAAGAGGGGCACAATATAAAGAAGCTCCACATAGCATGCTGGGTAAGTAAACACACTCATTTCTCTATGATGGAGCTCTATAAAATCGTGTGCTCAGTATCGAATCATCATAATATAAATGAAATACTATAACAATAGTTTCCCAAAATTTCACCCATGTGATACCCCCACACCTCCCAGCCCTAAGCATCACATCATACCAATTTTTTAGAGCACATTTAAGTATAATTGTCTCATGCATCAACTTATGATCTTCTAGATTATATACAAAGTATATGATCCTCCCAATAACCAAAATTCTGTCCAAAAGATCTTGAGGACCTCGAGTGGATTCAAATAATGATGGATAATGGGGTTGTATGTCCTAGTAAAAGTGTACCATAGTCTTAGATACTACTAAAACATTAATATGAACAATCCTAAAGATTCGTAGCTAAATAGGTTATGTGTCTGGAATCACTTGTGCAAGAATGGGTGGTTGCATAAGAGAAACATGCGCTGAAATATTTGGAAGTAATTTCAAACATATTAATGACAATATCTCTTTAACATAAGTAACATTTGGAACATAGAAACTCATATCCATTATAATCTATCAAACAAGGATCCCACGGAGTCTACCATTATCCAAAGGTATAACCCTCAAAGTACTAATAGATCTCTCCATCTCAACACATTAGTTACATTAATCATATATATACTAACACCAAAACATGGTCAGTACAATAATTAATTCTAGTAAAGATATATCACACAATAGAGAAATACAGATATATCACACAATGTGAAACTATCCAAATATGTAGCACAAATCATGGAATTAAATTAATGAACTACTATGTAGCACAAAAACTAGTGTATATATAGAAAATTTAAAAGTGTAGTCCTAATCATTATTTAAGAACATGTATAAAATATCATATATCACATATCAAAATAATGTTCAATACTCAAGGTACATTTAGTCAACATTAATGGAAATAAATATAATAATTCTTTTATAAAAACATAAAGGTCCACTATACAAAACTATCCAGAAACTGACATAATTTTCTCATCTAAATCTCAACCATTCAAACTCTTGTCTATCCTATCTCAAATAAAGGCAAGAGAAGATTGATTTTTTGAAAAATTATTGCCTTGATACCATTTTCTGACATCTAAAACAAAACCAATAGGTCTGCGTGTAGTTCATTGTGACCTCATATTCTCATACCATATACAAGATGTTTCCAACTAGAATCAGGGGTTTTGATACACGAGTGTCCTGAAAATACCCTCTATATAAATTAATATTAAAAAATAAAAAAAATAAAAAAAATTGACTAATTTGAGTAATAATGAATATTAAAAATGTTGAAATACATGTATGATAATAAAAGGGATCCCTAGGGTGGTAAGATAAATAGAGTAAAAAGTATGGGAAAATAAATAAATAATTACTTGTACTTCTGGTTTCCATCTTTGTCCACCAACAGCTCCATTCTACTCAACTTAATAAGCCACAACATGAAAATTTCCGTTCTCCATATCCTTCATGAAATCAATAAGTGCACTAAAATTCCTAAGTATGTTGTGAGTGGAATAATAAAAAGCACAACACCAATTCATCCATAAAACATCATTATCATGTATAATAGTTTATGCAATAATAATAATTAGTGCAAAAAAGCATAAAAAATCAATCAAAGCTGAAAACCCCATATTATACAATCTCTAAATACATGATTTAAAATAAAAAATTTGTCAGTTGGGATTAGAACCTACCACATGCCTATTGGTGTGTCACTCAGAATCTAAAATTCATCACATGAGTAACCTACCCAAAATCCATAGGGCATTGAGTAATACTCGGAATCCACAAGAAATTGAGTATCTATAAACTACTCCAAAATAAAAGGAAATGTGTAATACTCAGAATCCATAAGGCCTTGAGTATAGGAAATCATTTTGGGAAAACAGAAAACATCGATTGGAGTCTCTTTTAAAAGGATATCATTTCACACTTACATCACCTCCACACACAATGTGAACACCCCAAAATGAATAATCATACCATGATGTCCACTTTTCATATATAAAATATAGAAACACTCGAAAGGAATAACATGACAAGACATATCATGTTAATATCTATAACACACATCATGATAAATATAGAATCATTAAATATTGAATGTGTGAATCAAATATCATCATGAAAATAAGGCTACCTCAATAAATTTTATGTCAAAAATATCATAATGGTATCATGAGGTTCACACACACCCACATGAGATCACATGTTAAAAATGAATCTGAATTATGAAAACAAAATAATCCTACTATGGAAACATATTAAATGAGACCCCAATAATGTAGGTAACTCCAATATCTTGGTTTATGATTTTAATGTCAAGGAATTTTGGAGGTGTACCTACCATACCACATCCATACAATACTCGAACACACTCTCACCCCAACTCCTAGAACTAGTTTTGAACCATCATGTTAATGGTTATAGAGGGAAGAGAGAAATATAAGGGGTATAATCAATTCTTACCCAGGGAAGGTTTTTGGTGAACTGATAAATATTTACTGGAAGGTATTATTAAATGGGTGATCCATTATGTAAAAAATAAGATATGATGTGTAGTTTTACTGGATACCACCACCCTGATGTAGGGAAAGAGGATATGTCATAGGGTATAGACCTCTAAGGAAAAAAATTATACATTGAATAATCGATAGAAGAAGTAGACTGTGGCCACATGGGGTTGTAGCCATGGTACAATGGGATAAATCTATTGTTCATAAAGGGGGTTATGGAATAATATCATGTTTGGTCATGCACTAGAAAATGCATAAAAGGGAGTACCACGATGTGGAGTAATATGTGCAACCTTTTGGATTACCAAAATCAAATTATATCAAAAGAAATGGGAGATACACATTCATAGAGTCTATCCGACTATGATACGCATTAAGGATCCTCATAAAAACCCCCCTCTTTAATTTTCAATAACCTCCCACCTTTTCAACACTTTAACTGAAAATTTAAGGAATTAAAACCCTAGGAACCATATAAAGGAGAGACCTCATAACTTATGTGGTACAACCACTACAACATGGTCCATAACAATATAGTGAATACTCTAACATAAAATCCACATTATAGTAAAAACAAACCATTTTTCCTAGCCATTTTTAGTTGATAACTCTATAGTGAAGGTTGAAAGATAAGTTCCCCTCCCTCAATGCCCATATGGTGGTCCATGTTCGTCTATTGCATGGGTTATTATCAATGGTATGGCTATAGTGAAACAAATTCCTCCATGATAAAGGAATCATACTTTTGGCTAGTCATGAGAACTATAGATTAGTACTTCATTTTGTCGAATTATTCTCTCAAAACATCCATAATATGCATCATTTAGCAGCTTAAATTAACAACCATTTACCAAAATAATGATGAAATCAAAAAAAATATGTAAATGACAGATGAAATTATAATCATTTATGTAAAACCCATTCATAAATTTAAAAATCTATCTCCATTTTTTTATATATCATTGGTTTAAAATTTTGGAGTTAGTCCTTGACTCATCCATTATCTCAAAATTTCATTTTCATCACGAAATTATTTCCTTTTCCTTGATTTTAAATACATGATGATATAATTTTTTTAACATCATAATCAATTTTTTTAATATTAAAAAATTGAAAACAGTGTTCTGTCATAAGGTGAATTACTATATATATTTATCTTGTTCCATTTTTCAAAACATGAAATTAACATTAAGGCAAATATATGGCCAACTATATCCATGAATATTGTAATTCATTTTTCTATCTCTATTTTTTTAATTTCTATAAATACATATATTATGAATGCATAAGATATTTATATCATGATTAGAATTAATGTTATTATGGAAATAAGATCAATTCACAAGGACTAGAACTATGAAAATAAAACATACATGGAAAATGGAGTTATTACCCATAACAATGATTTTAAAAAATAATTGTTAATAAATATATATAAAAATATTTTCATTAAATAATTTATTCTAGGATACAAGAGGGTATGTTTATATATTAGATATATAATATATGTTTGTTTATTATACATTATGTTCATACACAAATGAAGTAATTCAACCCTATTTTATTTATGGAATTTCATGACTAAAAATAGTGTCTAGTCTGTGGTTTTTGTCAACCTACGCTGGGTTCATCATATAGTTTTCATGAAATGTTATTTTATAGTATAATATGACTACAATTATGACGGATTCATCTTTTATTTAGGGTTTCCAATTTTGGGGCCCAATATCTGAAGGATAGAGAAAGTTTCTTGAAAGGTTGTTTTCTAGAATTGAATCTTTAGAAATATGGTAATGGAATGTGATTCGGGAAAAAGGGATTCATAAATATTGGGTTTCACAAAATGTTTTTCTCCGTGATGGTATGGAGCTTCAAAAAGGTATGGAGCTTCGTGAATGCGTGATTGAAAAATGGTTTTTTGTGACTATGAAAAGCATCATGATTGTATGATGATTTGATGGTGTTCTTCATAATTATGATAAAGAATCAAAAAGATATTAAATTTCAATAGATATTCACTAATAAATGAGATTTGGGGAAATATTTATTATCTTTTAAAAAAATACACAGGAGGCATGAAATCTTCACAAAAGGATGAGCTTATAAATATGAAGCATCCCCCATTTCATTCATTTTGATGTGAATTGTGGAAAGGCTGAATTACTCTGACTTTCTGAAGGCTATGAGATTAATCAATTTTGTTTTCTATGTTATCATGGGAAATGAAATAATACTACTTAGGTCTTAAATTATGTGATTCCTTTGGATTTATGGGAGTTTCATTATGAATGGGTATTCTGTGATGTCTCATTGAGCAATGTGAAGGCAGTTTGTTCAATGAAAGTAGTTATCTTTATGAAGGTGTTGAGTATCACAAGTGAGATTCATGAAAAAACAATGTCGAACATCAGGTTTCAGTGATAAATTTTTTCAACTGAGTCAAATTAGGAATATAGTACCAAAATATTCTTATTCTAGTGAAGAAAAAAGACTTAAATTCCAATCTATGGAAGAAGACATCATGTTGCTAAACTGAGTGATACTTCACCCAAATGAGTGACCTAAGGGGAGTCGATGGAAGTGTGCCATGGTAAGTAGTGTTATTTCCATTAAATCTTTTAAATGATGTGTTCTTTTAATATATTGGAAAATTATGAACATTTATATTCCATAAGATATGAGGATTAGTGGATTTATGTAAAACTGACATATTGTCGACATATGATACATGGATTATCCCATAGTGGTTAACAAAGTAGAATTTTTGTGTTGTCTCTTAGAATGTTACTATTAGTTTACCTAGTTATTTAATTATATATTATTGGCATGTTTCTAACAATTTGGTAAAATGATCAGTCAATTTAAAAGAAAAAATTAACACCCTGATTCTCCCTTCACATATTAGGGTGTTCGAGTGTCTTTAGAACCTAAGGTAACTGTTATTTCACAATATCATTGTTATTAGATAATTTTTTATTCATATATACAATAAAAAAATTATTTTAACTTCATATATTAAACCCAATCTATTTTTTTATCCTATGGATATCTCTATCAATTAAAATTTATCCTTTTAATTTCCATCTATTATGTATACAACATAGCAATATATGTTTTTCAGAAAAAAAACTCACATTGTTTTGTACTCATTCCTAAATCGTTTCCTTATATGACCATATTTTTCATAAAATATCTTAATTCATGTTCCAATATTATAAAATTTATTTTTTAAACAAACTTTTACTCATAATTAACTTTTTAAAAAGTTACATAAAATTAATGTTCTTTTAATTTTCTGAATGTGGTACTTATATCCTTTTTTACAACCATGTGAATGAAATGTTTTTTAATTAAACTACATAAAAATAAATTCCCCCATATTAAATAATTATTTATTTGATGATACTACTATATGATTTCTTTTTTATATAAAATGATATTTTTTCCATAATATTTGGGAAACAATTAATTATTCAAATAAGTGATTTCATACTAAAATTGGTGTTTCCATCAAGAAAAAATCCAGTTGTATTTTTAAAGTATTTTCATCTATGTTAACATACTTTATTGAATCTTATAATGGGTATATACTATATTGATACTATCCGAATTATTTATCTAGATGTTTAATGATTAGTTTTATTAGGTAATGTATTGATATTCTATATAGTAGTTCTAATATGGTAATTAATGATTTTAAGTCATGTTGATTAAGTTGTATTGATTATTCATGTGATGGATATATTTTTTTTATTAAGTGATGTGTGGGATTAAAATTACATATCTCCTTGATGAATCATTATGTCTCATGAGAAAATATATATTGAGTTTTTGGAGGAGGCCATACTGATGTATGTATGTTCCTTAGCCTCAAACATTGATCGAAAGTTTCAGATGTCCTTCATTATGAGTTGAATCATTATGAAATCATTTATTGACTTCAATGAGATTATTTAATTTGTTAAAATATAAATATATAAGTGTAATACTCATGAGATTTTTTATAAGTAATTATTTGATCATCATTTATTCTTACCATATTATTCATGCTTTATTATCTTCCATTACACCCAAACAGATACAAAGCATATAAGCTGCCCAATATTATTTTTTTGTTCACTAGGATTCTAGGAATTGTATTTTTATTTATATATAGGGATTTAAAAATGTTAATAATTATGTTATCAAATAAATTAATATTTTTTATTTTATATATTCTAATATAATGTGAAATTCCAAAATCAATATAGTGTTTAAATATTACATCACTATTTTGTTCGTGAGGATGTGGGAACTTGAGTTTAGTTCCAATGTAATAAATTAATCATATGATCAAGGATAATGGGGTCAAGGTATTTAAAAATAGATAACTAAGATAGATCATATGTTGGATGATTATTAAGTGTTGGTAACGACCCATAAGGGTATACCACAGAAAAGGTCTTCCTAGATTGCTTCATTAGATGAATGAGTGAATAGTTGTGTAAAATGTGGGAATGGACACCCTGTTATGATAACCATGAATGATTCAAATATTGATGTCATGGAATCCATTTTTGTAAGACAGGAAACCATCTGTGTGATTTCTGATAGTGCACTTGTGCATGCGGTTGAAAATTTACGGAACATATGGTATGTGAACATGTTCATTAAAGGAAGGATTTTGTACTAGGAGGTCACACCTTGTTTCATAAGAACGCCACTTGAGAAGGATCAATAAACAAATTTTTTGAAATGGCCTTAGATAAATTGTCACAATTAATACCATTTTAGTAAAATGATGCAAATAACATTAAATAATGTTACTTTTTAGTGGGTTAAATCTAAAAACACCTTAGGCGTATCATGGATGATTTCGAAAATTATCACACTTTTTTCACTCCTTCATAATGCTAAAGGGGTTTCTATTCTCCTCAATTTGTTAGTATAGGGATCCTTTTACTGGAAAGGGGTGATAAGGTCGCAAATAAATTTTCATAACCTTCTTTAGTAACTTGTTCTCTTGAATAGTATTTGTGGCACAATGATAGATATGGTGTGGTGCATGTGACTACTGAATAAGATATGAAGTAGGGGTACAAAATTATCCTTTTATACATTTGAAAATTTTTCAATTCCAATTTAAAATTTTATAGATATTACAATTTATTCAACTTTTATCACCAAACCCCCCATAAGATTCGATCCTATTAGAATGGATATGATAAAATTATGAGGTAACCATTACTTGGGAAAATTTTAATCTAGTTATGTTCTCAAGATGAATAATTTTTCACACATAGCGGGAAAAAAACATACATTATTAAGTGGAAATGAAGATGAAAAACCTTTTTTTATTGGAATAAAATGTGTTATGTGGTGAACATTCATGGTCTTCCAATATAAATAATAGGACCACCATATTAATGGTCACCAATGCCCCATGAGAATCTTATATAAAAATATATTTATTTTTACCCATTTCATATTATCTAGTATCCTATGTCTATTGAAATGTGATAAGGCATGGATTATTAGATGTGGTGTCCCTAGATGATTGAATTGGGCATAGACTTCATGGGACGAGTTTCTTCGTACCATGATATGATAACCTTGATATGAGAAGGATCATGTGGATGAAATTTTACGCTTAGTGAAATTTTGACTCACTTATATTCACTCCTATACCTTTTTTATTTTCTTCTTAGGATGATTTCATTATTTACACTATAGTAATAATAATAATTAATCATAAATAAAATTCATTCTATCCCATGGTAAGAAGGATATTAATTTTTTTATTATATATAAAAAACTGCTTCTTAATAAAGATGAGAGGGATCCCTTAATTTAACTGAAAGCCAACTGAATCAATACCTTAAGTATTTTCCTAGCCTATAGGATCTGACTAAAAATATAGCTCTGATGAATCTTATATAGTGCTAATTATATATGTTATCACTTGTACAAACTCCAATAATGTGACATACAAATTTACCATTTTTAGATTCTTTACCACTGTAAGGCTTTGGGATCCTAACCAATATTTATATCACATAAAAAGTTCACAACCCACCATTATCATAGTTCAGAAATAATTCATGATTGGAATAAATAAACATTTCTTGGATATTTTCAAACAATATGAATGTTTTTCTTAAACCATCATATATTATAAGGTATATAGAAAATCAGATATGATAAAATCATATAACATAATATCATTATAAAAACATAATATTTATATACTATATTTAATATAAAAAGGTGGTAACCAACTTTAATCCATCATTAATTAAAATATCAATTGAAAAAGGTGACTCACATAGATATACATAACCTTTTGGTTTAGTGTACTGGTAAATTATGAAAATTTCTTCATGTAAAAAAACCCTGGTCTTTATCATCAAATGGGTATTTATTCAATTATAACTAGATTTTCATATTATGTAAGAAGACATCAACATCTTATAAAACATTATCCATACATGATACCCTTCTAAAAATTGTTACATAATATCAATATTTATAACCTCGGTAAATGGAAAAATAAGATAACGTTAATTTAGGTGCTTAGTAAAGGTGATCATGAGAGATATCAATCATTGATCTTATATAAGAATAAGATAATAAAAAAGGTATGTTCACATAAACATAACCATCAAAATTAATAACCAAACATTTAAAGATCATTAATCATTATTCCAGGAATATATATTTCTCATAACATAAGATATAAGTTATAATAGTGAGGAATCATTTATAATAAATTATTATTCCTTAGAGTATATCATAATAATTAGAAATAATATTTTTAAAACAAATAATAATAGAAAATAATTTCTCTATAAAAGGGTATCTACCATGAATATCATAGTATACAAAGTCCCATTGTGTATTAGTTTCAGTCATTATTTTAATCAATTCAATAGGGAAGGCTCACTACCAAGACTAGTGTCATTGTGAGAATCTCATTGTGTATTGGGTCCATGCCATTTCAATAATTTTCAAAGTAAAATATCATTTCCAATACCCTCAGAATGTATATAGTCAATAAGGTGATTGGAATCATAACTCGTTTCTATCAATTCATCAATCAATGATCACTACCAATACTATCGCAGAGGATTAGGATTTCTTGTGTTCAATCAATATTTCTTAATTTCCATAGTTAAGATTTAATTTTAAATTATCATACTGAACACAATCCAATGTGTATTGAGTACAGTCACCATTACATCCTATCATTAGTTATTGCTCACATTAAAGACTATTATAGTGGACATATCCCCATTCTAAACCGAGTTAACTCCCTATTCTACTTCATAGTATCTCATGAAATATCATTTTTACACAATTCATTGCATGAGAATATAATTTTGGCCACACCCATCCGATAACGAAAACCATACAGAAGTGTTTCACATGATCATAAAGACACTCTTCATTTTATCAAAGTGTAAAAAGTAAAATAAAATGTTTTCATAATGATTATATCATCACATATGATCATTGTAACCCAAATAAATGAAGTCTATGGTATTGTAAAATTATTCATTATTTCATCATAAGCATAATTGAGCAAGGTAGTGTAATTAGTTTCATAATTTTTTTGAAACATCATCATCATAATTTATCCGGATAAATGAAGTAGATTATATCATAAGAACATATCCTTATTATAGTATAATAAACATCAATGAATTTTTTTCATAGATAAAAAATATATTTAATAGTCCATTTGAATATGTCATTGAAAATGTATGAAAAAATACATTTCATTTAGTTTTTTTAAATGATAAAAATTATAGAAAATTGAGATAAATATTATTTTAAAATAACTATGGAAACATTTAATTGAATCTAGAACAAAAATAATGGTCTTGAGGGAGGGAAAATATGTTCATGACATATACATTAAAAGAGGACATTATTTTAACATTTTTTTAAAATGTCAAAAAATGTTTTATACAAAAAATTGTTATGAATATTCATCATAGAATGTTATAAATAAATTCCAATTTATTGAAAATGAAAATTTCAACACATTGGTAAATACATTAATACAACCATTTTAAGAACCTGGATTATGAATATAATTATTCTAAGCCCAAAAAAGATATATATAGATTGTTTTTTCTTGAAAATATTATATCATCCATTTTATGTCCCATAGAGAGGAAAATTTAATGGAAACATGGTATTCCTATAATCAACTAGATTAGAGGAATATTTATAGGATTTAAAAGATACAGATTATATTTTTACCTCATGGGAAATTTAATATATTCCATCCTGAAAATATATGTGATGGTATCATAAACCTATATAGATTTAGTAATTTCTAAAAAAACACATTAATGATAGATCAATAGATTTAATTTTAAATCAAAACAATCATCATCAAAATTATAATAAATTAAATTCATGGGAATTATATACACCATAGAAAATAAACATGTTCTAAGGAAAGAGAGAAAAATCACCTTATTAGAATAAATATAAGGGCACATTTTAGGGTCTTTATATCTAAATTTGAATTTTTGGTTGTTAAACATGATACAACATTGAACATTTTTTCTATGAATGACTTGGTTTCATCAATATGTGGATGTGCCCCCATTATTCAACTAGTGACTCACATCCTGCATTAATGGGAAAATTAGGATGTTTTATTCTGTTAAAGAATAGTTTGAATCTTTTGAATTGTAAAAAATTGATTTAGGATTCTACGTGATGAATGGAAACAACCCTTGACTGACTATGTTTCCCAGGTCACTTCCCTAAATAGTCTAGAAATTTCCTCGACCGATCCTTTCAAATAGACCAGTGAATAATATGGTCAACCCATCAATCTCATAAATGACATGGGTCAAAATGTGGGAGAATATTTGAAAACCATAATGACATCAATCATTAACACTAATACTAGAAAAATTGAAAATATTTTAGATTATCCTAATCATAGTACAAGATCAGGTAGAAATTTACTCTTTCATTGTCAGAACCATCATCTAATTCATGTTTGATTTACTAAATCCGAAAAACCTATCATGTCATTATAAGAGAGATGAGACACATCCTATCCACCCATCATCTAACATCTATATTTTAAAAGAAACCCCACATCATTAGTCTGGTCAGAACAAGCTACTTCATCATCTGGATTTTAAAATGTGGACTCCTCTTATAACATTGAAAATTTTATTTCATCACCTACATCCCGAGAGAGTGAAGTGGAAGATGGTGATGTAGAGGAAGAACAAGATGAAGAAAATGAGGATTTGATAGATTCTACTCCAGTATTAATGGATGTATTCTCTACCACTATTGAGAAAATCAGAAATGTAACAATTGTTATGGAGGAAGAACCATGGCCCATGTTAATGATAATGAACATATTTTCTAAAGAACAAGAGGTATATAACTTATTTCTGAAGAAACATCATGATGTTTTTTCCTAAAATTTAAAAGAAATTTCAGGTCTTGATCTCATGGTGGCCAATCCCCTTCTGGTTTTTCCAGAGAACCATTGGGGTTATAAATATGTAGCTACAAGAACCTACCCAACACACACTACTAAAATTTAGGATGATGTTGAGAAGCATATAAGGAAAATTACATTTGGGAATCTCAGATCCTAAATAGATAAGAAATATATTTTTGAAAAAGGATAATAATTGTAAAATCATATTATTCATCGAATTTAGATTTCGTAACCGAAATTATCCAAAAAATTATATCTTCGTTCCGATCATAGAACAAGAGATTGATTCTATAACTTGATATTAAGCCAATTCATTCATGGAAGTCTATTCGGGGTAAAAAAATCTAAACATCCCATCAATACAAGGAATCCATAATTTTCGTATCACCCAAGGGGTTTATTACTATTAGTTATGGGCCTTTTTGTTGAATAATATCGGTGCTACATAACAATGTCCGATAATTCCCAACATCCAACCCATTTTTTGGAAATTATTTCTTATGCTATATTGATGATCTGGTGTTTAAATGTTGACAATTATCGGGCCAGTTTCCTGATCATTGGATCATATTGAATAAAAATCCATAGTAAATATTGACAAGGAACCCTATCTTAAGAATGTTCTATCAACTTTTCTAATCATATGATCCTAATCAATGAAAATAAACAGTATAACTTGAAGATAAACCCCATTAAATGTTCTTTTGGTGTTACCTAAAGAATTGTTCTCTACATCGTGGTATATCATCATTATATCAATGTTGATCTAGAGAATACAATGGTTATCATCGATATGTCACCTCCATGAAACCATAAATAGTTAGGGGGTTTAAAAGGACACCTTACTTATATTCCACACATTAAAAGAAAACTCAGAGGAATGTGTTTTCCCTTCACCTATTTAATGAATATGGGGACACATATGTAAAAAATGATGAATAATATGAATCATTCCAATTTATAAAGATAAATATTTTGAGTCCTCTAGTGATAATTATAATTTTTATGGGGTTTCACATATTTTCAATGTGATTTCCCTAGAACGGTCAATGGGAACCTTCTCTATATAAATGAATGATTCCATGAAAACAATATCCTCTATTATCTCAACCAAACAATTCTCTATACTGAGACTCTCTATTTGTATTATGAAAATAGCTATCTGATGTTAATCATCATGATTTAGATGTAGGGGTACTTCCTACAGCACCAAGAGGTCCATTTGTACTTTCATAGAAACCCACAGAAATACATATTCATCCATACATGGTTGACGAGATAATTGGAATTATGGGATTTCATCTTGTAGTGGTTTGGCATTATGTTCATGCATTAGGAAGTGATAATGAAGAAGGAATTAGAATATTTCCTTGCAAAAAACTATTTTTACAAATAACGTTCTCAAATAATGAATTTTATAATGAAGATATATTACTTATTAGTGAATTTCCCCATACATTGGAAATTTATTTTGATAATGTATCCAAAATCCCAATAGGTAAAAGTGTATAAGACCCCGATATCAAAATACTGAGGTTAGGAGTCATGCCCATCTCTCCACCAAAGTTAGTTTTATTATAATATTTCTGGTAATTAGAAGTATACACAAAAAATTGGGCAGAATATAATACCATCATTCCATGAAAACAAAAAGCACTTCAGATTATACTGGATGACTTGATTGTAAAAGTATATTCAATGTTGGAAATCTGGAATATTAACAATAATTACTCTAAGGGAAAGGAAGAGATAATCCAAAAACTTGACTATGTCTATGGGATAATGTAGAATCCCCCCATAGATGATATTGAATCACATCCCGTGATTATATAATGTCTAGGAAATTTTTTTGAAAGATGACACTCTGGATTTGGATGATCAATACTAGAATGAAATAGTCATCAAAATAATGTATTATAGAATGTACTCACTTTTTGTTCATTTTAACATTCAAGAAATCAATGAGTTTAATCCCATATCTAAACCATATTGTCCTACAACCCGTTGTATGGAACCCATTGAGGAATACCTTAAAAGGGGTCCTCCCATTAGAAAATGTTGGAAAATATAAAATGTAACAACAAAAAATCAAATTAACACTTTATGATTTCCCAAATCACCAGAAATTAATCTGTATATATTAATTTAATGGAGTACTTATCAAGATCATGGACATATAAGAGGCTATTTCTTTTATTAAAGAATTATATATAAGAGCTTGTGGATCCCACCACTCAGGTTTGAAGAATTACTATAAATCTTGTCGCATGTAAATATCTTCCTTAAATGATGTAGGATTTCATTAAATTCACCAAAAAGTCCAATTCCTTCAAATTAAATTCCTAATTCATCCATCAACCCCATTTTACTATGAAAAAATCCAAATTCACATATCCTTTTTCTAATGGGAAATGTTTGTTTTATGGGTGCATCCTCCAGAAACAACTATGAAATTCAAATACATTATCACTACTACCAATTCTTCTCCAAATGGGATACATAAATACCCCTCAATGAATTCAAGACCAAAATAAATGTTATCCTTGTTAAACATGGACGCCTAGACATATCTTGTATTCCATTTGGTTTTACTGTTCTATAACCCACACCACCACACGAGTGAACCCTTATTTAAAGATATATAGGATGAAAGTAGTCATTCCCATTGAGGAACAATTTCCCTCACATCACATTTCCATATTTGATCAACATTCCATAGATGAGAAATCCCTAAAATAGATAGATGAATCAGAGTGACATAATGATAAAAGACTACATACATTGAATCAGATAGAGGTCAACCAAATCAAATAGAATGGGATTTTAATAAGAATGTATGCCTATACTCATTTTACCTCGGGTTATGTGGTACCAGTCCTCAGGACCTTGATGATACTTCGGCAGAAGCCTCTAAAGATCGAGATAAAGTGCAAGGGAACATATTCTATTTACAGTTCCACTCTAATAGAGCATATTCCTTGATATAAATGGATGAATATCTTGTTATGATACGTACCAATAAAAGGTTTCTATTTAAAAACATTTAGTAATCATGAACCATGGTCTTGATCACATAAAATTAAAAAGGAATGACATATGGTCCTTGTGACATGTTCTTAAACTACCTGACACTATAGTTCGAGATGTGGGATTATAAACTACATAGCTGAACATCCCAATCAAATGTTATTAAACTGTATGGAAACTTCCTTTATGAATTTTATAAAACTACATGGTTCACATCCTTGTCACATGATATACTACTACTTAACATTTTAGTTCATTATTTGGAGGATCAGTATCCTTATTTATGGTCTCCCTCCACACACCCATTTTATAACTATGTGTGGATTGATTCTAATTTAAATAGGATATCTATTGATACCCATTAAATATGTATTCAGTTCAACCACAATGAATGGGAGATGCTCCATCCCCTAAATTAATAAATACACATACATGAGACTATAACATGGGACATTTTAAGTATTAATTATTGAAAACTATGTGTTTCTTGATTCCTATCAACTCAAGGTACATAGAGATTCCCATGTTCAATAAACAAGGCATATTCCTTGGACAAAATAGCATGTGTCCCTTTCCTCCTAAAAAATACCCCAATTTATGTATTAGATATTAATTCAGGTTTTGATCATTTTGGAATCCATTTGGGAAAACAAAATTATTTTCATCCCAATATATGAATAAAAATCATTGTTGGGATCTTCTCAATCTATAAAAAAATAGTGGTACAAGTTATTCCTTTTTTTCTAGAACACATCTCTTCCAAACATCATACTCTTTATCATAGGAAATCCATATCTCTATAATAATACTCCATCCATCATTAATATTATTTATAATCCATTAGAAAAACATTGTTTTGACTATAAATTTATAATCCCTAGTCTATCTTTTAATAAGTCACCCTCAAAGGCATGTCCACCATAAGAATCATTATCCTCATGAGAAACCTCTTTCATATTCGTTATCTCTGACAAAAATCTGCATGAAACCACATTTTGACCATTATACATAGTCATTCCATGCATACTTGTATCATATAATATATCCTGACTTGAGAAACTCTAATTTCATGGTTTATAATTTTCCTCGTCACCTATAAAGAGTGTCATAATAACCTGGCCCCATAATCCATATATAGCACTTCATTTCCATGATTCATGATCATAGTTTTATGACCTCAAACAACAAGTTAACATTATTCCTTACCGCATGATGCTAAAATATATGGTTGACATTCCTTAAACTCAAAATTAATGTAATCCAAGAAACTACATATGGATTAACTCTAACCCTATGAGATATGTATTGATGCCTCAATAATACATCCTCTTCCATACATTACATAATTAACATTCATATATCATTTTTTTATCCTCTATGTGTGGTGAATTAATCCTTTACCACTCATTTTTTTCTCACACCAAGAATAGCTTGTATGGGGTTTGGAGGATTCTTATAATATTCCCCACATGATCATGTCATACCATCTCACATTTAGTTTATCATGGTCCTAGATGAAATACCTAAAAATAAACACAAAATTTATATGCCACATGAGGTTAAAGTGCATGGTTTACATATCATTCAGGATGATAAAGTATTAGTTGATATGGCCCTCCTCCAAGGGGACTATTATCTTGGGTTTTGGTCACCCACCACTAACCAATCCATGAACAATGTGTCTCTTTATTATCTCATTGATGAGGTACACAGTGACACCAAAATGAAATATACTAGTCCAATCCAAGTATAAAATATTCTCACATTATCCTATCTATGAGTCAGATCTACATAAGAGAGTCCATTACATGGTCTCACCCTACTCATGAGCCCTTAGTCAATGAGAAATACCCCTATACACATAATAATTAAATCAATTGGGTAGTCTACATTAAAAACTTCAATTGAATTTATTCTCATCATACTATGATTTTTAGTGACATTGGAATTATAAATACATTCCTAGCCGCACTTTATAAATAAACAATTTATCCCTCCATATGTTTGGTACATACCTAAATAGAGAGAAATTTACACATTTTGGGATGATATGAACATAAAATTCCCCATATATACTAATACAACATCCTTATGTAAATAAAACTCTATGTCTGGGAAAATCTAGATGTTAATAAGCATTCCCAAACTGTTGGTGGTAAAATTTCTAATTACATATGACTCCATTTTTTATTGTGCATTGATACAACACAATCTTTCTTTTCAGAAGTCACCAACATAATGAATATCAACCATAGAAACATATAAATTATGAATAACCTATTATATCTCTAAAATCCCATAAATATTTATGATTGTAACATCTTTTAGAACACAATCTATGATAACTCTTTTAATTATAGTTTTGTATAACTTTTAAGATTCAAAAGCCCCCATATTTCTGCTTATATATTTCACTTATCATTCTTGTAAATAATGGAACATGAATTTCCATTAAACCAAAAATGGAAAATGGAAAATCATTCATTCAAAGCTAAGAAACATTAAATTATAGCTCTCAATTTCCATGTTGTAAGACATAAAAATATATTGTTCATGTCATAGTCATAGGATATTAAACTACATGATTCTTCAACCATATTAATGGATGATCCTCTCATCTTGGATTTGATCCTCCACCACATCACCCTGATGAATTGTTGATGACATGATACTTATTCAATAAAAAAACATTGTAACCCATTGATCCTCCATTGTAGGCCCAACTACTACGACAGTTAAAACATTTATATTCATCCATTCATGGACCCAATCCCAATCTAGACGTTTTTATCTACCTTAAACATAGGACCTCTTATTATAATGTTTTTGATTGAAATATAATTCTACATTATTTACAAAAACAAAAATAAATTAGGATGGGTTTCTCCTTGATGGTTAATGATGAACCATATACTCCCTTCTTCCTTGGACAAAGCCCCTTCACAAACCACCCTCATTGATCTAGAGAAATCCAGATCACTATAAAAATCCATATACATATGTAATAAAATGTATAATTCAATAAGAAACAATTGTTCTGAAGATATATGGCACTCCCAAGTCTCAAAATTCATTATTTTTCTCTAAAGATAATTTCAACCAGAGGATCCCTTATCCTCTGGGTAAACAACTTATTTATATGTATCCCCTCACTTTGTTTCCTATAAATATCGTTTCGATCATGGTCTATGATCCCTCCTTGACTAATTTCCATGTACCTCTTCTTCTAGTATGAGAACCCACTAGATCATGATTTACAATTTCTTTCATCGTGTCTATAGTGCATCAGAAAATCCATAGCCAGATAAACCTTATATCACTAATAATTTCCATAACATATAGTCCTAGTCATATGATCTAAAACATTTATATACCATTCATTAATATCACACTAAACTAAAATTCAAGGTTAACATCCCCTTAATTAGATGTAAATATGCTCCATGAACTATATATTTCTTGATTATCAACCTTATGTAATACATAGAAATACCCTAATCATACCATGTGGTCTATCCCCCACATGAGAAAAATTTCCCTATCCTTTCTTTTAATGGACTCTATGTTGTGGAATGAAACTTTTTGTAACTACCCGACCATAGTTACCCAGAGTCGGTGTATTATTTCATAACATTGACATGATCACAAGAGATCATGTCCCAAAAGACTGATTAGTTTATTAGCTTTGGAAGTACTATATACATATGTAACTTTTATATAACATAATGAAATGGGAAAACAATAACATTTCGTCCCCTTTAAAAAACTCATATCCCTTAGACTATTTCTTCATATTAATCATAATATATTTCTTCCTGTCCTGGGAAAAATAAAACATAAGAAAGGGTGAGATCGTATGCTCTGTAAGGATAGAAATATAGTAGAAATTATCATAAATAAGCATAAACATTTAGGGCAATGTATAAGAATAAAACTCGAGCCTTTTAAACATTAAATTTATCATAATAGGTAAAAGATAAATCAAATAATTCCATTAACTTATTGAGATGTATATTCTACTAGTAAATTAATCACAAGTAATATCAATAGCTAATTTAATAATGATAGAATGTATAATGTTGGACATCATAACTACATATTCATGGCCTCATGCCAAGACTACCAGTAATATTTTTTCATGGCCTAGTGCCAAGACACAAGTTTGTCTAATGAGACCTAACGATTCATCGAGAGGCTATAACGGGCTCCACATGTCACTTACTACGTCCAATTAATTCCTCATATTAAAAGGTTGAAACATAACATAAACATTCATATTAAAACTAGCATACAAAATGTTAATAATGTAACTATAAACAATGAATGGTATAAAAATAAAACATCCATAGTCAAACATATTACAAAACCTTCAATACAATATCGAATACTGTATCATAATAAATCAACATTAAAAAAGTGTGAAATTCATCAATGTATGTTAACATATATAAAATCAAAACTATTTGAGGGAAATATCTCTTTATATTTTGAAATAAATTAAAAATAATATAGTTATAAAAGAAATCATTTAATATGAAAATATTCTTATATTCTTGTAAGGGATGATTCGATGGAATTATAATGGCATAAAATAGCCGCACCATCCTTATAAGTTTAAAAAAGAATTCCTGACCTAATTTGTTGAAAATGTCATAAAGTTCCTTATTTGGAAAACGATTGAATGATTAATTTAAAAATATTTTACAAAAATTAAAACATGGGTATAAATAAATGTAACCAGTATTCTAGGAAATAGTAAAAAATGTTTTGAGATACCTTTTTATGAAATATGGGTGTTGATGAAAAAGAAGTCATGGTAGATACTTGCGTATAAACAACCTTGGATAAATAAGGAGATTGTAAAATTAACCCTTACCTTGTACCTTTACTTGGTTGAGGGTATGTTCACATCCTATATAATAGTTAAATAATTGTTGTTAAATTATACAAGAACCATATACAAAAATATGACATTTTACAGGCCCTTCTAATATTGTTTTTATTAATATTTCTGTATTATCATTGTCTCGGGTGTTAACTGATTCATTTTCCTTTATATGTTTTGTTACACAAGTCATGTTTGTTATGGATATGATTTATTTAATTCATATCTAGAATTATATTATGATATTAAACATTATTTTTAATTATAAAATGAAAATTATTCTTGAATGGTTAAAATGGGGAATGAATCTCATCGCGTTCGTGGAGACTGTAATCCGTACGTACGTATGAGAGAAAATATAATTATATTTGTGGATAAATAATATGTAATTATATGGTATATGTTAGGACCAATATGGGCCTAGATACCCTGAGAGGGGGGGTGAATCAGGGTATGGATATTCTTTTTCAAATTTCTTCCTCCCACACTGGATCTTGACCTCTTTATTACAAGGGTATCATTTTTTGAACTTGTGTGATTAACATGATTACTTATTTTCTTCTTTATCTGATGATGAAGCATTAAATGTAATGCAGGGAAGTAAGTAGGCAGACACAAAGATTTTTACTTGGTTCACCCTCACAGGGCTATGTCCAAGGAGCATACGCCGACAAGTTGTTGGTCATACCAAATTCCACAATTTTTCACAAGATGTGGACACAAAGGTTCAAAAACAGTCACTCTTCCCATGGATAATTGCCTTTACAAGGTTTAGGGTCAGCTCACTACTTTCCCAAGGGTTTCTCCCTGTTTCTCTCTCTCTGGCTCACTGCTGGTGGAGAGGATCACCTTCCTCCTCTTCCTTCGCTCACTGCTCTGGAAAGGATCCACTCACAATTTATAGACCTATAGGTCTCTTCATTTACATGAATTAATGCATCTTCATCTGTATTTAAATGCTCTATTGAAGTCCAACTTTCACCCGTAGATGAATATCTCTTTGCCCTGAATGTATCGGGCAAACATCCAGCTTCCACACAGCTCGAAAATAATGCCGGAAAATCAACCTTACTTGGCGCCCTTCTCTAAGGTGGTGCACAAGCCTCGGTGTGAAAGTCAACACTAGAGCGCAAGTATTTCTTAACACTTGCAGGACTAAAGCATAAACTCCTCCAAACTTGCATGACACACTTTCGTTGCTGCCCAGACTACCTAAGGCTCACAACAAATTGATGTCACACAACTTCAACACTGGCTTACAAGTCCCTACTTGCGCGACCACACACCACTTGTGTGACTTCCACACCTACGCGATGGGAGCTCTGAGTTTTCTACGTATTGAACTCATTAAGAAATGAGGAGGGTTGGTCCAGTATTTATAGGTATTTGAACTACCTGCGTGACGACGCACAAGTCCCCCTTCGGCGGGCAAGTCTCGGCGCGCAAATATTCTGTCCACCTAGACACTTGCACGACCAAACCAATACTTGTGTGACCCACCTTCCTTTTCCATATTTTGAGGTTCTGATCCTAAAAAAAAATAGGCGCGCAAATTCCAAAGCCTTCTAAGCACCGGCATGCATGCCTCTTCACGGCGTGCAAGTCACTTGCGCGACCAACTCAATACTTGCGCAACCATTGTCCCTTTGCCATATTTTTATGTTCTTATTTTCAAAAACATATGGCATGGAAGTTTCCTCTCTTTAAAGTTTAAGACACACAAGTCCCTTTTCCAAAAACAGTTTTTTGCATTTGTCTATTTTCAGGCCCAAAAATTTGGCAAACACTAGAAAACGGCGCCACCTTGTATCTGTTCTTTTTATACCGCCTCCAGATCAACCATCTCTTTATCGACATTTTTAAATCAAACATGGATCATTGACCATAGCTCTTGAACTCGACATTATACCATGGAATCCTCCTTGTCAACAAAATTGTATGACATTGTTTTGATTTTTCAACAATCACGACTTAGTTGTCCACTTCGTCAACAAACACAATCACCTCAAAAATGCAGCAATGATACCTGGAGGGATTTTTTCCCCACATTATATTACATATATATAATAATTAACATGTTATATTTATTATTTACATAAAATATACTCATAATTATACCCATCCAAATAATAATGTGTTGAATAAAAAACTACACCACGACTTGCGGACAATAAACCATACGTACACATGTATGGTGACTTTTTCATTCATATGATTGACTGAATAATTAATATGGTTTTAAAATATTTATAATAACATAACAGTATGTAGAATCTAGTGGAGTTGTTATTTTGGTATGGAAACAACAATTAATGAGGAAGTGGAAGAAGAAATAACTTTGAAAGAGGTAACAAAATTATTACCTCTTCTTTGGGTTCTTCCTTTTGATTTGATCAAAAGAGCTCCATAGGTTGGATTTATGATATCATTGAGGTCAATAGGATTAATTGAGGGTTGTTTGGAGGATATTTGAGCAGGTTTTTTCCAATCCATGTATCATTTGAGTTGTGATTTTGATAGAATCCGATGTATACTTTAATAAGAGAGGTGAGTCTCACCTTAGTAAAAGCTTAAAATATAAATTTATTATACAATAATATTCAGTTTATAATGGAAAAAGGTAATTTATTTCTAGTATATGGTGGGGATGGGTCTAAAACCTCTCAAATAATAGGTTTTAGACAGGTTTAGGTCACTATATAAACCTTATCTTTTATATTTAACTCTAAGTTAAGACATTTAACTTTTACAATGTCTTCTTGTATATTTAGATTACGTGGAAAATAAACATACTATATAAATCCGAGATAAATCCAAGTGGTTTAGTAATGAAATATATACATTATATAAATCATTTGGAAGAACCATATATTTTTAGAAATATTATATCATTTAATAATATAGTATTTGTTTTAAAAACTCGTTTATGTCAATTTTGACACTATTTAGTTTTTGGTTTTAGTATAAGTATAAAAAACATTATTCCTTCATAAAAATACATTAAATAAACTCTAAAATATCATACTAACCTAGAAATTTTTTGGAATGCATCAAATGTCTCAATTTAAATTTATTTTGACATTTATAATATCAATTATTTTGATCATTCATTAATAAGGTAATTACTCTATCATCATTGTGTCATAAATCATTTTAAATATTTATTGTCTAAAAATTATTAATAAAATACCATGATGTAGGAAATCATTTTAGATTTATAATGAATATTTATTGTCAAATTTATCTTATGTATTACCCATTATTAAAAATGGCTTAGTTATTAAACATCGAATTTAGCACTTTTAACTCTTCTTTAAATAAAATAATAATAAATGTCCTAATCTAATCCAAGCGGACCTAAATGGCCATATTTTATTTATAAGGATAATTTCGGTCGAAAATAACTTATCCAATAGAATTTAGACATGTATTAGGGTAATTATAATATCAGTTTGACTTTTAATAGCCCTATTTACTTTTAACTGTGGTAAATAAAATTCAAAAGTTACAATTCACAAAATATTGTAATTTTTATCCAATAGAACAAAATTTTACTTAATTATTTCATCTTTTTATATTATATTTTTGAAATCCAATTCATAGAAATGGTAAAGTTACATTTTATACAAATTTTCTAACGTGCGTAGAAGGTGGCTAAAAGACGTTAAAATGTTCAATAAAATTTTGTACATCTAACTTTATTATAAAATAAATCAAATTAATTACATTGAAAATATATAGGTATTATTTATCTATTTTTACTTAAAATAAATTTAAATAAAATAAATAAATTTTTAAATAAAAATTCATATTTAAATAATAATGTAGTTTTTTCAATATTCATCAAAAATTAAATGTTTTCAAAAAAATACCAAAAATTCACCCCTAAGATAATTTTGATATTACAAATCCAAAAATGATGTCTATTTTACAAAATTAAAAACATTTTATTTGAATTATTTAATTTAAAATAAATTCTCATTGTCAAATCCCGAAAGCGGGTTTTTAGGAATTAAAAACTATTAAAAGATTGACATGTGTTTATGTATAATTTAAACATGAAATTACCTAAAAAAACTTAAATTAAATTAAATTATAAAAATTTAATCTAATTTTACTTTAAAACCTCTCATATTAATTATTTAATGATTTAAATTATTTTTATTAAAATGTTGTTTTAAATTAAAATTTATTATTTTTCAGTATTCATCAAAATACGAAAGTTATCAGAATTGTACAAAACATTTACCCAAAATAAAATATTATATCCCACTTAAAAATAGGATCTAATTTTATTAAATATAATATATAAAAGCTTAAATTATTGGATTTAAATAGGGGTTTCCATTAAAAGGCAGAAAAACTTTTTTTTCAAAAATATTTTTTTTATCTGATTAATTGAATTTTTCATTATATTATGACTAAGAAACAATAATTATGCATGTTAAAATTATATAGGATATATAAAAAATTAAAATTTTGGTTAATAAAATTCATAACTTCTTTTTAAACTATTAGTTTGATAGTTTTTGATGATCTTGAACTCGGTGTTGCATGCAGCGCAAGCTATTGAATTACTTTAAAGAGATAACGTACTATGAAATCATGTGGTGTTACATTCTACCCTCCTTCAATAAATTTATTCTTTGAAATTCATAAATTTTCTTCAAAAATAAAAGGTTGAAAAATATAAAATACATATGTGGAGAACCCACATCAAAAATAAGGTTAATAAAATTTAGTTTTAATAAGAGGGAAAGAGAAATAAAAAGTCACCACCAAATTTGGATTTAGAAAAGAAGAACACTGGATGAAATTAGGGACACATAATTAGGGTGGAAATCTAAATATTAATAAGTAGTGATTGAGGTGATTGATCACAAACAATTGAACAATAAATATAAAATTGAGGGCCTCAAAGCCATCAATATATGATGTTTTAAAGTATAATGGGTTCAAACAAATATGGTATTATGATGACACAATTTTTAGATAATTTTATTTTAATAGGAGGGATTAATTTACTTTCTTGATAAGAACTCAATAAAAAATACTTTATTTTATTACCTTTCATAATCATAATCTTATCATTTGGTTGTGCTTCGATCTATTTTGACATCAACCCTTATACTAGGAAATAAAAGATAAAAAATTATTTTTTACGCCAGTAGAACATTTAATAAATAATAAGGTCCCCAATAATTCCCTTAATTTTCCAAATGTTTATTAAAAACCAAAAATATAGGTCAAAGTTTCCAACAAATCATACATTAACCTCAAACAAAAAAATCAAGTGTTCATCTTACTTAATTTCATCCTTTAGACCTATCCAGAATACTTGTGTCCAAATTCACAGTTCAAAAATTTATAAGGAATGTCAACATAAAATAATGAAGATCAGAATGTGAATACCTTCATCATTTATTTTATTAAAACATGGTAAAAACCTGAATAACCATAAAACCTTATTTGAATATGTATGTACTTCTTTATTCCTTCTGTAAAACACAGAATACTGGATATACTCTATAAATCCATAAATGTTGTAAACTCCAACAATGAAGGAATATACAAATCATTAATTATTTTTAAGGTAGTAAAGAATATCCAATATAATTTATGAAAATCAATCATATCTTATTCCAAAATGACTACCTCAGTGTTAGGACCATATTAAGGTTTGTCTTTTCTTCAACCATGTATTTTCTAAAAAGATTAACTTTCTACTAAGTCACTTTTCTTGGTTCACCACAATCTGAAATCCATAATGAAATAGTATTTCCTTATAATCCTTCTATACTCTATTATTCTTATAACAAGTACATCATTGATACAACACTCAAATGACACAATTATTTATTAACAACATAAGAACACTAGTCAATACTCTTCATTTGTGGTAGTATCATAACTTTATTTGTATCCAACATCATCATTTGCGGTATACTTTAATGATTGGGACATTGATTCGCGTATTTTCTCAACTCCTTGAATATGAATCATTGTACATTTGAAACCATTTTCTTACCCATTCAATCACGTAAATGGTGTCATTTTTCTCCACACTTATAACAAACTCACATTCCCTTTAAGCATTTATCAGGGTTATTATTCAATCAATTATAACATATGGAAAAATAATTATTTCCCTTCTTCCCTTAATCCATAATTCTCTATACCATCCTTTTCATCCCCAGCTTCCCTTCAAAGCCATAGGATATAGAGAATTATTTACTTATATTATAAACACATGGTACTGTTTCTTTATATTATGAAAATGTGTGGGAGACTATTTCCCTTATAAATGTTTTCTTAAGACTATGAAAGATATAGTCCTCCACACTCTTTGGATAATGAGTATTTTGGAGTTCCCATTCCATCTACTGGGAAGCATTTCTAAAAATGGAATACACTAGGTTATTTTATGAATCACAACGCATAATTCCAAACATGTATAATACCAAACATAAATTGAATAGTTTTTGCATAAAATCCACAATGATAAAAACAATTCTATAGGAGGTATTTACCTATAAATCATTCATAATGGTTTGAAAATAATATGTGAATTATCCTAAGAATATCCCACGTGAGTGTCGTAACCAAGAGTGCAGCAAGGACCATTGTCGTGTACCAGGATACCCCAGGTCAAGCCCAAAACTCATTGTCGGAGTTTTCATTCCGAGGTACATCTTTGCCATAGCTGCCCCTACATGGTTGTATCCAGATAGGGATGTATTGCTCATAAAATTCATAAAATCTCTACATTACCAATATTCTTGGGAATTATTCTATACTAATCCTCAAATTCTTTCGTAAGGTAATGTTTTTTAATCATATTTTTTCTAAATCTAGTTTCCAAGGTTTGAACTATACTTACTCTGATACCAAATTTAACACCCTAAACCCATTTACCCAGAGTTGGTGAATTATTAAATAACATATCCATGATTATAAAAGATCAGGTCCCAAAAGACCGATTAGTTTAATAGACTTGGAAGTACTAGACAAATACATAAATTTAAATTACATTAGGAAATGGGAAAACAACAATATTGTGTCCCCTTTGAACACACTCATATCCCTTAGCCTATTTCTACTTCTTAATCATAATATACTAATTCACACCCTAGGAAAAATAAATCCTAAGAAAGGGGTCAATATAGATGCTTTGTAAGGATAAAAATATAGTGGAAACTACCATAAATAAGGATAAACATTTAAAGTAATGTATAAGAATAATACCAAACCCTTTTAAACATAAACTTCAGCATAATATATAAAAGATAAATCAAGTAATTCCATTTAATTATTTACATGGATATTCTACCAGTCGAATGATCACATGTAATATAAATAGGTAATTTTATAATGATGGAATGCATAACGCCGGAAATCATAAACCCATAGTCAAGGCCTCATGCAAAGACTACAAATAAGAACTTTTCAAGGCCTTGTCCCAAGACACTAGTTGGTCTCATGAGACCTACCGATGCATCGAGGAGCTATAGTGGGATCCACCCATCACTTATTATGTACAATACATTCCTCATATGAAAAGATTGAAACATAAAAAAACATTCGTATTGAAACTAGAATAAGAAATGTTAATACTTTAACCATAAGACATGAATGGTATAAAAATAACATATCAACAGTCAAACATATCGCAAAACCTTCAATACAATATGGTAGATTGTATCATAATGAATCAAACACAAACAAATGTAAAATCAATCAAAGGACTTTGACATAGATGAAATTGGAACTATATGAGAGAAATATCTCATTCTATTTTGAAATAATTTAAAAGTCGCATTATTATAAAATAAATAATTTATTTCAAAAATATTCTTATAATATTTTAATGGAATCCATGAGGGTTTTATAATGATAGAAAATAGCTTCAGTTGCTATATATGTTAAAAAACATTCTTGCCATAATCTGTCGAAACAGTCATAAAGTACCTTGTCTGAAAAACGATAGAAAGATCCATTTAAAAACATTTTACAAACTTTAAAACAAGGGTATAAATTACTTTAAATAATATAATATGAAATAGTAAAAAAAAATTCAAATAAATTTCTATTAAACACGAGTGTCGATGATAAAGAAGTCCCGATAGATACTTACACATAAACAAACTCGGATAAATAAAGAGATTGTAAAATTAATCCTTAAATTTTACCTTTACTCAGTCAAAGGTACGTTAACCTAATTTATAATAGTTAAATCATTTCTGTTAAATTTTACAAGAACCATTAATTTAAATTTGATATTTTATATGATATTCTAATATTGTTGTGTTTATAACATTTAAATAGTATTGTTGTTTTTAGTGTTAACTGATTCGTTTTCTGTTATATGTTTTCTAATGTAAGTAATGTCTGTTATGGATAGGGTGTATTTGATTCATATCCAGAGTGATATTATGTTCTGAAACATTACTTTTAATTATAAAATAAAAATTATTCTTGAATGGTTATGATGGGGAAGGAATCTCATCATGTTCGTGGAGACGGTAATCCTTATGTATGAATGACCAAAAATATCATTCTATTGATGGTGAAATTTTATGTAATTGGATTGTATATTTCATATAAATAATCATTATAATGTTATATTTGTTATTTACTTAAAAAATACTCATTTTTATACCCATCCAAATAATGAAATTTTGACTAACAAACTACACCACGACGTGGAGATGGTAAGCCATACGCACACACATATGGTGAATTTTTCATTCATAGGATGGATAGAATAATGAATATGGTTGTACCATATTTATAATAACATCACAGTATCTAGAAGTTAATGGAGTTATTATTTAGGTATTGAAGGAACAAAGAATGTGAATGTGTAGGAAGAATTGAACTTTGAAAGAGGTGATGAAATTTATACCTCTTCATCGAGATCTTCCTTTTGATTTGATCAAAAGGGATCCTTATGATGGCTTTATGATCAAAGTATGGCCTATAGGTTGACATGAGGGTAGTTGGTAGGATATATGAGTAGGGTTTGGTTGATCCAAATGGCTTTGGGCTGTGATTTAAAGATAAGGGGGAGTACCCTTTTATAAGAGAGGTGAGGGACACATTAGGAAAAGATTGAAATATAAATTTATTATTCAATCATATTCGGTTTACAATGGCTCCAAAATGATTTATTTTGTGGATAAGGATGTTATGGTTAGAAAACCTCTTAACCAATAGGTTTTATACAGGTTTAGGACACCATATTAACCTTATATTTTAGATTTAACTCTTATTTAAATAGTTTACCTTTTACAATGTCATCTTGTATTTTTATATTACATAGTGAATAAACTTACTATAAAATTACAATATAACCCAAATTGGTTCATGAATTACATATACAACATTTTATATGTACTTTTTCCGAACCTTTTTTTAGGAATATAATATCATTTAATAATATAGTATTTGTTTTAAAAACACATTTATGTCAATTTTGACAGTATTTATTATTTGATTTTTGTGTAAGTAAAAGAAAAATATACTACTTAGAAAAAAATACATTAAATCAACCATAATTTGTCATATTAACCTAAAAATTCGTGTAATTCATCAAATTTCTAAATGTACCTTTATTTGGATGTTTATAATATTAATTATCTTAATCCTTCTTTAAAAGATAATTACTGCATAATCATTGTGTCAGATATAAATTTAATTATTTAATGTATAAAAATTATAAATAAAATACCATGATGTAAGAAATTTTTTTATCTTTTAAATTAATATTTATAGTCGACTTTATCTTATGTATAGCCCTATATTAAAAATGGTTTAGTTATTAAACATGGAATTTAACACTTTTAACTCTTCTTTAAATAGAATAATAATAAATATCCTAATATAATCCAAGTGGACCAAAAGGTTCTAATTTTATTCCTAAGGTTTATTTTTGTCTAAAAACACTTATCTAATCGAATTAAGACATGTGTTATGGTAATTATAATATCAATTTTACCTTTAATTACTCTATTTACTTTTAATCATGGTAAATAAAATTCAAAAGATATTATTCACAAAAACATATTTTCATTCTATTGAACCTAAATTTATTTACTTATATCAATTCTGTCTCCTGGATTTTTTAAATTCAATTCATAGAAGTGATAATGTAACTTTTTATGCAAATTTGCTAATGTGCCTAGAATGTGGGTAAAAGAGGTTAAAATGTTCAATAAAATTTTATACATCTAATTTTATTATAAAATGACTCCAATTAATTTCACTGAACATTTATAGGTATTATGAATATATTTTTACTTAAAATAAATTTTCAAAAAAATAATTATTTATTTCAATAAAATGTCGGTTTTAAACAATAACGCATTGTTTTTCACTATTCATCAAAAAATTGAATTTTTTCAGAAAAATACCTAAAAATCAGCATATGAAAATTTTGATATTCCAAATCGAAAAAATATTTTTATTTTATAAAATTAAGAACATAAGATTTTTATTAATTAATTTAAAATGTAATCTCATTTTCAAAACTGGAAAGCGGGTTTTAAGAAGTAAATATATCAAAAGATTGACTTGTGATTATGTACAATCTAAATGTAAAATTACATAAAATGAAATAATTTATATTAAATGATAAAAATATAATCTAAATATAATTTAAAACCACTCAAATTTATAATTTAACACTATAATTTATTTTGATTAAAAAATTGCCTTCAATTTAAATTTATTATTTTACATTATTCATCAAAATATGAAATTGATCAGAAAAGTCCAAAAAAATTATCCAAATTTTTTTATTTCACTATTATAGAGAAGAATTTAATTTTATTAAATTGAATATATGAATGTGTCCAATATTAAAATTAAGAAGGGTTTTCATTTAAAAGTTGGAATAACTGCATTTTTGAAAAATAATTCTTTTATCTAAAAAATAGAATTTGTCCTTGTATTATGCCTAAGAGACAAACAAGATGAATGTAAAAATTATATAACACATATATGAAATTCAATATGTGTTTAATAATATTCATACCTACTTTTAAAATGGCTAGTTTGATAGGTCGTGAGGCGCTTGAACTCGGTGTTGCGTGTTGGGAAAGCTATTGAATTGCATTAAAGAGATAACTTATAATAAAATCTTGGGGTGTTACAAATTTTAACTATTTTTTCTCACACTATGAATATATAATATAGGATTAAGATTTTTTTAAAAAACTACTCCAAAAGGAAAAGGCATATCAGTTCACACCAGGTTTAGCATGGTCATATATGAAAGACATTATGAGAGGCAGAAAAAAACATCACCACATGACATTAAACTATATTGTTGTCATCTATTGAAGGTTATAAAACATTACATTCATATGGCCTTGACAATCTAGGACAACTATATTAGGTTCTCGTATCCCACCACCCTTCCATCTATGAACTAAGTGTCGAATGATAATTTCATTAGTGAAATACATTGATTCAGATAGATACTACATACATTTCTAACCAAAATATAGAAATTACCTTAATATCCTATGAATGCGCTAGATATGCTTGGGGAAAGCATGTGATAGGTTTTTCCAAACTTTTCATGTTTCCATGATATATTATCAATCTGAGATCTATAAGATAACTAACATCGTGGTTAATTAAATTGAATCGATGAAAAATGAAAATGTTTACTACGTTAGAACCAAAGGGAGGATCACCACAAATTAGTTTTAATTAATTTAATTAATTAAGTAATTTCTGTTTTGGAATAATTTCTCTCATGAATTATCTAAAAATAGATATTTCTTATACTATCTTTTCATTTTAGGAATTATGATTAGATTGCATCTAGCAGTGATAGGATAGTTGAGGCTGATCACTATACATTCATGGGAGCATTATAAGAGAAGGGAGATCTATAGGGATTGAGAGGATTATCCAAATTCACTGTGCACAACCAGAATAATTGATTTTCTCTAAGAAAATATAATATAATTGGGTTTATATAATGCTTGGGATAAAATAAAACAATTTCTCTTGTTCACTTTATTAAATATTTTATCTCTATTGAATCTGTTTTCAAATAATATTAATATTGTTATTATTTATGAACATGTTACGAACATGTGAATTAAATAATGTTTTATTTAATCACATAAGATTCAATATTTATTATTTATCACCAATCCACATAAAATTGATCATATATTCCTCAAAAATATTTATTGGGTCTTAAAAATTGCCTATTTATTGAATACATAAAAATTACTACATAATTCACCAATAAATAAATAAATATTATAATCACTAAAGAGTAAATAAATAGTAATTAAATACTCCAATCACATTATATTCTCCTAAATAACTTGTGACAAAATATATATGATCAACAATACATGAATAATTATTAAACCCCGTCATGAAATAACCTTTATTAAACATGATAAAAACAAATAATAGTATTTTATTTAATAATGATTTTGGAAACACTTATTGTGTGAGACTCTAGGCCTAATTCTCATTGGTATAGGTGAAGAAGCATATTTTCCATGTATAACATCTAGAAACAATCCAAGGAACCCATAGAGAAAGAATTTATTTCCGCAATGACATAATTCCACATATGGATTCTTACTGTGTAATATAGTCCCTTAATCATGATATATCTAATAAACCAGGTTTCATGCTCATGTTATCAAACTATGTGCTTGAGGTATCTTTCTTTGAATTAAAATAAATTAAACTCACCAATAGTAAAACATGGCCATGGATTTATTTAGGATATATCATTTCCATCAAAAGAACTGAGATACGAAATTATATTAAAGAAAAATAGGGAAAAATAATTTCTATCATTATTCATTAATGGAATATTAATCATGACGCACCCAACATATGCAACCTCTCTATAAACTTATGTTGTCATGGTTTTTATCAACTCATAAAACTATGAAACTTATAAAACTCATTAATAATAATATTAATGTATAATGATCAATACACACTTATGTAGATGGTAACATCCAATGAATCAAATAAATATGGATTTACTACTGGAAAAACACATTCTCATAATATCATATTTTTTATATTACCAAGGGAGTACACAATGATAAGGTGCCTCAATATCCTATGAGTCTCATCCCTTGATATATTTGTGTCATTTATATCCATAAAATGATATGATATAGAAGTATAATATATATTTGATTCTAGTGTTGTATCATTTCTAGGTTCACATCATAATGGGGGATTGCTATGAACTTTTAGTATGATATCTTCTTTTTGGAAATTATCACATACATTATTATATTGATTAAAAATCATAATGTGAAAATAACTTTATTAATATTGAAAAAAAATTATAAAAAGGTATGCCAATGTTGGTTCTAGGGAACCAAATCCAATATTGATGGGGTCAAGGATGGGTCATCACCGCACATGTGTGGCTATATTTAAAGAAAAGTTCCTACTCTATACATAATAATTCAATCAGTGTGGGGAATATACTCAAGACCTATGTCTATATTAATTATTTCCTTGAAAAGATACATAGTCATTATCACGTCCAATGTATTGGTCCCATTCATAATAAAATGAATCCTTCCTCCCAGAATATGTGTCATAATTAATAGAAAACCTTTCCCCACATTCTTTGGGGATTTTGAAATGAAATTATCCTTCAAAACCCATTATCCTACCTCAAAAAACCAAACACCATTTCTATGTAAATAGAGATATTAATAATCTTTAAATTACCATGTGTGATATAATTTTTGAATCAAGAGGAAATTTTTGTTTTGAATATGAATTTATACACCATAGTGTAGCTTTAAATTAGTCTCCCTAAAATATTCAATCAACTAGACTCCCCTTTATCTTGTTTGAAAACAATTATATCTCCATAAAACTAAAAAATATATTGATAGAAAATACTTTTCATACATGGGTTTTGGTCACTCATTGTGTACTCTTACAATATCACTTTTTTAGATTCTAAATCCCCCAGATTGTGACTTACAACATTCAAATATCACAGAGAAAAATGATGTTTCACTCTCTATTTGATCACCAAGGAATGGAAAATCACTAATATTTCAGTCATAGTAAAACAACCATAAATATCATCCCACAAATTCCTTGACATATCATGTTAAAATATAAGGTCCACATCCTGGTAGAATGATATTAAACTATGTGATTCTTTAACCCTCATTAGAGGGTTTCCTCTTCGCATAGTGTTGTTCATCCACCACATCACTTCGAAGAACTATAGATTACTTTTTACTCATTCCATCAAGAATTATAGTTACACTTATATCTTCCATTCATGGACCAGTTGTTACCACACCAGAAACATTTTTTTTCCTCCATTCATGGACCCAATCATGATCTGGGTAGAAAGTTATGGATTTCAACAAGTACCCCTCTTTAGAGATCTAGTGACCAATATATAATTCCACCTTAATTACATAAAAAAATTTGTTGGACCAGTTCCCATTAATGGGAATTCTTAATGTAGATTTTCCATTAATTCTCAGACACATCCCTATTACAAGCCACCGTACATGATCTCGATAAATATAGAGACTCATAAAATGTTTGGAAATTGATAATATAATATTTGATATAGAGGACACCTTTGTTTTAACTTTGAAAGATACACACTAGACTATATATTCATAAGTCACCTAAAAATGTCCTATACCAAAGGCACCTTTATCCTTTGGATAAAAAAATTTACTCTCTGTAATCACTTACAACATCATGATAGAAACCGCTTTGACATCATGGTTAGTTGTAACTACTCCAACACCTTTCCAAAATCATTTCATCTGATTCCTTAATTATTAAATCATTAATTTAAGACTCACATTGTTTGAATGAATAATGATATAGCAATATCATCCTACAAACCATTTTAGAGTAATTAATTTCATAACTCATGATCAGAGAAGTTCTACCTAAAACACATATTGCATTAGTCACTCCTACAAGACTCTATAAATCCAATTAAAAGAGAGATAATGGTCACTAGGTTAGATCCCTACAAATGGTACCATGGGTAGGAGTCAAGTTTCAACTCAATAAAAGTTCACTATGCATGGTTTAGGGGAAAAGTGTCAATGAAAATAAATTGCCACAAAACATTATAGTTTGAATCACACACAAAAAGGGGCCTAAGAAAAAGTCAAGTCTCACTCACTAGGTATCTGTCCTATCATACATAGGAAAAAGTTAGGAATGTTATGAAATAGGCTAAAAATTTCATAGGATCCACTATGTTAATCTAGAAATAGTAGAACTATACTATTTAGGTCCAATGAAATAAGGAAAAAATAAATAACCATGTCAATTTTTATCATTGTAATAAAAATACATTTAGATAATGAAATTAAATAAAATGAGTCAATTTCATTATTTTTTATGGTTATAGTGAGGATAATAAAACAAACAAAAATATGATTTTTAATAAAATTTGTTGCATTATTATATTAATTTTCAGAGGAGACTATACATGCTGGATTCTCTATTAAATGTTTTAAAAATGATCCTTGACATAGGATTTTATTTTTTGGAGAGTGTCCAATCATTAACTAAAATTTATTAATGACATATCAATTGTTTGGTGAGGGACTCCACTGTGTGATGAATTTTTTCCTTCTTCAAATTAATAGAATATCTACATCTAACAACACCCTTTTCATGGATGAGTAGATTTTGAATATCTATTCCATCATGGAATATAATTCTTCATAAAGGTGTTCCATCTAGAAAATTTGATCATCAATGAAATATTGATTCTCTAATACCTCTTTGTAATGGTTTTCTTCTTCTTGGTATACAACAGCTCTATGATCCTCAAACATTCATGTCAGTTATGACTCGGCCTATGTGGATCTTTTCTCCTCTTGTAGTCACAAAATAATTGGTATTATTTCATGTTGGATCATAATGTAATCAAATAAACCATACCAAAAAATGGAAAACATGTTTCGGAGTTTTTGATGTCATGAGATAAGACCTTCAAGAAGGTAACCAATATTAACGTCCAAATATATTTCAAAATGAAATGGTGTTTTGCACGAATGGTTAATATGCCTTCTAGTATAATTTAGATTTGATTTTAGATGGAGATATATACTCTGGGATTAATAAATACAATGTATATCTATGTTACACTCCCACTGAAGTAGCATAAACATCACTTTTTTTTGTTGGATGAATTGGAAAGGAAGATCCTCTTTCTGGTTAGGTCACTGAAGTCAATGAAACTGAATAATATATGGGTCTCATTATTATCATTGAGGGGTAGTAGATCGAAATTTCAAATATAAAATATGAGATGTTAATAATACTAATAAATTTATTGGTTGACTAATTTATTAAAATAATCCTCTACATCTACTACATTTGTAGACAGAGAAAGTTCATTTAGATGGAATGTACTCTATTAAAATATCATTAAATCCCTTAAAGAAGGATCAAGGAATGTCCCAACATCATGTCCTAGGAATATTTCAACCATCATTGGATATAGGTGATGAATCTCAGTATCCTTCTCCTCAATTTACATAGAAATTTTATCCTTGGAGAAACATGATCAAATAGAGTAACTCCTATTAGAACATCAAGTTTAGATTTTGGGTGTGAGAAAAAAATGAATCACATCTTTAAAATTATTTAATGAATCCCACAATCACATATACTTATCTAAGAATAATAATATATCAAGGAATTTCATAAACATTCATGTTGTGGTGTTTAATTTCATTAATTAATTCCCCATGCCCCATGGAAGGCACACCCAAGGGGAATCATGGGACATCTTGTTCAAAACCCAGCAGAGCATCCTCCTTCAATGACCGGAGACCCTTATCAACATCCCCCAAAACATCAATTGAGTATATAGTGGTCACCATAGGGTCATCCAATGTATTTTGAAGACTGGATATATCATAATGGATAGATGTTAATGATCAGTAAATAGAACCTTGTTGTGAACTTCAATAATTAAATGCCCCCCTCTACAGTAATTGGAGAAAACTGAGATTTGTCTCTTGGAAATTATCTTGTTAAAGGAATGAGGTTTCTAGCTTGATTTTTTCCCTCATATTGAATATCCCCATCATTCATAGATTTGAATGTGTAAGATCCCATGATGCTGGAATGTGAATATAATTCTACAAAAGGCAATAACTATTAGATATGTAGCCATGTTAGTTAAAGGACCGAATGACAATATGGTGAATTACTACAACACATACACATGGACAATGTTTTTTTTACCATTTCTATTTCGTCATCTGATATAGTGATGGGGCCTTGTTATGTATTCTAAAAAATAGGCACTAGAGGTCGAACCCCCATCCATCAATATCATTTTCATTGAGCATTATCTTAGAGATAACTCACCATGCTCATGGGTAGACCCCTAATCCCCAATCGAGGTATTCATTCAGGTGTATCTTTGGGACAATGGTTCTGGGGACACACCATATCGTATGTCAAAAAGGTTCTTCATTATTAGTTCCTATGTATAAAACATTATTGAGGACCAAAGGAAATGGGAATAATATTACATCACTATCTTCGACGCATTTTCCCATTCATAATTAGATTGGTCAACTATTCTATTAGATAAAAATCAATCAAGCATATCAGTCACCAACTTCGTGATAAATATATGATTTTTAGTGGAATATACCAACATGTCCACCTCCTGAATTTATTTTCCTATATCATAAAAATTGGTGTCAGGTTGAAGATTATATGGTTATCAAATATCCGAAAGATGTGGGATATGTATTCCATCATAGATAAATACCCATAAATTTCTAATTATTTTTTTTCCTTTATAGCCTTAGATTTCTTTAAGGTGAACTTAATCCGATGTTGATGTGGTCGACTTTGATAACAACCATGATTCATTTATATTTAATGACATTTTTTCCTCTCTTCTCTAGTAGGATGCTGAAAAATTAAAGCTCAGGACTCCTCTTAATGATGATGACTAGACCACGACAGCTTGGAAGATGTCATATTTTCAAATGTCTTACGTGTGTGGCCTATTTCCGACATTATTTTTAAGACATTAGTGATTTGGAATCATCACCTAGGGTTTGAGCCATTTTACTAAGTTTATCACATCCATATATCATTATGGTGTCTATTTGGGGGATATGTGTTGTTAACAACCCATTAGTGTGGGATTAAATATAGGCACTGGTGTAACCAGTGTATAACATAATGGATGCACCAAATAGTGGTATCTTGATCGATGATCTATATATATTTAAGGGAATGAGAATCCGAAATCCATGTCCCCTCATCAGGTGATTCGTAAACTAAACATGTGGCAGGGGAGACATTAGACTATTATAGACACATGAACTAGTGATAAATTTGATATGAAGAAAAGGAGTCACATGCGATCTCTCTTTAGATAAGGGATGCTGGAACACTCTCTCTAAATGAAATCATGTATGAAATTAGGTCTTCATGACCTTGGCCATTGTCAATGAATGTTTTTGTTTGCATAACACCATATTTAATGAATTCAAACTCTCCCCATATGATCATATTTGTCATATTATGGACAAATGTTTGTTGAGAAAGAAAAATACCAAAAATAGATTGAATAAAATGATGAAACCACCCCAAAAAACATCTACTCTACTCATCATGGAATAGGAACTAATGTGTGCCTCTATCCTCCCCTGCATCACTTGATATGGCCAAATTGTTTTCTAGGGGATCTTCCCAAATATATGTGGAATAATATCAAATAAATATTGACAATGATTGGGGAATCCAACCACATATGCTTCCCCACTTCTTGTTTGACTGATATGAAATAGTCTCATTCCTCACACCATTCTTAGATTCGTGGACTAGGAGAAGACATGTGCTCAACCACTTCTCCAAAAATATAGACATGTGGGTACTCACAGGAACATAATAAAATGAATATATATACCCATTTTGATACTATAATTACTCCAACATGGGCCATAATAATATATGGATACTTTTATTTCCCCACGAAGAGAATCATGTTAGGAATAAGAATATATGACCCTTTTCTTTTCGTCTTGAGTAAATCCATCATCAAACTCTTAGAATGAATGTCAACCATTATGTTAAGGGTTTTTTTATCACCTTCCAAGAAAAAATTAACAAAACATAGGCCAATGATGAAATCCTTTCAATTTCATCCCATATTTTTTCTATTGGATGAATTTGTCATATATTTCTCAAGAATGAGAACCCATAAGATATTATAGACATCTGATAAGATACTGTTGAATTCATTATGTGTTAAATGGAAGGTTCATATCTATGGAATCCACAATCTTAATAGTTTAGGGATGACGTTTGGATTCTGGAATACATATGTCTATCCACCAAGAAAACATCACAGATTCTAGATGATTGCATCATGATCTTAAATGTTTGTATGTTTTGTGTAACGAGTACACCCATATCCACTCAGGCCTTACTACCCCTCCAGAAAGGAAGTCCCAATCCTCCTTCCATTATTTTGATTATTCTGTCTTAGAAGCATGTATGTTTGAAATATTGTAGTTTGGTTATTATTTGGTGGTGTGAGGCTTTAGATAAGGGATGTAAAAGCAATGATAAATAAATAATTCATATGATACTGCTCCGTAATTGAAAAATACACCCTTGGATTAGATGTTTTCACTTTTTTAGTTTATGTACTCCCTGAACCAGGACTTCAAAAAATAACTCTGTGTCTTCGGGTTGGATTCATTTCTCGGAGGACCATGGTTATACCATGATAGTTGAGAACTATATGGCCACTCACACGAGAATTTATTCAATTATTTAACTATGTCTAGAAGTGTGGAGTATCAAATGTTGTAATTATACATGCAAATTTTTTTGAGAATCTACAAAACATGAAGGATGGGTTGATCATCAGAAACCCTTTGATATTCCATTTGGAAATCTATGATGATGGAAAAAATGATGTTCTTTAGTGTTAATTCCATAAATTTGAGTTTTCTTAAAAAGAAAGAAAATTAAAAAAAAATTCCTTCTGTAGTTCATTCACTCATGTTTATTTGTGAAGGTCACTTTCTCAAATTACCTTGCATCAGTCTCTCACTCAGGTGACCTCAAACATGTCACTCCTCATGTGACCTACCAGAAGTCACTTACTCAATAATTTATAATAAATACCAAAAGGTGAAAAGATTACATGATTGATAGGTGTACATTAGAGATAATAACATAGAACTGGGATAGTGAGAGAAAGAAAACAATACTGATATAGGATGAATTATTTAGATAGACAACTCTATTTATAGATACTTAGTAACTCGTGTGGCTAACTTCTACGGCCGACATACATGAACTACATGTACTATCTACATGGGATACTTATTAACAAATTGAGAATTATTATTTGATCTTATGTATCCTAAATACTCTCTATAAGTAGTTATGTTCAATGATTACCGAACTGTACAATAAAAGATGGAAATATTTAGGTGAAAGATTTATCATTATCTATTTTTTCTATCTACCTCTGGATCAGACCAACTTCTTCTGATAAGATCTCATCTCTAGGGGGAATATTTTTGGACACCTGCTATTTTTACACAGGGATGAATATATTTAATTTAAAATTAATCAATGTAGTAATGTTTTGAAGGGTAATTGAGGAACTCACCAAGGTGAACAAGCGCGTACATCACCGGCATTCCAAGAGGCTCACACAGTCCCATCCTCCATGGCACAATAAGTGTATTGACACCTATATGAGGTTCATGTATGTGACACCAGCATGATGAACTTATGTGAGTGTCCACATTCAACCAGGATCATGGATTTTCCAATAAATTGTATTCTTATGCTCCACATACGACATTACTGAATGACAAGGAGACCAGATGAATCTATTCTCTACAATGTTTCCCACCCCAGTCCTCTAAACCCTTATGTGGTTATTTTTTTATAAAAAATGAAGGGAAAATTTTTATAGAGGAATGTATTAAGGTCCCTAATGGCCTATAATAATATGAACCTTGATATGAAAAACCCCTACTAAAAACTACTATGAATAATGACCATTAAACTACTCAAAACATGATCATGAGTCATAAAAATATACATGAGGAGACCCTTAGAGCCAATAGAAATTCCTCTCCCATGTTTGGATTACCATGATTCTCATTCCCCAAAGGCATATTCAGATAACCTAGGTCTACCCTTTGATATACCCATTCAGCTCAGTTAGGCCTCATCTATATGAAGGATCTGCTAGCACATGCTTCAACCATAAGAGAATCCTTCTACTCTCTCAAGCCTTATATGTGCGAGCCACCTTCTTTCCATAGTAGCCTCAACTATGACATACACCCTTTGATCCCAAAATTCATACCCCATTGAAAGGTAACATATTTCCCGTAGTCCCTATTCTTAGGGGGTCTAATCCCAGACCTCCCACCAATCCACTAGATATGTATGATTTGAGCACATAAAACATTAGCATGTCCTCTCGATTGTATATTCCTATGGTAACAGAGGTCGTGAATTTATCCTACCAAATAAATTGGATCCTTGTAGTGTGATCAATTGTAAATTTCATGGAAATAAGGATCTGAACATTAGGGATATTGGAATAACACCAACGATGAAAATAATAGAGGGGATGGACACATCAAATACCTTTATCGCTCCCTATCTCCCTCGAATGGCTGCACCCTTTTCTACTAGTAGAGGAGGATTAAATGTCACCATAGGAAATCTATCTCAGTGTAACCCCAATACATTCATTTGGTATGTATTTCTACCCTCACCTACCTATAATTGAATGATATTTTTTCCTATATATATTCCTTTTTTTGTTTCTCACACAGATCATGGATCACATGGTCTTATAGGTTAGTACAATCATGAGTTTCAGACAATAAAACACCTATCTCAAAAGTTGAAACCTTTTTTGTATCTTCCTCTTGCCTTACGATGGGCCTCCCACTTCATGAAATTCCCTAAACCATTTTACCACATACAAGAGTAATAATTATAATGAGGAAAATACTTGGACATACTGATTTCCACTACTCCATGATAGTGTTTACACCATACGTCACCCATAAAATAAATGGCAGTGAATACGTAAGCAATAAAGGTAGAATCTCAAAGGGGAATGACATACCTATCAAAATATAGAGTCTGTTTATTAATATTCACCTCACCATGACATATTCCTCCCCCATATGAGTCTGATATATTATTTTAAAATATGTGGGAATTGATTCCATTCCAAACATGATTTTTTTGATTCCCCACTATAGTTAAAATCCAACTCCCCAATCAAATCTAGTATTATATACTACATATTATTAGTAGGTTCATATCCATCATGAAAAGTCACATTCCTTCCAGGACCCCTGGGATGCTTTAGTGTATGTACCACACCATCTGGGACTATGAATATTTCTCCTGAATTTCCTTAAAACATGAAATTAAAATTCACATATTGGTCTTTTTCACATGGCCATAAAAGGTATTTTGTGTCCCATTATGTGGTACAAAACAACGTGGTTTTTTATTCCTTTCACAAGGATAACTTGGATACAGTTATCATTGGCCTGATCATCACACCAAAACAACTCACATCTTCATGAATTATGATAACTTCCAAATCACCCCACTATGTGGCATAGAACTAGTATCATGATAATAAATGACAAGGGAATATGTACTCCATTTACATAAGGGTGCCATTTATAGAGTACCGTAGATACATAACGATGTATCCATAGTTGATGAACATTGGAATCGTATAGATTATTCAAAATTGAATACATTCTAAGAATTAATATTCAATATAAGGTCCACCCTATCTATATTTGGGAATTAATATTGTATTTTAAAATATGTATAAAATCTATTAGAGAGATTTGATGTAGGAAATAATTACCACAAAAAATGTGTGGTGTGCCTGAACTCCCATCATCTTAACTAATGTGAGTGCATAATAATTGTTGGATCCACCTCCCAATGACAAAATTCCATTAGAATGTTGTTTTGATAAATATCTCCAATGAGGTAACTTCTAGGTGTTTCTAGTTTGGTGAAAAAAACCCATTTGGATGTAGAGTCATTTTTTTAGATAGACAATAATGACCCCCCTAAGAGCAGCATGTGCAGGAAATCTGAATGGGAATTTGGATGTTGATATGTCGTCTGATGCCCGATTCAAACATAGTCTGATCTGTTGAAATCATCTCAGTGAGTGCTTGAGTCCATTAGAGAATTTATTCCATATTTCTCCCCTCGAACTAGTAATTTAAAGTTGATATTTTATTACCATTATTTATATTTACTCTTTTTAGGTCAAATCAATGCCTAACACAAGACGAGGAGAGTGGTATGAGAACAAGGTATGTGATCTTGTGCTTTTTGTAAATTTTCTTGTTGTTTATATGTTCCAGAGTCCCATGATTCCATGTTTTGGGTGTCGCCTTGAAAGTAAATGACCTATGTTCTTACCTAATTTTGATTAGGTAATTGATTAAATGCTTATAAGGCATGTTTGAGATTTTTATCCTTGATTGAGGGCCACCTCATTGGTGTGTTTTTTCTTGGATGAACAACATTTATCTTCTTGGACTAGGATGACTATGGGAATGCCTTTATTTTCTTTTAATGGGATCATTAAAATAGAATTGATTAATTGAATGTTTTTTTTCATGGTATAATTAATGGTAATGCCTTGTGGTAGTTTAATTCAAATCTTAGGCTTGTGAAAAGAGTTACTCTTGTCAGTTATAATGTTGTTAACTATGTAATAGTTTAAGTTAAATGTGTTTTTTTCTTGTTAAAGTTATTATACACTGGGCATGGCCCTGATACGTGATAAAATACTTATATACCAAGATTTGACTCTGACACATGCTGAAATTCATATATATCAAGTTTCGACCCGGATTGAGTACTGAAATTCTCATACTTTTGGTTTTAATCAAGTTTGGTGTTATATTGTACCATGGTAACATAATTTGGGTTAAGCACATAATGGGTTATACATGAATTCCACATTAGGATGTAAGTACCGAACTTAGTTATAAATTGAATAATGAAATGAAATTAATAATGATTCATCTTTTGAGATAAAGCAAAATATTGGATTAGTTATTCACACATACATTATTACATTGTCTTCTGAGACCTCAGTTGCACTTGATTTTGAGTTACTACAATTTACTACATTTAATATTGTATAGTATTGGTTATATATATATTCACTGACAAGTGGATAGGAATATTTGGTGGATTGTTACTGTGATTTATTCTCACACCCTATTTGGGTCATTCTTTTGGGGTGTTTCTGATGCTTTTGTCGGGGTGCGCACATCCGTCACACAGAGGATGCACAGCTGTTGCCATACATTCCCACTTTCCAAAGGTGGGAAACAACCGCTCCTTATTCTGGGACCTATACTCCTTGATTGAAATGGGATGATGGGATGTCGTTTCTTCCTTCCGTGGATTCCTCTACAGAACTCGTCACCTAGTCCGGGTCTCCATCATAGATTTAAGACGTAGTTCGTGAAACTCATCCTGGCACCATATCTTCCTGGACGCTAGTTAATTACAATGATTCTATCAAGACATTTCATGGGATCTAGTCAGGGTAGCAACCTTTGGTTAGGAGAGTAGTCATGTTGGGAACCACTGCTGTGTCTTGACGCTGGGGATTGGCATGTCTATCTTATTTCCCTTATTATAGGGCTTCTCAAGGGTGCAGAAACCCGAGGAATACCACATTAGACGTGAGAATCATATTCCATGGGAATTTATCTAAGTTTTTCCTCAGCTTCCCATGTTTAACACATGGAATTCCGTGAGTTTAAATTCCAGCGGAGATAGATCAGACAGATCTGAAAACTGATTCGAGTGGATAAGATTGGGGAACCCCTTGGAGGGAACACCAATATTAGGGGCAGAATGTGGGAGGCTTCCTGAATGGTGTGGAGGTGAATGATGTGGCATGATCTCATCGGGACGTGGTGGCCCGAGTAAGAATCAGTACGGATGATGTCATTGGGCTTGAACCTTGGAGATTATTCTTACGTATCCCCGTCTAGGGGAATCCATGTCCTCGTAGTTTTGTGAAACTAGGGGACACCTGAGGAGGCGACCAGTGATAATGGATACTTGAATGGGACCTAGAAAAAGTAGAACCTTTGGGTTATAGAATGAGCTTCCCGAGATACATAGGCCTGATGGAAAGGTCAGGATGAGACATGTGTGATGGTACTTGAACCTCGTGGAGGCTTCCAACATATCCCCATGGTGGGGAATCAAAGACCACATAGTTCGGATGGAAAATACATTTTAATGTCATGCGGGATGGGGGGGGGGAACCGACGATGGTTGGAACTACCAGGTGGCGGGCTTGAACCTATTGGAGGTTTCCTACGTACCATGCCTTGACATGGATCAAAGTCCCATTAGTTTGGGATGGATTGTGTATTACACTATGAGGTGTCACATGGTGGTGGGGCTTGAACCTCATGGAGTCTTCCTACGTAGCATGCCTTGACATTGATCAAATAACCCACAGTTTAGGATGGATTGGGGCTTACACTCTAAGGTGGTTCGAGGTGTTGGGGCATGAACCACATGGGGGCTTCCTACGTACCATGACATGACATGTATCAAATTCCACATAGTTCAGGATGGATTGGGGCTTACACTCTTAGGCGGCCCAAGGTGTTTGGGGCTTGAACCTCATGGAGGTTTCCTACATACCATGCCATGACACGGATCAAGGTCCCCGTATTTCAGGATGGGTTGGGGCTTTCACTCTGAGGAGACCCAGGGTGTTGGGGCTTTAACCTCGTGGAGGCTTCCTACGTACTATGGCATGACATGGATCAAAGTCCCCGTTGTTCATGATGGATTGGGGTTACACTCTAAGGATTACCAATGTATTTTTCATGGCCGGTTCTCACTCTATGCTCATGTGAGTCATGCTCGGTGTGAAAAACAAGAGATAGCAGTGACCTGATGATCACGTAATGAAAGGTGTGTCTATGGGAAGGGAAGAGGGGATTATGTGTTGAGAGGCCCAAGAAGTTGGGAATTACTCCAGGATGGAGGCCCAAGGGTGACAAAGCACAGTGGGAGAGGGATTTGGGACCGAAGAAAGGAGGAGCTCCATTCCCTATCACACACTACGCTGGACATGGGGACCGAAGATAAAAGAAGGAGCAGGGATGCTGCCTCATGGGAGGAAAACTAGGGACCTACACCAATGTGGCCGCCCTTCCCCATGGACAAAAAAAACATCAATAAGGAGGATATCATCCCATGTGAGGGGTGATCTCATCCCCATGGAGACGAGTGGGTGTGGAGAATTTCCAAGGTGGGGTGACCCTGCGTGGGAGGAACGGGGCTAGGTCACAGTTTAACGTCATGTGATAGGGACAATGGTGCTTGTAATTTTAACGTCTTGCAGCTCAGAAGAGGTGGGTTTCCTCCACACCCCTAGGAATTACATAACCGGTACCCTCTGATCCTTGTGGGAGGGAAGACATCAGCTACGCCATATCAAGGGGGTGTCATGGAGAGAACCATCGAGGGGTCCACGTAAGTGTGGCTATGATAAGAGGAAATAGACTTTAGTATTCTAATGCGAAGAATCATGAGGCAAAGAAATGCAACAGGCGGTATCATCCATGGGACTTTGAAGTTGCTTCTTATGAGCCTAGAAGGTTGCACTAAATGGTTTCGCCTGATGTGAATGTCTGGGGTGTGAGAGATACCCATGAATGGCATCCATAAGATGAACATTGGGTTCCCACACAAGGAGGCACCCAGGGAGCACCGAGGAGAGGGGTCCTGGGGAATTGTGCACAACCTCCGAGGCTTGCACGCGAAATAAGAGCCCTGTGTAAAAAATACCAGGATAGTGCTAAATCGGTGATGCTTGTGCGTAATTGTGGCCGATTTGTTTGCACGCAAGTAGAAGAATTACGTGAAAAGGATGGAAATTAACTCAAGTGGGAGAGGATGTTCGCAATTACAATGTTGCACACAATTTAAAGGGATAGCGCACAATTGGACGGCATGCGCGCATGGGAAGGGATTACATGCATGGGGTGTACCCTAGAAGGATTGGAATTTTGTCTATACCATGGGGATCGCATGCTAAGGCAAGCCCCATGGAGACTTGGTGCAAAAATAATCGTACCTAAAGGCCATATTTCACGCGAAGAAGATGGATTTCATGAATAAGAGCCGGTTCAGATTCATCATCCTTGAAATGGAAGGGGATCCTTCTATTTATAGGCATCCAGTGGAGCAAGAAACTAGGTTGGAGCGAAATAATTGCATATCGATGTTCGGTTGTGCGAAATGTCAACCGCGTGGGGTGGGGGTGGGAAATTATTTCACGCCTGCACTGAGGTCTTTTCACGAAACCTGGGACTTTTTGTGTAGGTCATATTTTTTTCACACACCTAGAAATTTATTTCACGCGGCCCCTCCAGGCACCCCGGACGGGGTCCCCAGGTCCTAATATGAATTCTCATTGTCGTTTTTAATCATTCTTCAGCACATGAGCACTTTTCGGCATCTACAAATGCCCCCATCGGAATTGGATGGGCGAGGGGTCGCAATGGTCGGATTCTGAGGGAAACGCCGAAATGCAGGGCTCTATGGGGGATGTTCTTGGGCGTTCCTATGTATCCATAAGGATTTAAATCAATCCATATGTATTTATGGGAAGTATCATAGTAAGGTACCAGTGCAATGGATGAAAGTGGCGTGTAGGTATGTCCCTCGCACCAAAAGAAACAGTATTTGAAGTATCTTGTTTTTCCTTTAAGGTGAATGGTTTTTTTATGAAGCAACAGTCCAAGGGTTGAAATTCCCGGCATCACCACAAGAATAAAGTCATATATAGGTGTTGACAGATGGTATAGTGGATGACTGATACCCAGCGTGATGTCCCCTATGACGAGGTCATCATAATGCAGTAATGTTTTTCATCGTGCGGTCGGGACGATACAATAGCAGTTTAGGGTCATGTGATTAGACCTGATAGTACAGTTTAAGGTCATATGTCTTAGACCTGAGATAATTCCCATGACGTGATAATGCATACCCATGGAGGGTCGGAGGATAAGGGGCATGAGAAGCTAGCTCCCAGCTGAGTTGTACCCGGAAACACAATGTTCGGGTGATCCTACTTACTCCATGAGGATGAGGATCAAGTTTCACATAGCTATAAGAGAAGACCCTAGTTTATGGTCTTAGTTCTCGGATTCCTAGAGCCCCGAGGGACGCCGTATTTCTTCTTTGTCCGCCTGATGTGTGGAGGTGCACTGAGGGATAATGCCAAGAGAGTTGAGATTCCACCTAGACATGATGGGGTGGAACATAATGTGAATCATGTAACAAACATTCATAGCCTGAAGGGGATAGCGTGACGACAGACGATTATTCTTGACCATGTTTGCAACATTTCATCTTGTCACGTTAACCTGAAATGGGGACAAACAAATGATCATCGACCGCTGACCATGTTCACAACGTGGGATTTGTATCAATTTTTTGTCTGAAATCTCAAGGGCGTAATCCTGAAATAGTAGGAGATCCCTTAGGCCTAGTATCCATGACTTTTCTGGGGGTCCCTTAGAGTGTTAAAGATAACAGGGGCCCAAATGAATGGGAACACGAAGCTGGACAAGTTGATGGAAACATTCCCCAGTTGAATCTGACAATCCAGGTCCTAGACTAGAGTACTCTTAGACACATCAACGAACCACTGCAAAGGGTCGAGGGGCTCAACTTGAGAGTGGCCAAGAGATGAAGAATTCCCAGAATAAGGGGGTCATGGTGCCAAAAAACACAATGCGAAGGAGGGCATAACTCTGTACAACACCTATATATCCCCCTCGTGGAGAGGAACGAGCCAAGGGGCCTAGGTGACCGTGAGATCGGGAGACCTCTAAGAGATGGGGCCAGACCTAAAATATAAACGTTCAGGCAGTCCTACATATCCCATAAGGATGGGAATCAAGCCACACATAGTTCTTGAAGATAAAATTTAACATCATGTGGGACGACAAACAGTTTAACATCATGCGGGACGACATACAGTTTAACTTTATGTGGGGCGACATACAGTTTAATGTCATGCGGGACGACATTCAGTTTAACATCATATGAGATGACATATATTTTAACGTCATGCAAGACAACATATAGTTTAACGTCCTGTGGGACGATATATAGTTCAATGTCATGCAGAACGATATACAGTTTAGCGTCATGCGGGGTGAGAGTGCAGTTAAGGGTCATGCAGAACCGATAGTTTAAGGTCGTGTAGGACTGTAATCCAGTTTAAGGTCATGGAGAACCCTGAAGGGTCAAGAAAAGTATTTTTTAAGGAACCTAACTTTTGTGGGAGTAGTTATATTCTCACCATCCATGGTCACTAGCGAGTACGCACCATTGGGATAAACCATATGAACAAAGAAAGGTCCTTCCCATTTGGGCTCCAAATTGGGTGGTTTCCTGCTGGGGACCATTGGCTCCGTGAGGGCCAATACCAAATCACCTTCAAGGAAAGAGAAAAGGAGAAAATTATTATTAAAATCCTAATCCATCCTACTCTGATACCTTTCTAGGTTGTGCAGGACACGAATCCTATTCTCGTCCAGTGCTTCCAATTCAGCTAGATAGATTTCAACCACTCTATTCAGCACATTCTGGTAATAGAATAGTGTTTTCAATGAGGGAAACTGAATCTCTATGGGCATGACATCCCTGATTCTATACAGCAGGGAATATGGGGTCACTAGGTTCGAGTTATGAGTCGTCATCCGATAGGCCCAGAGGGCATTGGGGAGCTTATCCGGCCAGCTCTTCTTGTTCAAACAATCCATTTTCTGCAGAATGTTAGAGAGGGTTTTTTTGAACACCTCAATCTGTCCATTTTCCTGCGCATGATAGAGGGAGGTATGGTTAGAGAAGATGTTGTACTTGGAGTAATGTTTTTTAACTCGGCTGCTCGAAAGTTGGTTCCATGATCGGTGAGGATATCTTGAAGAACCCCAAACCAATAGAAGATATTGGAACTCATGAAGTTAATGATAAAACATTCCTTGACTTCCTTGAGTGGAATTGCCTCTTCCCACTTGGAAATGAAATCTGTAGCGGTCAGAATGAATCAGCATTGGTGAGCCTTTTCTGGTGGTTATGGTCCTTCAACATCTAATCCACATACTGCAAAGGTCCAAGAGTACTATGGATTGTAGAGAGGCTCTGGTGGATGATGCATGATGTTAGAATGAACATGAAATGCATAGAACCTCATGAAGAACATGATGAAGTCGTGGATCGTGGAGGGACAAAAATACCCTAGTCTCTAGATCTGGTGAGACAGTTTTGGCCTAGCCTGATGGGCACTGTAGGAACCGGCATGAACCTCTAGCATGATTTGTTGAATCCCAACCCCCTGAATGTAACAGAGGAGAACACCATAAAATCTGTTCTTATAGAGGATTGGCTCAAGGTTTGGACTGCTCTATAGGGTAAAATGTAGCGCGCGACATCAGATTCACTCACACTTGGCCTGATCTCAGGGGAGATTACCATGTTGGTGGTATTCAACCAAAGGATTCCTTCATTAGGAAACTACATCCATATGAACCGGGGGTCCTGACACAGAGGCACCGATGGTAAGATGTATTACATGTGGGTCGTGATTGCCATCTGGGATAACATGTGATTGACTCTCCAATGCACCATGTCGATAATTAGATCATCCTATTCGGGCTCTGCAAGTGATGCAGCTAAGATGGCCAAAGCATCTGCTTGACCGTTCTGTGGATGGGGGACATGGATAACCTCTGTATGAGAAGGGAAGTAGGAAATTAGATGGAGAATGTGTTCAAGAAACGGTATGAGCACTGGCTTCCTGACAACATAGTCTCCATTGTCCTGCTTAATAACTTTCTCAGAGTCCCCATTCACATGGAAATGGGGCACGTTGATCTCAAGGGCCAGCTCGTGACCAGTGATGAGGGCCTGATACTCTTCCTCGTTGTTATTGAAACCTTCTAATAGTAGGAATGAGTATGGAATAATGACTTGCACTGGGGTAATAAAGATGATACCCATGCCTACTCTGTTGAGCCTAGAATCATTGAACCTCCTACCAGTGGGGCTCTAGGAGGTTCCATCAAAGTGAATCTACCAATACAAAATGGCTTGATCGACTAAGAGGAATGCCTCATCAGGAAAAACCAAGTCCAGGGACTGATCCGCGGAGGTTGGATGGGCATCTAGAAAGGATTTCAATATATTCCTTTTAATATCCTCCTTATGCACAAACCTGATGTCGAACTTCTGGTGGATTACCGCCCACCACGCTAGTCCGCCTGTCCATATGGGATTCCCTAGGATGTACATAAAAGGGTCTACCTGAGAGACCAGTTGTACCTCGTGGTGCTGTAGGTAATGCCACAATTTTTGCACGGCGAATAAGAGTGCAAGGCAGCTTTTCTTGATGGGGGAGTACCGAGTCTCCATATCGAGGAACATGTGACTGAAGTTGTAGATGTTTTTCTCTATCCCCTCATTGTTCTTCTGGGTGAGAAGGGAACCGAGGGACAATTCCAAGGTGGTGACATAGGGGACCAGTGGATTCCTGGAGACGGGTGGCATCAAGACCGAAGGTCGGAGCAGATACTACTTGATTTCCTCAAAGGCAGTCTCGCACCCTATATTCCACTCATAAGTGGTGCCCTTCTTCAGGAGCTGAGAGAAGGGCTTACACTTGGTGGCTAGACTCGCAATGAATTGGCGTATGTATGCCAAGTAGCCTTGGAAACCTCTAAGCTCCAATGTATTACTTGGGGGAGGCATCTGGATGATGGCCTTGATCTTCTCCGGGTCGATCTCAATGCCCCGGTACCTAAAAATAAAGCCATGTAACATGACAGAGGTGACCCCAAAATCACACATCAATGGGTTCATCTTTTGGTAGCAGGAACGGAGGAAGCCGAACACTTTCTCGAGATTCTTGAGATGGTCCTAGTGCTGGTGAGATTTGACTACCAGATCATCCACATTTCATTCTACCAATGTCCCAAGGATTGGATTGAATATGCAGTGCATGACCCGCTGATAGGTGGCACCTGCATTCTTCAGGCCGAAGGGCATAACCTTGTAACAAAAAGTACCTCGGGGCAGCCTGAATGTCATGGACTCCAAGTCATCAGCAGCCAACTGGATCTGATTATATCTAGAGTAACCATCCAGGAAGGGGAGGGCTTGGAACCCCACCGTAGCTTCAATCAACAATACTGTCACTGGAAGGTGTAAATCATCCTTCATACAATGGTGATTGAGATCCCGGAAGTTGATACAGACTCTGATTTGTCTTTTATTTTTCCTTACTGGTACAATGTTGTCCAACCACATAGGATACTAGACCTCCTTGAAATTTGTTTCCATAATGAGCTTTTCAACTTGAGCCTTGACCATAACACCGTGAGAATGGTGCATCTCTCTGGGAGGCTACTTGAACCCGTGATGTTTTTTCAGGAGACTGAGGCGGTGGAAGGCTACCTGAGGATCTAGTCCTAGCATCTCGTCGTAACTCCAGGATAATACATCATGATGCTGTTTAAGGAATCCTTCGTACCATTTCTACTCCTCAAGGGACATAGCGGCACTGATTAATGTGGGTCTCGGGTCTGCCTCGCTTCTGAGGTTCACATGTACCAACTCGTCGATCGTGGCTGAGACGCCTTCTTCAAAGGCATGACCACATCCTATATATCTTCTTATCCACATATGGAGGGATCCTCCCTATGGGAAGATTCTTGTAAGCTATCAAACCCTGATGGGAGGCTAGTACCAGCTTGTGCGGCAGTGGTTATTGCACGGGGAACTCCGGTGCTACCGAGACCATGGCTATGCAGGCTGTCGACCTGATCCCATTTGTTCTTCGGCCCATGGGGCCACGCTTGAAAATATCAAATTAGTAGTGGTGCGTCGGCCGGAGCCGGATTATTCTAGCTCGGAGAAATAGAAAAGTATGATGTACCACCATTGCCATGAGTCAGATGTCCTGATACCTGATGGTAGTGAGAGGCTCCGCGATCACTGGATCCTAATTCGTTATAAGAATACGAAGTGATCTTCCGACGCCACCCGGATCTAGGCAAATGGTCCCCCCTTTTCCTGGAACTGGAAAAACATTTCCCCATATCGGGGGTCGTGGCCTCCAACCTAGGGATCGGGAAGACGTAGGTGTCATTCATGCCTGCCCAAGGGTAGGTCGTACTGCTGACATGATCAACTTCACTTTCCTAGATATGCTTATCCTTTCTCTTGTAATAGTCAGAATCCATGTAGCAGGGTTTGCAAGAGGTGAAAGGAGATGAATCACCTTGGAGTAAGCATACTCGACCATTAAGGGGGTACTTGAGGCATTGATGATACGATGAGTGGACTGCCTTATGTATGTTGAGCCATGACCTACCCATCAAGGCATTATTCAAGGTGTCCTAGGAGACAACAATGAACTCAGTGCTGGCCACTATGCCACAAAACTGGGTCTTCAGACGGATCCTGCTGGCCGGGGTCTGGTTGGTCCTTTCATATCCCTAGATTCCTAAATCGGAGGGAGTCAGGTCATCTTCAGATAACCCTAGCTTCCACAGTGTCCATCTCGGGATAAGGTTGATCCCGGAGCCACTGTTTACGATATAGCGGTGAACCTCCACACCGTTAAATTGGCCTGTGATATACAACAGGGGGATGTACCCCGGTTTGGAGGAGCCTTCATCCTCTCTAGAGAATGAAATTATGTCCTGACATTCAGTGTCCTCAACTATTTCTGCCTAGAAAGAATCTACAACTGCTACCTCCATCTCAAACCGGCGGGGCTCCTTAAATCCTCGGTGATTTCTTCACGCATATCAATAGACAGAAGAAGGGATTAAAGGATAGAATGCCTATATGGGATACCAGTGAGGTGCTAGAGAGCGTCGTACTTCTACGTGAGGCATGAACTTCTTCTTGTAGGGAGCTTCTCAATGATGGAAGGCATGACAGGCCCGACCGGCCGGAATAGCGGCTGACTGGTACTAGGAATATCATGTTTCTCACTAGTTGAAGCCCAAAGAGTAGCTGTAGGATGATGAAAAGATGAATTAAATCGACTTATAGTGGGGTGAAGCTGGTCTCGACATGGATGAAGTGGTTCTACATGATCATGTAGCACAAACGGTGGTAGAGGAGGGCCTGTTGACACCAGATGAAGTGGCTAAACGAGCTGAGTTTCATGCTGGGCCAGCCGTCTGGTCTCATTAGCATGCACAGTCAGGCCGGAAGTGCCAACTGACGTGCCCCGATGACTCATATTTTTGCGGCTCCACTGACATTGGCATCGGCTGGGGACACTGGGGAGGTTCTTCTGGCGGTCCCACTCATCAGGAGTCATATAGAGGTTTATCGACTCAATTGTATTAACCGAAGCATACCCTTGACAATAACATGAAGAATCATCCACCACTGGGTGGATTCTGGGGGGGAATCCCCATCTCTGAGGGCATAAAGTCACCGAGAGTGCAGGATGAAGACAACATTGGTGGGGTGCGTTGATTTTTCTTCCACCGTTGATTCTTGCTCCACTGGGAAGAGTCCAGCTGAGATGACGATACATGAGTTGTTGTTGTATCTTTTGAAGTCTTCAGATGATTCAGACGTGCACAAATAATTCCATGGGCACGGGTGATAGTCTTGTGAGCCATCCAGTCATTATACTTTTGGGGCCCATGGTCATAAGCCTGATGCTACTCACCTTCGTCGTCGCTACTTCTATCTGGCCTCACAAAGGCACACACCACTTGTGCTGGGGCCAGGCCCAAACTGACTCTGTTTCTGCCAATCTGGTCTTAGAGCCAGTCCTTGAACACATAGCAATTCTTGATAATGTGCCCCAAGATCTGGTGTCAAGTGCAGTAGTTGGGGTGATCGGTGTGATGCGCCTCCTCTGGCTTTCTGCACTCAGGCAGTCGTACAATCCACTACACTAAGGTGCTACGGATGTATCCAAGGACCTGAGCCTCATCAAATGAGTATGTATGATTCCTTCTGTCTGGAAAGTGGGCTCTAGGAGCCTGACCTTGACGGGGGGTCGGAGGAGCCTTCCAAGGAGGTGAAACTTGATTATCTCACCTAGGTGGTGGCGGCACGTTATGTGGAGGCGCCTGCCAATTTTGAGGTGGATGCTGCTGGGCTGGAAACTGTGCCCGTGGTGGTGGACCTCTGTAGGGCTATAGAGATGGATCCATTGGTAGCAATTCTAGCTGCCTAGGGGCCTCTACTTGGGTCACTGTGGTGGTCTCAGCTGTGACATCCCTCCTTGATGGGATTACAGGGGGATCGGATGTGCCTAGCTAGCCTGTTGTAGGGATTCTTCGAGGTGATGGGCCTTATCTTTGAATTCTTGGAACCCTCTGGGATAGTTCTAAGTAATCAGGGATGGAACCAGTTCCGTATTGACATTCCCCATGCACATCGTCAGTAATTTCTCCAGAGTGAGTGTCATGTCAAGGGATTATTTGATCCCCTTCCAACAGGAGACAAATTCCACAACTCTCTCACCAGGAATTTTCTTTCACTTGAAGAGGACTGTGATGTTTGTTTTCTAGGTGGCAGAGTAGAACTGGTAAAGGAACTTCCTACGAATGACATCCCAGCAAGTCACGGATCAGACGAGGAGTTGGTTGTACCAAATGAATGATGAACCCTTCAGTATCTGAACAAAAACCGGATCTTGGTAGACTCCTACTGCGCTGGGGTCCCATAAATAGGACCACACCTTGAGTTAAAGTGGGCCATGTTTTGTGGCGGGTCCCCCGTCCCATTAAAGGGGTAGAATGTGGGGTTTCCGAATCCTGGGGGTGCTGGCATGCCATCCACCCATGTCGGATAGGCTTTCCTTCTGGTGGGATGGCCACAGGTCACATTTGCAAAGCCTCTATGCGGTAGATGAGTGCCACCATTGGATAGTCTGGACGGGGTTCCCTAACCACGAATGCATTTCCGGGCTCTTCAATGCGGTAGAAAATCTTAGCAGCTAGTGGAGCAGTTTGTAGAGTGAATTTTGGGGAGGGTGGAGGATCCCGAGCGAGGATCCTTGGATTGTCGCGCCGTTCAAGAGGGTTTGGCTAGACATACCATGCCCTCTAGCCACGGGATCCGGCTTCCTCATTGTCTGTGAATACGACATGATCTGGGTTTCTAGGGGGAATCTCACCAAGGGGTAGTTGTTCCTGCCCCTGATGCCCTGTCCTAGGATCACCGTAGTCGGGTCGTCGCCCTGAAATGCATTCAGCCAGAAGTTCATTGAACAACTTCTTCTGCTCGGCAAGCTGATAGAAAAATGTGGCCTTCTTGAGTTCATCTTCCATCTTTGGTACTGAGGCCGACAGGTCAAAGTGCTTGATTGATCTGCCGTGCTCCTTGCCTTTACTGAAATTACGATTGAGTACCAATGCCTCGGTGAGTGGAGAGAGACCTAGGAGGTTCCTCTACTGACGAGTGATCCAAACAAATGAGTCCAGTAGTGGTGGAACATCCTCAGGGAGGACATTCCCATCAAGAAGTTCTAGCTCGTTTTCCCCTCCCGACAGATCAGTCATGTTGAGTGAAACCCTTCTCGGGGGCAAGTCCTCAATGTCGCCTAGCGAGTCGGGCTGCTGGAGAATTGCACTGAAGATTAGGGCATCGTAATGCACCCAACCACGGACATTCACGTGGGGGGGGGGGGGGGTATCCACCTTAATAACATTGTAGAGTACTTGGAAACTATGAACGCATTGGTTTTGGAGTGCCTTGTGGTGACCAGGTGACTCGAGGTGCTGGACCACGGGGAGTGTGACGAGGTCAAACAAATGGCATTGTTCGCTGATATCTTCATGATGCACTTGGATATCGGGATAATACACTCACCGGTGGTGAAGATGGAAGTGATTAGCCTAGAGGGTCTGGCGGAAATATTAAAACTCTTCCGGTTTGAGAGATTTCGGCATACAAAAACTCTGTCCCGTGACTAACCAAAAATTCTCAGGGAAGTGGCCTGCTACTAGGATAGAGAAGTAGCTCATCAACTCAGATTTAGGTTCTGGACATTGATTTCCTCACTCTTCAATTGAGGGTGGCTGGAGAACTAGTGGGGGCATCGAGGCAGACCGCTGGGACAGTGGGATGGCCGGCGGAGAAGACGGCGAGTGGACCGACTGGCCGCCAAATCTTTGGCTCTCCTCTAAGGGTCATAGTGTCTTGGCCGTTATATCAAGATAGGATAGACCGGTGACCAAGGATCTTGACATAGCATCAGCATCATCCGAGGGTGGGATATACCACGAATCTTCTTCCATTGACCCCCAAAACAACACTTCATAGTCCCTATCCAAGGAAGAGGGTGCTTCTAGAGATGATGGTAGAAACTGTGTGGTCAGTCCCTGGGGACACGCCAGGTTCTCATCCTCCTAGATATACCTTTAGAGGGAGGCAGAGATCTTATGGACCTTAAATTTCGGGAGTACAACGCTCATGCTCCTCGTTCCTGCCCTATCCCATGACTCGGAGGACTAATGAGAGGGCTCCCATGCTTTGTCACACTCCACCTCGGAGTCTGAGAAGCTGACTGGTCTGATTCTTATATGGCATTCCCTATGATTCCTTTTGTGGCGGTGTTGATGATCCTTTTCGTCACAGAGTCCAAAGGAATGTAAAGGGAAATGACTTAGCAGAAATTGATTCAGCCTTTGGAGAAAACATCAAAAATTGACAAAGGCATGAACAAGGCTTCAAATGCACATGTGTCGCGCAAGTTACCATACTGTCGTGAAAGTATAATTGCGCGCCCCCCAATGGTCGCTCAAGTGACTTGTGCGACTTAAGTGATAACCGCCCGAGGTCTTCTCTAGCATATAAATACACCCTGTGGGCCCCCTATTTCAGGAGGAATTTTTTCAGAATTCAGATATAGAGCTCTTAACGCCCAAGTCTCTTCTTCAGGTCTTCTGAACACTTATAAGGTAATTCTTTACCTAGAATGGAAGGTCTAAACAAGATTATTATGGTCTAAGTGTTAGAATTCACTAACACTTGCATGCCTAAGGTGTTTTATCCTTAAGGGAAATGAACATACTTGCACACTGCCTTACTTCTTCACCAAAACATGCACGCCTCTCTTCTGGAAGTACCTCAAGATAATTCTAAAGACTTTGGTCAAGGATCGCCCAAGTGTTACCCTACTGGTTAACAATTGCGCAAGTACCCATGTGGCGCGCAGGTATACCTGTGCGACCAGGACTTGCGTACCCACGCATTACCTGTGCTCCTGCCAGGACGTGCGCACCCCTGCCTTTTTGGGTACCCTTCATGCCCATTTCACCCCTCTTATGCCATTCCACCTCTCTTATTCAAGATTCAGTCTTCAAGACACTCTTCAAAGCCATTTATGGTACGATTTCTTGATTTGACTTCCTTCTCTGAAAGGAACTCTGTGGAATATCTCTCAAAACCTAGTGATTTATACATCATTAAGTCACTAAAGATAGAGAGTTCATTCATTCAAGCTCATCATTTAAGATGAGAGAATCATTAATCTTGGCCTCCTTTTTAAGAATAAGCCCTAGTTATAATTCTCAAGAATGGGAATCCTCCTTAGGAGTAAGCCCCAAGTCCTCATTAACATGGGCCTCCTTTTCAAGAGTAAGTCCTAGTCATAATTCCCATTAATCTTGATATACTCCTTAGGAGTAATCCCCAACCATAATTCTCTTAATCGGGGTATCCTCTTTAGGATTAAGCCCCAAGTCCTCATTAACCTGGGCCACCTTTTCAGGAATAAGCCCAAATCTCAAATATGGGCATCCTCCTTAGGAGTAATCCCCAAGTCCCTTAATTTTCTCTTAACCAGTCCTAATTTACTTTTGATTTGGAATTCCTTATCAAGAGTAAAACTTAATCATAAGTCCACTCTTAATATGGGACACCTTTTTAGGATTAAGCCCCAAGTTAGAGTATCCAAATATCCATAAAGTACATATACCTTTATAGACCATGTTCATGGATTTCTTCCCTGAAGAAAATCTTAGTCTTCATCTGTTTGGGTAGTCATACATACATAAGCCCCACATCATTTCTTATTACTGCATCTTTCATGTAAAAATTGTCTGTCTTTACCAATACCTCTTTTTTCTCACACCGAGCATGACTCACGTGAGCTTAGAGTGTAAAAGTAATTATGAAATCTTTCTTTGAGCCATCAATCATAAACATCATGCTACCTTTCTCGAACTACATGGGTTCTGATTCCTTTTCTAAAATAAAGGATATGTAGGTAGCCCATCAGTGGGTATGATTTAAACTCTAAAATAATCAATGTCCTTCTGAATGAAAATAATCTTCAAGTGCCCCACTAAGTAGATTTAAAACCAGTATGGTCATCATAATGACCAAGATACTTTTATGTATCAATGGATACCATTAAATAAGAATCTCTAATAAATAAAGATGATTCTCTATCAATGAAGAACCTTGAATACATATAAAAGTTTCTATAAATTTATTACATATCAATCATTGATTGTCAGATCTAAAGGAAAACTTATTTTATACTTGGTAATGTGATAAGGATTCACGAACATTACTTAAATCTATAAAGAGAGTCCTGGAGTAGACAATAATTCCCCTAAAAAAGGTGTGAGGAGTCTGACCTCCCATCCTCTCGACCAATGAAAATTCCTAAGCCTCATCAGTCCACAACTAATGAGCCCCTACCTATGTAAAGTAGGTTCAAATGGATATAGAATCATTGGATGTTTACGGTTCTATGAACAAACCCATTAGAAACTGCTTGGAATGTTTGAATTATAAATAAATGAGATCAACCCTGATTCTAGAGGGAAAAAAATGGAGAACCCAGCGTGAATCCTTAACCATGTTAAAATGATGTTTTACTTATTTGTTAGGCCCCTATTTAAAACTCGATGAGAGGGCCAACAAAAACAATCATTGACGTATGTGCTCGTCCAAAATATGTAGTGGATGAATTTATTTTGATTACGTCTGTTATATCAAACAGGAACTCTTTTCCATGATTTTTTTCATTCTAAGAAATGGTTTCTCTCAATTTCACACCTGTGAATACTACTGCCGTGAATGCGACTGCTACTACTCCTGTTGGATCGTCATCCGCTCTAAGGACGACATCACCTAATCAGCGGCTTCAATGCTGGGTATCAAATGTGTTGGTTAAGGAGTACCATCAACATTGTACCATTCCAACTCTATAGGCTTCCAGACAAGCCCTCCAAGTGAACAACTCACACCGGTCGTCCAGACAACAATGACCAGTGATCAAGAAGCTGGCGGTGTTAACCACTGTCTCCAACTGTTTTGGGTCGTTATCCCTGGAACGCAATCACCATTCGCTCCCTTATTCTTGGGAGGTGAATGAGAAGGTCCCTCAGAGCCATAATTCAAGCATACATGAGTACTTCCCGAGGGCTCCCACCAATAATCACCGCTAGAGTCGTGCAGCAGTGCACCCTCAACATGATGAGGGTACCGACTCCAGGCATTTGGCTCCGGTTCCACGAACCCGAGCAGGCAAGATGAATCGCCAGAGGTGAAATATGGTTAATAGTGAGCAGGTTCTCACCTCTGCTATTTCCGGAGAAGTCCGCCAACCTAAATTGGTGGAAATAAACGAGCGGGCACACACGCCTGCCCGTTTTAATTCTGATGTCCAGCAGACTCGTCTGGCAGCATCACACCAATCCCACCAGGAAATTCCAGTGGAGTACTATAGGCAGGAACATATACCTATTTATACTTCATCAGCTAGTCAGCAGGCTCGTCTAACTTCATATGATGGATCTCGTCATCCATGTTTGGCAAAGTGCAATCAGCAGGCACATACACCTGCTAGTGTTGATCAAGCCTACCAACATTCTCTCTTGGTAGCACATGGAGAAGTCAGTCGGAATGCTCCGGTGACAAACAGGAGGTGGAATCAACTTTCTGCCCCCACACTTGAGTACTTTTAGGATTAACTAACAGGAAAAGGAGGACAGGAGCAGGCACATACACCTACTTCAAGCACGGAATGGGCGTATATCCCCTTTCCGGTAGATGACGTCACCAAGCATATTAAATCAATGGTGAAAGAGTAGAATCAAATCCCTGCTCATATTTTGGATGCTTTCCAGGATATTATAACAGCTTCAGCAACATCTTAGGGAAAGACACAAAAATATGTCCCTAGCAGTGGAGTGACACATCAACGGTTCACTCTGGAACAGACACACACCAATGTTCCAGTCCAAGATGGTTGTGGAGCTTACTCCCCCATATCATACGGACAACCAAGTCAGGAATATACACCTTATTTGAGTGGGAATCGTCAGCCTAACCTAGCCATCTCTCCTGATTAGGAACATACACCTTCTCAGAGTAACTACTTTCATCAACAAGTGGTTTCCAAGGGGAGTAAGAAGGAATCTAAGAAGAAGACCCCCCAGCACAGTCAAGAGATCAAGCGCCAATCTGTAACAAGGCCTTGCTCGATGCTGGAGTTCTTGAAGCCCTTAGACAGTTATCTGTTAGAATTAAATATTCTACTCCTTCATTTCCCAATAGTGGGAACATTAATTATAAAGGTCTTCAACAGACACTTCTTTATGAAGGCTTGCTTCATGACAATTCAATCGATCTAGATGTTTCATCTTTAGATGAGAGCTACAATAACCCTCTATGTGGCCAGAAGACAAAGGAGAAAGAGATCTCATCTTTTTTTATAACCCACCATGGTGGTCCTCCCCATGATGATGAATTTCTCTGCAAAATTCCTCTCTGCAGTAGTGATGCACATTGCCCGGAAAATGATCTCGTGGACAATGTAGTGCCGATAAAGCCCTCTTATCTTGAGGCACTTGCAAATTCAAACCCAGTCATGTCTGATGCTTCATCGCTAGCAGGTGAAATAATTTCTCAATCGGAAGATAGACCATGGTGTAGGTCATTCTCCAAACCACCCCTAAGTCATGCATCTTCTAGTTTGATCAGTGATTTCTCTACCAATGTTTTTGAATCAGATGAAGCAACAAGGAAGCACCAGCTCTGGTAAAATCAGGTAGAATAATCGTCATTGAATGATAAAGAGAAAATGCTGAACATGAGAAAACAACTGGTGAAAGGTGAAGTGTCAGTTATGTTTTGGCCTCTAGCTGACTCTCAGTATGACATTACAGAGATGATGAAAAAAGATGGAATTCATGATATTTGTCTCAACATATGGAAAACTCTTTGTCATTTGAAAAAAAGTATTATATTATGATGAATATGAAAATCATGTTAAGATAATAGAAGGGTTACAACATCATATTGACATGGCATCTCTATCAGTCTCTCGATATCTGAAGGCTGAAAAGAAACAGAGAGCCCTTCAGCGTTAATTCCTTGGAACACTAAGAAGGTTGTGCCAGTTAATTTCCAATGCCCCTTCTCGTATTATTGTCAGAGGATGGGGTTTTTATGGAGCACTTTATTTCCCATTGCTCTCCAATCAGTAAAGCCCGCCGAAAATGGTCTCATGCAATGTTATTGCCCATGGCTGGCCACAATTACCTGGCTTTGTTTGTAATCAAAAGCTTTCCCATGAACAAGCTTCAAATAGTTCCTCTAAAAATCAAGAATACAGAGAACAAGTTGTTGAATTACTCCTGCATCAAGAAAATGAGAATATTGAACAGGTCTATCGTATGGGGAAAGCACTTAATCAAGTGACAGAAGTGTCCAAAATCATCCAACGGTCTTTCGATCCGGGTGATAAAAGTGGATGTCAATTGATGCATCCAGCTAATTTCCGGACCAAGGTCCACAAGATCATGAGATATTTTAAGAATGTCTCATACATAGCATGTAAAGATCCACCCCAGCTTTCCAAAATGGGGACTCTTTTAAACCAACCCTCAGAATCAAAAAATAGGATTCAAGGAGTTGAGTGAGAACAACAGAAACAGCCCCAGTCCACCAGACTGGGGACTTTTTCAAAACATCAACCCCCTCCTCAGAGAAAGTTGGTCTTTTCTCAATTGGGGAATAAGCCTCAAGAGGAAAGAAGAGCCAAATTATCAGGATATTCTCTGCAAATTACGGTTCATCAAGAAGTTTCTGAGGGATCGAATCAAAAAAAGGCAATGTCTCATCAAAGACATGGAAGGAGACAATATCGTAGGAATGCCGATAGGAGGGATGAAATGAATTATGCATCAATAAATGTCATCAATGTCGTTGTTGCTAATCCACCAGATGAGGCTCACTCAGAGGGATCATATGAAGAGGTTCCTGTTCAAAAAGTTGTACGCACAGGCACACATGAAGAAGGTGTACGTACACGAAATCAAAGGATTACTCAGAACCTAGGTAATCCTTAAAGTAACCCACTTCCCCCTCTCCAAAAGGGATCAAACAAGGGGAAGGGAAAGAATCGGGTCACATATCCTTCGTTTGAAGAAGTCCAACCACTCTCATTATAGAAAATATTTGCGCAACAAGAGGAAGAAATGAAAGAATTGAGGAGGTTGAATGCAGAACTACTTCAGGTTATTCTTCCTCCTAAATGTACTGGAGACATCCAGTCAAGTTAGTTTGTTGCAGCTACTGAGATGGATCAAGAATATCCTCCTTTATCAGTACACCCTCACAGGTCTAATCCTACGGGTCAAGTGCAAAAACAATTGGCAGTGCTTCCATCAGTTGCAGTATCGGCTGCCATACCTATCCAAGCTCTAGTCAGTGCATCTGTTCAGGTCCGAGCTCAACCGGATGTTTCTCAAAAGTTAATAACTACTATTGAGTCATTAACAGCTCGGTAGGAAGCTATGGAGGGAAAGCGTGCTTAGGTTCAACCAGAAAAGAGAGCTTACACTGAATGGGTAGATTCCATCCCTCCCCCATAGAATTTTGGGAACCCTGTATTCCCTATTTTTAATGGATCAGGCGATCCTGGACAACATTTGATGCATTACGTGTCTTGTTGCGATCCTATGATGGGAACTCCAGAATAGAAAGAAGCAGTGAAACTCAGATGCTTCGTGCGAACCTTGCAAGGATCAACCTTTGCCTGGTACACAAGCTTGAAATCCCAGTCAATTACCAGATGGGAAGATCTCCGTCAATGATTTCTTCTTCAATTCAGCACAACTTTTCCAAAGACAACAGTTTTTGATCTTACAAACTGTATGAAAAGGGAGAATGAAAGGGTCTCATATTTCATTGCTCGCTGGAAGGGATTAACATATTACATAAGCTTAGCACTCCCTCAGGAAGAATTTTTTCCAATCTATGTGGAAAATTTGTGTGATGTGTTGTGCACACCACTGATCCATGTGAAATAAACAGGAGGGTTTCGAGACCTTACTTCAATCGCTCAACAGATTTAAGATTCTCTTATACAGACTAAGGTTAAATCTCCTCTAATTCCATCAGCTCCAGGAAGGAGAATGGGTAAAGTAGAGACTCCTACATTTATGCTTAATCAAGCACATGAACTTGCTTCTACTTTAAAACCTTCATCTTCTCGAAGGGCTCCACCTCCTGAGCGTCAACAACAGAGGTCGTTTTGTCAAGATAATCAAAGAGATCAAAGACAAAAACAATTTGAGGATTTGAAAAGCAAATTTTACTCTTTCTAAAATGACCAAGTTCCTGGTTTTTTCATTTCGACTTTGGAAAATAATTTGGTTCAATTTCCAAGGCCCAAGAGGCCAAACAAGGAAGGAGATGAAGACCATCCCAATTATTTCCCATTTCATCAAATGTTGGGGCATCCCATCCATGAGTGTTTTTTCTTCAAGGACCTCCTTCAAAAGATGGTCGACTCAGAATAAGTCAAACTGAAAGGTTCTTCAGCTCAGGTAGCATGTGTTACTACTACAGTTCTAGAGGAGGAAGCTGATTGGAAAGAAGTTAGAATCAAAAATGCACAAAAATATTATGATTGGATGGTCAAAAGGATGATCAACCGAACTAATGCTATTTTTCAAACACAATTGAAGAAACCAATTGTGCCTTCTGCCATGAATGTCGCAGCAAAACCGCCTTCATCAGAGGGAAAATCCTCAAAGAAACGACACAATTACAAGAAAGAGGAACAATCAGAAGAATATGAGTATGTGTCAAAGCCTATGTTGTCTTTGACTCTAGCAGATTTCATGCCATCTACTTTGAAGCAACGGGCACCACCCCACGAAACGGCACAGCATAAATTGGCTAGTCAGGTAGAGTCTTCATCAGATGAAGAATTAATCTTTGGTTATGTTAATATGATTCACTTAATAGATCCTTATGCCAGTTGCAGTTTTGATTTTGATTATCCTGAATTCCCTATATCAAATAGAGGAATTAGAGGATGTTCAAGAGGATCAGGATACAGGGGAAGATGTAGATCTTTCAGAAGCCACTATTCCAATTCTACCCCTGCAAGAACTGTGTACGCAGCAGAAACTCGTGGTAGAGACCTTCAACGAGCTCAGCAAGAACAAGCAAGTTCTACTACCAAAATCAAATTCAGTCCTGGCACGGGTATTCTGAAAGACCGGTTGAATGTTTCATCTTCTTCATCTCAGCAACTAAATGGATCTAATCGGTCTAATCTTCCAAAACCATGAATATTGCCAACTCCTATCCCAATACAAGATGCATCAACTTCCAAAGCATCTACTTCCAAGGCACCTGCTAAACCACATGTTCCTGTTGGGAAACGCAGACCTCTGGATCAAAAGTATGATGTATTGAAACACCTGGCCCAAGTACTGGTCAAGTTATCAATTCTGGATGCTTTGAATTTATCAAAGGTTCTTCGAGAAGCACTCATTGAGGCTTTGTCAAGTCCTTAGGAGTTTGAAACTGAAATTGCTGCATCTGAAGTCTATCACATAGAGAATAATCCTACAGAATTCCATGTAGTAATATCTTTTACTGATGAAGATGAAGATGATGTCGTGCATGGAAATATTAGACCGTTGTACTTATCTGGAAAGGTCAATGGAGTAGACGTCCTAAGAGCATTCATTGATAATGGTTCAGGAGTTAGCCTCATGCCCATTCATACACTTCGTCGATTTGGGCCTCACTGAATCTGATTTATCTCCTTCTATCGTGATGTTACAAGGATATGATAAAAATGAACAAGAACCACTGGGAGAAGTTACACTAAGAACTCAATTTGAAGATCTTTTATCCAATTCAGATTTCATGGATATTGGTCAAGACTTAGCCTTCAACATCTTGCTTGGAAAACCCTGGCTACATCAACATGCAACTATCCCTTCATCATACTATCAATGTCTCAAATATTGTTTTGATGGTCAAGTTAGGACATTTTATGGTGATAAGGCCCCGTTAATGACATGTGAGTCTCAATACATTGAGGTGTAATTCTATCACATGAAGGGAAAGGATAAATCAAAAACTAGGGATATTACCAATGTTAATGCTCCATATGGTTTGGAAAAGATTCCAGTAAATCCATTTGTGCATGTGAGTACAAATTATGTGTTTCCTATCAGTCAAATTGAAAGGGTATACCCAAATCAAAATACTCTTATAGAAAGATCCATAATGTCAATTACGACAATTGAGCCAGACAACATGGGAGAAACTGGTAACCCACCAGGCAATGACGAAAGCTCAAATGGAGATGTCTTCGTTTCATCTGCTGAAATACAGCAAGTCTATACATCGGCAACCATGCCAGAAGAAGTTATATCGACGTCATAAGTTAACAATGATGTCGATTCTCAATCCATCATCACCTCTTTATTATCCAAGGAAGACCCTTCATCATCAATTGGGTCGGTAATGGAAGCCCCTTCTTCATGATGTTCAGTTTTTAACATCTCTCTTAATATTGTAAATTCTACTTCATCATCTACTATGAAACTAGAAATGGAATAAGTTACACATGTTGAATAGGAAGATGAAGATCTCAGAGATGATCCTCCAGCATTTGAAGAGGGTATCTCTACCACTGTGGATGAACTCAAAGAAATAAATCTGGGTACAAAAAAAGATCCACGCCCCACTTTATTTAATGCGGCCATGACTCTTGAAGAACAAGAGATGTATATTTCCTTTTAAAATCAAAATCGAGACATATTTTCTTGGAACTATGTAGAGATTCCTGGGCCTGATCCTTATGTTTCTACTCATCATTTGGGTTTACCAGAAGAGCATCAGGGATTTAAGAAAGCCGCGAGAAGAACACACCCAACTTATGCTTCCAAAATTGAAGCTAAAGTGGACAAGCTTATCAAAGATAACTTCATCAGAGAAGATCAATATCCCAAGTGGTTAGCTAATATTGTCCCTGTAAAGAAGAAGAACAGACAAATTAGAGTTTTCATTGATTTTAGAGATCTTAATCGGCATTCTCCTAAGGATGATTTCCCAGTTCTGATTATAGTACTTTTAATTGATGAAACAGCTAGCTATGAAACACTTTCCTTCATGGATGGATATTCCAAATATAATCAAATCTGAATGGCCCCAAATGAAGAGGAATCCATAGCCTTCGGAGCCCCTATGGGTGTGTTTTGCTACTGGGTAATGCCCTTTGGCTTAAAGAATGCAGGCACAACATATCAGCGTGCCATGCATCGTATCTTCAAACCCTTTTTAGGGATGTTTTTTGAATGCTATGTGGATGATTCGGTGGTCAAATCCAAACAAAATTCTAATCACTTGGCTGATTTTGATGTCATATTCCGCAAGCTTCGACAATAAAATTTGAAGATGAACCCCTTAAAATGTTCTTTTGGGGTAACCTCAAGAAAATTTCATGGCTTTGTTGTACGCCATCGTGGTATTGAAGACAATCCAGAGAAGACCAAGTCAATCCTTGGTATGTCACCTCCTCGAAATTTGAAGGAATTAAGAGGACTTTAAGGACACTCAGCCTAGATTCGGTGTTTCATCGCCAATTTGGTAGGCAAAAGTTTACCCTTCACCAAATTGATGAAGAAGGGAGTCACTTACCAGTGGACTAAAGAATGTCAAGAAGCATTCGATATTCTCAAGAAATACCTATTGAGCCCACCAGTACTTATGCCGCCCGTTGAAGGAAGGCCACTTATCCTTTAATTGACAGCCTTAGAGAGATCATTGGGTGCCTTTCTTGCTCAGAAGAATGATGTTGGGAATGAAAACAGCCTCTACTACCTCATTCGGACTATGCTTGATGAAGAAGCCCGGTATTCAAATATTGAGAAGTGTTGTCTGGCATTAATCTTTGCAGTTCAGAAGTTGAGACACTACCTGCAACATGAAGAGGTCCAATTGGTATCTCACAATAACCTGCTCAAATTCATACTTAGTCATCCAATTCTTATAGGATGTCTGGCAAGGTGGGAAGTTATTTTGTAGCAATTCGACATTCAGTATGTGTCTCAAATGACAATAAAGGTCCAAGCTCTAGCTGACTTCCTTGTCGAACACCCTTCAATGGAAGACACATCTTTAGATATTGAACTACCTGATGAGGAAGTCTTCTCTATTCAAGAAAGTCCTCTGGCATGGGAAATGTATAATGATGGTGCTTACAAAAGTCCAACAGGGAGGAAAATGTAAAATCCCAAATTCCAAAAAGTTGTCTTAGGAATTGTACTCATTACTCCTGAAAAGACAGTGTTGTGTTATTCCTTATTATTATGGGAAGGTGGTACCAATAATGAAGTAGAATAACAAGCTCTCATCGCAAGATTGGAATTGGCGCTTCAAGCACAAGTGAATCACTTAAAAGTGAACAGTGATTCAGACCTGGTAATCAAACAAGTCAATAGGGATTATTCCATCAGAAAAGAAGAACTAATCCCATTGTATGATTACCTTAGAGAGTTAATGGAGGAATTCCCTTCAGAATAGACATTTTCTTATGTCCTGCGATCACAAAATTCTCAAGCTGATGCACTGGCTAATATAGCCACAGCTCTGGCAGATCCAAATCAGGATGAGACAACCAACAGTATTGCCCACCGTCGTGCAATTTCACATTATGTTCGAATCAGAACAGAGGAAATTAATGAAATTAGTCCCATTCCTGAACCGTATGGTCATACTACAAGATGGATGTCACCAATCAGGGAATACCAAAAAAATGAAACACTTCCACCAGATATAGTCGAAAAAGAACAAATCCGACGACGTGTGGTCAATTTTACTCTTTATGATAGTCTATATCACCTAGAGAAAATTCTCTACAAGCATGGTTTCGATGGAGTTCTCTTCATATTCATTGATGGTGAAGAGACAATGTCTGTCATGAAATAAGTGCATACAGGAGTCTGTGGTTCCCACCATTCTGGACATAGACTTTCTGATCAGATTTGAAGGCTTGGAGACTTTTGGCCTTCAATGATACAAGATTTTGTTGATTTCACAAAGAAGTGTCATTCATGCCTAGTTCATTCCATCTTCACTCATCAACCTCCAGAGTTGCTTCATACAGCTAAATACTCGTGGCCATTTTCCACATGAGGAATGGATGTGGTGGGACCTTACCATTCAGCTACGGCCAAGCAGTTTAAGTATATTCTTACTGCAACTGATTTCTTTTCCAAATGGGGAGAGGTAGTACCTCTCAAGAATTTCAGTTCTAAATGCATTGTAATCTTCATCAATTCTAACATCATTACCATATTTGGTGTCCCGCATACCATATTGATGGACAATGGAACCAAATTCTGTTCATCCGAGGTGAATAAGTTGTATCAAGAATATAACATCAAATCCAATCATTCATCTCAGTATCATGCAGCATCCAATGGCCAGATAGAAGCCTTCAACAAGAAACTTTCAAATATAATACAATAGATGGTGGATAGAGATAATAAATCATGGCCTGATAAACACGATCATGTTTCGTGGGCTTATCGGACCACCACTCGCACTTCAACGTGGTAAACTCCATATTCACTGCTATATGGAATGGAATCTGTCTTGCCGATTGAAGTTCAACTACCCTTGCTTAGAGAAGAAATTTGTGATCAGTCATCTATAGATGAACAATCTCAGAAGTGATTGAATGAATTGGAACGGTTATACGAGAACAGATTGTGCACTTTGTACCACTTTGAAGTCTATCAGAATCGAATAACATGAGCTTTCAACAAAAAAGTTCGTCTTTGTTCATTCACTCAGGGAGAATTGGTATTAGTTCTCAGAACTCCAATGATACCCGGAAAGAAAACTCCCCTGCTTGAGCCAAAATGGGAAGAACCTTATTCAATACATAAGGTCTATTCCAATGGAGCTTATTCTTTAATCTCAATGAATAGAGAACTCATCACTACTCTAACCAATGATATATTTCTGAAGAAGTATTTTGTATAAACACAAAATACATCGACCACGGTCCATACATATGACCTTAAACTATTTCTATTACTCTTGTCCCACACGATGTTAAATTATGACGTCCAAACTACATGATTCTAAACTATACAGAAGTCTCTTATGTCCAGCAAGATGTTAAACTGCATAACCAATGGTCCATACATATGACCTTAAACTATTTTTATTACTCTCAACCCACACGACGTTAAACAATGACGTCCTAACTACATGACGCTAAATTGTACAGAAGTCTCTTGTGACCATCATGACGTTAAATTTCTCCATCCAGGGTCAATGCATATGACCTTAAACTATTATCACTTTCATCCAACATGATGTTAAACTGTTTCCCCCTTCATCTTCCTTGCTATATGACGTTAAACTATATAGACGTCTCTTACGTCGAACAACATGTTAAACTGCATAACCAACGGTCCATGCACGTGACCTTAAACTGTTGGAACTTATGTTCAACATGACGTTAAACTGTGAAAAAGTCCCTAATATTTCCAACATGACATTGAATGGTGTACTCTTTTGTCCTCACTGCATGACATTAAACTGCACAGTCCCCTTTTTGTCCAAACATGAAATTAAACTGTATTGCGCCCATCGTCCTAACTACATGATGCTAGACTATATAGAAAGTCCTTTAATACGTCCTACATGACATTAAACTATATTTTCTCCCTGTAACATGACACTAAACTGTGCAGCACTAATAGTCCTAACAGAAAGACTTTAAACTACATAGTCCCTTTATATGTCCTACATGACATTAAATTGTGCATTGTTAGGGTTGTTTCTACCTCTTGTTTCTCACACCGAGTATGACTCACGTGATCTTAGAGAAAAAATCAACAATAACACTTTCTTTGGGATACTAACCATGTCTAATTCCCAATACTATTTTTTAGGTCGTTGTCCCCAAGAACAACATGATCACTAATTCATTCTTTAATTTAACTATGCGAACTTTGATCCTTACCTTCTAGGCTGGGTATGTAGGAAACCTCCCAAGGTTCAATCCTAAAACCAATCTCTTCACATCGGTTCACCTCCATCTCATATGATGTGGATTCGTGAAACTGCCTCTTGAATCAATATCTTTACATTGGTTCACTTTCGTCCTTGCTATACGACGTTAAACCATACAACAATTTTGTCCAGTATGACAATAAACTATAATATTCTTTGATACCCTCACCTGAGAGGGAATCATTATTTACATTGACTTTCAATCATGTTTCATTTCAAAAGACTACGTGCGTACATGGAAATGCCCGAACCTTTTATCTTGGGCGAAACCATCATTGCACTAAAGTCCCCTTTCACCCTTCACATGTACAAACCAAATTTGTACAGAGGGTATTTCTAGAACTACGTGGGCTTGATTCCCATCCTTATTAGATATTAAAAATGTTCAAGTGTCCCTCGAATCCAGCCCCAAGTCTTTGGGCCTAACCCCAAATTCCACTTTTAGTCCCTTGGCTGAAAAGTCCCCATGAAAACACACATTGTGTATTTATTATAATGGTCCAAGCTCTATGACCCTAAACTAAGATCTGTAATCCTTTTGTCTAGCACGATGTTAAACTGTAGTTTAAGAACTATGTATGGCTTGATTCCCATCCATATGGGATATATAGTGAATTCCAACATTTCAATTCAGGACCTAGCCACAACATGATTATGGTTAGCATTGATTTGTGTATCTCTATATACATTGGACAATACCTATATTTATGTGTCATAATCCCAACCTTAAATATTTCCAGATCTTCATAACCCTTTTCTTTACTTTTAGTCACAAAAATGTCAAATTTCTGAGAGTTCTTCTGCCTGACTATGGAGTACATTCCCTTAGGCGGCCTTGCATAAACAGTCTCCACAGATTTTTCAGACAACTGATACTATTATCTGACTATGCATCCAATGACATTAGGTGGACCGGCGTAATCCAACCCCCTAATGGGTTTGTCGGATACTGGTAACTTTATTCTTGGGAGGAAAGTCTCTTTTGTCCTTTTTTGTCTTAATGACAATATGTAGGGATCCACAAAAATAGTCATCCTTAACATACTTGTCCCATATCCTTTTTCATGATCTAAAAGTATTCATGTCTATGGTTTATATTTTTCTTCCCTATGTTTGGATCAGACCTTCGTAGGTGTGATATCCTCCCAGTTCTTCGATAATCTTTTTTGGAAATATCTTTTCCATATTCAAGTACTTATTTCTATACAACAAAATCTATACTTTGGAAATTTTGAATCTCCATAAACATTCACTGGTTTTTTAGCACTAGGAAATTAAATTTTTTAGAGTTCTTTTTCTTGACTATGCAGCACGTTCCCTTAGGTGGCCTTGAATAAGTAGTCTATATAATGGATCTGTTAGCCAAAAGATGCTATTTATTTGACTATGCAGCCAATGCCCTTAGGTGGCCCTGCATAATTCAACCCCCTAACAGGTTTGTTAAATAATGGTAACTTCATTCTTGGGAACTACTTCTTCTAATGCATTTTTAGCTCTTTTTCCATATCATTCCTCAGATTCAAATTTTCTTAATTCATAGGTTACATATTTTCCCCCATACTTGAGTATGGTAATATGTTTTCAGATGAATTTTCAAGGAATTGAGTCAATTTTAATCCATTTCGGTCAAAGTTATTTCGACCTTAAACATTAGCCTCTTTATGTCTGACGTGCATGACTTTAAACTGCCCTCAAAAGACAAGGGAACATTGAATAAAAGTCAAGTTCCAGCTCACCAAACATACATTTTTTATGATTTAGGTAATATTGAGAAATTAAAAGATTCAAAGTTTTTAGGGTTATTTATAATAATCCTAGTAAAAAATCAAACTATGCTTACTAGGCCCATTGGCTTGGGTAAGATTTAATGAAGATAGAAAAAGAGAATTCAAGTACAAATGATTGAAGGTGAAAGTGTTTTTCATTAATTAAAAAGAGTTAGAAGGAAATCCGCAGACTGGATTCTATTCTATTTTTCAGGAATTACAAAAGACTTTCAACATAACTCTTCATTTGATTTACGACATCCCGAGCTTCATCAGTAGCCACCTGGAATTCATTCATTCAACTAGATTCCATAAGAGATGCAGTAATACCAGCTAATCATGGAACAATTGTAAAAGAATGTTCTTAAGTGCGGTTTGAGAAAAAATTTTGTTGATTAAACAGTGACTCTGTTTCTGTCCAAGAGATGTGGAAGATGGATACATGGATTTTAGAATGAAACATTGGAAGTACAGAGCCATTTAGAGAGAGTACTCTTTTCAGATATTGTTCTAATACGATATTTGTCATCTCTCCACCAACCGGCAGTGGAAAACATTTCAGCCCATGGGTTTTCCATTTTCATATCTAAAAGGAAATGGCATGCATGAAAAATTTGAAATTTCATTCCAATGTTGTTGTTATTAATGCATAGAATAACCGAAATAGAGGAGTAGTAGTGCAGCTGCATCTTAGGCATATAATTCTTTGCATTTGGAACAATGACTCCTTGCAGATGACCATGACCATATAGAGGCAGGTAGATGCTCTGTGGGAAATTAAGATGATATTTCTTCAAGTACATAGCCAAATCTGGGAGACTGTTGTCATAGATATAATAGTAATCATGGCCAACAATGTTCATCATGTCATCAATCTGCTTTCTAGCTAGTCCATTATCCATTCCGATTGTCTTAGGAGCCATTGAATCTGCACAAGAGTTGAATAAATTAACTCTTAAATGGATTGATTTTTCATAAATTTTGTGAAGAAATTTGAAAAAATGGCTAAGGCATTAAGGCACACAAGTCTAATTTTGACGTGCATGTATGGATGTGCCGTGAAAGTTTTTGATGCACAATTACCGCCACGCAAGTCCAAATACCTATACAGCAGCGCGACATCAAAGAAACATTGGAAAACAGAGAAACTTGTGTGACAAAGGTGACCTGCGTGGTGAGAGCTCAAAAGTTTGAAATCGGGATGCATTGTATGGAAAGGGGTCGCATATTTATAGGCCAGGCCACACCCTTTCTCGCCGATTCCTGTGCACTCAACACTTGCATGCCACCCTCTATGCCATCAGCACTTGCACGCCACCTTTACTTTGGTTTTATTCATTTCCTCTGAGTCACATCCTCATTTCTATCGGATCCAACTCTGAGGGGGGACTTTTTTTGACGCTCCTTTTCACCACAGAGTCTAAAGAAATGTAAAGGGAAATGACTTAGCACAAATTGATTCAGCCATTGGAGAAAACATAAAAAATTGACAAAGGAATGAACACGGATTCGAATGCACATGTGCCACACAAGTTCCCTTACTGTCGTGCAAGTATACTTGCATGCCGCCTAATGGTTGTGCAAGTGACTTGTGTGACCTAATTGATAACCGCCTGAGGTCTTCTCCAGCCTATAAATAGACCCTGTGGGCCCCCCATTTGAGGAGAAATTTTACCAGTATTTAGATATAGAGCTCTTAACGCCCAAGTCTCTTCTTCAGGTCCTCCGAACACTTCTATGGTAATTCTTTACCTAGAATGGAAGGTCTAAACAAGATAAGTAAAGACTAAGTGTTAGAATTTACTAAAAATTACGCGCCTAAGGTGTTTTACCCTTAAGGGAAATGAACATACTTGCACGCTGCCTTACTTCTTCACCAAAACTTGTGCACCTCTCTTCTGGAAGTACCTCAGGATAATTTTAAAGGCTTTGGTCAAGGATTTCCCAAGTGTTACCCTACTGGTTAACAATCGTGCAAGTACCCATGTGTCGCGCAGGTATACCTGTACGACAAGGACTTGCGCACCTACACAGTACCTGCGCGCCTGCCAGGACTTGCGCGCCCCTGCCTTTTTGGGTGCCCTTCTTACACATCTCACCCATCTTATGTCATTCCACATATCCTATTCAAAATTCAGTCTTCAAGAAACTCTTCAAATCTATTTATGGCATGATTTCTTGATTTTACTTCCTTATCTGAAAGGAACTCCATGGAATATCACTCAAAACCTAGTGATTTACACATCTCTATGTCACTAAAGTTAGAGAGTTCATTCATTCAACCTCATCCTTTAATATGAAAGAATCATTTATCTGGGCCTCCTTTCTAGGAATAAGCCCTAGTAATAATTCTCAAGAATGGGCATCCTCTTTAGGAGTAAGCCCCAAGTCCTCATTAACCTTGGCCTCCTTTTCAAGAGTACGTCCCAGTCATAATTCCCATTAATCTGGGCATACTCCTTAGGAGTAAGCCCCAACCATAATTCACTTAATCTGGGCATCCTCCTTAGGAGTAAGCCCTAAGTCCTCATTAACCTGGGCCTCCTTTTCAGGAATAAGCCCAAGTCTCAAATATGGGCATCCTCCTTACGAGTAAGCCCCAAGTCCCTTAATTTTCTATTAACCAGTCCTAATTTACTTTTTATTTGGGATTTCTTTTCATGAGTAAAACCCAATCATAAGTCCCTTCATAATTTGGGCCTCCCTTTCAAGAGTAAGCCCCAAGTTAGAGTATCCAAATTTCTATAAAGTACATATACCTTTATGGACCATGTTCCTGGATTTCTTCCCTGAAGTAAATCTTAATCTTCATCTGTTTGGGCAGTCATACATACATAAGCCCCACATCATTTCTTACGATTGAATATTTCATGGAACAATTGTCTGGCTTTACCAATACCTCATGTTTCTCACACCGATCATGACTCACGTGAGATTAGAGTGTAAAAGTAATTATGACATCTTTCTTTGAGGCATCAATCATAAACATCATGCTCCCATTCTCGAACTATGTGGGTTATGATTCCTTTTCTAAAACAATGGATACGTAGGTATCCCATAAGCGAGTATGATCCCAACTCTGAAATAATCAATTTCCTTCTGAATGACAATAAACTTCAAGTGCCCCCCTGAGTGGATTTAAAACCAGTATGGTCATCATAATGACCAAGAGACTTTTATGTATCAAAGGATACCATTGACTAAGAATCTCTAAAAAATACAGATGATTCTCTATTGATTAATAACCTTGAATACATATAAAAGATTCTCTAAATTTCCTTCATATCAATCATTGACTGTCAGATCTAAAGGAAAAAATATTTTATACTTGGTAATGTAATAAGAATTCATGAACATAACTTAAATCTATAAAGAGATTCCTGGAGTAGACAATAATTCCCCTCAAAAAGGTGTGATGAGTCTGACCTCCCATCCTATCGACCAATGAAAATTCCTAAGCCTCATTAGTCCACAACTAATGAGCGCCTACCTTTGGAAAGTAGGTTCCAATGGATATGGAATCATTGGATGTTTCCAGTTCTACGAACAAACCCATTATAAACAACTTAGAATGTTTGAATCTTAAATCAATGAGATCATCCCCGATTCTAGATGGAAATAGGTGGTGAAGTCCTTCTTTCCTACCCCTCGGTGTCTCCTCGGGACAGGGCTGATTCCGACATGCGATCCTCTGGCCACACTAGTGCTGGGGCGGAGAGGGTTTCCACCAAAGAAAGCCGGGGTGCGGGGACCACCATGGAAAATGTTGAAAGTGACACAGGGAGGACTTCTATTTTGGGTGATGGTGATTTTATGTTGGCCTCCACCTCTCCGATCGCTGGGGCGAGGAGGACCTTTGCCGATTGGCACGGGGACATGAGGAGGACCTCCTTGCTGGTGAGTGACCGGACATGCAATGTCTCCATATCCATGGTCTTCGGCAGGGGTAGTGACCTCGTATTCAGTGTATTGAGTGGGGGAGAGACCCCCATATGGAGAGTTTTTGTCATGGGGAAGACCCTCGCTTGGGTTGAAGGTGGCACGGGAGAGACCTCCAAGACTGGGTTGGAAATATAGAGGTCCTGCACCTTCCGTAATGGCGGTACAGAGTGGGCCTCCACACTGGATGGAATTGCTATGGATTGGTCCACAGCGGCCATAGCCTGTGCCGACAACTAGGAGAGTCGACCAAACCTACCAGTGGGGTGGTTTTGGCCTCCATCTAAGCCGGGCATATAACTGCCCATGCTCAATGTATGCCGGGAGTTGGTGATATGATTCAGCGGTGGCTCGGGCCACAGTAGTCCCCGACGTTCATGCCCCATGGCGGGGTCCCTCTTTCTTTTTTGCCCGATGTTGATGTCGAGTCAGATGAATTGGAGCAAGTGGTGCAGGTGAATGGCTTACCTGCTTCTTGGATCGGGGAACTAGACGGGGGCGCTGACGCAGCCTAGCGGGAGGTCTCACCAGGATCCCTTGAAGCAAGACTCTGATAAGGCCTAACCGGACATCCCCTACCTCGTTGGCGTAGGGGAGGGAGTTGTTAAGGCATTCCAGGGACAAGCTCCAGAAACGATTCAATGTTGGCATGGGGAGTAGCGGCTCCCTGTACGGCCCCCGAGGGCAGCGTTGACAGTGAGGCACAGTTGCCTTGAGATCCTAGTGGGCCATATCCTCAGTGCGGATGATCCCCTCTTCCTCATACCAGAGTACAAGGTCGTTAATTACACTTCATTGGATTATTTCTAATGGAGAGAGGGGGTGTGGGTGCCTAGAAGTCATGGTGTTCAAAGCTATCATAGAGGAGGCAGAACCGCACAGGGTAGCTGTGTTGATATTTCCCCTGCCCCTACGTCGGTGGGCAGGTGATCGGGCTCCGGATGCAACAACATGGTTCTTGAAATAGGTAAGAACTCATTAACACTGCAAGGAAAAAAATCGACAACCAGTTCCCCAGTGTCATTCCATATTCCGTGGCCGGTAAGTGGGATCCACAATGACAATGTTGCAGAACAGAATGCTCAATATCCTGACTGTCCCAACTTATGGTGAGATTCGCGTCAGGCCCGCTATTTGCTAGGGGGACCTGGTGCCAGCTGACTGGTTCTGATGACAAGCTAATCCATTCGTGCCTCAAATACTACTTGTCTCCATGATGAGGAGAAGATCTTCACATTGGGTTCAATATTTCTTTTTTCGACGCTTTCATCAGGGCACAAGCATCCTTCATGCAGAGGACGCACGTCTGTTGTCCCACATTCTTGCTTTCCAAAGGCGGGTGACATCCGCTCCTTATTCAGGGATGTCTTCTCCTTGATTGAAACAGGATGATGTGATTTCAGTTATTCCTTCCGTGGATTCCTCCTCAGAACTCGTAACCTAGTTCTGCTCTCCCTCATAGATTTAAGACATAGTTTGTGAAACTCTTCCTGATGCCATATCTTCATGGACACTAATTAATTACACTGTTTCTGTCAGGACATTCCAAGGGGCCCGGTCAGGGTTATAACCTTCATGTAGGAGAGTAGTCGTGTTGGGCACAACTAGAGTTTCTTGATGTTGGTGGATTGGTATGTCTGTCTTCTATCACTTATTATAGGGCTTCTCGAGGGTGTGGAAGCCCGAGGCATCCCACATCGGACGCGGGGAATCATATTCCATGGGCATGTATCTGTGGTTTTCCTCAGCTTACCATGATTAACACAGGGTATTCCATGAGTTTATCATCCAACGAAGACGGATCAGACTGATCATAACATTTATTAAGGAGGATCAGATTGAGGAACCCACTGGAGGGAACACTAATATTGGGGCCAACAAATGGGAAGCTTCCCGAATGTTGTGGATGGGAATGAGGTGGCATGATCTCACTGGGATGTGGCGGCCCATGTAAGAATCGGGATGGATGATGGATATGGGCTTGAGCCTCGATGATACTTCCAACATATCCCCATGGTGGGGAATCAATGTCTGCATAGTTCGGTTAAACGAGGGGGCACCTGAGGAGGTGAACCATGAGAATGGATGCATGAATGGGACCTAGAGGAAGTGGAACCTAAAGTTAGGGCATGATCTTTCTAAGACACATAGGCTCAAGGGAAAGGTCAGGATGATAGATGGGTGATGGTACTTGAACCTCGTGGAGGCTTCCTACGTATCCACATGGCGGGGAATCAAAGACCACGTAGTTCAGATGGCGAATATAGTTTAACGTCATGCGAGACAGGGGAGAACTGATGATGGTCGGAATGACCGGGTTGTGGGATTGAACATCGTGAAGGCTTCCTATTTATCATTCCTTGACATGGACCAATGTCCCCATAGTTCTGGATGGATTGAGGCTTACACTCTGAGGTGGCCCAATGTGGTGGGTCTTGAACCTCGTGGAGGTTTCCTACGTACCATCCATTGACATGGATCAAAGTACCCATAGTTCGGGATGGATTGGGGATTACACTCTGAGGAAGCCCAAGGAGTTGGGGCCTGAACCTCGTGGAGTCTTCCTACGTACCAAGCCTTGACATGGATAAAAGTACCTATAGTTCGGGATGGATTGGGGCTTACACTCTGTGGCGGCCCAAGGGGTTTGGGGCTTGAAACTCATGGAGGCTTCCTACATACCATGCCTTGACATGGATCAAAGTCCCCATAGTTTGGGATGGTTTGGGTCTTATACAATAAGGCGGCCCAAGGTGTTGGGGCTTCAACCTTGTGGAGGCTTCCTTCGTACCATGTCTTGACAAGGAACAAAGTCCCCATAGTTCGGGATGGATTGGGGCTTACACTCTGAGGCGGCCCAAGGTGTTTTTCATAGACTATGCTCACTCTAAGATCACGTGAGTCATGATTGGTGTGATAAACAAGAGATAGCATATACCTGACAATCACATCGTGAAAGGTGCGTCAGTGGGAAGGGAAGATTGGCTTACACGTTGAGCAACCCAAGAAGTTGGGACTTACTCAAGGATGGAGGCCCAAGGGCATCAAAGCTCTGCGGGAGAGGGTTTTGGGACCGAAGAAAGGAGGATGTATGTTCCCTATCACACCCTCCACTAGCCTTGGGGACCGAAGATGATAGGAGGATAAGGGATGTTGCCTCATGGGAGGAAAACTATGGGCTTACACCAAGGTGGTTGTTGTTCCCTACAGACAAACGCCACTCTGACTGAAAATAACTTTTTTATTATAAAAACACTTTTAAGGGAAAAGTGAGAAACCAAGGAGTCTAGAATGCATGAAACAGAACAACTCACAGAACAAATTATTGGATCTTCCCCTCCCAGCTGATGCTCCATGCCAAAAGGCTTCACCAAGCAGGACCCTTTAGCAAGCAGTCACGTGCAGCAATACACGGGCATGGAACCGATGGCTAAGCCATACACTCTCAAGAATCCAAATCTAGAAGGCCAGCATCGGTGAAGAATTCATTCTCTAGTACTCTTCTAAAGAAGACCCAAGTAAAATGCTAGAAAAACATCACACAAAGAAACAACACCAAACAAAAAGGAGAAATAGAATCAGATGAATTTCTCCTATCCAAACCAACCAACAAAACTAACTTAACCAAGGTCATTAAAAATTAACTTGATTTTACCTAAATCTGGTTCCCTAAAAAGTTTCGGGGACAAAGATGTGACCTGAGTGGTAGGTGAATCTATAAGGAGTTCCTCTAATCACATGGTCAACTTATCCCATGTATGAATATACCTGAGATTTATCATCCCGTTATTGAAAGCTCCAACTAAAATCGATTCTTTACTATCAATCCAAGCATATTGATCCACATTAAGAGTCAACCTTATTGGTATCCCCATAATATTAGTATCTTCTTCTTCAGTTGCACTAAGATACAGAACTTGCTCTACCATTTCTTCTTCTGAACTCATGATCAAATCCATGTGCTGTTCAGCCAAAAAGCCTTCTATTCGTTGATTATCCAACTTTTTTCCTTAAAATTTCTTTTTTGATAATGTCTCCATAGGAAGGCATAGGAAAGACTAGTCCTTCCTCCCCTTTTGACTGCCCCTACGCCCTTCCAAGGAGGGCTAGATCGAGACGCCTTGAAGTTCCTGGCCTGCTTCACTAGCCTCATTAAACTCTTTGACCAGTTGAACATCTGCATTGAAGCTCGCATCCTGAGGTTCTGGGTGGTGCCCCTCGTTAACCTCCTTCAAAGCCACAGTCTGAAAAAGGATGTATGGGACCTCTCTAACAACACACTCCTGAGACCTTCCCTAATCCAAAACCATTCCCGAGTGAGGGGTGATCCCATACCCATGGAGATGAGTGGATATGGATAATGTCCAAGGCGGGAGGACCCTGTGTGTGAGGCACATGGCTAGGTTATAGTTTAACATCATGTGCTGAGGACGATAGTGATTGGTAGTTTAACATCTTGCAGCTCGGACGAGGTGGGTTTTCTTCACACCCTAGGACATACATAACCGGTACCCTTTTCTCCTTGTGGGAGGGAAGGCATCAACAACGTTGTAGCAAGGGGGTGTCAAGGACCGAACCATCGAGGGGTCCACGTTATACTAGCTTTGTGAAGAAGAAACAGCCTTTAGCGTGCCTATGCAATCAAGCATGAGGAAAAGCAACGCAATGGGAAGTATCATACAAGGGACTTTGATGTTACTTTTTACGAGCCTAGAAGGTCGTACAAGAAGACGGTGCATGATGTGGATGTCCGGGGTGTGAGACACACCCACGAATGGAATCCATAAGTAGAACATCGGGCTCCCACGCAAGGAGGTGCCCAGGGAGCACCGAGGGGAGGGGTCCTGGGGAATTGTGCACATCCATTTAGGCTTGTGCATGACATAAGATCCCTATGCAGAAAACACCGATCTATCTCGAAATTGGTGATGCTTGCGCATAATTGGCGATGATGTCTTTTCATGCAACTAGAAGAATTATGCTCAAGGGATAGAAATGTGTGCAAGTGGGAGGGGATGTTCCCAATGATAGGGGTGTACACAATTTGAAGGGATAGCGCACAATTCGAAGGCATACGCGCAAGAGAAGGGATTGGGCACATGTGGTGCACTCCGGAGGGATTGGAATTCAATCTAAACCATGGGGATCTCATGTGAAGGCGGACCCTGGGGTGACTTGGTGTGAAAAGAACCATAATTTAAGGCCATATTGTGCATGTGGAAGACATATTTTTTGCATGAGAGCCGGTTCAGATTCTTCAGCCTCGAAATGAAATGGGTTCCTTCTATTTATAGGCATTAGGCAGTGCGGAAACCTGGTTGGCATGAAATAATTGTGTGTCAGAGGTTGGTGGTGCAAAATTTCAACTGTCTAGGATGGGGGTACAAAATTCTTTCAGTCCTGTGCCGAGGTCTTTTCGTGTAACCCAGAACTATCCGCCCAGGATACATTTTTTTTTACGTTCCTAGAAATTTATTTCATGCGGCCCCTCTGGCCCCATGGATGGGTTCCCCGGGTCTGAATATAACTTCTTTTGGTTGTTTTAAATCCTTCTTCATCACTTGAGAACTTTTCAAGGTCTACATGGGGTTAGGATGATTTTGTGATAGCATGTCTTGATCAGGAAAAGCAACTGTCTACTCGTACTTGATTTGCTGGTTATGATCAAGAGATCCTGGGACTAAGCTGAGGCTTGCTATTCTTCTTAGATTCAATTTTTATTTTGTTCTTTTGGGACATATATTTTATATTTTCTACACTGTAACTATTTTGGATGTTTTATTAGAATATAACATGTTGCATCATCTTTTATATGAATTGATGTTTTGTTTCTGGTTCATCTTCTGGTGTTAACTTTAGTTTTTTGTTATTTATTATTTCCACTATTGAAGTATTATTGATTCCACTATGTTGTAATCTTCCAATGAGGTAATAGATTCTTCACTATCATGCATTTCACCCTCACTACAAATATGAAGCCTCTTGCATTTGGGGAAATGAAAATGAGGCCATTTGGAAAACGGGCTATGGGTCGACAGTTGAGTGACATCTAGATTAAGGACTTTACAAAGTGGTATCAAAGGTTCATTTTTCTTTTTTGTTTGATTTTTTTTTCGATGATAGAAAGAGCTTGAGATTCATGGGATTTGGTACAATTCATTACCCGAGAGTAGCTACCTCGCATACAGGGTAAATCCAAAATGGACTCAAATGAAATTTTAATTTTTGGATTTTGAGATATTATAGTTGATTAGATTTCACGATTCGGTTACATAGTTTTTTTGTATTGATATTATTGATATCATCGTGGTTTAGTTTTGGTTCAACCTGGTTAGAAGAGGGTATGCCATCTCATGAATCATAGAGGAACTTGTCAGAAATCACATTCCATGCATTTTTTCCAAGGCATTTAAAGGGAATTGTTGATTTCATGTTGTTGTGATAGATGTCAATCAAGATATATATGTTTTTGTGGTAGGTAACAAGATAGATAAGCATGATTTTGTGATAGGTGTGTTGGTATTTGTTATGGTTGAATTGGATGGATGCCCAACATTGGTCCTGGAGGAGTATGGGTCCTCTTTGATTGGAATGTGGTGGATTATGTTTCAGACATGGGATATAGATTGTGTAGTTATTTTTTATATGTGATGAAACTCATTGATTCATATGAAGTATGGGCCCACAGATGTAGAATTTAGCACACCATTTCTTTAATTTTCATAAATAGTCGTTTCAGGGAAGTTTAAGGGGCTTACTATCCGAAAACCATACAACACAACACGAGGGTTCGTGAACACACTATATGTGGTCTTTTGTTTGGGAGGAAATGAATTTTTAAGCACACATCATGTACTCTAAGTAAAAACCATGTGGTAGATGGCCATGGGCCTGACCGAGTGGGAGAGAACACTAGATGTTGGGTTTTGAGAAGAACTCATCATGTGTGTTAGGTACACCTCATGTAGTTTTACGTAGGTAGAAACTACGTACGTTTTTCCATGTATATATACCTGGACTTAAGGTGAAACATGAGTGCACACCGTGCATCAGTTTGACATGCCATGTACCGAGGATGTTTAAAATAAGAAGGAAAGAAGACTTACATGCCCATGTGATAGTTTAAGGGGAAATGTCGTGTTTAGGTTCTACACATTTGTTGACTCTCCTTTTCATCACATTGTCTAAAAAAATGGAAATGGAAATACCTTAAATAAAAAGTAATTCATCCTTTGAAGAAACATAAAAAAACTACAAAGGGATGCACAAGGAGAACATTGCCCATAGGTCGCGCAAGTTCCATCACTGTCGCACAAGTCCACTTGCGCGGCACCTAATGGCCGTGCAAGTGACTTGCGCGCCCCAAAGGATAACTGCCCGGGGTCTTTTTCAGCCTATAAATAGACCCTTTGGGCCCCCCATTTTATGGAGGAATTTTTCCAGAATCTCAGATTTGAGCTCCTATCACCCTAGTCCCTTCTCAAAGCTTCTAAAACACTTCTATGGTAATTTCATACCTAGAAAGGAGGATCTAAAGAGGGGGAGGAAGGCCTAAGTATTGAAACTCATCAACACTTGCGTGCCTGAGTGGCCAGCCCTTAAGGAAAATGGCCACACTTGCGCGCCGCCTAACTCCTTCAACAGAACTTGCGTGTCACTCTTCCGGAAGAACCTCTAGATGATTCTAAAGGCTTTAACCAAGAGTCTCTCAAGTATTTCCCTACTGGTTAACCGTCGCACAAGTACCCATGTGTTGCGTAGGTATACCTGCATGACCGGGACTTGCGCGCCCACGCAGTACTTGTGCGCCTGCCAGGACTTGCGCGCCCCTGCCTTTTTGGGTGCCCTTCTTGCCCATTTCACCCCTCTTAAGCCATTCCACCTCTCATATTCAAGATTCATTCTTCAAGAAACTCTTAAAATTCATTTATTGCATGATTTCTTGATTTGGCTTCCTTATCTGAAAGTAATTATGGGGAATATCTCTCAAAACCTAGTGATTTATACATCTTTATGTCACTAATGATTGATATTTCATTCATTCAACCTCATCCTTTAAGATGATAGAATTCTATTAACCTGGGCCTCCTTTTCAGGAATAAGCCCCAATCTTAATCATTTACCAGGGCCTCTTTTTCATTAATAATCCCCAGTCATAATTTCCAAATATGGGCATCCTCCTTAGGAGTAAGCCCCAAGTGCTTATTAATTTGGGAATCCTCCTCAGGAGTAAGCCCCAACCATAATTCTCTTAACATGGGCCTTCTTTTCAGGAGTAAGCCCCAGTCCCCTAATTTGGGCATCCTCCTCAAGAGTAAGCCCCAACCATACTTATATTAACCTGGGTCTCCTTTTCAGGAATAATCCCTAGTCATAATCATTAACCTGAGCCTCCTTTTCAGGAATAATCCCTAGTCATAATCATTAACCTAGGCCTCCTTTTCCGGAGTAAGCCCCAGTCATAATTTCCAAATATGGGCATCCTCCTTGGGAGTAAGCCCCAAGCCCTTATTAATTTGGGAATCCTCCTCAGGAGTAAGCCCCGACCAAAATTCTTATAAGCTTGGAATCCTTTTCAGGAGTAAGCCCCAGTCCCCTAATTTGGGCATCCTCCTCAGGAGTAAGCCCCAACCATAATTCTATTAACCTGGGTCTCCTTTTTAGGAATAAGCCCCAGTCATAATCATTAACCTGGGCCTCCTTTTCAGGAATAAGCCCCAGTCATAATCATTAACCTGGGCCTCCTATTTAGGAATAAGCCCCAGTATAATCACTTACTTGGGCCTCCTTTTCAGGAGTAAGCCCCAGTCATAAATATGGGCATCCTCTTCATGATTAAGCCCCAAGTCCCTTAATTTTTCAAATCTATTAACATGGGCCAGCCTTTCAAGATTAATCCCCAGTCTTAATTCCTCTTAACAAGTCCTAATTTTCCTTTGATTTGGGATTCTGGCTTAGGAGTAAAAACCCAATCATATGTCCTCTCATAATTTGGGCCTCCTTTTCAGGAGTAATCCCCAAGTTAGAGTATTCAAATATCCATAAAGCACATATACCTTTATGGACCATGTTCCTGGATTGCTTCCCTAAATTAAATCTTAATCTTCATTTATCTGGGCAGTCATACATACATAAGTCCCACATTATTTCTTATGTTTGAATCTTTCATGGCACAATTGTCTAATTTTTACCAATACCTCTTGTTTATCACACCGAGCATGACTCACGTGAGCTTAGAGTGTAAAATTAATTATGGCATCCTTCTTTGAGCCATCAATCATAAACATCATACTCCCTTACTCGAACTACGTGGGTTCTGATTCCTTTTCTTAACAAAGGATATGTTGGTAGCCCATCTTTGGGTTTGATCCCACCTTTCAAATAATCCATGTCTTTCTGAATGAAAATAAACATGAAGTGCCCTACTAAGTGCCTTTAAAACCATCATGGTCATCATAATGAACAAGAGAATTCTATATAAATGTGTCGAAGGATACCATTGACCAAGAATCTCTAATAAGTACAGATGATTCTCTATCGATGAAGAACCTCGAATACATTTAAAAGATTCTCTAAATTTTCTACATATTTAATCATTGATTGTCAGATATGATGGAAAGCTCATTTTATACTTGGTAATGTAATAAGGATTCACGAACATAACTTAAATCTATCAAGAGAGTCCTAGAGTTGACAATAATTCCCCTAAAAAAGGTGTGATGAGTCCGACCTCCCATCCTCTCGACCAATGCACATTCTTAAGCATCATCAGTCCACAAACTAATGAGAAACTACCTTTGGAATGTATGTCCAAATGTTTGTGGAATCATTGGATGTTTCCAGTTCTACGAACAAACCCGTTAGAAACTGATTGGAATGGGTGAACCTTCAATCAAGGAGGTCATACACAAATTCTGAGGGGAAAAAAATGGTGAACCCGACTTGAATCCTTAACCAAGTTAAAATGATGTTTTACCTATTTGATAGGCCCTTATTTAAAACTAAATGAGAGGGCCAACAAAAAAAAACATTGACATATGTGCTCATCCAAAATATGTAGTGGCTGAATTTATCTTGATTACGTCTGTTATATCAAACAAGCACTCTTTTTCCATGATTTTATGCATTCTAAGAAATGGATGCTCTCAAGTTTACACCTGTGAATACCGATGTTGGGAATGCCACTGCTACTACTCCTGCTGGATCGTCATCCGCTCTGAGGATGATATCAGATACTCAGCATCTTCAATGCTGGGTATCAAATGCGCTGGTTAAGGAGTACCGTCAACACGGTACCATCCCAACTCTAGAGGCTGCCCGAAAAGCCCTCCAAGTGAACAACTCACACCGGTCGTCCGGACAACGACGACCAGTGATCAAGAAGTAGGTGGTGCTGACTACCATCTCCAACCATTTCGGGTCATTATCCCAAGAATGTAATCACCATTCGCTCCCTTATTTTGAGGAGGTGAATGAGCAGGTCCCTCAAGACCTTAATTCAAGTAGACATGAGTCTTTCCCGAGGGATCCCACCAAAAATCGCCACAAGACTCGTGCGGAAGTGCACCCTTAACATGATGAGGGTACCGACTCCATGCATTTGACTAAATTTCATCGAACCTGAGTAGGCAAGACGAATCGCCAGAGGTGAAATCCGGTTAACCGTGAGAAGGTTCTCAACTCTTCCATCTCTAGAGAAGTCCACCAACCTAACTTGGTGGGAAGAAATGAGCGGGCACACACACCTGCCCATTTTAATTCTGTTTTACAGCAGACTTGTCTGGTAGCAGCATTACAATCTCGTCCGGCAATTCCGGCGGAGTATTATAGACAGGAACATACACCTGTTTATACATCATCAGTTAGTCAGCAGGCTCGTCTGACTACATATGATGGATCTCATAAACCACATTTGGTGAAGTGCAATAACCAGGCACATACACCTGCTAGTATTGATCAAGCCTACCAACAGTCTCGCTTGGTAGCATTCGGAGAAGTCAGTTGGAAAGCTCCGGCGACAAACAGGAGGCAGACTCAACTCTCTGCCCCTACACATGAGTACTATAAGGATTCACTGACAGGAAAAGGAGGACAGTAGCAGGCACACACACCTACTACAAGCATGGAATGGACGTATATCCCCATTCCAGAAGCTGAAGTCATCAAGCATATTCTATCAATGGTGAAAGAGAAGAAGCAAATTCCTACTCATATCCTGGATGCCTGTCTGGATATTATAACAGATTTAGCGGCATCTCAGGGAAAGACACATAAATCTATCCCTACCAGTGGAGTGACACATCAACAGTTCACTCCGGAACAAACACACACATCTGTTCCAGTCCAAGAGGGTTGTGGGGCATACTCCCCCATATCATATAGACAACTAAGTCAGGCACATAGACTTGATTTGAGTAGAGATCGTCAGCCTAACATGGCCATCATTCCTGAGTAGGCACAAACACCTGCTAAGAGCAGCCACTTTAGTCAACAAGTGGTTTCCAAAGCGAGTAATAAGGAATCTAAGAAAAATACATGCCCATCACAGTCATGAGATCAAGATCCAATCTGTAACAAGTCCTTGCTCAATGCTGGAGTTCTTGATGCCCTCAGATAGTTACATGTTGGAATTCAAGATTCTACTCCCTCATTTCTCAATAGTGGGAACATTAATTCCGAAGGTCTTCAATAGACACTTCCTCATGAAGGCTTTCTTCATGAAAAATCGGTCGATATGAAAGTTTCATCTTCAGATGAGAGCTACAATAACCCTCTAGGTGGCCAAAAGACCAAGGAGCAAGAGATCTCATCTTTTTCTGTAACCCATTATGGTGGTCCTCCCCATGATGATGAATTTCGCTGAGAAAGTCTTCTCCATAGTAGTGATGCACATTTCACGGAAAATGCTCTAGTGGACAGTGTAGTGCTGAGAAATCCATCTTAACTTGAGGCACTTTCAAATGTGAAGCCAGTCAAGTCTGATGTTTCATCACTGGAAGGTGAAATACTTTCTCAATCAGAAGATAGCCCAGGGTGTAGGTCATTCTCCAAACCACCCATAAGTCATGCATCTTCTAGTTTGATCAATCATTTCTCTACCAATCCTGTAAAATCCAATGAAGCAACAAGGAAGCACTAGCTCTGTTCAAAATAGGTTTAATAATCTTCATTAAATGATAAAGAGGAAATGTTGAACATGAGAAAACAACTGGCGAAAGGTGAAGTGCCAGTCATGTTTTGGCCTCTTGCTGACTCTCAGTATGACATTCCAGAAATGTTGACGGAAGATGGAATTCATGATATTCATCTCAACATATGGAAAAATCTTTGTCAGTTGAAAAAGAAAGTATTATATTATGATGAATATGAAAATCATCTTATGATAATAGAAGGGTTACAACGTCATATTGATTTGGAATCTTTATCTGTCTCTCGATATTCGAAGGCTGAAAAGCAGCAGAGAGCCCTTCAGCATTCAAGCCTTGGCGCACTAAGAATGTTGTGCCAGTTAATTTCCAATGCCCCATCTAGTATTCATGTCATTGGATGGGGTGTTCATGGAGCACTTCATTTCACTGTACTCTCTAGTCAGCAAAGCCCGCCGAAAATGGTCCCATGCAATGTTATTGCCCATGGATGTCCATAAATACTAGGCTTTGTTTGTAATCAGAAGCTCTCCCAAGAACAGGCTTCAACTAGTTCCTCTCAAAATCAAGAATACATAGAAAAAGTTTTTAAATTACTCCTACATCAAGAAAACAAGAATATTGAACATGCCTCTCATTTTGAGAAAGAACATCACCAAGTGATAGAAGTGTCAGAAATCATCCAACGGTCTTTTGAACCGGGTGATAAAAGTGGATGTCAGAAAGCACATCACCCAGCTTGCCAGACTGTGGACTCTTTTAAACCAACCCTCGGAATCAATAAATAATATTCAAGGAGTTGAGCGGAAACAGCGGGAACATCCCCAGTCCACCGGACTGCAGACTTTTTCAAATCAACAAACCCCTCATTAGAGAAGGTCAGTCTTTTCTCAATTGGGGAAGAAGCCTCAAGAGGAACGAAGAGCCAAATTATCAGGAAATTCCATCCAAATTAGGGTTCGTCAAGAAGTTCATGAGGGATCAAATCAACAAAAGGAAATTTCTAATCAAAGACATGGAAGAAAACAATGTCACAGAAATGCTGATAGAAGGGATGCAATGCGTTATGCATCAGTCAATGTCACCAATGTCGTTGTTGCTGATCCACCAGATAAGGCTCACTCAGGGGACTCAGATGAAGAGGTTCCTTCTCAAGAAGATGTACGCATTGACCCAAATGAAGAAGGTGTGCGTACACAAAATCAAAGGGTTACTCAGAACCTAGGCAATCTTTCAAATAACCCACTTCCCCCTCTCTAAAAAGGATCTAATAAAGGGAGGGGGAATGGATCAGGTAAAATATCCTTCCTCTGGAGAAGGCCAATCGCTCTCACTAGATCAATGGTTTACACAACAGGAGGAAGAAATGAAGGAATTAAGGATGTTGAATGCAGAACTACTTCAGGGTAGTCTTCTTCATAAGCGTGCTGGAGTCAGTTATCCAAGTGAATTTGTTGCAGCTATTGAGATGGGTCAAGAATATCCTCCTCTATCAGTACACCCTCACAGGTCTAATCCTACGGGTCAAGTGCAACAATAGTTGGCAGTGCTACCATCATTTGTAGCACCAACCACCACATCTGTCCAGGCTCTAGTCATTACACCTACCCAATTCCAAGTTCAACCGGATGTTTCTCAAAAGTTAATAACTACCATTGAGTCATTAAAAGTTCGGTTAGAAGCAATGGAAGGGAAACATGTGCAGGTTCAACCAGAAAAGAAAGCTTACCGTGAATGGGTAGATTCAATCTCTCCCCCATCAAATTTTGGGAACCATATATTCCCTATATTCAATGGATTAGGCGATCCTGAATAGCATTTGACGCATTATGTGTCTTGTTGTGATCCTATGATGGGAACTCTGGAGCAGCAAGAAGCATTGAAACTCATATTCTTCGTGCGAACCTTGCAAGGACCAGATTTTGTCTGGTATACAAGCTTGAAATCCCAGTCAATTACCAGATGGAATGATCTCCGTCAACGATTTCTTCTTCAATTAAGCTCAACTTTTCCAAAAGAAACAGTTTTTTATCTTAAAAACTGAAAGAAAATGGAGAATGAATGAGTCTCTGATTTCATTTCTCGCTGGAAGGGGTTAACATATTTCCTGATCCTAGAACTCCCTCAATATGAAATATTGCCAATATATGTGTCAAATCTGCGTGACTAATTACGCACGACGTTGATCCCTGTGAAATACACAGGAGGGTTTCGAGACCTTACATAAATTGCTCAGTAGATTGAATATTCCCTTATAAAGGCTAAGGATAAATCTCATGTAATTCCATCAGCTCCAAGAAGGAGAATGGGTAAAGCAGAAACTACTACAGTTATTCTTAAACAAGCACCTGTACCTGTTTTTACTTCAAAACCTTCATATTCTCAAAGGGCTCCACCTCCTGAGCGCCAAAAACAAAGGCCGTTTCATCCAGATGATCAAAGAGATCAAAGACGAAAACAATTTAAGGATATGAAGAGCAAAACATACTCTTTCTGAAATGAACAAGTTCATGGTTACTTCATTTCGGCTCTGGAAAATAATCTGGTTCAATTGCAAAGGCCTAAGAGGACAAAAAAGGAATGAGATGAAGACCGTCCCAATTATTTCCCTTTTTATCAAATTTTGGGGCATCACATCTAGGAGTGTTTTTTCTTTAAAGACCTCCTGCAAAAGATGGTCGACTCGGGACAAGTCAAACTGAAAGGTTTTTTAACTCAGGTAGCATGTGTTACTGCTACAGTTCCAAAGGAGGAAGGCGAATTGCAAGAATTAAAAAGAAAAAATGCACGGAAGTATGATGATTGGATGGTCAGAAAGATAATCAACCGAACTCATGATATTTTTCGAACACAATTAAAGAAACCAATTGTGTCTTATTCCATCAATGTCGCGGAAAAACCCTATTCGTCAGAGGGAAATTCCTCAAAGAAACAACATGATTCAAAGAAAGAAAAAGAATCAGAAGAAGATAAGTATGTGTCAAAGCCTAAGTTGTCTTTGACTCTGGCAGACTTCATGCCATCTACTTCAAAGCCAGGGGAATCGCCCCCACCAAACGGCACAGCCTAAATAGGCTGATCCGCCAGAGTCTTCATCAGACGAAGAGTTAATCTTCAGTTTAGTTAATATGATTCAATTAACAGATTCATATGCCAGTCACAGTTTCGATTTCGATGATCCTGAATTCCCTATATCAAATAGGGGAATCAGAGGAAGTTCCAGAGTCTCAGGATACAGGGGAAGACGTGGGTCTTTCAGAAGCCACTATTCCAATTATAACCGTGCTAGAACTGTGTACGTAGCAGAAACTCGTGGTAGAGCTCTTCAACGAGCTCAGCAAGAACAAGAAACTTCTTCTACCAAAAGAAAATTCCATCCTAGAACAGTTATTTTAGAAGACCGGTTGAAGGTTCCATCTTGTTCCTCTCAACAAGTAAATGGATCTAATCGGTCTAATCTTCCCAAACCAGGAATATTTCCAACTCCCATCCCAATACAAGATGCATCAACTTCCACAGAATCTACTTCCAAGGCACCAGCTAAACCACATATTCATGTTGGGAAATGCGGACCTCTGGATCAAAAGTATGATGTATTGAAACACTTGGCCCAAGTACCAGCCATGTTATCAATTCTGGATGCTTTGAATCTGTCAAAAGATCTTCGGGAAGCACTCATTAAATCTTTGTTGAGTCCTCACGAGTTTAAAACTGAAATTGCTGCAGTTGAAGTATATCACATAGAGAATAATCCTGCAGAATTCCATACAATAATATCTTTTACTGATGAAGATTAAGATGATTTAGTGCATGGTAATATTAGACCTTTGTACTTATCTGTCATGGTGAATGGCATAGACATCCAAAGAGCTTTCATTGACAATGGTTCAGGAGTCAACCTCATTCCCATTCGTACACTTCGTCGATTGGGCCGCACGAAATCTGATTTATCTCCTTCTACCATGATGTTACAAGGATATGATAAAAATGAATAAGAACCACTGGGCAAAGTTACACTCAGAACTCAGTTTAGAGATCTTGTATCCAATTCAGATTTCATGGTTGTTGATCAAGACTCAGCTTTCAACATCTTTCTTGGAAGACCCTGGCTACATCAACATGAAACTATCCCTTCATCGTACCATCAATGTCTCAAATATTGTTTCAATGGTCAAGTTGGGACATTGTATAGTGATAAGGCCACGTTCAAGACATGTGAGTCTCAATACATTGAGGCGGAATTCTATCACATGAAGGGAAGGGAGAAATCCACAACAAAGGAGATTACCAAAGTTAATACTCCATATTGTTTGGAGAAAATTCCAGTAAATCCATTTACACATGTGAGTACAGATTATGTCTTTCCTATCAGTCAAATTGACAAGATAGACCCAAATCAAAATACTCTTATGGAAATATCCATAATTTCAATTACGACAATCGAGCCAGACAACATGGGAGATATCGGTAACCCACCAAGCAGTGATGAAAGCACAGATGGTGACGTATTCATTTCATCTGCTGAAATCCAACAAGTATATACTTCACCAATTAGGCCAGAAAAAGTTATAGCAATATCGATGGTGAACAATGATGTCGATTCTCAATCCATCATCTCCTCTTTATTACCCAAAGAAGACTCTTCATCATCAACTGGGTCGGACATGTAAGCTTCTTCTTCAAGATATGCAACTTTTGACATCTCTTCTGATCATGAAAATTCTGCATTATCATCTACAATTCATGTAGAAATGGAAGAAATAACACGTGATGAAGAAGAAGAGGAAGATCTCAGAGATGCTCCTCGAGCATTTGAAGAGGGTATATCTACCATTGTGGATTAACTCAGAGAAATAAATATGGGTACAAAAGAAGATCCACTCCCCACTTTAATCAGTGCGGCCATGAATTTTGAGTATCAAGATATGTATATTTCTTTTCTAAAGAAAAATAGAGATATATTAGCATGGAACAATACATAAATTCCCGGGCTTGATCCTGATGTTGCTACTCATCATTTGGGTTTACTAGAAGAACATTGAGGATTTATGCAAGCCGTGAGAAGAACACACCCAACTAATGCTTCCAAAATTAAAGCTGAAGTGGATAAGATTATCAAAGATAACTTCACCAGAGTGGTTCAGTATCTCAAGTGGTTTGGTAATATTGTCCCTATAAAGAAGAATGGACAAATTAGAGTTTGCATCGATTTCAGAGATCTTAATCGGCATTGTCCTAAGGATGATTTCCCAATTCCAATTATAGAACATTTAATTTATGCAATAGCTGGATATGAAGCACTTTCCTTCATGGATGGATATTCCAGATATAATCATATCCAAATGGCCTTAGAAGACAAGGAATTCACAGCCTTCAGATCCCCTCAGGGTGTGTTTTTCTATCGGGTAATGCCCTTTGGCTTAAAGAATGCAGGTGCAACATATCAGCGTGCCATGCATCGTATCTCAAACCCTTCTTAGGGAAGTTTGTGTAATGCTATGTAGACGATTTGGTGGTTAAATCCAAACAACGTTCTAATCACTTGGTGGATTTTGAATCCATATTCCGCAAGATTTGACAACATAATTTGAATACGAACCCCTTAAAATGTGCTTTTGGGGTAACCTCATGAAAATTTCTCGGCTTTGTTGTACACCGTCGTGGTATTTAAGTGGATCCTGATATGAATAAGTCAATCCTTGGTATGTCACCTCCTCAAAATTTGAATGAATTAAGATGACTTCAAGGACACATAGCCTATATTCTGCGTTTCATCACCAATTTGGTAGGGAAAAGTTTACCCTTCACCAAATTGATGAATAAGGGAGTCACTTACCAATGGACTAAAGAATGTCAAGAAGAATTCGATATTCTCAAGAAATACCTCTTGATTCCACCGGTACTCATGCCACCTGTTGAAGGATGACCACTTATCCTCTACATGACAGCTTTAGAGTGATCATTGGGTACCTTTCTTGCTCAAAAGAATGATGCTGGGAATGAAAATATCCTCTACTATCTCAGTCAGACTATGCTTGAAGCAGAGACCCGATATTCATGTTTTGAGAAGTGCTGCCTGGCATTAATTTTTGCAGTTTAGAAGTTGATACACTACTTGCAATATCACGAGGTCCAATTGGTATCTCGCAATAAACCGCTCAAATTCATCCTTAGTCGTCCAATGCTTAAAGGACATCTGGCAAGGTGGGCAGTTATTTTTCAGCAATTCGACATTCATTATGTGTCTCAAAAGGTGATAAAGGTCCAATATCTAGCTGATTTCCTGGCTAAACACCCTTCAGTGAAAGACACATCTTCAGATATTGAACTCCCTGATGAGGAAGTCTTCTCTATTCAAGAAAGTCCTAAAGCATGAGAAATGTATTTTGATGGTGCTTCCAGAAGTCCAATAGGGAGGAAAATGGAAAATCCTAAATTCAAAAATGTTGGCTTAGTAGTTGTGCTCATTTCTCCATAAAAGGTAGTGTTACCTTATTACTTCTTATTGTGGTAAGGTGGTACCAATAATGAAGTAGAATACCAAGCTCTCATCGTAGACATGGAATTAGTGCTTCAAGAACAAGTGAATCACTTAAAGGTGAAAGGTGATTCAGACCTGGTAATCAAACAAGTCAATGGGGATTATGCCATCAGAAAATAATAACAAATACCTTTTTATGATTACCGTAGAGATTTAATGGCGGAATTCCCTTCGGAACCGACATTTTCTTATGTCCCAATATCACAAAATGCTTAAGCTGATGCACTATCTAATATAGCTGAAACTCTGGCAGATCAAAATCGAGTCGAGACAACCATCAGTATTGCCCACCGTCATGCAATTTCACCTTATGTTCAAATCAGAACAGAGGAAATTAATGAAATTAGTCCCATTCCAGAATCGTATGGTCATACTATAGAATGGATGTCACCTATCAGGTAATACCTTCAAAATGGAACCTTTCCACCTGATAGAGCTATGAAAGAACAAATCTGGCGACGTGTGGTAAATTTTACTCTTTATGATACCCCAGATCACCTAGAGAAAATTTTCTAAAAACATGGTTTTGATGGAGTTCTCTTCAGATTCATTGATGGTGAAGAGACAATGGCTGTCCTAAAAGAAGTTCATGCAGGAGTATGTGGTGCCCACCAGGCTAGACATAGACTGTCTGACCAGATTCGAAGGATTGGATACTTTTGGCCATCAATGATACAAGATTTGTTGATTTCATAGAGAAGTGTCATTCATGCCAAGTACATGAAAACTTCATTCATCAACCTCCAGAGTTTCTTCATACAGCTAAATACTCATGGACATTTTCCACATGGGGAATGGATGTGGTGGGACCTTACCCTTCGGCTATGGCCAAGCAGTTTAAGTACATTCTTACGGCTACTGAATTCTTTTCCAAATAGGCAGAGGCAATACCTCTCAAGGGATTCAATTCTAAATTCGTTCTTAGCTTCATCAAGTCTAATATCATTACCATATTTGGTGTCCCTCATACCATATTGACGGACAATGGCACCAATTTCTGTTCATCCGGGGTGGAGAAGTTGTATCAAGAATACAATATCAAATCAAACCATTCATCTCGGTACCATACAGCCGCCAATGGCCAGATAGAATCCTCAATAAGACACTTTCAAATATACTGCAAAAGATGGTGGATAAAGATAAGAAATCATGGCCTGATAAACTCTTTCATGCTTTAGGGTCTTATCAGACTACCACCCGCACTGCAACTCGGTCAACTCCATATTCACTGGTATATGGAACGGAAGCCGTATTGCCCATTGAAGTTCAATTGCCTTCGCTCAGAGTAGCCATTTTTGATCAGTCATCTATAGATGAACAATATCAAAAGCGATTGAATGAATTGGAATGGTTAGATGAGAAAAGATTATGCACTTTGCACCACTTGGAAGTTTATCAGAATCGAATAGCACGAGCTTTTAACAAAAAAGTTCATCTTCATTCATTCACTCAGGGAGAATTGGTGTTAGTTATAAGAACTCCAATGATACCAGGAAAGGAACCTCCCAAGCATGATCCAAAATTGGAAGGATCTTACTCAATACATAGGGTCTACTCCAATTGAGCTTATTCATTAATCTCGATGGATGGAGAACTCATCACTAGTCCAACCAATGCCATATTTTTGAAGAAGTATTTTGTATAAACACAAAATATATCATCCATGGTCCTGTATGACCTTAAACAGCTCCATGGTCCGGTATGACCTTAAACTGCACCACTGTCCAGCAAGGCGTTAAACTACATCATCAATTTTCCATGCATATGACCCTAAACTATTTTCACATACATCCAACATGACGTTAAACTATGTCTCCTTCATCATCCTTGATATATGACGTTAATCTATACAGCAACGGTCCATACATATGACATTAAACTATTTTCATCCCTTTCATCTCACATGACGTTAAACTGTGACGTCCTAACTACATGACGCTAAACTATACAAAAGACCCTTACGTCCATCATGACATTAAACTGCACCATCCACGGTCCATGCATATGACTTTAAACTATCCGCACTTTCTTCCAACATGACGCAAAACTGTATCGTCCCTTTTTCATCCAACATGACATTAAACTATGAAAAAAAGTCCCCAATATGTCCAAAATGACGTTAAATGGTGTACTCTTTTGTCCTTACTGCATGACATTAAACTGCACAGTCGTATTTTTGTCCAACATGACATTAAACTGTGTTTTCTCCATCGTCCTATCAACATGAAACTAAACTGTACAGAAAGTCCTTTGATACGTCCTACATGACATTAAACTATACTTTGTCCATGCTACATGACACTAAACTGTGTAGCACCAATAAGTCTTAACTGCAAGACTTTAAACTGCATAGTCCCTTTATATGTCCTACATGACATTAAACTGTGCATCGTTATGGTTGTTGTTACTTATTGTTTCTCACACCGAGTATGACTCACGTGAGCTTAGAGCAAACCTCAACCATAACACTCTCTCCTGGCTACTAACCATGTGTAAGTCCCAACACCATCATTTTGTAGGTCGTTGTCCCCAAGAAAAACTTGATCATTAATTCATCCTTTAATTGAACTACACGGACTTTGATCCTTGCCTTCTAGGATGGGTACGTAGGCAACCTCCCAAGGTTCAAGCCCAAAACCAATCTCTTCACATCGGTTCAACTCCATCTCATACGATGTTGATTTGTGAAACCGCCCCTAGAATCAATATCTTTACACTGGTTCACTTTTTTCCTTGTTACACGACGTTAAACTATACAAAACTTTTGTCAAGTATGAAAATAAACTACAATATTATTTGATACCCTCACCTGAGAGAGAACCATTATTTACATTTATTTTTCAATCATGTTTCAATTCAAAGACTACATGCATACATGGCAATGCCCAAACCTTTTATCTAGGGTTAAACCATCATTGTACTAAAGTTCCCTTTCACCCTTCACATGTACGAACCAAATTTGTACAGAGGGTATTTCTAGAACTAACTGGGCTTGATTCCCATCCTTATGGGATACGTAAGAACATTCGAGTGTCCCTCAAATCCAGCCCCATGTCTTTTGGGCGTAACCCCAAATTCCACTTCCAGTCCCTTGGCTGAAAAGTCCCCATGAAAACACACACTGTGTATTTTTTACAATGGTCTGAGCTCTATGACCCTAAACTAAGGTCTCTAATCCTTTTTTCCCACACGACGTTAAACTGTAGTTCAAGAACTACGTACGGCTTGACTCCCATGGGATACGTAGTGAACCCCAACGTTTCAATTCAGGAGTCAGCCACAACATGATTATGGTTAGCATTGATCTATGTATCTTTGTATACATTGGAAAATACCCATATTTATGTGTCACAATACTAACCTTAAATATTTTCAGATCTTCATAGCCCTTTTCTTGACTTTTAGTCACAAAAGTGTCAAATTTCTGAGAGTTCATTTACATGACTATGAAGCACTTGACCTTAGGCGGCCTTGCATAAACAGTCCACATAACAGACTTATCAGCCGAAAGATATTATTATTTGACTATGCAGCCAATGCCCTTAGCTAGCCCAGCATAATTCAACCCCCTAACGGGTTTGTTAAATAATGGTAACTTCATTCTTGGGAAGAAATCCTCTTTTTCCCTTATTGGTCTTAAATGATAGTATGTAGGGATCCGCAAAAATAGCCATCCTTAACATATTTGTCCCATATCATTTTTCATGATCTGAAAGTATTCATGTATATAGTTTATATTCTCCTTCCCTACATTTGGGTCAGACCATCATAGGAGTGATATCCATCCTGTTCTTCGATAATCTTTTTTGGAAATATCTTTTCCATATTCAAGTACCTCTTTCAATACAAAAAACTCTATACTTTGGAAAATTTGAATCTTCATACACTTTCACTGGCTTTTAGCACTAGGAATGTAAATTTCTTAGAGTTCTTTTTCCTGGCTATGCAGCACATGCCCATAGGTGGGCTTTCATAAATAGTATACATAACAGACTTGTTAGCCAAAAGATACTATTTATTTGACTATGTGACCAATGCCCTTAGGTGGACCTGCATAATTCAACCCCCTAACGGGTTTCTTAATGGTAACTTCATTCTTGGAAACTACTTCTTCTAATTCCTTTTAGCTCTTTTTCATATCATTCCTCAGGTTTAAATATTCATAAGTTATAGTTTACATATTTTCCATCATCCTTGAGTATGGTACTATGTTTTTGGATGAGTTTTCAAGGAATTGAGTCAATTTTAATTCATTTCGGTCAAAGATATTTCGACCTTAAACATTATCCTCCTTATGTCCGACGTGCATGACTTTAAACTGACCACAAAAGACAAAGAAACTCTGAATAAAAGTCAATTTCCAGCTCACTAAACAAAAATTTTGTATGATTTAGGTAATATTGGGCAATTAAAAGGTTCAAAGTTTGTAGGGTTATTTACATTAATCCTAGTAAAAATCAAACTATGCTTACTAGGCCCATTAGCTTAGGTAAAATTTAAAGCAGGTAGCAGGAAAATACGTGCACAAGTGATTGAAGATGAAAGCATTATTTCCATTTAATGAACAAGAATTAGAATGACATCCACAGATTGGAGTCTCTTCTCTTTTCCACGAAATTACAAAAGATTGTCAACATAAGTCTTAAATTGATGTACCGCATCCCGAGCTTCATCAGCAGCTACTTGAAGCTCATGTACTCCACCAAATTCACTCTTCTCAGCCTAATGGAGTGCTCTCTTGGCATCTGCAATGGTCTTCAAACCATTCGTTTGACCTCCCTCCAGTGAATTATTGAGTTGGTCAAGTTCCCCAGCAACATCATCTAACTGTTGCTGAAGGTGCATCTTGTGGACGACCTTTTCATTGATCTTATGCTTCGGATCCTTCATCCCGGTAGCATAGTCAGCCTCAGCTCGGGATACCGCAGCCTCAAATTCGCCGATGTTGACTGACAGTTTCACCCTGGTAAGATCTTCATGACACTTTTGCTCCTGCTCCCTCCTGAAGATGACTTGGTTCACCACGGTATGGATCTCTGGTATCCAAAACTGCAAAGTACTAGCATGATAAACTGGGACGGCAATCGAGGGATCTTCGATGATAGCTTTTATAATGTCACCTCAATTATGATTTTCCATATGTTGTTCCATTCCTTGCATCGTGAGAAGCTGAGCGCTTTAAGCACCTCTGGGTCTGATTCAATATCATCATCATAGGGGGGCGTGTAATCTGGGATTAATGCACTTAAGGAAGTGCCCTGTTCTGCTCCTTCCCCCCTGAACTGTGCTCCTTTCCTTTCAATTCTCGTTGGGGTAGATGCTGGGGCCTCACCTCCAGATCTACCCACTGCAGTTGATGGCCCTGCATAATTAATTAAAAGCTTTTGTCAGTTTCAAAGGATAACAAAAGAATCGATTGTCTTGAAAATTAAGTAAATCACAAATATTGTTATCCCTTACCTGGAGGTGGATCAAAAACCTGAGAATACTCCTCCCCATCTTTCTCAGTCTCAATAGGATCTTCCAGATGGGTCTTAGGAGGGTTTACTAGGTTTATCTCTACTTGATCTAATGTTTCTGTAATCGTAGGGTTGATATCCATGTCCACACCCTCTTCAGGCATTGGCAGTTCAGCAGCTTTTATGGATGGAACTGCATATTATTTTCAGTCTTGATTAGAAGTGTAAATTATAAGAAAATTTACTGGAGAAGGATAACACTGATGCCCAAGGTCTTTTAAATCACATGACAATTTAGCATGATCATAAAATTCTTCGAATGACATGCCATGATTCAACATTTCATCCAATGATATTTCAGAATCCTGGTTAGTTTCACCAGTGGGAGAGTTTGATGTGTCTTCTTGAAAACTTACGTCCTGTATCCCCTGACCCTGGATAACATCTTCGGATAAAATCACGGCATCAGTTGCAACATCCGCTAGAAGCTATAATGCAGTAGTTGAACCTGAAATATCACAGAATGGATGTCAGTCGGTGTTTCGTTCAACATTTTTATGAAGCATTGTTGACTTACAAGAAATAGGTTCTTCTCTTCTTGCAACAGTAGTAGGAGGGATACTGGGAATAGATGCTAGTTCTTCTCTAGGAGCAGCCAAGTAAGCTTGAATCTTTGATTGTTCCACAGAATCCTCCGTGGTCCTTGAAGGAGGATCAGTCCTTTTCCTCAGGGGGTAAATTGAAGAAGCCCCTGCAATCCCCAGGAATATGAACAACCATTTCATGGCTATAGACTCATGATTATCTGATAGACTTACTGTTGCTAATGTAGCATTTAGCTGTGCAATTCCTCCTTTATTGCCTTTGCTTATTTGGTTTATTGGGAGTATCGACAGTCTCCCTTATTGGAATGTGGATTGGTGAATGGAAGGTTGTTTCGAGCTCCTTGTTCATGGCCTGCTGGCCTAGAGATATTTCTCTTAGTTCACGAGGAGATTCAGCAGAAACCCATGTGGCAGTACCACCAAGTCTATACTGTGGTGAAGGGACCTCAGTAGTTCCTTTCTTTGCAAGCTTCAAGATGAAAAAAATAACATCCTTAAGTAACAAATCTTCGACTGGAATCAAGTTGAAAATTAAATAAGGAAAGAAAACTTACATCTTCATGAGCCACATAATCATGCCACTCCTCATCAATCCCTTCAACGGCGCCACGATCAATCCATTCCTTCACCCTCCTGGTGATAGGAACGGACTCATCAGTGGCGTATATGAGCATTTCCACCTCTCGGATGTAAGCCCACATTTCATTGGGGTTATCCTCATATTCGATATTTGTAGAATCCAGAAGATTCCCTATTCTCGGATGTTGTAGGCCCTGACACAAATCCAGCCAAGTGGTCTCAGTACCACATTATAAACCCTGCCATAACTGGACAACCTCTGGTCTTAGATATGAAGGCTGCGAGGAAGGCCCTACAATCTTTGACTTCAATTTCTTCCTAGCTCCTGAAACTACAAATATAGAACAAAAAAATAAGACTTATTGCTTTATAAAGTAGCAGTGATTAAATTACAACAATGAAGTAACTCACTAGGAGTTGATGAAGTGGGTTTTTAATTCTGGCCAGAGGATTATATCGGGCACGAAACCGCTTTGCGATTGGTTGTGCCTCATCATCCCCATCATGGGAATCTGGTGAATCAGTTCTAGAGGAGGAATCTGTCGAATCAGCTTCAGGTGGGGAAGGATCACCTTCATGTGGAAGGGTTTCTTTTTCTACAGTCCTCTTCCTTTTTCCCACCCGATAAACTGGGTGATTCAGCACCCCTTTGGGGTATGATGTTATCTAGTGTTTGGCATAATATGTAGTCAAATTATGTGACGTTTTTTCAACTGGTAGATCAAATACTTCCCCAGTCTTCTCCCTTGATGTCAACAGCCATATTTGCCGAGAAACCATCGGATGTTTCTCTAACCTGACATGTACTGGCGGAGATACATAAATATTTTGCAGACACTTGAATTGATGTGAAAATCTATATGGAGCATAGGCCTCACATATAATTTCTCCGTCAATCCTGGAAACTATCACACCATCTCTACAAGCTAGCATGTATGCCCTCAAGATCTAAATGGGTTGTTCCATCATCAACAAATCGCCCGGAAGTTGAATTCCTTAAACATGCGCAGCCTCACTTTCATGTCGTAGGCATTAACATCTAATGGAGCAACTCCATAGAATGCTTACACTGATGGTCTGAAAGAACTTCCAGGAATTTGTAATCCATTCTATACATTGTAAGTCCTAAAGTGAGTGGCGATCCATCCCCATAAAACATGGAATGGTCCCTCTATTCATAAAGGAGATTTACCCAGGAAGACATGAAGTAAACTTTTGTGAATATTTGCTGAAATGGGGGTAGCCAACCCAACCATTTTTCCCTCATCAAACTTTGCCGCAATGACGAAGGCCCCTTGCCTGACGCCTCCCTTCGAATCCCTGACTGGAAAGAGATAAACGTTGAGCCACATTTCCAAGAAGCCCGCCAGACGGGTCTTTTTTGGGATCCTTTGATTCACCTCATATCCCCACTTCTCGAATGCTCCCGCTTCTACAGTTGGCCAGAATGTGCTAAGAGCACCACTCTTCTTAGGTTTTGGGCAGGTGGTAGGATATTTGGGCCTCTTGTCCTTTGATTTTTTTTCTTGGATCCTTTCTCCTTCAGGTCATTCCCCTTTGGTTTCTTTTCTTTCTTCTCAATAATAAATATATTCATCCACTCCTCCAGATGAATATCCTTTCTATAATGAGTTAACGAGGTCTATGAACTCTTGAGCCTGTGAAAGATTTTAAATAAATCCCGAGCTAAAGCAAGAGTCTTCTCTGAATCATTCCAAGTCACCTTGGGAGGAATGAATTCATCATACATGTCACCCAAAATTAGAGCCCCTGAGATCTTGTGGACATCCCACAGACTGATGCCTACTTCTCCATGAGTCAGATGGAAAGAATTAGTTTCCAGACTCTAGTGGCTGAGTATCTCTGACATGAAGTTATCATGTATGTAAACATATGTTTGCCCATCCTATACAGCTTCGTATATCGCCACTCCTTTCAGATCCTCGACAAACTCTGCACAGGTTTGTCGCACCCAGTATTCCAACATCCAAGTTGGCTTCATGACTCCCCTAGGACGGAAGTCCCAACTTTTCTTCTAGCCTTTGGATTGATCCATCATAGCATTTAAGATGATTGAAGGATGACAATGTGGTTGCAGCTCAGGCGTATGAGGTTTGAGATCTGTTGTACAAGGGGTATGATGCATCATTTGGGCCTTCTACACTGTTCCAGCATTTAGAAATACTCATCCACCCGAGATATTTGCTGAAGAAAAGTTGCTGTAATTTTGAAACCATGAAAATGGCAGATGATTCATTGCTTCTGGAATAGTAACTTCTCGCAGATGACTGTAGTCATACAAAGGCAAATACATGCTTTGGGGTAAGTCGTGATGATATTTCTTCAGATACTCATACAAATCCGAAAGAGTGATACTTTTGACTGTATAATAATCATGGAAAATGATGTTCATCATATCATCAATCTGCTTGCTAGACAGTTCATCAGCTATTCCAGTTCTAAGATCCATTGATTCTGCACAAAAGTTGAGTAAATTAAATTTTAATTAAGTTGATTCTTCATAAAATTTGTGAAGGAATTCCAGAAAAAATGGAAAAGCAATTAAGGCGCGCAAGTCTAAACTTGGCGCCAAGTATGGATGTGTCACGAAAGTGTTAATGTTCCAAGCAAGTTTTTGTCACAAAAATATCACCGTGCAAGTCCTATTACCTTGACAGCAGCGCGACGGAAATGAAACAGCGGAAAACGAGAGACTTGCACAGCGAAGGTGACCTACGCGGTGAGAGCTCGAGAATCCAGAAATCTAATGCTATGCACGGCAAAGGACAGCGTATTTAGAGGCCAGGCTGCCCACTTGCGTGCCTACACCCAACGTGCTCCATCCAGCGTGCTCCAGGCCTGCGCGACTCGAACCTGCGTTCCAAGTGTTGCACACTGAACACTTGCGCGCCACCTTTCCTTGAGTTTTCTTCTTTTCCTCAGAGTCACATCCTCATTTCATTCGGATCCAATTCTGAGGGGGGACTTTTGTTAACGCTCCTTTTCGTCACATTTTCTAAAATAATGGAAAGGAAAACACATTATGTCCAAATTAATTCATCATTCGAAGAAACATAAAAAATTGATAAAGCGATGAACAAGGGGAACATTTCCCATAGGTCGCCCTAGTTCCATCACTGTCGCGCAAGTGCACTTGTGCGATGCCTAAGGGTCGCGGAAGTGACTTGCGCGCCCCAAAAGATAACCGCTCGGGGTCTTCTCTATCCTATAAATAGACCCTGTGGGCCCCCCATTTTAAGGTGGAATTTTTCTAGAAACTCAGATTTGAGCTCTCGTCGCCCTAGTCCCTTCTCAAATATTCTCAAACACTTATAAGGTAATTTCTTACATAGAACGGAAGATCTAAAGAGGGGGAGGAAGGCCTAATTATTGAAACTCATCAACACTTGCGCACCTGAGTGGCCAACCCTTAAGGGAAATTCACACACTTGTGCACCGCCTAACTCCTTCAATAGAACTTGCGCGCCACTCTTTTGGAAGAACCTCAAGATGGTTTTAAAGGATTTAACCAAGAGTCTCTCAAGTATTTCCCTACTGTTTAACCGTCGCACAAGTACCCATGTGTCGCGTAGGTTTACCTGTGCGACCAGGACTTACGCGCCTGCCTGGACTTGCGCGCTTGCCTGGACTTGCGCGCCCCTACCTTTTTGGGTGCCCTTATTGCCCATTTCACCCCTATTAAGCCATTACACCTCTCTTATTCAAGATTCAGTCTTCAAGACACTCTTCAAAGCCATTTATGGCATGATTTCTTGATTCGGATTCTTTATCTGAAAGGAATTATGTGGAATATTTTTCAAAACCTAGTGATTTATACATCTTTATGTCACTAAAGATTGAGATTTCATTCATTCAACATCATCCTTTAATATGAGATAATTATATTTACATGGGCCTCTTTTTCAAGAATAATTTGCAATCATAATCATTAACCTGGGCCTCCTTTTCAGGAATAATCCCTAGTCATAATTTCTAAATATGTGCATCCTCCTTAGGAGTAAGCCCGAAGTCCTTATTAATTTGGGCATCATCCTCAGGAGTAATTTCCAACCATAATGCTCTTAACCTGGGCCTCCTTTTCAAGAGTAAGCCCCAGTCCCCTAATTTGGGCATCCCCCTCAGGAGTAAGCCCCAACCATAATTCTATTAACATGGGTCTCCTTTTCAGGAATAAGCCCTAGTCATAATCATTAACCTGGGCCTCCTTTTCCGAAATAAGCCCCAGTCATAATCATTAACCTGGGCCTCCTTTTCAGGAGTAATCCCTAATCATAATTTCCAAATATGGGCATCCTCATTAGGAGTAAGCCCCAAGTCCTTATTAATTTGGGCATCCTCATCAAGAGTAATACCCAACCATAATTCTCTTAACCTGGGCCTCCTTTTCAGGAGTAAGCCCCAGTCCCCTAATTTGGGCATCCTCCTCAGGAGTAAGCCCCAACCATAATTCTATTAACCTGGGTCTCCTTTTCATGAATAAGCCCCAGTCATAATCATTAACCTGGGCCTCCTTTTTAGGTATAAGCTACAGTAATAATCATTAACTCGGGCCTCCTTTTCAGGAATAAGCCCTGGTCATAATCATTAACCTGGGCTTCCTTTTCAAGAGTAAGCCCCAGTCATAAATATGGGCATCCTTTTCAGGAGTAAGCCCCAAGTCCCTTAATTTTTCAAATCTCTTAACTTGGGCCTCCTTTTTAGGAGTAAGTCCCATTCTTAATTCCTCTTAACCAGTCATAATTTACCTTGGATTTGGGATTCCGTCTCAGGAGTAAAAACCCAATCATAAGTCCTCTCCTAATTTGGGCCTCCTTTTCAAGAGTAAGCCCCAAGTTAGAGTATTCAAATCTCCATGAAGCATATATACCTTTATGGACCCTGTTCCTAGATTTCTTCCTTGAATTAAATCCTAATCTTCATTTATCTTGGCAGTCATACAAACATAAGTCCCACATTATTTCTTATGATTGCATCTTTCATGTCACAATTGTCTGATTTTTACCAATACCTCTTGTTTCTCACACCGAGCATGACTCATGTGAGCTTACAGTGTAAAAGTAATTATAACATCCTTCTTTGAGCCATCAATCGTAAACATCATACTCCCTTACCTGAACTACATGGGTTCTGATTCCTTTTCTAAACAAAGGATACGTAGGTAGCCCATCTGTGGGTTCGATCCCAGCATTGAAATAATCCTTGTCCTTCTGAATGACAATAAACTTCAAGTGCCCCACTGAGTGGATTTAAAACCAGCATGGTCATCATATTGACCAAGAGACTTCTATATAAATGTGTCGAAGTATACCATTGACCAAGAATCTCTAATAAATACAGTTTATTCTCTATCGATGAAGAACCTCGAATACATATAAAAGATTCTCTAAATTTCCTACATATTTATTCATTGATTGTCAGATCTAAAGGAAAGCTCATTTTATACTTGGTAATGTAATAAGGATTCACGAACATAACTTAAATATATAAAGAGAGTCCCGGAGTAAACAATAATTCCCCTCAAAAAGTTGTGATGTGTCCGAACACCCATCCTCTTGACCAATGCAAATTCCAAAGCCTCATCAGTCCAAAAACTAATCAGCGCCTACCTTTGGAATGTAGGTCCAAATGGATGTGGAATCATTGGATGTTTCTAGTTCTACAAACAAACCCGTTAGAAACTGATTGGAATGTTTGAACCTTTAATCAAGGAGGTCATCCCCAAATTCTCAGGGAAACAACATTGTATACCCACATGTTGTGAAATTTTTAGGATTTTCTTCCCCTGTTTATTTCATTCACTCTTAAACTGTGTACCTTCATGAATAAGATTATACACAGGTGTATATGCTATATTTTATATGGAAATTCAATGATAAAAACCTCTAATAGTAATATTGGAGAGTAGAAATGAGCATACCCTAGAGGTGTTAGGGCATAGGATACCAATGGATCTTCTAGTAGTCTCAGATGAAAAACCAGTGGTTTCTCTAGACACTGGTGCAGATACATAGTTTCGAGAAAAATTTGTATGCTTTATACAGGCCTTCTAGGGAGCACATTAGCTAGCTACCTGAATAGGTGACCTGACTAGAGTGTTCTAGTAGAAACAAACTTCCACATTTTCTTGGGGATAGGGGACCGTAGTCATTAGAGTCTTGTATAGAGGCTATGTTATCTATCATTGAGCATCTAAAGACTCTTCTTAAGTGGAGGGTCATCTAGGCAATGCACATGTCGCGTGATTCCGCTAAGAGAATGTGGTATGTGGTTACTCAGAATTGTAATCATCAAAATATTACTTGGTAATACATCCTAAGATACCTATATTACTATTTATATATTGAGACGTTGTGGGATCTCAAATCCCAAGAGATCATTCATCTTGAGCGGGGCATTTTATAAGTTGTGGATTACTCAGCTGGTTTTATAGATCTCCATTTCTTCACACCTATTCTGATGGGTGACGATATTTAAGAGGCTTGGTGATTTGTGGATGGTCTCAGATATAACATCTGATCGTAGTTCGATATATTTCATATGACAACTATATCTAAAATAATGAACTAGGAAATGATTAATGAACTAAATTAGAGGGAATCTAGAGGTACGAGCCTGCACGGTTTGGCACTGTGATCTGGTACTGTCTCAATAGGTAGTAGAAAGATTCCTCTAAATATTATTCACATAGAATCTAGTAATAAGATAATTTATTCAGGTACCAGGTGAGGTGATACTATTTCAAAAAGGATCGGAACATGATACCATATTTCCAGATTGACCCAGTTGAATTTTAAGCTTACAACGTGATGGGTCATCTACAATGCTTCAACAAGAAGTTTCCCCCAATGGATAGTGAGAGATGGTCTGCATAGAATCCATATTCTAGATCAGTACCAGTATCTTTTCACCGATCAAGTAAATGGAATTTGTCAGGCCAATTAGGTTGAGGTGGTGGTCGTGGTTGAGGTAAAAAGACTTCAGGTTTTCAGAGACAGTAGAGTGGATCACCTCTGGGTAGTCAGGTTGTTTCACTTGGAAGAACATGTCACACATTAGAAGTGTCGCAAACCCAGCCAGATCCAGATATGAGAACAACTATTGTCATAGGTACATTTATTGTCACTGCCATTTTAACTTGTACACTCTTTTATTTAGGGGATTCATATAGTTTCATATATGTTCCCGTTGAGGAGAGACAAGGGCTCAGTGTTTTTACATATGATGATGTTATGAAACTAAACAATTTGTTAAGGATATGAATTGAAGGTGTCCAATTGTTCAAGGACTACCCCCTTGAAATTAGTGGGTGTCACTTTTTTGGGATCTCTTTGACATAGAGATTTCAGACTATGATGTCATACTCAGAATGGATTGGTTAGTCTTCTTTAAAGCCTTCGTTTATTTCTATCATCATAGGGTGATTTTAATGTCCCCATCGGGAAGATAATTTCTACACAATGGTGAATAGGATGTCTAGGTGTGCCGATATGCTCCTGATCAAGGTTGGTTGAGTGGGATGGCAGATAAAATTTCCAGTGAAAATTTTGATGACTAGGGGGAATGTCAGATGGGTATTTCTCCAGTGGTTGATCATTCCAAGGATTTCTTCTCAGATGACTTCCCAGGTTTACCTCCATTAAGATATGTATAGTTCTCTATCGATCTAGTACAAGGAGATAAACTTGTATCCATATCCTTGTATTGGATGTCTACGATGGAATTGAAAATGTTTAAGATGCAGCTGAAGTATTTGGAGGCTATCGGTTTCATCCATCACATTACTTCTCCTTGGAGCTTTCCAGTCCTTTTAGAAAAAATGCTGATGGTACTTTCAAGATATGTTTGGATTAATGAAAATTAAACTATTTGATGTTTAAGAACCGATATCCTCTACTGTGTATAGAATTTCTCATTGATCAACTCTAATGTGATCGGGTAATCTAAAAGAATGATTTGAGATCTGATTATCATCATGTTCTAGTTATATCATCAGACATACCTCAAAAATCCTTTAGAAGACTTTATGATTGGTATTTGTATTTATCATGTAGTTTGGTCTCACGAACACGCCTACAATCTTTATGGAAGTAATGAACTTAGTGTTCCATCCATACATGGATTATTTTGTGGTGGTTTTCATGGTTTAAATATTTTTTTATTCTCAAAATCAACATGATCATTCCAACCATATTGATAATATTCTAAATAAACTACGAGGGAATAATTTATATGTTATGCCCTCAAAGTGACACTTTTACATGGATTAGAATCACTTCCTAGGCCACGTTATCTTAGGGAAATTAGTATTAGTGGACCTAGATATTGTGGAGGAGTGGTTTTCTAGGTGTATCCCAAGAATAACTTTTGAGTGTGGAGATTCCGGGGGTTTTTTGATTACTACAGGTGTTTTAGAAAAGATTTCTCACATTTAGTAGTGCCATTGATAGGCCTCACTAAAATGGTTGTAATGTTTTTAATGAATGATTCTTATGAGATTCCCTTTGGGTAGCTAAATGGTTGATTCATTTCTGCATCGATACTGATTTTACCAGAGTTGGGAATGACTCACAATGTGTATAACAATACATCAACTATTGGGATAGGATCAGCACTGATGTATGGGGAATGAGCCTTTGTGTATGGGTCTTGGTTGTTGAATCCACATGAGAAGAATTACCTGACACACGACCTCTAGTAAGCTATTCTAGTTGACTATTGGAGACATTACCTGTTGGGAGAGAGTTTTGTGATACAAAAAGATTGAAAAATTCTAATGTACATATTTACAAAGCATGATATGAATTTTAAGCAGTGATAGTGAGTGGAATAACTTATTTATTTTGAATTAAAACTTTCCTACATTCCTTGTATGGACAATACAGTTGATGATTCACTCATCAAGTGGAATCATATATAGAAAGTGCATCATGTTAATAGTGAGTAGTAGTTGATGGAAATTTTTTCTGAGATGCATCTGGAGGTGCACAACAGACAGGGGAAGTCAATCAATACATACATAGGTGTTACCTGTACCTTACTGGATAGAGAGGAGATGATGTAGCTTTTGGATTCTGAATGTAGAGTCTTATATGAGAGTATGTTAAGTGAATAACCTCCTCCAGGTTGGACCATAGGAATGGATGAGGTTCTGTAGTTATAGTGTTTCTTTTGGGTTTTGGAATACATGTACGAGGAGCTGATACAGGATTTTCGTGCTTCAGTTTGGGAAGTGCATCCTAGTGTTACCATGATGTATTGGGATTTACATCATTAGGACTAGTGTCCATCTGTAAAGGGAGATATAACTGTTTTTGTCATGAAATCTTAAACCTCTCAATAGTTGAAGGATAATCCTCAACAACTAGTCGTACATTTACAGTAGGTACCCATTGCAATGTGGAAATGGGATAATGTCGCAATGGATTTTGTGATTGGTTTTTTGAGGTCACCCCAAGGTAATAATTCTATGTGGTTATTTCTTGAATGGATTATTAAGTTCACCCTATTATTTCCAATAAAAGTTACCTTTGTGGTTGATGAGTTCTGAAATATATATATCTTGGAGGTGGTATGACTACATGGGGTTCCACACACTATCACTTCAGATAGGGATGCTGGCTTCATGTCTTATTTCTTGTAGAGTTTTTATAGGGCACGAGGTTCATAGGTGAAGCTATTTATAACATCAAACCTTAGAGTGATTGTCAGTCCAAGAATACAATACAGGTGTTAGAGGACATGAAGCGAGCATGAATCCATGATTTTCAAGGATCTTGTGAACATCACATTTTCTTGGTTTAATTCTCATACAATAATAGTTATTAAGAGATGATACAAATGAATTCATCTAAGGATTTATATAGTAGTACTAACCGCTCTCTGTAATGCTGGTTTGAGGCAGCTGAGGCAGCTTTACTAGGACTGTGTCTCATAGAGAAGACATCTGGGCAGGTCCAGTTGATTAACAAGTGAATGGCCACTACACAGTCTCATTAAAAGTCGTAATCTGATCTCTATATGATCTCTAGAGTTCGAGGTCAAGGATAAGGTTTTCTTGCATGTTTCACTGATGTTGGGACATAGGAGAATCGTGAGACATAGTAATCTTTCACTGAGATATGTCGGGCCATTTTAGATTCTGGAGAGGGTCAGGATGGTTGACTATTGGATGTAGTTATTCATATGTACATGGCTATGCACGACATCTTACATGTATCTTAGCTATGCTACTATCACCTAGACACATATCATGCCTTTCATCATGAGGAAGTTGACTGTCAAAAAGATGTGTCTTTTGAGGAGCATCATATTAGTATAGTGGATCTTAGAATGAAAATTTTCCATGGGTGATATGTTCTTTTAGTATGGATTATATGGGAGCATGACTGGGTTCATGATGAGACATTGGACAGGGAGGCCGACGTTCAATCACACTGCCCAGAATTGTTCTCTGAAGTTCCTTCATCACCCATGGAAGGGAAATTTGAGGATTAATTTCTTTATGGGGTGATGTTTGTAAGAACTTGGTATATCCATTGAGCTATGAATCATTCAATTTAATTTTATACTTACGAAAATGGGGAAAAATAAGTTAATGGTTGGTTTAATTCCTATTACATGACATGTCCAAAGCCTACACGTCATATACTTATAGGTATATACTGTGTATGGAGGGCTAATCACCATGTAATATTGGTACACAACCATGTAATGATTTTGTCATAAATTTTACGAGCACGATGTGTTTTCTAAAGTACATGCTATGTACTACTTTTTATCATTATGCCTGGAAGCAACATCATTTTTCTAGATATACAGAAACAACCCCCCCCCCCTCGATGAGTATTGCACCCATGCTATCCGAACAATAATTTTCCTCTGGTTTTGTATTCTAACACCTGATTCCAATATTTCCAGATCCATTGAAATCCCCTCAGTGAGTGCTCGATTTATTTTGATCCTTTCTTCCCGATATCTCCTCTCGACCTGGTTATTGATAGATGATAGTTTATTTTATTTTCTTGTATATCTAATATGATCAAGTTCGAATCAAATCCCGACCCCAGAGAAGGAGTCGTATGAGTAAGATGTAGGTGATCGTGTGACTTTCGTGAATTATATTATTGTTTATATGACCTAGAGTGCCACACACCCATGTTTTGTGTGTCAACATGAACGAAAATGACCTATTTTTTTAACTAATGGTGATTAGGTAATTGATTAAATGATTACAAGGCATGCTTTAGATATTTATCCTTGATTGAGGGCCACCCTGTGTGTGCGTTTTCCCTTGGATGACCAACATTTATCCATTTTTCCTTGGATGACTATTAGGCTGCTTTTGTTTTCCTTTTATAGATTATTTAAAATGGAATTGGTTAATTTAATGATTTTACCATGTGATATAATGACTATTTATGCCTTGTGATTGTTTAATTCGCATGTTAGGATTATGATATGAGTTACCTATGTGAGTAATTATGTTGTTAACAATGTAATAGTGTAAGTTACATGTATAGTTTTCATGTTGATATTTTAAGACACCAATCATGGCCCTGATATATGCTGAAATTCGTATATACTACGTTTTGACCCTGGAACATGCTGAAATGCTTATATACCATGTTTGGAACGTTATTGTCAACTAAAATACATATATAGCTGGGTTGGATCTAGTTTGGTGTTATTTTATACTATGTTTATATGGTTTGTTTTTAACACACCAGGGGAGATACGTGAATTCCAATTTAGAATGTCATGACCACATTTAGTTATAAATTGAATAATGGAATGAAATGACAAATGATGTGTCTACCAAGGAAAAGAAAATTATAGTATTCGGTATTCACCCATACATGATTATATTATCCTCTGAGACATCTGTTGTGTTTAATTTTGAGTACCTAGAGTTTACTACATTCACTATTGTACAATACATATTATATATATATATATTCACTGACAGATCAACATAGATCTATGGTGGATTCCAACTGGGATTTAGTCCCACACCATGTTTGGGTCATGATTTTTCATCTAAATAGATTATATGATAGAAGATGTTGATCAAGGTATGTTCCCTTTTGCTGGTACTTGAGATTCAATTTTGGAGTAGGAGAGTATGAGACCGAGCTGAGGCTTCTGAGGGATCATAGATTTCTTTTTTCTTTTTTGTTTTTGGAACATATATTGTGGATTTTCTAAAGAGTAAGTTTATGGCCATTTTCTTAGAACATATCATGATGCATCATCTTTTGTATGAAATGATGTTTGGTTTCTTATTCTTCTTCCAATGTTAACTTTAGTTGTATAATTTTTACTATTTACAATATTGTATTATTGTTAATTATGATGGGTTACACTCTAAAAATGAGAGAATTGTTTCCCCACTATCACACCATAAGACCTCACTGCTAGTCGGCAGCCTCTGGTGTTTGGGGAAATGTTCCTGAGGCCATTTGACCAAACGGGTATAAGGAACTAGTTGAGAGGCATATTGATCTGGGATTTTACATTAATCTATTTATAAGGGACCAAAGGTTCGGTTTATTAATAATAAAATAACCACAATATTGATTTTATGGGTTTTTAAATGAGGTTTATGAAGGTTTTTATCGATCCATTTGGCTCACATTGGTGTGAATATGATAGAAGAGGGTTTTACCTTTTATAAGTGAGTGAAATTACACACTTGTAATTATGCATGACTTTTAAATAATATAAGGTCAATTTCATGGAAATGTGACCCCAATTGGTTAAATTAATAATTTTGTTTCATCTAGGGTAAAAATAAATTAAACCAATAGTATTTGTACATGTTTTAAGTTATTTTAAATTAATTATATTTATTTTAACCCCCTATTAACCCTTTTTAACCCTCATCATGATAACCAAATACTTAGTCTTTTAGGGTCAATAATGTCTTCATAAATGTAAAAGTGGAGAATAAGGGTACAGTGGTTAATATGATAAATCATTTCCCATTTATTTTACTAATGACATGAATTTTTAATTTATAAACAATTAATAAAATAATATTGAAAATAAAATTACATGAAAGATACGTTTGAAATTAGTCACATAATTTGAGTTTTAAAAAATCGAGATTACTATGGAGTTAGAATTTTAATTGATAAAACATCTTCGTACTATAATATTGATTCATAAAATTAATTAAATGTTATAAAATTTCATCAAGACATCACTTTTAAAATATTAAATCAATTTACATTGATTTTTCAATATCTTTTAGAACCACTACACAAATGATACATATGCGTTTTTAGTAATTATATTACTACAAAATATTAAAATAAATACTATAATAAATTTAAATTGTTATTATACTAAATAAACATTTAACCATTCATTCAATTTTTTGTCGTCATTCAAACACATTAGGGATATTAAAAGAAAGGTGGTTTTATTTTGTAGTTATTACTTACATATAATAATAAAAAAGTAATTATGATTGGAAAGTGCAACTAAATTTCCCCATAATAGTTGAATTTTTTTTAAATAAACAATTTCAATGAAATAGGGAAATGTTTCATAGTGATTTGGAGACATTAACCTATATTTTTTACCCTGATTAACCCTTTTTTCAATTTATTGAGGTGATAAAATTTTTTCCTTAGATATTATTCATTATGACCGATAATACAGTGGAACTAATTAATAATTTTGACCAATAAGATCACAAATATTGAAATCATTTTTTATGATTAAACCTTCATAATTTTTAAAAATTTCTTTTATTATTTGTTCTCAGAATGAATCCAAAAAACCTTATTTAGAAAAATGCTCATTTTAATGATACGAAATTATTTTCTACCAAAATCAGATATTATTTTGTTTGAAATTGAATTAATGAAATTAATATAAATAAAAGGCTATTTAATTTAGTTTGAAAACAAATATAAACTGAATATAACCTTTTGAAAAAATTATTTAAATAGAAATAGTAAAAATATTTTTTATATGAATAAAAATATCAAATACATTTCCAAAATATCAAATATAGATTTTTTATGTTCAAAAATATTTTTTTGAACGTATAATATTACATATGATATATATGTGGTATTAGAAATATAATTCCTAAACTCCTAATTTCATTAATATATCATGATAATTTCATAAAAGTGACATTATTAGTAAATTCGGTAAATATCACTATTCACCCAAAAAATGAATCAATTTTGAAAAATACCAAAACATCACTCGAAAATAATTTTTATATTATGAATCTATAAATTATTTTAATTTTAAGAAATCAAAATTATAGAATTAAAAAAATTAATTTTAAAATGAAAATACCAAATTTACAGAAACCCCGCTTTTAATGAATAACACCCCTCTAAAACATTAACTATTATTAGACTTATATAATTTAATTATTATAAATAAAAGTTGTATACATAATTCCAAGAAATTATGAAATAAAATTAAACAAAAAAATCAAAATATATTTAATAATGTGTTTACTCTTAATCCCACCCATTGAACCGACAAATAGGTTATAACAGAGATATTTAATTATTAATAGTTCCATAGTATATCAAGACTATTTAATGATTGATGTTGTGTGTCATACACTCTATCAATCATACTATATATTTAACATAAAAATTAATTCTATAGGTATAAGTTGTTATAAAATCCACTCTATAGATCCATAAACTGCATCCAGAGACTCAAAGGCACAATTATGCTTTGATTTAAACTCATTTGGATGATGATTAACTTCACAAATGTAATGATAGTATAAATATTACCATTATAGGTAAATTAAACCCTAATGGGATGTGGGTGGATTGGGTTAGGATATAATGTGAAAAATTGGAACAACATCGCAGCGATGTGGTGATATAGGAATCCTTTTTTATATTAGAAACATAGTGTTATAAGATAGTAGTTATTATCCTAGATCAATTAACATACTAGAGGCCTCAAACTGTAACCTACAATCTGACACATTGAAATTTTATAATGAATCTATAGGATAGGTACCAGATTTTAGACGTACCAGTCCTCTAGGAGATATTTGTTGAATGCTTCCCACCCAATGGTATTTGGGGATAAGATGAAAAAAAAAATCAACATCAAAAGATTGTCAAATAAAACCATTAAGGGTGTGAACAAGAGCTTCAACTAAATACTATGATTACCTTTAAAAAGTGTATGAGCATAATTTGGGTCAAGAATATTGATAGTCAAAGTTCTAAGAACTCCCACAATATTCCCTTCAATTTAGAATAAGATAATGTTTGGTACCAACTATCCTAGAATAGAGAAAAGTAAGTATATGTAATGGCGTTATTGAGTCACCTTGGATATTGACCCCCTGAGTTCATCTTTCCATATTATGGGCATGTGGATTAATGGTTTTATAATCCCAAACTATGATTTACATATTTGCGTGCAACCAAGAATATTTGCAATTTTGAAAAGGTTAGTATATGATAATTCCAAGTAAATTAAACTATAAGTCTCATTGATGGTCAAAATATATCGGTTCTTACTGTATGTTTATCAATAAATTATCCTATTTTAAATTGTTATTCATTCTATGTGTTACATTTTTTTATCATTTCAAACATAAAAACATATTATTTCCTAATTAAAATTAAACTTCAATGTGTGGATTCAATCATTATATTTATATAATCAATGTTATTTAGGCATTACAAATGGGTAAGATGAAATTCATCTCAACTTAGGTGAAAAAAATTGTGTTAAATTTCTTCCCATATAGGAACATTCGTATTGAAATGAATTTAGTGGCTGGTTATTCAGTATATGGGATATGATCATATATAATGAATTTGGATGACTACTTTTTGTTAGCATGAATTTATTATTACATCACATTTTCAATTTATGCACTATATCGATATTCTTATTTGATAAAGTGAATATAGAGATAGGTCCTAACACAATATGAATATAATGGGTTGGAACAAAATCCTTTGGGGGGAAAGATGGTGTTTTCATTGATGAAATGGGAGTACGTCCATATCAAGATTATATTTTTCCACCATATGTATGTTTTAGGTGAACATTTCAATAGCTGATTTCATGAATTTCATCCTCTCCTTGTGACATGTTAACACAAAATGTTTCTATGAATAGTGAGACAAAATACATTAAAAAGGGAATTATGGGACTATAAATCATCAAAATGGGAAGATAAAAATGAAGGAATCAGGTTATTTATTTTAGACACACTATCCTATAAAAAAACTCCCAATAAAAGAACCAGTATGTCATGATCATGTAGTGACGTGATCAATCCATTGGTGGTGAGTTGGAAGTCTAAAATAATACCTGAGAAAGATAAAATATTTGAAGATAAATGATATTAGGACCTATTCCATATATGTGCAAGTTCATCCAACTGCCTCTCTAGAAAATCTTTATTAAGATAATTTACATTTATAGAATAGTTTGATAACAACCATAGTAGCTGATGATCAATAGGTTGTGTTCCATGGTTTTGTAAGGATACCAAAAAATAGAATTTAAAAACAACTCACCACATTTTTCTAGAACAATATATAGTTGAGTATTTTCAATACATTAGGGAACTTGAGATACTGGTGCATGATTTGATTATTGGGTCTTGATCGTAATATTATTATTGGGGATACTAGATAATGGAAATATTGAAGTGAAAATAAATTGATCGATTATTTATGAATATAAGGATGTAATCAACTCTAAATATGTTTATCAATGATTCTTTTAGAAACATAACTTAAATTTCAAACTACCTTTGATATGAAAAAGTCGTTTGTTCTTGTAGAAAATTATGGTGGTGTATGGACAAATAATGTATCCTTGGTATATATAGGGTGAATCTCTAATTGGTACTATTATGGAGTCCAAAAATCTAATGTATGGGGAGATATAATCTTGGTTTAAAATTACACTCATGATAGTGGGAAATGTTTCACTCTATACAATCAAATTTTAGAAACTATTTGAGAAAATTAAATGGCCCAATAGCCCACCATCCCTGATGGGGAACTGAACTACTAATGTCATAGTTTCAAATATTTAAATGAGAAAAAGGGTTTGATATTCACAATCCTCAAAAATAATCTCATTCAGATACTATTATTTCACCTTTTTATTATTATACCATTTCACTACTTAGAGAGGTAACCTTATAAATAAATCTCGCAATACGAGGCAACTATATGGGTTCAATTATGTATTTCACCCCTATCAATAAAATTCAATCTCTAACCTCATTCATATCACTTTATATGTTAATTATTTATGTTTTTTTATATATTAACCCTTTTATTATAGTGACATCAAAATTTTAGTGAATAGAAGGAGGATCATGTTGTTGTGCCCCCATAGAGTGCAAAAGTGGGTGCCTAAATTTTATAATGTGTTCCCATAACACTACTGGTTAAACACTATAAATGAGTCTATGATGTTCTTAAATATCAGGTTCAATCCTAATTTATTGTGAAAAATAATCAAAATATAATGATGAATTTATAGGAATATTAATGGAGTCCTAAATTTAATAATAATCCATTTCTATGACTATCTAGGGACTTCAGATGTCGCAATGATGAGATTATTACTAGAATCAATTGAACTATTTTTTGTTCAGTGGGTAAACATTTTCATATTCTATTAATGATATTAAATCAATGATACAATGAAACTAATCATATTTTAATAATAATTAATAGAGGAATTAAAATACATGAATATCTAGAGGAGGGGTTGAGTGAGTTCTTAGCGATGAAGACCCAAGAACATTCCACATGATTCAAGAAGTTTGTTTATTCTAATGAATGTCAAGTGGAATATAATTCATATAATAAAAACACAATTGTTTTTTATATTTATATTTATAATGACTTAAATCATAATTCACTATATTCCTATCAGTTGTAGATGATCATATATAAATCTTTTAATGATAATCCTTATTTATCAAACCCTCATGAGTTAAATTTTCAATAACTAATGAATCAATGTTGTGGGTTGATCAGAAAGTAATAATTGAATTTATAATTGAATAAATTCATAGTGAATTCTTAGAGAAAATGTGTTGAGTGTTCATGATGATAAAATAACCATGGTGAAAGAAATCATCTCTCTCGTTATACTTGATGAGTTAGTAGGTAAAATAATGATGGTGGTAGAGAGAATCTCATTGTACTACCCAGTGGAATGATTGTAGTGACAGCGGTTAGGTCCTAGGAAGTTAAATTTTAAAAAAATAATACTCTTCACTAACTCTCCCAATTGAGGGATGATTATTCTATTTATTCCATGTACTAGTTCTATAGATTCCACTGGGATATTTTTACTAAAATTTGTTTGATGTTGTCAAACCATTGTCTCAATATCTAGATATGTTGGATAACAAAAAATGTATAAAGCATGTATTAATATGATTTGGTTAGTTACAGATTATATTTTAGTCTCACTGATATTATTTAAATAAGAACATGAGTCCCTTTTTTTAATGAAACATTGGATATCTAGTTTGGATGGAAATTTTGGGGTAGAACATTAAAACCCTTGTTTGATAGATGCACCAAAAGTTTCCCGATATCTGATATATTTTTATCATGTTTAGTTATAATAGTTTTTTTAATGGGGAAATATATTCATCTATTAATGAAATAGTGGAAGAGTGGTAGATATTCTAGAAGCATTAATTTGAAATTCCATGAGATGAAACTATGATTCACCTCATAGAGAATAAGTAATTAGATCCTCGAGTTCAATCTTAGCATGTTGCCTTAGTGTTTTAAAAGATAATGTTAGCTATTTTAGGTGTTGGTCTTAAGATCCATCTTTCTATAGTGTTATCCTAATTTCTAGAGAATGTGATGGAACATGATAGGTGTGATGAGGAGTCTAATAAGGTAGGGTAAAATATTACATTCAGAGTCAATCAAAATCATTATAATGGGGAGTAAGTCACTATGAGATTGACTCATCATTTTTATGATGTTGATGGATCATAGATATTATTGATCCAACATTGAGAGTTGATATATAATTATTTTTAATGAAATTTTAATTATATTACCCTATTTTGTAACAATTAATAAGTGACTTCAAGATATAGATAATCCTTTCTATACATTTAAAATTAATGTTAGAAGAATTTTAACCATAATCAGCTGATGACTTCAAAAAATTTTATTACTCCAAATGTTTTTTCCAAATAACAAAGGTGAACAGAAAAGGGTTTAATAACACATTAACTAAATTAGTAGGAAAAATTTAAGGTAATGGATCATTTAAATAAAAATCTCAATTTATTTGGGCTTCATAATTAAATTTTTTAAACCAATATATAATATTTAAGACATGTTCTTCCAAAAAGATATAAGAAATCTGTATACATAATGTGTGTATTATCCCTATAATACAAGTCTATCTTATTAGACTAACATATTGACAAAATTAATTTCCTCCTAGATTATTAGTCCATGATAGATATTTTTGCATTGGATACAGACTATATGTATATATACCATCACCATAATCAAATATTTGATTATTCAGATATAAGGATGTTAATGAATCCGTATAATTGAAACTGTGAAGTAGAGTTTCTAATGGGGGAGTAAATTAGCAAGGATTATTGTGCACTCTTATATTTTATAATTTTTTTACAAGGATCATCAAAACCAATGTGAAGGATGAGAAAAATTAATCTCTAACTTTTTCCTAGATCCATTGGCATAGTAAGCATATATTGAATTTTTTGAGATTGAATCTGTGAAACCCATAAGATTTTTTTTGACTTTTTCAGTTAACCCAAACCCTTTCTTATTGGATGAAATGGGGTAGGATTAGTGAGATGAAACCTAACAATTTTTCAGGCCACTATTAATATGTATTCAAGTATATAAAATTTTTAAATTTTTTCTTTTTCAATGGATCCATTTTTCATAATCATTGAAAGTATAAATTATATAAATTACTTATTTGACTTTTACCTAGGTATCACTTTCTAGGGTTTCAACCTGGGGTGTAAAATGTATATTTTTCATTTATAGTTTAAGTAAATGAAAGCCATATCACCTGGAATGATATATAAGATTGAAAAATAATAATAAAATAAGTTAATTTTTTCATATTGATTTTACAAAATGATTATGTTGTATATATATTAATGAGTGTATAAAGAATATTATGGGAATTGATAGTCCAAATACAATTATATTAATCCTTATAAAAATTCGTATAGTTTAGGGTTATATTATTTGAACCACCTAAAGAAATTTAATAAAATAATTTTGGGTTTTGAGAGATATATGTAGTTCAAAATATTTTTTGTGTGGAATAAAGTTATATAAATCATAAAATGAGTTATTTGAATCCCGAAATTGTATAATACAAAAAAGATATATTTGGAAAATCGTAGGTCATGTTTGAACAATGGGCCCATTACCATATTATTGAAATAGTATTTTTTGAATTTTATGACCACATTCTAATGGTCGGTTCCACTACATTGATAAAAATGTAATATATAGTTAGTAAATATTATCCAAAGTAAAATTTCATACCTATGGTTAGTCATAGGTGGTACCAATATGCGGTGTATATGACATCAACAATCTAGGGTCCCTTTGGTATTTTATGTAATATTTCCCACAGATAAGGAAGATTCATGGTGATTCAAATAATAAATTAAAATGTATGATTTATAGGAAAATAAGTTTTAATAGATAATTAGAATACTATAATTTGATAACAAAAAACATTTTTCATTATGGAATTCTAGAGGGGAGTAGACGTGGAAGAGGATAGGGTATGAGAAATATGTTTTGGGAATCACTACATATATTTTATTAATTGTAATAAATTCCCATATATTTTAATAATGAAAATATATATTTCCCACATAGATTCAAATATAGACTGAACCAACAAGAATGAACAAACCATACACTGGAATCTAGTATGATGGTGATTAACTTTTTAGAAGTATCCAGAATGAGTGGTTTAAGCATTGATGTTTATATTCTAATAACATGTACTAAGTATCACATGGTTATTATAGATAGTAAAAACATTTCCCATTATAATGAAGGGATAATGAAGAAACCCCTAATGTGTATTGAGAATTTAATGTTCTAGGAGGGTGGTGAAAATTAGATATGACCTGGTTTAAAATAAGTTAATGTGATACTGACAAAAGAAAATCATAGGGTGTGGACAAAGAAAATATTTTTCTAAAGCAGAACAGAGGCTTACAAGGGTTGTCTCACTTGATGAACTTTTTCAATCATTCCCTCACTTAATCTAATTCACCAAAAACATCTTTTTGATTTTTTTATTTAATCTATGAATATATTGTATTTTAAATAAAAAGTAAGATTAAACTATCATGAAATGATAAAAGGATATTAGTGAAGAAAGAACTTGGCCTTTATGGGTTTGTTTGTGGGCTCAAACATTATAGTTATTAGTGTTTAAATTAAGTTATATAATTCAATTAAGAGAAATCATTTGTTAAGGATTATTATTTTACTTTTTTGTGAAATCTTGAATGAATTTAGCAACATTAACTACACATCCCCCAATAATCAAGTTTGATGGAGCACCTCGATCAAGAATGTGATGTTTTCCAAGACATGGATCTATTGTATGTGGTTTCATCTACTGAATGGCTCTACTCCATAATATTTAGATAATTTATTCTATAGATGGGTTGGAAAATATTTCATAAAATAATAGAAATGAGTTTGATATTAGTGTTATGGTGGACGATCACCACACCTACGCACATCATTCCTGATCATCACATACATAACAAAACTTATGAATTTTAAAACCAGAATAAATAAAATTTCCACAAACCTCCATCAACAGAAGCCTTGAGTTGGACCCTCAATTTTTATGGTAATAGATCATGGTGGAATATATGAGAAGAAAAAAAGAAGAATGGAATGAGAACAGATAGGGAAGAAACAAGGGTGGCTGTGTGGAAGAAAACACAAAAATTAAAACCGTGCATGAATTTATAAAACATTAAATTACAAATGAAAACTAATAAAATAAATAAAACAAATAAATTAACTAGATAAATAGGGGAATATATTATGACTTCCTTTTTTCTGGAGATATCCCCCTTTATGCATTGGATGTAATGGTATGGAAAATGTGATCTTTTGAGAGGGAGGTGGTCCCTTCCTGTTTTAGAAAACATTTTTCCTCTACCAGTTAACATAGTGTGTCCCAAATAAAATTCCTCTTTATAAGTTTCACCCTTCAGGAATGTTGTTGAAAAATATATTTTCCATCTATCCTTTAAATCACAACATATTTAGACTTGTATTCTAAGAGTTTTATCCGTTTTTCTATGACAATTTATTCTATCCAGTCGGACTCTCCAAATTAAAATCCTACAAATTATAATTCCTTAATTACCATGGAAACGACTGATTCATATAGTAGATCATGCATTAAAAACGCTACAAAACATCTCTCTTATCCTCAAACGAAATTTCCTAGTAATTGGGCCAACCATGAACAAGTTAGGGACACATCAAAAAAGTCTACCGATCTGTAAAAAAATCAAGCCCCAAATTATGAGCTTGTTTAGAGCATCCATATGGTCGATTTAGCTTTTGGTCCATAAGTATTCAATGATTTAATGGATATTTATAATCCTAAAAGGAAACAATTTCAAAATTTGGGTCAATATATATGTTTTTTTGGCTCAAAAAACAAAAATATTTTTATACTATAAAAATCCCAAATGAAACATTTTTTATATTTAGCTCAAAATACCACTACGATCATTAAATGTGGAAATTTCACTTAAAGTAACACATTTCTGGGATTTAAACCAATGAAATTAAATATAAAATGATTAAAATATTTTTTCTATCAATTCCACAACACTTTTCACTTAGAGTCCTGGACAAGAAAGTAACAATATCAAAACAAAGGAAATTCAAAACACATTCCATGAAAAACCACAAATTCCACACCATAAAACAAACAGTTATCATATCACATAAAAAAGCTTATTTAAATTTCTCAATTTATATAATTTAATATATTTCCACTTCATTTTTGATCCCATGAATAAAAAATAGATAGCTTACATTAATTTTCTATCATCTCGAAAGAGATAATTTTTAACAATTATTTTCTCATTCAAACTCATTAAAAAGTCACCATAGGTGTCATTAATTTCTTTTTCTACCCCCGGTGTGAGTCAGAGACATGTGTTTATCATGATAAATATTCTGGGTAATTTTGTAGATTTTTATTATTATGAATTAGATGTTAAAAATTTTGAGGCTGAATGAGGAGAGCATGGATCTTTTTTGAAGAAAAAAATAAAAGATTCTAACTTTTACTCAAGTATGGTCTACCTTTCATCCCCATTATAGAGAATAAGGTCCATATTTATGAAAACTCATGTAATGTTCATTCCATTAATCATTTCAGAATCAAAAATTTCAACCTTCTTAATCAATTATTTCATTGAAAACTCTAGATAGGCACAATATTCATTGTCCATTGGATGCTCTAGAATGGCACATCATCTTTTATCATGAAAGATCTAGAAAGTTAGTGATTTAATAGAATGAATTGTTCACCATAAAAATCATCTATTAAATATTTAATGTTCCACCCAAATTATCACTAAATGGTGTATCACACCACAATACAACTTCCCTCACCCTTATGTTCGATTTGATCATGCAATTTCATTTCAAGAGGAGGTTGGATAGGGAAAATTGGATTGTAATGTGGCTAACCTAACAGGTTGTTCATAGATAATAATGAAAACAAGGATTAAATTAATTTTTAAGGCTATTAAAAAAATATTATTTTGAAAATGGGATCTTTAGGAACAAATAAATGCCTCATTAATTTAAAACACAAGTACCTCAAACCCTCATTCTTTGACCGGAATAGATTAAATTATTTTTAAATAAATAATGGTATGGTTCTTTAAATAACTAAGGTGAATGTAAGTAGTATGGAAACAATAATTTAGAAGCCCCAATGGTATGTTATTTCAAAAATAAATAAAGTGAGATGTGACATTGGATTCAAAAATCACAGTACTTTTCATGAAATTCCCGACGATTTGAACATGAAACAATGTCAATTCAAGAATTCATTTATGCTCAGTTACATTGAATGGATTTTTTCACTCATTGAAATGGGTTTAAAAAATTAGAATGATAATCATTTCATCTAAAATGTTTTCAAAGCAAACAAACTTTAAGAAATAAACAAAAAAATGATGTAGTATCCTTAGTTCATTCAGATATATTTTAACATGTATGTATATTTTTAATTGAATTGCAGTAATCTTGGAAGTGTTATATAGAGGTAAACTATGACTTATTAGTAGTGCATCAATGTGTTATCCTTCTAAGAGATGAAAAATGCAAACCTAATGAAATGGTAGAAAAGAAAACATAAAAAAATATTTGGATAAAATTAAATATATATATAATGAGAAATGGTTGATAGATATTTGTTTAATCCCCGAAGTTGTAATTGGTATATACAACCTCTAGATAGGAATTTATTATCGGTTATCCCCAATATGATGGTGGGTGAAGTTTCTTTCTCATGAACTGAAAAGAATTATTCTTTCCAGGATGAACTTTTTTTTTGTGGAAACCATGGATATATGAAACAAATCCACCCTCATGGTAATGAAATAAAACATGTATTCTAGTGGTAGGATATACAATGGGTCCTCCCTTTTCTTCATTTCCACTTACACAACCTCTTCATCATTTTTAATTTTTCCCTATGGAAAGCTTCGCAAAAAGTATTTTCAAATAGAATGTTAGAGTGTAATTCCATTTTGAATAAAATAAAGCATGAATCTTCATTGTCAAATAAATCCTATTAAATGTAATAAATTTTTGTCTTGTTTTCCTCAGGAAAATCCACTTGTATCTCTGTGTGATCTCCCTCTAATAATTGTTCATCATGTTCAGGGATCTATATACATTCATCATCTGGTTTATCTTTTTTTTTCTTCCTCATCCACCAACAAAATAGATGTTTTGAATGAGTTTGAAAATTTAAAACAATTATATGATATTATCAATTCTGTTTTTGAAAAATTAGAAGATAACGAGTTAATGAAAATATCAACTCCCTGAGTTAGTTCATCTTCAATCTCTTCTATAGTGGAAATGAACTCATTGAGTTGAGTAATAGAAGATAGAGAAAGGTATCCAATCTCCTCCATTTCGTGGAGCTCCTTTGAAAAATTAGGGAAGGATAAGTGTGGACCATCTTGGATCTTGGAATCATAATAAAATTTTTGAATGTAATGGGAGAACTTCGTTAGGTCATAGGCCATCACATCCAAAATTTGTTTGTTAATCTCCTCCATCAGGACTTAAATTAATTCTTTTTATAATTTCCCTCAATTATATGATTTTCAAAATAATGTCAAATGTCTTAAAATAGATGCAACACCATCCTCTATTAAAAAGGGTGCGTAAAAAATTGGTTATTTCATCGATGGGTAATCGTTCCATGAATTAAAGCAATAATCAATTAAAGACATCATGGAATTTGTTTAGTGTTTTTATTTGGAAAAGAGTTAAATATTTATAATTAGGTTTTGGAAAGATCTCCCATGAAATGGTTCCAATTTTGATGCACACCTATCATAGGTCGTGGAACGAGAAAATTATTTTCCTAATGTATCATAGAGGCTGACCAGGGTCATCTTACTTGAGGAGATTTTTCCATCTTTCACTCACTTAATCTAATTCACTTAAACGACTCTTTTTTATTTTTTTCTATTAGATATAGTTATGGAATGGCATTAAAATTAAATAAAATATAAAACTAACATGCAATGAAAAATGTAATTAGTGGAGAAAGAACATGGAATTAATTTTTTGTTTTGTGGGTTCCATCATTCTACTTCTTGGTGTTAAAATTATTTATGATAATTCAATTCTGAGATCTCATTCCCGAATTACTATTTTTTTAATGATTAGTGTGAAATATTTAATTCCTTTACCAATATTAATATCACCTCCACATATAATCAAGGATGATGGCACACCTCGATTGAGAGTGTGACATCTTCCATGACCTGGATCTATCGTATGCGATTTCTTATAATAAATTTCTCATCTCCATTGTATGAAGATCATGTTTTTAGTATAAGGGTGTGAAAAAATTTAATAAAAGAATTAAAATGATTTTGAGTTTAGTTTCAGGGTTCAAGATCACCACACCCATGCATGTCAATATTTCTCATCACAAACATAAAAAAACATATGAATTTATGTGAAGAATAAATGAAATATCCAAATACCTTCCTCACCAATGGTGCATATTTTGATCCACATATTCCGTATGGTGTCAGAAATGAAAATTATTTTCCTAATACATCATAGAGGCTGACTAGGGTCATCTTACTTGAAGATTTTTTTCAATCATTCACTCACTTAATCTAATTCACCAAATCTGCTTCTTTTTTATTTCATTAATCTACGAATTAAATGTAATTTTAATTAAATAAAATATAAAACTAATATACAATGTACAAATTTAATTAGTCAAGAATCAAATTATACTTTATGGATTGGATTGAAGGTTCCATAATTATCCTTATTGGTGTTTAAATTATGTTTTATAATTCAATTCTGAGATCTTGTTCATGAATTACTATTATTTTATTTATTGGTGTGAAATGTTGAATGAATTTAGAAATCTTAACATCACACCTCCTGTAATCAAGGATGATGTCACACCTTGACCGAGAGTGTGACATTTTCCCAGACCATACTCTATTATATTCCATTTCATATACATCATGGGTCAACTCCATTGTATGAAAATATTGTATTCATTAGAAGGGAGGAATAATATCTAACAAAATAATATAAATGAGTTTGATTTTATTGTATTGGTTGATGATCTCCAAACCTATACACAACACTCTTTCTCATCGCAAAAATAAATAAAGTTATGAATATATATGCAGATTAAATGAAATTTCCATATACCTACCCTTGGAAAGGCCTTGAGATAGCCACTCATTTTTGGGGTCCGCTATGAAGGTCTTCAAGTGGTATCCAGACTTCGACATTGGTTCCGAGCCCCCCATTGTACCAATCTAAATAGGTTTCCTAGGAATACCCTTGCATCTGTTCAAACAACATGCTCTTTCTGCCATTGCTGGTCTTTTTGGACTCCCGATTAGATTAGACACAACTACCTTAAACCTGTCTAGACCTTCAGTAGCAATGATTTTAACTAAGGTCGATATCTCATGAGATTTGCCATCCCGTTTCTGGATTCAAAATGGAGATAAATGATACATCCAATAGGTTGTTTTTGAAAATGTTCATCCTTACTGTAAATGGTGTTTCAAAATTGGCCATTCGATGGAGGAGTGTGATACCCAAATATTTGAACCTCCCCTACCTCGTTGGAAGTCAATTTGGATGGCAAAAACTGACTCAAAAAGGATCTTCGATGATAAACCTATTGATAACACTTTGATCCCAAACATCATGGATATCCTTAGGCCTACGAATGAGCTATCAGCAACTATGGACAATATTCCTCTACAGAAGAGTCAAATAAATACCACTATGGAAATGGGTGAGCTCCCTTACAAGGAGATTTAACCTCTATTTGTGGCTGAAAATAACCATCAATGTCCTCCCACTCCTCCAGAGGTGGTACCGAGAGTGCAATTGCATGATGATACTCAGCTAGATGTTGAAAATGAGAGGTGTGATCCATCTGAAAGTAGTGATTCACCAATGGAAGAAGATAAATCTACTCATTTTGAGGAAGAATATCTAAGAGCCATGGCTAGGAAAGGAAAGAAGCGAATTGTCGATGCATATGGGTTTATCGCCCCCAACCCCCAAAAAATGAGGAAATGTAGAGATTACTCCCAAATAGAAAACTATAGTCACAAGATCTTTGGACAAATCAAGAATGGTAGTCTCTCCCCCCGAAACAACTCAACATGTAGGAGAAAAGAAAAAATTTGAAGGGGTTGAGAAGAAGAATGTGCCCGGTTGTGAAGATCCTGAATCTTCAGTGAAACTTAGAGATGAAATTATATATAATTTCCTCAGAAAAGGGTAGATTTCAAAAGAGGCTTACCTTGCTATTAAATAAGACATTTTCAATGATAGATTTAAGAGAGAGTTTCAAAAAAAACCCTTAATGATTATTTGTTAGCCTCTGCTAGTTGTTTCAATATTGATTGATAGCATCACTACTCTTTTATCCTATTTTTTTCATCTGAGGACTATATGTATAATGATGCTGCTCCTCCTTAGAAGGTTCTTTTCTGGTTTTATGGTTTCTTCTACCTTTGTTCTCCATGAATTGCTAGCTTTTTTGAACTGGTATGAATGGTATTTAGAGGCCAGATTTTGGGAGGTCCTTTGCGGTTTGATGCTAGTGGTTTGATTTAGCCTATTTGCGGCTTTCTTCTGCTTCATATTTGATGATTGGAACATTTCTACTCTGCTGATTTTGTTTGGAGTTTTGGAATTTTAATGAGATTCCGAAGATGTTTTTTAGGAAATCTGTGATCTGTCTATCTATTAGGTTTTAGTGTTTTGCGGATATGCTGTTAGTGCTGCTTTTTATTTGTTTGGAGTTTCTCTGTTTAATGGGTTTTGAAGATCAACCTGCATCGAACAAAGCTCGGTTTATATCTTCGGATCCCCTGGGAAGCTTGGCTGGAAAGCTGGGTTTGGTGATCTGGGGGTCTTCATTGGCTTGGATAGGGAGTTTTTCATATGTAGTTTTTTGCAGGTTGTTTTCTCTGAAGAATAGTTCTTTTATCCTGCTCAGATTTTCATAGTTTTGCAAAAACTGTAGGCCTAGAATGAGGGACCATATAGGGAGACTTCCTGGTGAAGCTTAATTTTGCTAGAATTCCTTGATTTCACATTCCTTGGATAGTGCATGACTCTCACTTTGCAATGCATTGACTTGATGGATGGTTATGTGTATGTCACTTCTGTCTTGTTTTTTTTTGATCTTTTGTGGTGTTTTCAGTTGAAAATAATGTTCTAGGTTTGTTATTTGTACCCCCTCTAATCGCTTGTTGGTGTAAGCACTTTACACCTCGTGATTTTACTATTTTTCTTGTTTTTTTTAATAAATTTTTTTGGAGTCATGAACTGGGAAACCAGATCATGTCTTCGCACTTCTTAAAAAACAATTTCCTGTTTAACTCTGAAAAAATATTATGTCCAGTCTGACTCTCCAAATTGAAAACCTCTGGCAGAAAATGCCTTAATGACAATGAAAAGAGACGATTTACACATCAGATCAATCATGAATGATGTTCCAAAATGTATTTCCCATCCTCCCAATAAATTTAATAGTAATTGGGAGCACTATGAATTATTTAAGGACCCTACACAAAAAATATATAGATTTATAAATAGTTTTCAAGGCCCAAATTGTGAGCATATTTCCTGATTTCATATGGTCGTTTCGGCTTTTGGTCCAAAAGGTTGAAATAAATCCTTGGATGTATAGAATCCAAAAAATAATTAATTTGACAAGTTGGATAAACATATAATATATTATAGGCCAGATATAATAAATATTTTAAAATTGTAAAAATAAAAAATGGGAATTTTTACTATGATGCACAAAATACCTCTAAAATCATTAAATGTGGAAATATCTCTTCAAGTAATACTTTGGTGGGATTTGAAAACAATTAAATAAAATGTAAAATGATTGAAAATATTTGATCTATCATATACCAAATATTTTTTAATAATTATTGGAATCAAGATATAGAAAATTCTAATAAGTGTGCTCTATATAGATATGGGTCATATACTCGAGAATTATGGAGAAGTGGACAAGTTCCATAGTAAGAGAATGGTGTCTGAATCTTGATACGAATAAAGAGAGGTATCATTAACGGTGAAACATTGCAGATACATCATAAGGATATGTTGTTAGGGGGCCCAATGTGAATGACGAAAATACAAAAAACAACATGATAATGTGAGGGAAATTGATGAAAATTTTAGATTTTATGGTAGGGCCTTTGATAGTAGATATACAAATAAATACATGTCCTATAAAATAAATAATCTATTGACTTGTTATTCTATGATAATTTCTCTTCATTGATTTTTCTCATACATAGGGAATAATAAAATAGTTCCTCCTTAGTTCTATTTTAGAAAATGAATTCCATTGTGAATTAGTGATCAATTAGACACCAAAATGAAATGGAACTTTAGAGAGGATGAAATTTATTGTTGAACCTATGGAAAGGGATATTCGAATCACAACATATCCCGGGATAATATATATCAATTCACACTTAGTTCTTAAACATGGGTGCATATTTATCATTGTGTAATTTTAAGGATATGGGATCATATTCATGGAAATATTATATATATCTAGATCTAAAGTACTAAAATTAGGTGTTATTGATTATACAAATAGAATATGTTTATTTTTCATCAAGGGTATATTTTCTTATATATTAATTTTACAAAATGTGATCTATATGGTATGTTATATAGTTTAATGTGATGTCATGAGGTCTTTGGATACATGATGTTTATGGTCATACGATGGGGATCATTGTTTCTTTTAATATATCTTTACATGAGTAATCCCGTTTATAAGGAGTGTAAATTCATTCATAAAAGACTTATGTGGCCCAATGTGAATTTATGTGATGTAGTTCTTGAGAAACCATTCCTTTCATGAAGACATGAATTTCTCTCCATCTATTATGATAAGACAATAAACATCATTGGACTAGACCTTATATATGATGTAAGGTCATTTAAAATTTTTATCTAGATTTTGGGGTTTCTTTCTAGGTTTCAATAATTTTCTTAATGAAAAATAACAATTCCCCTGGGATGAATTTAAAGATTTTGACCATCTTGGTGTATGAAAATGCATCACAGTTTTGATGATATTTAATATTATGTAGTGTGCATATTATTTTCTTATAGAGTCATTTGAGTTCACGAAGATGGAACTAATAATTTTCATATTTATATTTTAATAAAATAAGGAAATATTATTTTAAGGTATCAACATTATGATGGTAAAGTCTACATTTTCCCTACATATTAATGAGCATGTGTCTCATATGTTGTTGTAAAAATAATAGTGATATAGGACCACCAAGAATAAGGAAATATATAAATAAAATACTTATTATATTTATCCACCATTTACATATTGATATTAGATAGAGTATTATTAACACAATCTACCTACCATATTATACTACATGATAATGATGTTAATGATTACATTGAATATTGTCCTCCTGATACAGTTTGTTATGCAAGATGGAACATAAGATGGTTCTATTATCCATGAGAATCATATAAGGGAATCTGAATCACAAAATGATATTTGTTTTGATGATGTTAATTATAGACTTTTTTCTATCCTATATTAGGGTGAAACTTTGACCCATTTGAAGAATAATGTGGTGATAGATAAGTTGGAAATAAACAACAGGACTGTGTCTGGAAGGTAGGGATACATGAAATTTACCCCTGTGTGGTTAATGAAAAAAGTATTTGGTATTGAAAAATAATCATGGGTGTTAGTGAATGATGTTAAAATGAATTTTAATTTCAGGGAACATCTTAGTGAATTTGATAAAATTCTACATAATTTATGGCTATACATATCAATGTTTTCTGATCTAGTTGAAGAAAATAACCCTTTAAAGATGATCGTCATATGAATTAATATGGACATACATCAATATAGGGAGGGAGATTTATTATTTAATGTACCCATGTATGACCCCATAAATGCCTAATTTTGAGAGATCATTTTGAGAAATCGAGAAATCCTAATGAACACAATTTTCTACTCAATGATAGATTTTATCCAACTTATCATGATCCTACAAGGGTGTTCTCTTTTATATATAGTTTTTTATGGGGGATATCTAACCATATGATATGTCAGTTTGGGATAGTGATATTTACATCTACAATTTTCATACACAAATATTACATCTTATTATATGTGCATTAAATATATAACCTTAAGGTCCATGCCATAATCAAATAGTCTTAGTGTTTTTTGAATCTTGGGTACATAAAAAATATTTTCATAATAGATTGAGAAAAACTCCCACTATGTTATTCATAAATTGGACCTTACTAAACATATCATAAATAAATCATTTCATTATAAGATGGAGAAAGGAAACATAATAAAGGGTGAGATCAGATGCTCTGTAAGGGTAAACAAGAGATATTTTAATGACCACTTAAGAAAAAAATGAGTATAAGGGTATGAGAACATGAGGATAAGATTTTAAAACATACCCAATATATCATAGATCATTATTTTGATTCAATGAATAAATAATGGATGTTTATAACAAATGAATCATAAATGAATCAAACTACCTGTGCAATGAGTGTATGAAATTGGCATAATACATAAGTTTATTTTATAAACATATGTCTATGAACATAATTTTCTTAGTCAATGATAAATTAAAATACTATTATAGTGTATTGGGTTCTCTCCCCATTGAATTTTATCAACAGTCGTGGTTCACTCCCAAGACTATGATTGTGGATAATGTCTCTTATTAGACAAGGCTAATTCCCCATTTCAGTCCTTATTCTATCATGATATGGCAATCATTAACAAATTCAATTAAAAGATATATAATTTTGTACCCACACATTACAAAATCATAATATATTCATATGTTCTCATCTACATCATAAAACATTCATCATGTACTATAAACCATACAAAGGAAACACATTTTATAAATATTTCAACATTTCATCATAGATAAACTCATTAAAATGGAATGGGTTTCATATACATTTCATCATTTCATCAAGTATTAACATGTTAAAAAGAAATATGGTTCATAAAGGTGTTATCATAACATAATTAATCCATGGAAAAAATTGGGTTTCATATAATTGTCCGTAAATAATCATCATAAACCATCCGATGAATTAAAGTGGTTGATATCAAAGGATTGTATCCCAGGAAAAGAATAATAAACATCAATGGATGTTTTTATTGTATAGAATTTCTTTAAAGGATATTTGAAAAATTCTTACAGATTATATACTTTTCACTTTGAAATCATATATTTAAAATCAAAAAAATTTCCAAATATAAAATAAATCTAATTATTTTAAATGATCCATAATAAAATTTAAACGAATATTTAAATGATTGAATTTTCATGATAGAAGAAAATTCTTTTCATTCGATGTCTATTAAAATAAAGAATTGTTTCCCATTTTCAGCAAAATGTTTAAAATTAAACATTTGGAAGACTAGAATATTTATTTTAAAACATTTCATTAAAAATTAAATCATGGGAAGAAAATAATTTAATATAAAATAGTATAATATTAAAAACCTTCTTCAATGAATTTATATGAAATAATTATTTCTAATAAAAATGTTTTCTGATCAAAGAGACAAATAAAGTTGGTTTACCTTAAACACATTTTTCAGCCTCTTATGCTCATAAAGTGATGAAAATTAATGGAAAAAATGTAATTCCTATATATAAATATAGTATCAGAAAATTCCTTGTATTCATGAGGGATACATCATAAAATTTCCACATCACAATGTTGATCAAAATCATTCATGTTAATCAATGAGATTCTAATAAAAATTCCCTACAACTTTGGTAACATTTGAATCCAAAACTCATGAAAGGGAGAACATTAAATTGATATTTAAATCCATATAATTTTCATGATTATAATTATAAATTAAATTCAAGTTTTTTATATACACCACTAAAAATATGTAGGGGAACAATATGCTATTTTTCTCATAGAAATAAAATAGATACAAATATCCCATTAGTCATGTTTGAATATCCTAGAATTTGGTCTAAAAAATAAATTTATTATAGATTTATTATAATTTTATAAAAGTGTGATTTATTAATTTAAAATATTATATTTAATCCACGTATGACATTTTATCACCCATTTTTTAATAATTACTTATTAAAATAATTTTTTTGGTGGCTGACTATTTTTCTTTTAATGAGAATTTAAATTCGGTTGTTCTGATATTTCCAATTTTATCATGTTTCAATAATATACTTAATTTTATAAATTATATGAATATAATTGATATTAATTATATATAGAGAGAGAGTTATCCATAAAATGTATAGATATAAAATTTAATTACACTGTTCATGAAAACGTTAGGTTGTATGTACGATGGAACATTATTATCACTTTTTAAATAATGAAATGAAAATGTTAAATAGTAATTTTCCATTTAAGAATTATTCTTATATCAGAAATATGGTACTTATTTATTAAATATATCCTTATTAATAAATATTTAAATGAAAAATGAAAACAGAATCACATCATATCATAGAGTTTGTAACACCCCATGATTTCATAATATGTTATCTCTTTAAAGTAATTTAATATCATATATTGCACACAACATTGTCTTGTCTTGCATTATATACATGATTGAGTTTCTGCGAAACAAATCATTAGTATTATAATTATTTAATAGATATATTTATTTACCAATTAAATATTATAATATGAACAGTTAAAAATAAACATTAAATTTTATTGATAATGTTTTCAAATAAATAAAAAATATTTAAATGAAATGTATAAGTTTTTTAAAATATTTATATTTTTAGAGAAACTATTTTCATAAAAGAACTACATTTTATATCCTTTTGTGAACAGTTAATAAATTATTTTTAGACACTCCTAAAATTTAATTTGGTAAAATAGACTTAATTTCTGAATTCTTAATATCAAAATAAGCTTAGGGTAAATTTTTAGAATTTTTATAAAAACATATAATTTTATATGAATAGTGAAAATACTGCAGTGTACATTAAAACCGAAATTTTCATTTAAATAATTATTTTTAATTAAAATTTATCTTATAGTAAAAATAGACACATAATAGATATATTATCCCAATTTAAATCATTTGAGTAATTTTATAATATAATTAGATATAAAAATTCATTGAACATTTCTAACATCTTTTTACCCACCTTCTACGCACATTTACCCACCTTTTAGGCACATTTTTCAAATTAGCATGAAACATTATTTTACTACTTCTATGAAATGAATTTTGAAAATCTGACATACCCTATTGACATTAGTAAGTAAAATGAGGTTCAATATGATCAGAATAATTTTTTTTGAATAGTAACTTTTGATATTTATTTATCATGGTTAAAGGTAAATAGTGTAATTGAAGGTAAAAATAATATTATAAAAATATAAAACTTCCCTAACACATGTCCTAATTCTATTTTATAATTATTTTTCAGCCAAAAACAACCTTAGGAAAAAATTATGATCCTTCTTTATCAACTTGGGTAAGATAAAGACATTTATTATATTTTATTTAAAGAAGAGATGAAAGTGTCAAATTCAAATTTTATTAGTTAAAACCTTTTTAATATAGGAATATAATTAATATAAATTAGACTATAAATATTCATTATAAATAAAATAATATTTCCTACATCACGGTATTTGACTTTTAATTTTTATACATTAAATTATTAAATTTACTTATGACACAATAAAGATGCAGTGTTTTCCTTATTAACGAAAGAATTAAATAAATGCTATTATAAATATTAAAATAAATATAATATGAATGTTTTGATTCCATCCCTAATTTTTTGGATGACATTCACATATTTTAAATGATTTAATGCCATTGGTTTGATGTAACCCATTTTTTTGACTATAATAAAAATAAATTACTAAATTGTCTCAAAATTGACATAAATGGGTTTTTTAAAACCAATACTACATTATTAAATAATATAAAAATCATAAAAATCTATAGTTGGGAAAAATAACTTTTATAGTGATAAAAAATTCATAAATTATCCCCTTCAGGTTCTCTTGGTATTTTATAGAAAAGGGATTAACTATGTAGTATAAATATTCCAGACCACATGGTAAGAGTTGACTTATTTTACAAAGGGTTAAATATAAAATCTAATGATAATTTTATGACAGAAAACTGTATAAAACATATTGGTTCTATTTATTTCGACCCATACACATATTTTCCTATAAATAATGAAACTTGGATCTATTATAATCCAAAAATCATTTTATTATAAAATAGTATTTCAAAATATTCCTAAAGTGCCCCTCGCCTCTCTTATAAAAGGGCGCATCCCTTTTTTTTAATTCACTGATTTAAATCCATTTGGATCAACCAAAACTGACACAAATCTCCTCTTAAATACCTTCAATTTAACCTTTAGGCCTTACATAGAGTATAAAACCACACTAAAGATCCCTTTTGTTCAAATAAAAAGGAAACACTCGAAGAAAAGGTAATTATTTTAGTAGATCTTTCAAAGTTATTTTCTTCTATTACATCCTATTTTTTTGTTACCAAAATAACATAATAACTATTGAAAGTTTTATATTATGAGATTTTATTATAAATATTTTATAACCATATCCATTATTCTATCCATCCTATGAATGAAAAAGTGACCATGTGTGCATACGTACGACTTACCGTCTCCACGTCGTGGTGTAGTTTGTTATTCAACAGCACATTGTTTGGAGGGAAAAATAATTATTATAATTAATTTAAATAATTAAAATAAAATGTTAATTGTTATTTATATATAACATACCATCCAATAAAATATTGTTTCACTTTCAATAGAATGATATTTTCGCTCGTGCGTATGTACGACTAACCATCTCCATGACGAGATGAGAGTAATCTTCAACAATCACCATTCATGAAATTTTATAAAAATATATATATTTATTATGTATGAGATATATTAAATAATATTTATTATGTAATAATATATATATATATATATGTAGATAAATACAAGTCATTTACTTACTTATATATTATACGATAAGAAAACAAAAAATAACGTTCATCCGTACTTACGGTCTACCATCTCCATGAACGGTGGTTCCATTTCACATATCTATAAATTATAAATATTTATATTTTCAATATATATGATATATAAAGAATTTTTTATATATTTGAAGTATTTAAATCATTATTTTAGTGATACGATCCAGAATAAAAAGTTAAAACACGTACGATAAAGAAAGCGATTATAACCTGAAATCTTACTTTATCATGGAAATTATTATTAACTGGGTATTATAAAGTCATAAATGAATCATGTATGATATCATGAATTTGAATATGGTTATTTTATAATTTAATAACATACTATTTTTGTTATACAAGATGTTAAAAGTACCCTTGACTAAAGAAAAGTACAATGTAATGTTTAATTCATCAATCTCATTATTATACGAGATTGTTGATGTGTAAGTATTTACTGGGACATATTTATCATCTATGTCCATGTGTCATAAATGTTTTTCAAAAGGAAACTTCTAAGGCTTTATGGAAGATATTATTTAACTAGATCATCCTTTTAAATGTATTAATGATTTATTTTTCTAAATCTATTTAATTATTGTCCATGTTTTCAAAATGATTCTAAAAAAAATATTTATATGGACAAGATTGTTTTTAAATGTTAATTATTTTCAAAACAGTCAAATTGGAATGGGAAACATTGATTAAAAAATATATTTTAAATGTATTTCTTTATAAATTGAGTTAATTTTAAATTATTTCATGAAAAATAGATATTTCTCTTAAATGGTTTTACTGATCATTTTCAACTGTGTCAACATCCTTTACTGGATGTTATTCTGGATTTCGGTTGATTTATTATAATACAATATTACATATTGTATTTAATTATTTATAATATGTTTGACTATTGAAATTTTATTCCTATACCATTCATGGTTTATAGTTAATGTATTGAGTTTTGTATGCTATTATTAATAAGAATTTGTATGTTTTGTCTTAGCCTTTTCATGTGAGGAAAGTATTGGACTTAGTAAGTGATTGGAATTGCCTGTTATAGCCCCTCGGTGCATCGTTAAGTCTCAAGAGACAAACGTGTGTGTTGGAACAAGGCGTTGATAGAATATTTGGGAACAGTCATGGCACAAAGCCTTGACCTAGTAGTTATTATGTCAGGCAATATGCATTCCCTCATTATGAAATTAGTTATTAGATGTGATTATTCGATTTTTAGAATATCCATGTGTATGATTCAGTGGTAATGTTTGAATTATTTTTTCAATATTATGTTCATGATTTTGTTTTAAAAGGTTTTTGTTTTATGATACATATTGCCTTAAATGTTTATAACTTCTGCAGAATTATTTACCCTTACTGAGCATCTGATCTTACCCCTATTCTTATGTTTTATTTTCCATGGATGCCAAGAAGTGTATTATTATTGATATGCATGGTTATTCTAGGGGATTAATGATGTTCTCAAAACATTACTTATACTATGTTTTATGTTGTAATGTGTAATTTTTCATTCATTTATGTAATCTATTTATTAAGGCTACTAAAATGATCAGTCCATCGGGACTGCATTCCTTGAAATCATGAAAATGTATTAAAATAATGCACCTTATCTAGGTAATTGGGGTATTTTCATTACAATTGTTATCAAAGTAAGTTTATAAATAACTTTGGAAAGTAGATTTATATAAACTCTGATTAGGGAACATTACTTTATGATTGAATTTGAGTATTAGTATATAAGAACATCCTAGAATTTTTTAATGTAGAAATTATGTTGGTCATCCTAGAAATAAATCCTTATCTGGATACTATAAATGGACATGGTTCTAGAAAAAGTGTAACTACTGGTGAAAAATATGATAAGGTGCTATAGGCCTTACTTGGGGTTACCAAGTACATGACAACAGAACTTAATACCCAACATGTTTGACAATATTAGATGATATGCTTAGGATAATTAAAAATTTCATATCAAGTAATTATGAAGTATTTATGATTAAATATTTCTACTAATAATGCATTATTTTAATTATGATATTAGATATGAATAAATATTTCTATTTATTTTACCTATTTCACTAGTTTAGAAACATGAATTTTGATTCATAACATAATATAGTGTATACCACTGTTTTGAAATGTAAAATTGTAGAAGGAATGACTACACCACCAATGCACATGTTCCAAAGAGTAAGAAATATCCTAGAATTCATGGTCTTAATCCAACATTTTTAGGGGAAATATCTGCCATGCATTCTCATCATATGAGGAAATATATAATGTGTTAAAATGATAAGTAATGAATTCTATGAGTCCTCTGGCCTTGAAGGGACGCCCAAGAAGAAGAGGATGACATAGGGAAATATGGATAATGGGAAGAAGGGAAAGAATTATTTTCCCATATGTGATAACTGTAGAATGAATCACCCTGAGAAGTGCTTGAAAGGACTGGGTGTTTGTTATATTTTTGGAAAAAAGGGTCATCAGGAAAAGGAATGCAAAGGGAAAAAAGGAAAGACTAATATTTTGTGTTTTAACTCAAGTGAAATGGGGCATGATGCAAATATATTCCCTAAGAGTCAAGGAAATATACCTATGAATAATCAAAGGGATCAATCTCAAGAATAATTAATTTCTACAATCTGAGAGGAATAATTATTGTATTTGTGTTTTTGGATTCAAAAAATATTTCATTTTAGTGTTGTATCAATGATATTCTAGTTATATGAATTATGGAAATGAATAAAGATTGTACTGCTGTACTATTTCATTGAGTATTTGAGATTGTTTGGTACAAGGAAATTTACTCAATAGAAAGTTAATATTAGTGGAAAATAAATGGTTGAGGGAAAGATGAACTTCAATATAGTCCTAATAATGAGGTATTGATTTTTGAATAAGTGATTGTTGATTTATATAAATTAAATTGGATATTATATACTACCTTAAAACTAATAAACTATTTGTTTATTACTTTATTATTGGAGTTTACATGATTTTTGGACATAAAGAGTATATCATGTATTCTATAAGTAATAAGGGAGCATGAATGTTTTCAATAAGTTTTTATGGTAATTCCGGGTGTTACCATGTTTTAAGAGAATATACAATGAAGGTATTCACTTATTTTTCAGAGGAAAAAGAGATCGTTACTATGTGTACCTTTCATATAAATTTTTTCATAGTATATTTGAAAAAAATTATTTTGGATAAGTCTAATGGTTGTAATTATAAGGACCCAAACTTAAACGTTACATAATCCTGAATTAAATAAATAATTGACATTGATTATCTTTTCAGGTTAAGAGTTTTAGAGAATTAGGGCATAACAACTTGAGTATTACATGTAGACACTACTACTCAGTATCCATTTTTTCATAAAATAAAAACTCTTAGAAAGAAACATGTCTAGTTCCATGTTATAGATAGAATGACTTTTCCTTGATCCCATCATTGAACTTATTCATCTTTATACCCTGTAGAAAACATTTCAAAAACATGGGATGAACATGGAAATTTCACTAAGGGTTATAAAATATGGAAGTAAAACCTTATCCCATTATTAAATACAAATCAATGAAACCATACTTTTAAATCATAACATACCATAAAAAATCATAAGATTTATGAATAACACCCACATATCATAAATAATAAAGGTAACTTATGGAATTCATAAAATACATACATTGTAGCTATCACAGCTACATAGGGGTCACATTTGGAATACCCATCATATTTTATTCCCTAAATCGCTTAGGAGATCCATTAACGTTTACATCTATCACGTTACCCAATCATTGGAGAGCTATCTCTGGCTCACCCGCCCATGGTTTATCACGAAACCACCAGTATACGTAAATAATTCCCAATAACCATAATATAATCGCAACACGTAACACAAGTATAAAGGAAAGATATCGTTTCCACAATCAAATATATCAAATCAAGATATTGAAATAAAAAAATGCTTTATCATACCATTTTAAAAACCATTTAAAACATTTAATAAAGAGATTTATGAATCAAAGTGTCCCATACCACATTGAAGCTTTTAGAAGAATTAATGTTTTAAAACATTAATTTTGATATAAATAAATACTAAAAAACATTTTGAAAACATAGACATTAATGAGAAATATTTAGAATAATAATTATTTAAATCTTTTAAAAACAATGTTTTAATTAAATTGTCTCATAACACTTGAAAAACACTTGACTAAACATAATTGAAGAATATAATAAAAAAACATATAATATCATGAGAATAAGGGTATTATTGATATAATATTCCCAAATTCAGTATATTCACCATATAAAAGTGAATTGGCACATAACAACAATGAAGTCTCAAGGGAATGTAAATTGAGATAAAATCCCTTATAAAGACGATATCCTTAAATTAAAGATAAATCAATTACATAATAATATGTGAAAATATAAATACACTCAATATGACTGGATATTATGTTTTAATCAATCAGAGTAAATCCACACATGTTATTTTTAAGAAAAACCAATGACTTGAATGTTTAACTCAATGAATGGAAATTGAGTTAAAATTACACTTATCAAGTTCACATAGATAATTTGAGAATTCATCAATGGATTGATTATGTATATCAAAAGTATATCCACACATTGGAAAGTGAAAATTAGAACATAAATAAATTAGTCATGAACCCACATATAATCATATCCTGACATAATTAAGAATTAGATGATTAACCCAAGGAATGGAAGCTGGGTTAAAAGGTCCCCTTACCGATTCGGTAACTTACGAAACATTCAACCCATGAAAGAAGGATCATAAAATAAAGATGTAAATACCAATAAATTGAAGTATATTATAAAATGTATACAATCTTGGTGAGAAAATACACTACAAAAAACGAAATAGTGGAAAATATAGCATGAATCTCATGGGAATAAAAAGTTAGATGAAAATCCCATACAAAGTTGTAATGAGTCGAGTCGTATGACCAAAAGTTAATAACCACCAAATTATTCACATAATAACATTAATATAAATATAATAATGATAATATATATCAAATTTCAGTACACAATACACCACATGCAATAAATTAGTGGTGAAAAATGGAAATCTCATGGAATTAAAAGTGAGATAAGAAACTCTTTACCTCATGTCTGACTTGACTTATTTGTTTCTTGTTATTCCTAAATAATAAACTTCAGTTAATTTATACTTGATTAAAAACAATTTTTATTGTTTATTATTCCTTTTATATCACTCGTTACCATGTTATAAACAAGATGCAATCATTTAAGTTAATAATGGTCGTTTTGTCGATATTTGGTACTTGAATCAAAAATGGACTTCTTATAATTACAAATTGATCACATGGTCAAATTTAATTATATAAACAATGATATTAATGATTTATATATCATATATATCATGTATATATCCATTATATACATGTATTTATAATAGTACATAACATTTGGTGGTAAGAAATGAAATGCACCATTCATAGAGACGGTAATATGTACGTACGCATGAACGCTACATTCATTTCTATTTCTTATTTTAATGGAATTAAAACATAATTATACATAGGTATATTATAATTAATGTATAATATCATATATAATATCATTAAATCCATCCTTTATACATCCCACATAAGGTATTAACGATTCATATCACTTTGAGGGGGCGGTAGTCTTCATTTCCTCATATGAAACTATCGCATATACCCATAATGGAAAGAACAAAGGTATGCTATAAAAGAAAAAATACAGAAGAAAAAATAAACATAATATATATATATAATATAAATTTGTTCTATAATAATTTCCACCATGAGAGGTGGTGGGAGATAATCAAACAATCATCGTTTCCTGAGGCGTTAGTTTTCCATTCACAGAAACAATATGTTCTTCACCCATTAGATAGAGGTGTGTGTTAGTGCAGTTAGAATACTTTTCATAAACACATCCAATTATATTGAGTATACTGTTTTTGTTATAAATTAAAGTAATAAAAATATTTTTGGGGTTTTATAATTAAAATAAAAGAAAAAAAGTTAAGAGAAAATGTTACCTTTAATTTGGGTAAGTCCCTTTGGTTTGAACCAAAAGGACTTATAGAAGTTATTTCTACCTAAGGTAAGGTTTCCAGGATGAGGAGAGGGAACTTGAAAGATTATTTGGGAAGGTTTTGACGAGCCAAGGGGCTTGAGAGGTTTTAGGAATGAGTATAAGTGACAGATTTTTATAAGGGGGAGGGGGGGCTCTTTAAGAAAGAGTGAAAATATTGTTTTATTATATAATGATATTCGGTTTCTAAAAGTCAAAAACTAATTAATGTATAATATAAGATGACTGATGGTATAAATAAAATCATACAATAAAAATTAGACAGGTTTTGGATGTTATTTTAATATTTGTAATCTTATTTATTTAAATCATTTATTAATGAGGTAAATACTGCATCATTTTTGTGTCATAAATAATTTTGTTTATATGATGGATAAAAATTATAAACAAATACCATGATGTATGAAATCTTTTTAGCTTTACAATGAATACTTATAGTATAAATTATAACTTATATAACCCCATGTATAAATTAATTTAATAAAAGATATTTGTTTATGTCATTTTTGCCTTTACTTTACATTAATTTAAATAAAGTGTCATTATCACTTCCAAGTGGATCCATGAGGACCCAAATCTACTAAATGATTCCCATGGTCGAACATGACTCCACATATTAGGTTAATACAAGTGTTAAGGTAATTTTGTATTATTATAATATTATTTTTAACTTGAATTACACTATTTACCATTAAATGCGGTAAATAAAAGTCAACAGTTACTATTCAAAAAATATTATTTTCATCTTATTGATCCACATTTTACTTAATAATAACAACCATGTGTGTCGGATTTTCAAAATTTCATTCACAGAAGTGGTAATATTTCTTTTAAATGAAAAGCACGGTTTTTTAACTACAACTTAGTGGTTTCAGTATTAATAAAAATTGATGTTTTTTAGAAAAATATCAAAAATTCCACCTAAGATATATTTGATAGCCAAAATTCAAAAATTATTTCTATTTTAAAAAATTAAAAAAAATAGAAGTTTCATTAATTAATTTAAAATTAATTCCCATTGTCAAAACAAATAGCGTGTTTTTAAGAAACAATATCTATCAAAAGATTGACAGTTGTTTATGTCCAATTTCAAAGTGAAATTAACCCCAATGACCACCATTAGATTAAATGGTAAAAATATAATCTAATTAAACTTTATAAAAATTAAAAATATAACCTAACCATATAAATAAATTAAATGAAATAGCATATTCGAATTAAAATACAGTATTTTTCACAATTCCTTAAAAAATGCACTTTATCAGAAAAACAACAAAAAATTACCCAAAGTAATTTTAGGTGTCCCAATTATAAATAAGAAATTTATTTGTTCTAATAGAACTTATAAATGTGACCAAAACTATATTTAATGAGGTTTCCCCATCAAAAGGCGGCAAATCCACCTTTTAGTGAATATTCGATTATTTATGCATAAAAACGAATTGGTTTCTTATTTTAGGCCTCTAAATATTATTGGATAAATGTAAAAACACTTTACAAACTTGTATAATAATATTTTAGTTAGTTTTATTCATTCTCTTCAATACATCGGCTAGGTGTTAACTACCATTTAAAATAATAATCTTATATTATTAGTGTGCAACGTAAGATTTCAAAGAAACCTGTTGTTGCGTATCGGGTAAGCCATAGAACATAACATCCCCTATAATGTAAAATTAATGGATAATTTAAAAATATTAATATATATGAAAATTTCATATTCTTTATTTACCTGGGATGTTACATCCTTCCCCCCTTTTGGGAATTGTGTCCCCGCAATTTTAAAATTGGGCTCGGAAACATCATTGAAAGTCCCACATCCGAAAAAGAGTCAATAAAACTATCAATTTAAAATAATTAAAGATATATAAAAAGGTCACCCAATATAAAATATACTAGGATTCCTTGAAAAATGGATATTTAAGAGAAACAAACTCTCATAGATTAAGAGAGACATGGAGAACTTGATCACAGAAAGTTTACCACCACAATACAATGAATTTGTGGTTGGGTAAAAGTCTGATGATGAAAGAGAGTTTATAAATTTTTTTAATTCAAGATCCTTTTCATAGGGTTGATTAATTTTATTAATAACTAGACTAATATTGTAAGGAAATATACTTACTTTTCATGTAGAGTGTCATACTTTAATAAAATTCTACCGCAAACTCATCTTTTCTTAAAGTGGTAATTATTCAAGATGACTTGGTCACACCTGAATTACTAGTATCAAATTCTATAATTTCACATAAGCTAAAAACGATTAACTATATATATATTCCCTTATCTTTAGACATCAACCAAAACCAAAATTGGTTAGTAGAAGATCAGATAATCCCCAAAAAGGATAATATTTTTTCAAAAGAAAAACTACTCTTAATCTCCAAAAATTTTCAAACAATACCCAAAGTTCAACCAAGACCATTCAATAAACAACTGTCCATAAAATTATTCAATGAAATCCAAATTAAAATTGAAACCAAAATCTCAGAATGATTTAATCACATATTCTTCCAAGATAAAATTTAACATTTATCTTCAAATAACATCTATTACTCTTAAAGTCTCATATTGAAAACTAATTAGCCTAATCACATATTATCCATGATAGGTTAATCATTTTCATAGATAACCCAAAATCAATAGATTATTTATTCATAAAATCATATAACTAAAAAGAATTAGTCATACTAACCTGGGACTTCACATAGTCCAGTGGTAGGTGATAAATACCAATCGCACTTTGGTTATCGGTTTGATTCCTGCATCTTTGTCCGACGTGATGGGTTATCACGTGGTATGCTTGTTGTCCTTTTTTAAAAACAATATAATTTTATTACATTCCCAAAAAGTGATAAATTCATCAAAAATAACCATAACATATTTTAACCACAATTTTTATCTAATAAATTTCATTTTGCATCCCAAAATGTATTAACATGTAATTGCATCAAATTCAAGGATTATATAAACCCAAATGATTCTTTACAACTATATTCAAAAAAGAAAAGATAATTATTCCTTTATTAATAATTTCATATATCAAACTTTAGGGTTAAACATTCAATAAAAAGACTTATAATGTAATCCCATCATAAAAAGAGCCTTAATACTTTTATGTATTTCACCATCATAAAATATACCATAACTCGTGAATCCTTTATATATTGAATTCATACTCATTAAATGTTATTTATGATCAATTCTCCCTTCCTTTACAATTTATTCTGAAATACTTATTTTTTATAAACAAAATCATGAATCATATCCTAAGATTCAATAATATCAAAACATATGTTAAGAAATAATCCATACCTTTTATTGGTCATTGTCAGTTTCTTCATCCTCAATCGGAATGGCATTAGGTGTTGATAAACAAAAATTTGTATGATCCTGATGATCACATTCCTGAAACTTATTCATAGGACAATTGTTTGTATAATTACCATGCACACCACATTGAAAACATTCAATTGATCCCTTATAAAGAACTTTTTTCCTGTTTCTAGAGTCAACCAGATGCTTCCTTTTTCCATGGAAGGTTCTTGATTCATGACATTCATTTTCATATCTATAGAATCTTCTCGTACCTTTGAAGCATTTTCCTAGGTGTTTTTTTCAACATCATTGACACATAGGTTTTTAAACATACATACCTTTATGATTATTACCTTAACTTCTGAAGGCATTTATTTCTTGTATATATGATTCCTTATAAAAATCACTAAGGTTCAGGTTATCAATCATGACTCCAGATAGTTGGTTGAGAATAACCACAAGAGTTTTCATTATAACTACCATTTAATTAAGTATCTCATTCATAAAACCATTACATTTTTCATCACATCCAATGTTACTTTGGTGCCTGCTATATCCAGAAATTTAATAGAACCCAAAAGGTAAGTGTGAGTATATCAATAAAATCATCATATAATATATTATGAGGATGGTAAATACTAAGATATACTCACTCAAGTTATCTTAAACTCATTTAATTTATTAAAAAAACTAATAATCTTTCTAAAATCCTAAACATTAAGGTTATATCACTTATTCTTAAAGAATACCCTAACCTCTATAGTTATCTAAACCGACTATTGATACCAATTATAAGGACCCGGCCTTAAATATTACATAATACTGAATTAAATGAATAATTCACATTGAAGATCATTTCAGGTTTAGTGTATTAGATAAATAAGCCATATATCTTACATAACAACTTGAATATTACATGTAGACACTAATAATAGATATATATTTTTTTCATAAAATAAAAACAGTTAAAAAGAAACATGTCTACTTCCATGTTTCTGGCATCATGAATTTTCCTTGATCCCATCCTTGACCCTATTAATCTGTAACTCCTGTAGAAAACATTTCAAAAACATGGGATGAGAAGAAAAACCTCTATAAGGGTTACAAAATAAGGAAGGATAACATTATCCCATCATTTAATACAAATCAATGAATCCATACTTTTCAATCATAACATACCTTATGAAATCATAAGATTTATGAATAACACCCACATATAATAAATCCTAAAGGTAAATTATGGAATTCATTACATACTTACATTGTAGCTATCATAGATATATATGTAGTCACATTTTGAATACCCATCATAGTAAATTCACTAAATCTATTAGGAGAAACATTAACGTTTACCTCTGTCACGTTATCCAATGCATTGGAGATCTATCTCAGGCTCACCCACCCTAGTTTTATCATGGAACCACCCATATATGTAAATAATTTCCAACAACCATAACATAATGATAACACATAACACATGTATAAAGGAAATATAATATTTCCACATTCCAATATATCAAGTCAAGATATTTAAATAAACAATGCTTTATGAAACCATTTTCAAAACCATTTAAAACATTTGATAAATAGATTTTTGAATAAAAGTGTCCCATAAAAAATTTAAGCTTTTAAAATAATTAATGTTTTAAAACATTAATGTTCATATAAATAAATGTTAAAAACAATTTTTAAAACATGGAGATTAATTAGAAATATTTAAAAGAATAATTCTTTAAATCTTATAAAATGATGTTTTAGTTAAAGTGTCTCGTAACACTTGAGAAACACTTGAATAAACAAAATAGAATAATAAAATAAAATAGAACTTATAATATCATGAGAATAAGGGTATTCATGATATAATATTCCAAAGGTCTATATATACACCATCTTAATGTGAATTAGAGAATAACAACAATGAAGTTTCAAGGGAATGTAAATTGAGATGAAATCAATTATAAAGATGGCATCCTTAGATTAAAGATAAATCAATTACATAATAATGTGAGGAAAATATAAATACACTCTATATGATTGGATATTTAGTGTAAATCAATCATAGGAAATTCACACATGTTCTTTTTAGGACAAAACCAATGTCTGAGATGTTTAACTCAATTAATGGAAATTGAGTTAAAATTACTCTTATCAAGTTCACATCGATGACTTGAGAATTTATAAATGGATTGATTATGTCAATAAAAAGTATATAAACACATAGGGGATTATAAATTACAACATAAATAAATAAATAGTGATTACACACATAATCATATCATGAAATAATTATGAATTAGATGATTGACCCAAGGAATGGAAATTGCGTTAAAAGGTTCCCTTACTGATTTGGTAACTTACGAAACATACAACCCATGAAAGAAGGATCATAAAATAAATATGTAAATACCCATAAATTTAAGTATATTACACAATGAATACAATCATGCAGAGTACATACACCACACAAAAAGAAATAGTGGAAAATATAGCATGAATCTCCCTCGAATAAAAAGTGAGATGAAAATCCCTTACCACGTTGTCATAAATCAAGTTGTATGACCAAAAGTTAATAACCACAAAATAATTCACATAAAAACATGAATATAAAGAGAATAATGATAATATATATCAAATTTCAGTACACAATACACCACATTAAATAAAGTAGCGGTGAAAAATGGAAATCTCACAGAATAAAAAGTGAGATAAGAAACTCCTTACCTCGTGTTTGACTTGAATTGTTTGTTCCCTCTAATTCCTGAATAGTAAACATAATTTAATTTATACTTGATTAGGAACCATTTTTACAGTTTATTATTCCATTTACCTCACTCATTACCATGTTATAAACAATATTTAATCATATAAGTTAATAATGGTCAGTTTGTCGATATTTGGTACTTGAGTAAAAAATGGACTTCTTATAATTAAATGTTGTTCACATGGTAAAAAGATCATTATATCCAGAATGAAATACAGGATTTAGATTTCATATATATCTATTATATAAATGTATTTATAATAGTATATAACATTTGGAGGTAAGAAATGAAATGCACTGTTCATGGAGACAGTAAGTCATACGTACGCATGAATTCTACATTCATTTATATTTCTTATTTTAATGGAATTTAAACATAATGATACATAGTTATGTTATAATTACAGTATAATATCATATATAATATCATTAAATCCATCCTTTATACATCCCACATATGGCATTAACGAGTCATATCACTTTGAGGGGGCGGTAGCCCACACTTCCTCAAATGAAATTATCGTGATTACCCATAATGGAAACCATAAAGGTATGATATAAAAAATAAAGAATCCTAAGGATAAAATAAACATAATATATATATCATATATAAATTAGTTCCATATTAATGGCCACCGTGAGAGGTGGTAGGAGATAATAAAAAATCATCATTTCGTGAGGCGTTAGTTTTCCATTCACAGAAATAATTAGTTCTTCGCCCATTAGATAGAGGTGTGTGTCTGTTTATTTCAAATAATTATCATAACAGCATTATAGTATATTTAGGATACTGGTGTTGCTATAAAATAATGTAATAAAAATATTTTAGGGGTTGTAGAAATAAAATAAAAGAAAAGAAGTTAAGAGAAATTGTTACCTTTAATTTGGGTAACTCCCATTGGTTTGAACCAAAAGGACTTCTTGAAGTTCCTTATTCCAAAGGTAAGGAATATTAGAGGAGTATATGGATCTTGAGAGCTTATTTGTTCAAGTTTTTCATGAGCCATGTGGGTTGAGAGGTGTGAGAAATGATTTAGGAGTGAGGGATTTTTATAAGGGGGAGGAGGGTCTCTTTAGGAAAGTGTGAAAATATTATTTTATTATATAATAATATTCAGTTTCTAAAGGTCGGAAACTAATTAATTTCAAATATAAGATGAATAATGGTCGAAAAAAATCATAAAAGAAGAATTGTATTGGGTTTGGATGTTATTTTAATATTTATAATATTATTTACATAAATCATTTATTAATGAGGTAAATACTGCATCATTTTTCTATCATAAATAATATTATTTATATGATGTCTAAAAATTATAAAAAAAATACCATGATGTAGGAAATCATTTTATCCTTCCAATTAATATTTATATTCTTAATTATAACTTATATAAACCCATGTAAAATTAATTTACTAAAAGATATTTGTTGATGTCATTTTTGCCGTTACTTTAAGTTAATTAATATAATGTGTCATTATCACTCCCAAGTTGCTCCATGGAATCCCAAAATCGACCCAAAGATTCCCATGGATGATAATGACTCAAAAAATAAGGTTAAGACAAGTTTTAAGGTAATTATGTGTTATTATATTATTATTTTTACCATGAATTACACTATTTATCTTTAACCGCGGAAAATAAAAGTCAACAGTAACAATTCACCAAAAATTATTTTCATCTTATTGAACCATAGTTTATTTACTAATATCATCCATGTAAGTCATATTTTTGAAATATAATTCACAAAAGTGGTATAATTTCATTTAAATGAAAAATTCAATTTTTAACTGCTACTTAGTGGTTCCACTAATTATCAAAAATTGATGTTTTTCAGAAAAATACCAAAAATTCAGCCTAAACTATATTTGATATTCTGAATTAAAAAATGATGTCTATTTTAAAAAATTCAATACATATAATTTCCATGTATTATTTGAAAATTAATTCCCATTATCATAACAAATAGTGTGTTTTTAAGAAACAATATCTATCAAAAGATTAACAATTGTTTATGTCCAATTTCAAAGTGAAATAAATTCAAATGACCACCATTAGATTAAATGGGAAATATATAATCTAATTACATATTAAACCCAATTAAATAGATAATATAACCATACAAATAAATTATAATAAAAAACAAATTTGAATTAAAAAAAATTGTATGTTTCACAATTCCATAAAAATGAATTTTATCATAAAAATTCCAAAAAATTACTCAAAGTAAATTTCGGTCTCCCACTTATAAAGAATAATTTTATATGGTGAAATATAATGTATAAAAGTTGACAAAACTATATTTAAGGATGTTTCTCCATCAAAAGGTGTAAGATCGACCTTTTAGTTAATATTAGAGTATTTATGCATAAAATCAAATTCTTTTCTTATTTTAAGCCTCTTACTTTTATTGGATAAATGTGAAAACATTTTGAAAAAATGTATAATAATATCTTAGTTAGTTATATTCCTTCCCACCAATACAATATTGAGGCACTAACTACCATTTAAAATAATAATATCATATTATTAGTGTGCAACGTAAGATTTCAAAGAAACCAATTTATTGCGTATCAGGTAAGACATAGAACACAGCATCCGCATTAAAGGTAAATTAATAACTAATTTAAAAATATTAATAAATATGAAAATTTCATATTCTTTATTTACCTAGGATGTTACAGTAATGGAGTATGTTGAACACTTGTTATTATTGTTGGGGTTAAATTATAATTTATTGGATACTTTGACCTAACCTCTTGGATTTTAGTAATCATATAGAGGAATAAGGAAATAATTGTGGGCCTTATGATTTATGAAATTTGGTTCAAAAAAATCATTTTGAACATTCATTTACTAGTGTATGGGATGAAGTAAAAATATATCAAAACACAACAAAATGATGTGATTGTGATTAATACAGGTGATGAAATAAAGTATGATTTCTTTATCTTGATAGTAAATTAATCCAACCTCTACAAATAAAGTACCCAAAAATGTTTAATTATAATACCTTATATTTTGTTGAACAAATGGTATTTTAAATCATCATAGATTTATGGATTTGAGGCCCTCAATTTCAGATTTAGTGTTCACATGTTTGTGATTGATTACCTCAATCACTCCCTATAAATATTTATGTTATTCCTCCCATTATGTGTATCCGATTTCCACCAATTTTCTCTAATTAGAAATGATAATTTGGTGGGGATTTTTCATTTCCCTCTCCCTCTTATTATGATTAAAAAAATTTAACCCTATTTCCGATGTGGGTCTTCCACAATGGTTTTTTCTATTTTAAGCCTTTTATTTTTGAAGAACATTCTCAAATTTAAAGGAATATATCTATTGAAGGATGGTAAAATGTAACAGCCCAATATTTCATTTTACATTATCTCTTTAATGTAATTTAATAGCTTATATTTCACACAACACCGACTTCGCTTGGGTTATATGCAAGATTGTGTTTCTATGAAACAACAAATTAATATTATAATTATTTATACAATATATTTATTTATCAATTAAATATTTTAATATTAATAGTTACAAATAAATTTTATATCTTATTTATAAAGTTTTCACATGCATAAACCATAATTATAATGAAATTTATAAGTTTTGTTAAAATAGTTGTATATTTAGAAAAAAAATTCTTAAAAGAACTACTTTTTATGTCATTTTGTGAACAATAATAAAATTATTTTTAGACACTCATAAAATTGAATTTGGTAAAATAGACTTCATTTTTTGAATTCTGGATATAAATATTAGTCTAGGGTGAATTTTGTATATTTTTATAAAAACATTCAATTTTTGTTAAATAGAAAAAAATACTGAAAAGTACATTTAACCGACTTTTTCATTTAAATAATTATTTTAATTAAAATTTATATTAACTTAAAAATAGTCACATAATATATATATTAGCCCAATTTAAATCATTTTAGTCCTTTTATAATAGAATTAAATATAAAAAATCATTTAACCTTTTTATCATCTTTCTACAGTCCTTCTATGCACATCTACCCACCTTCTAGGAACATTTCTAAATTATCACAAAACATAATTTTACAGCTTCTTTGAAATGATTTTGGAAAATATAAAATACATGGTTGCCATTAGAATATAAAATGTCGTTCAATATGATCAAAATATTTTTTGGTGAATAGTAATTTTTTAATTTTCTTTACCATGGTTAAAAGTAAATTGGGTAATTATAGGTAAAAAAATATTACAACAATATAAAATTACACTAACACATGTCATAAATCTATTTTAAAAATGTTTTTTGACAAAAATAATCTTTAGTAAAAAAATATGATTCTTTTTTATCCACTTTTCTAAGATTAGTACATTTATTACATTTTATTTAAAGACAAGTTAAAATTGCAAAATTCAAATATTAATAACTACATAATTTTTAATATAGGGATATAAATAAGGTAAATTAGACTATAAATATTTATTATAAAGTTATAACTATTTCCTATATCATGGTATTTTATTTTTATTTTTTAGACATTAAATAATTAAATTTCATTTTGACACAATAATGATGGAGTATATTCCTTATTAATGAAAGAATAAAATAAATGTTATTATAAATATTAAAATTAATATTATTTTAGGGCTTTGATGCCATCAAATAATTTTCTGGACGACATTTACATGTGTGGTTTGATTTTATTCCTTTTTTTCGAAAGAATAAAGTTTTTATGGCTTTATCAAAAATGAATTACTAAATAGTGTCGAAATTGACATAAACGAGTTTTTAAAAACAATACTATTTTATTAAATGATATAATTATCCTAAAAATAAATAGTTCATCCAAATAACATGTATAGTGATAAAAATATTATAACTCATTCAATTTATGTTCTCTTGGAATTTTATTGAAAATGTATTATCCACATATTATAAAAATACAAGAGGACGTTGTTACAGTTAACTTATTTCACAAAGGATGAAATCTAAACGATAAGTTTAATTTTATGACCTAAACTTGTCTAAAACCTATTGGTTGATAGGATTTAGACCCATAATCATCATGGCCTCTACATAAATCAATTTGGAGCTATTATAATATAAAAATAAGTTTATAATAAATTAATATTTCTTTATTTCCCTAAAGTGCCCCTCACCACTCTTATAAAAGGGAACATCCCTTTATTTTTAATTCACACATACAAAGTCATTTTTATCATCCAAAACCTACCCCAATATCCTCCCAAGTACCATAAATTAAACATTGAGGCCTTAAATTTAATATAAAACCATCCAAAGGATCCCTTTTGTTCAAATAAATAGGAATCACCTGAAGAAGAGGTAATTATTTTAGCACCTCTTTCAATGCTCTTTTCTCTTATGATTCCTATTTTTTTACGATACTAAAATTAAAAATCCATAACCATATACAACATGAGATGTAATTATATATATTTTACAACCATATTCAATATTCTATCAATACTATGAATGATAATGTCACCATGCATGCATACGTACGGATTACCATCTCCACGTCGTCGTGTACTTTGTTATCCAACACTAAATTATCTGGATATGTATAATAATGAGTATAATTTATGTAAATAATAAATGAAAATGGTAATTATTATATATATATATATATATAATATATTATAAAATTAAATACCACATCACAATCAATAGAATTATATTTTCGCTCGAACGTACGTACGACATATCGTCTCCATGACGCGATGATATTAATCTTCAATTATCACCATTCAAGATTTTTTATTAAAATATATATATAGATTAAGTATGAGATATATGAAATAATATTTGTTCTGGGATAATATATTTTTATTTAGATAAATATATTTTGTTTACTTACTTTATTACTATACGAGTTGAAAACGGAAATAACATTCATGCGTACATACGGACTACCATCTCCCTGAACTGTGTTTCCATTTCATATATAAATATCTATTATACATATTAATAAGAAAAATATATAAGATATATAAATCATTTTTTATATTTTAGAAGTATTTAAATCATGATATGAGTGATACGATCAAGAATAACAAGTTAAAATATGTATGATAAAGAAAGTGATTATTACCTGAAATATTACTTTAACATTGAAATTATTATTTAATATCGAGTATAAAGTCATAAATGAATAATTTATGATTTATTATGTAATAATATGGTTATATTATAATTTAATAACATACTATGGTGATTATACAAGAACATAAATGTACCCTCAACTAAAGGAAAATATAAGGTAAGGGTTAATTCCTTAGTCTCGTTATTATCTGAGATTGTTGATGTGTACGTATTTTCTGGGACATATTTATCATACAATTCGATGTGTCATGAAAATGTGTTCAAAAGAAATATTTTAAGGTTATAGGTAATATACTCTTTAACTAGATCCTCATTTTATATGTTTTATATATTTATTTTTCAAAATCTATTTAATTAATGTGTATGTTTTTAAAACGGATTTAGGGATATATTTATATGGACATGATTGTTTTAAAAAGTTAATTCCATTCAAAATTTCCAAATTTATATGGGACACATTGATACAAAAATATATTTTAAATGAATTCATTTAAAAATTGAGTGACTTTAAAATGTTTCCAAGAAAAATGAAAATTTCTCTCAAAGGGTTTTACAGATCATTTTCAACTATGTCAACATCTGTTATTGGTATTATTCATGATTCAGGTTGATTTATTATAATACAATCATCCATATTGTATTTAATGATTTATGATATGTTTGACTATGGATGTGTTATTTCTATACCATTCATGGTTTATGGTTGAAGTATTTATTTTTTGTATGCATGTTTTAATACAAATGTCTATATTATGTTTCACCCTTTTCATGTGAGGAATGCATTGGATGTAGTATGTGATGGGCAGGACCCGCTATTGCCCCTCGGTGCATCGGTAGGTCACATGAGACAAACTAGTGTCTTGGAACAAGTCCTTGACCAAAACATTGTGAATGGTCTTGGCACAAGGCCTTAACGTATAAGTTATTATGTATGGCATTATGAATTCCTGTGTTATGAAATTAGTTATTATATGTGATTATTCAATTAGTATTATTTCCATGGGCATGCTTATATGGTAATGTTTGAATTATTTTGTCCATATAATTTTCAAGATTATGTTTAAAAATGTTTTTATTTTAATTATACATATTGCCTAAAAATTTTATAGCTTCCCCTGAATTATTTTACCTTTAATATGCATCTAAGCTCACCCCTTTTCTTAGATTTTATTTTCCCAAGATTCTAAGAAGTGTATTATGATAGATATCTAAGGGTAAGAAAGGGGAATAATGGAATTATCAAAGGATTGTTTATGTTTTGTTTTATGTTATAATGTTTTATTTATATTACATGTATGTAATCTATTTTTCAAGATGGATAAACTGATCAGTCCCTCGGGACATGATTCCCTGTAATCATGCCAATGTATAAAAATAATGCATTGGATCTAAGTAACTGGGTTCGGCGCATTACAGTTGGTATCTGAGGAAGTTTATCAATAACAGTGGAAAGTAGATTTAGAAATACTCTTATTAGGTTACATTACCCTATGATAGACATTGAGGATTAGTATAGAAGAACATCCTAGAATTTTGGTAATGTTGAGATTATATGGGTCTTCCAAGAAATACACCTCTTTCTGGATACTACAAGTGGGTGTGTTTTTTGCATGGATGTACATAGGCATGAAAACTATAATATGGTTTTTCAGGCATTACTTGGGATAACCTGGTATATGAGAATGAGCCTTCCTGCACACCTTGTTTGACACTCACAAAGGACATTCATAGGATAATTCACAATTTCATTAAAAACAATAATGAAGTATTTATGATTTAATATTTCTCCAAAGAATCCATTATTATGATTATGATATTAGATATTCATAAAATTTTCAACTTTTGTTATGTATTTCACTAGTTAAGAAACATTAGTTATGATTCATAACCAAATATAGTGAATGACATAGTTTAGAACTGGAACATAGTAAGAGGAATTACTACCCAAACAAATGCACATGTTACAAAGTGAAATAAGGATCCTATCTTTAATGTCCTTAATCCAAAATTTCTATGGTAAATTACCTACCATGAATTCTCATCATATGAAGAAATAATATCATTTGTAAATAAGATAAGTAAAGAATTCTCTAGGTCATGTGGATTTGAAGGGAAGATAGAGAAGACGAGGATGGCCAAGAGAGAGAGATGGATAATGGTAGAAGGGATAATAGGATTTTCCCATATGTGATATCTAGGGAAAGAAACACCCTGGGAAGTGCATAAAAGGACTGGGTGATTTTTATAAGTGTGAAAAAAGTGCCATCAGGGAATATAATGCAATGGGATGAAAGGAAATACTAATATTCAGTGTTTCAATTGAAGTGAAATGGGGCATTACACAAAATAATTTCCTAAGAATCAAGGTATTATAGCTCATAATAATAAAAGGGATAAATATAAAGAATAAGTAGTTATTATATTAGATGTGGAATAGTTAATGTATTTGTTTTTCTGGATTGACCAATTATATAATTTTAGTGTTGTATCAATGATGTTCTCAGTATAAGAATTATGGATATAAATAAGGATTTTGATATATTACTATTTCATTGAGGATTTCAGATTGTTTGGTACTGAGAAATGTGACTCAATTTCAAGTTATTCTTTTTGGAAAATAAATTTTTGAGGAAATGATAAAATTTAATGTGGTCCTAATACAGATGTAGTGACTTTGGAAAAATAGATGATTGATCTTGATAAATTATATTGCTTATTCTTGACTACCTTAGAAATAATTAACATTTTTTATTCCATCATCATTTGAGATTACAACATTTTTTTATTTAAGGATTATATCCAGTATTTTATAAGGAATAAGGGAGCTTCAATGTATTCATTATGGTTTTATGGCAATTTAGTGTGTTTCCATGTTTTAAGGGAATATATGATGAAGTTACTCACTTTTTGTTATGTGAAAAAAAGAGATATCTGTTATGTTTACCTTCCATATAATTTTTGGGACAATGATTTTAGAGATAAGTATTTAGGATAAGTCTAATGGTTGTAATGGTTTAAGTTGAACACATGCTATTATTGTTGGGGTTAAAGTATATTTTATTGGATGATTTTACCCAACCTATTGGACTTCAGCATACATATAGAGGATTAATGAAATACTTACACGCTTTATGATTTATAAAATGTTCTTAAAAAAATTATTCTGAAAATTCACTTACTATTGTAAGGGATGATGTGAAAATAGATCGAAACACAACCAAATGATGAGATTATGATTATGAAATGTAATAAAATCAAGTATGTTATCTTGAGTTCTAATCTGGATAATTAATTAATCTATCCTCTTCAAAAAAATATATCTAAAAAATGTTTTATACTACTACATTATGTTTCCTTGGACCAATAATATTTTATATCATCATAGACTTATGGATCTAAGGCCACCAATTTTCCATTTATTTTCTCCATGTTTGTGATTGATGACCTTAATCTGTCTCTATAAATATTTAGGTTTTTTCTCAAATTATGTTTCTCTAATTTCCACAAATTTTCTTATATTAGAAATCCTAATTTTGTGGTGACTTTTTCATTTCTGTATCCCTTTTATTAAGAGTAAATTTTATTAACCCTATTTCTGATGTGGGTTTTCCACAATGGTATTTTCTATTTTCAACGTTTTATTTATGAAGAACAATTTCAAATTTAAAAGACTAAATTTTTTGAAGGATGGGAGAATGTAACACCCCAATATTTCAAAGTACTTTATCTCTTTAATGTAATTTAATAGCATACATTGAACACTACAATGACTTGGTCTGTGTTATACGCAAGATTGAATTTATGTGAAACAACACATTAGTATTATAAATATTAAAATGACATATTTATTTAACAATTATATATTGTAATATGAATAGTAAATAATAAATTTCAAATGTTATGTAGTGTTTTTCACAGAAATAAAACATATTTATAATGAAGTGTATATTTTTTTCTAAAATAGATATATATTTAGAAGAAACTATTTTTTTAAAAGAACTACTTTCTATATCATTTGGTGTAGAATAATAAAATTAATTTTAGAAACTGCTAAATATTTAACTTGGTAAAATAAAATTTATTTTTGAATTTGGAATATCAAAATGAGGTTAAGGTGATTTTTTTTCATTTTTCTGACAACATTAAATTTTTGATGAATAGTGAAAATACTCTATAGTACATAAAAACTAAACATTTCATTTAAATAATTATTTTTAATTAAAATTTATATTAAAGTTAAAATAGACACATAATACATATAATAGCCCAATTTAAGTCATTTTAGTCATTTTATAATAGAAATAGATATAAAATTTCATTGAAACATGTAAACATTGTTCTACCCACCTTCTAGGAACATTTGTAAATTAGCACAAAATGTAATTTTAACGCTTCATTGAAATGAATTTCAGAAATACTACATACATGGAATTCATCAGTATGTAAAATGTTGTTCAGTAGGATCAAAACAATTTTTGTGAATAGTAACTATAGAATTTTATTTACCACATTTAAAAGAAAAATAATATAATTAATTGTAAAGATAATATTATTGTTGGGATCCTTATGAATTAATCATGTTTTAATGATCACAAATCTTATTCAGTATTTAAACAATGTTAACTCTATGTAATCTATCTCACATCAAATGAAAAATTGTTTAGTAAAAGCTATCCAAAGCTCTTAAGTGCTATACACTCAGTTTGGTTACTATACACTATCTTTTGATTCACTTCATAATGATTTTTCTCACAAATGATTAAGTTTAATTCATTCCTTAAATATCACTGCTTAAGTCTGAATACATATATTTCCCTTAGTCTTAGACACAGAGACCACGAGACACCATGACCATGAGACACCATGACCATGAGACGCCGTGACAATGAGACACTGTGACCATTAGACACCGTGACCATGAGACACTATGACATCAAGAAACCTTGAATAAGGCACTATGAACTAGACACCGTGACATCCAGACACCATGACATCAAGACACTATGAACAACGCACCATGAACAAGACATCGGGACATCTAGACAATGGGACATCAACGCACTATGAACAAGACACTCTGAACTAGACACCATGAACCAGACACCGTGATATCAAGACAACATGACATCGTGACTCTATGAACCAGACTCCGTTTGAAGGAGACACCATTTTCATGATATACTGTGACACCATTTCTTAATATGTTTTTTTGTATTTCAATTTAATCTCTAATGATCATATTTTAATATTTTAATATAGTGAAAAAATTAATATTGCTTTTTTAGACAGTACGAGGTACGAGGAGCAGAATACATGCAACCTGTAGGCTCAAACACATGCACTCCAAGATAAAATATTAATACGGCCCAGGAAAAATAAGTGTGTGGCGTGATACTAAAAAGAAACAAACTAGTGACCGTGAGCACTACAACTAAGAATGAAATTATATAATTCTTGATGAAACAAATTCCTTATACAACTCAATGCAGCTGAAGAATACATGAAGCCTACTGAAATCAAGAGAACATCATCACACTATCAAACATCACGAAGAATAGAAGTCATATCTATCTAACTTACGACACTCCTTTTTCCATATGAGGACTTGAGTTTTACATCCTCTTCATCTCAAGAAGTCTAGAGCTACAATGATTAACACCCACAACCCTTTTAAACCTACCTCAATATTTCTGATATGTTATTTGTAACATTATTAACATTCGACCAGTGTGTGTATCTGTATAACAACACACTTTTTCTCATTTATTAATCTGAAGGATTCAAGATATCCTTACTCAAACATCTTTTTACACTTCTGTGTACCATCGTATAATTATGGTAGAGGTCCCTATGTGGCCTGGTTGTTTTTACCCACGAAAAACTATGGAAGAGGTCCCTGTGTGACATGGACAATCTTATGTGCTATTGTTAACCCCGATCTAGGGTGTGGATCAAGTTTATTTATAAAAAATTCTTGGTGGCAGGTGATCACCAAGTGGAGTTGTTTAGGTCTTGTTTTGAGACTAAACCACTTGTTTCATATCCGCTGTGCTGCTTAATTTAGTCTTCTCCATTTTACTGTTTTACTATATAATTCAGATATCACTAAATTAACATTGATGGTTACTCTTAGAAGGAATTTATACATGACTTATCTTAGTATAATAGCTTTAAAAGTAATATTAATAACTTTCATTAATATTGCTGATAACTAATCAATCTTTTAAAAAGTTATTTAAACAGTCAAACTCTTATAACAGTATATCCTCGATTAACTGGGATGTTTTTAATCTTTTGGGGAACCCTATTAGAAATATTTTTTAACCAGAAATTTTTATAGATACTCAATTCACCCCCTATTGAGTAATCTACTCCAACCAAAATTTGGTATTATAGGGTGTTTATTAAGACTTTGTTTAACTTTATTAAAATGTGATTGTAGTTTTACTTTGAAAATCTATAAATTTTTGTTAATTATAAATTTTTATCACTTTAAAAGTATTTTTGTATTATGGATAATATATTGGAATGTGCTACAACCAACAAACCACCATTCTTTAATGTAACCAACTATGCTCAATGGAAAATTAAAATGTAAATGCATTTAGAGATTATGGGTTTTGAAATTTGGTCTTCCGTTATAGAGGAATATAAGATTCCCACTTCTCATGGAATCACATTGGATGAACCTTTAAAAACTTCTTACAAAAACAATTTCAAAGCTATGAATGATTTATAATGCTCCTTATAAGATGAGGAATTCAATAGAAGTTTTCCTTATAAAACTGCCCATGAAATTTGGGATACCCTGTTTGTCTCACGTGAAGGAAAATCTAGTGTAAACTAAACGAGACTTAAAACATATACCATTAAATATGATAACTTTAAAATGAAACCTAATGAACCTATCTCTGACATGAATCTTAGGTTCAATCAGATTATCAACACAATGATTTCTCTCAGGAGAGAAGTCACTCCCAAGGAAAAGATAATGAGAATTCTCAGATGTATGCCTGACAGATGGAGAGGAACCTCTATCTCTGTTAGAGAATCATGTGATATAAGAAAGATACCTGTAAAATAACTCATTGGGAAACTAATTACTTATGAATAGGAAATTAAAGTCAACAAGGAATAGGAGGATGCACCAAAGAGGAAATTTGTTTCATTCAAGACCACCACATATAAACAAAAAGTCATAGGGAAATTGGAAGCTTCTATAAAAAGTTCTAGTAGTGAACAACAATCACCTGATAGTGATGAGGAGATGGATCGATTAGGTAGAAGATTCAAGAAATTTTACAAGAAGAATAACATTTTTCGAAAGCCTAACTTCATTGGAAAATATTACCAAAAAGGAAGTTGGAAGAAGTATTGGAAAATAAGTGACAAGACTGACGAGATTGTCTGCTAGGAATGTAAGCGCAAAGGACCTATCAAGGCTGACTTTCCAAAGCTCAAGTAGAAAAATAGATATGAGGACAAGGAAAGGAAGTATAAAAAGGTAATTAAATCAACCTAGAGTTATTCTGAGGATAGGTCAAGTGACTCAAAAACATAACATGATGAACAAGCACATATATGTTTTATGAAAAACACATCTGAGGTAACAGTGGACTCTCCTGTACATAATTAATACTATTCTGGAGATGGGAGTGACTCTAAAACTATGTCTAATGATTAAATGTTTGAATACTGTAACATTCTTGAAAAAAACATGCAATGAACTAAAAGAAAAATTTAAATCATCGAAGAAAGAGTATTCTCTCACTGTGAATGTTAAATATGAACTCACAACTGAAAAAGAGAAAAATTCTCAACTATTAAAAGAGAACAACGAATTAAAAATATATAATGAGAAATTGAAGAATGACCTATAAAAATTTACCAGTGGGAAAAATACCCTTACCCAAATTATAGGCAATCAAATTTCCCCTAAATACAACACTGGAATTGGTTATCGACCTGAAAAAAGAAATCATGGTAGAACAAATTTTGTTTCTAAATCTAATACATATAGTTTTACTCCCAGTTATAGACAGAAATCAACTAATTCAATTTATGATACACCTTCTACTATTTCATGTTTTTCTGGACCATATAGATTTTATTTTTCAAACAGTTTACTTAATGAATATAGAAAACCTATATGGAAGATATGGGTTCCTAAAGAACTTATTACTAATATTACTGGACCCAAACAAGTTTTTGTACCAAAATTTATTTTTTCTTAATCATTTTTTAGGAAATATTATTAAATAGTTCCTTTAAATGTTTATGATACTTGGATAGTGAATTTTTAAGACAAGTGATAGGAGACTACTCATGCTTCATAAACCTAATAAAAATAGAAGGAGGATATGTCCAATTTGGTGGTAATGCCAAATGAAAGATCATTGGCCTCAACCAAATTGGTAACTCTAACTCAGTTTTAATTTATAAAGTTCTATTTTTTGATTGATTAAAATATAATATGCTAGTATCTCATTATTATGTGATGATGGATTTCATGTTAGATTTTAAAATGATGCTTTCAATGTCCTTAATTCTAAATATGAATTAGTATTTTCTTCATTAATAAATGAAAATGATTACTCTATTAACATATATTACTTAACATCTGAAAATTATTCGTTCTTAAGTGTATATCATAAAGGGTCTTGGATCTAGTATAAGAGACTAGGACACTATAATATTCACTCCCTTAGAAAGCTAACTAGAAAAATCTTAGTTAATGACTTACCCAAACATGAGTGTCTAAATGAAAAATTGTGTAATCCCTTTTAAAAGGGAAAAAACACAAAATTTTCCATCAAACCAAAGAATGAAGTGTCAACTTCTCAACCTCTCGAACTAGATCACATGGATTTGTAGGGACCATCTAGAGTTTATATTTTAATTGGGAAGTAATATGTTTTTGATCTTGTAAATTACTTTTCTAGATATACATGGACCTTATTTATGGATCACAAAAGTGAATCATGCTCTTATTTTAATAGATATTCCAATTCTGTGGAAAATTTTAGTGGACTTAGAAATAAATCCTTAAGAAGTGATCATGGTTGTGAGTTTGAAAATCAAGATTTTGAGTCCTTTTTCTCCCAAAATAGTTATAGTCACAATTTTTTCCCCTACAACACCTCAACAATGTGGAGTTGTAGAAAGAAAAAAATAGAACCCTGTATGATATTTCTAGAACTATGATTAGTGAATATGACCTACATATTTATTTTTGGGATGAAGCTATCAATATAGCATGTTACATAATCAATAGAGTATTGATCAGACCTATTCTTAAGAGGAATCTTTATTATGGATCAATCGAAAACCCAAGGTTAACTACTTCAAAGTTTTTTGTTGAAAAATCAATATTCTTAATACTAAAGATAATCATGATGGATTTTCATCCAAGAGTGTCAAAGGTATATTTTTAGGATATTCCATGCCTAGTAAATGCTATTGGGTGTTCAATAAAAGAACCAAATGTGTGGAAGAATCTATCCATGTCAAATTTGATGAGGTAGATCCACATGATCCTATAACAATTTTAGAGAATCTGGAAGATGATGTATCAAATATGAAAATTAATTCAATGTACTCAAACCATTATGTGATAGAATCTATGAAAACTTCCAGTGCTGAAAATTCCTCACACTCATATCAAAATGAACAAGAACATGTTGATGAACCTAAAATCACTAGTCCCTTCTTTTATAGAGCTGTTAGTACTCTTAAAAACAATCATTTAGATGTTTTTGTAGGAGACCTAGACAAAGGAACTCAAACTAAATCTTATATTAGAAATCAGGTTGAACATCTAGACTATTTTTTACAAATATAACATAAAAACATTAATAATTCTATCAATGATTAATTTTGGGTGATGGATATGTAAGAAGAACTTAATCAAGTTGAAAGGGACAATGTTTGGAAACTTGTTGAAAGACCTAAGGACATATTCACCATAAGCACTAAATGGGTGTTTGGAAATAAGGTAGATGAAGCTGGTAACATAGTTAGAAACAAGGATAGGTTGGTTGCATAAGGCTATATTCAAGAAGAAGGAATTGACTATGAGGAGACCTTTGCATCAGTAGCTAGACATGAAGCCATCAGAATCTTTCTTGCTTATGTTGGACATCTAAATTTCAAACTATATCAAATGGATGTTAAGAGTGTATTCATAATGGGTATATAAATGAGGATGCCTTTGTTGAGCAACCCTCTGGTTTTATAAACCACCATTTTCCAAATTATATTTTTAAATTATCAAAAACCTTATATGGTTTAAGATAAGCTCCAAGATCTTGGTATGTTTGGTTGAGTACTTTTCTTATTTCTAATGGTTTTAAAAAAGGAATAGCTGATCTGAACCTATTTATAAAAAAATCATTATGATGTTTTAGTTGTCCAAATCAATGTAGGCGACATTATCTTTGGATCTTCAATAAATTATTTATGTATTTATTTTTCTAAAATTATGAAAAAAAATATGAAATGAGTTTAATGGGTGAACTAAAATTCATTCTCGGATTTCAAATCTTTCAAAATAATGAAGGTATTATTTTAACTCAATGAAAATATACAAGATATATTCAAAAATATTTTTGATTGGATAAAAATAATAGTAGTAACACTCCCATGAGTACCATTTGTATGTTAGATCTTGATGAAGATAGAAAATATATTGATCAAACCACTAATAGAGTAATGATTGGAAGTTTACTCTACTTAACTGCTTGTCGACCTGACATTTTGTTTAGTGTGTGTATGTGTGCTTGTTTTCAAGAAAATCCTATGGAATCTCATTTAAATTATATAAACAGAATTTTCAAATACCTCAAGCATACACCCAATCTAGGACTGTTCTATCCTAGAGGATAATCATTTGAATTACTTAGTTATTATAATACGGAATTCAGTGGCTGTAAGTTTGATAGAAAAAAGAACCTATAGAACATGTCACTTTTTAGGCAAGTCACCAGTATCATGATTTAGTAAGAAACACTTTTTTTTGCTTTATCTATTAAAAAAGATGAATATATAGTTTCTAGCTGTTGTTTTGCACAAATCATGAGGCCGAAACCAACATTAATAGATTATGGATAGCAATTCAAGAATGTACCTATAAAATTGTTACAACACAAGTGCTATTAACATTTCAAAAAATCTTGTTTCACCTTCTAGGATAAAGTATATTGATGTGAGAAATCACTTTTTGAGAGATCATTATAAAAAAGGTGATATCACTTTGGAATTCATTGGTACTGAGTATCTTCTTTCTGATATATATGCCAAACCATTAAATTCTAAAAGAATAGAATACATCATAATTGAATTAGGCAAGATAAATCTTAAGTAATTGTCTTACTGTTTTATATCTTTCTGTTTCATGTTTACTGTATCACTATAAATTTCATGTTTACTATCTCACCATAAATTTCATTTTTACAGTCTCACTATAAATTTCTTATGTACTATCTCACCATAAGTTCATTTTTATTATCTCACCGTAATGTTCAATCCTTGTCTCCCCATAAAACCCAGTCATTGTCTCACTATAATAGTCATTCACTATCTCACCGTAAAGACCAGATATGATCTCACCATAACGATTCTTTATGATTGTTATTTACGAATTAAATACCATTTCACAGTAATTATTCATTTCACCTTTTTATTTTTTGGTTCTTTTACTTTTGCATCATTTGGTATTCCTAAATGATAAAAAAAAAAAGGAAGTTTCACTTGTCTATCACTAGAGCTTTCTTCAATTCACTCGATTTGTAACCCTTATTCAACCATTAAATCCTTCTCTCTCTCGAACCTTCTATGGATTCCCAGGATGAAATGACCTTCATCTTCCACTTCTTGAGAAATGTAGCTCCAGGAAGAAGAAAATCGCACCCAAGATGGCACCCAAAGGTCCTCTAAATACAAATATAGTGAACCGAGTAGTAGTACTTGAGAAAGAAGTATGCCCTAAGTGTCTTTTGTCTAGTCTGTCTCTCATTTTGAAATTTTTAAAAGAGTAAGGCTGGTTATAATGGTTTTCAAAGGAAGATACACCTTTCTACCCTATGTCCGTGGATCAATTTTATCCGAATGTTCAATTATCCATTGATTCTGAAGATGGTTATGCAATGGGAAGCTGGATAAATGGCTAGAAATTCTCATTATCGTCGAGGTTATGGTTTTCATTCCTTAGGATACCTTATGATGGAATATGTGAGGACTATTAGAGAGGACCTCCACCTTCTAGTAAATTCTTTGTTTTGGAAGATGCTTTGAAAAGCTTAACTGGAAATGGAACCAAGAGGATGTCCTTTGCTACTGAACTGGAAGGAGAATAAAGACATCTATTTATGTTTATAAAAAACATGATTAGCCCCAAAAAGGTTATTTTGTTGTACTAAAACACCAGGATGTGTTTTTGATTCATCTTATAAAAAATGGCACAAGATCAAATTTGTTTGTATATCATACACCATATGTGTGAGCGGATTAAAACCTCATCGAAGTCAACCTTCTTGTTTTATTCTCAACTTATCTCAGCCATGATTAATGAAAAGGGTATAGTTGGACCTAATGAAAAATTTATCAATGATTGTGAGTATTAAAATTCAAAAGTTATTATACAAAAGATGAAAATCAATTGAAATCCTTAGAAAAAGGCATGGTTAGAATATAATGAAAGGATTTAAGAAAATTTCAATCTAGTGGAACATCTCTCAAGACCAAAAGATATTTTTGATTCTGGTTTGGAACCAGATGAGGTTGTTGATTATTCTGAAGAATAAGAAGAAGAGGCTATTGTCCCTCCGAGGGAACCTATTTTTGATAAAGAAGATAGTACTCATGTTCCTCACATAGTAAGTGAAAAATAAGTCCCATCTTCTAAAGATGTTGTTAATCTGGAAGATCAACATGAGGTTGAAATATAATCTGTTATCAACGAAGCTGAAAAGAATTCTATGGAAGAACCTGTAGAAGAAAAATTACTTACTATGAAATAAGTAGACATTGAATAACTCCCTGTGGAACAATCTATTCCAGAAGTCATTCCTTTTGCTGAGGAAAGGCTGGAGCTATCTTTTCAGTTGACTAGATAGGAAATGTGAGAGGATCTAAGTGATGAATTCCTGGAATTATATGAAGACCCTAAGTCTCTCAGTCCTAAGAAGGATCTAACTATTGAGGGGTAGAAAACGCCAAATCTGGAATCTTTTTAAGCACAAAACCCGATTGATTCAAGAACTGTAGACACTTAGTATAAGTTCCCCAGTTTTTATGATGTAGATAAGTCCTAGGAAGTCTCAGTAAAAGCCCTTGACGTTTCTACTATGTTCCAATTGATGTATGTCTCTAATATTTCCCCTAAATGGATCCTGAGCTCGTATTAGTTCCTATCGTTGAACCTTCAACAGAACTACCATCCTCAGTGAGTAAAGATAATCTGAAAAATTTTGAGCTACACTTTTGTCTAGAGTTGAAAAACTTCTGAATTACTATACTAATATTGTAACACAACTAAGAGAGAAATATTCCACACTATTGTTGGAAAATTTTATTTGGCAGATCCAACCCAAAATGCTTCATGAGATTTAGGAAGTTGGAGTTGAAAATAGACTGCTTAGTGATGAAGTAAAGACACTAAGAGGAATGATTCAAGATATGCAGAAAGTGATGAATTTGAAATTAGAGATTTCTTCTCATCCTATTGAGCCTGTTCTTCCTCAAGCCCCATAGAATGTTGTCTCTCAGATTGAACCCTATTTAGCTTCCTTAGCTAAAACATTCACTGAAAGAAACAAATAGATGGTGAATGAAATGTGAGATATTTTTGGTAATCATAACAAGAACACTAATGAGTATACATGGTTCCTAAAAAAATTATAAAACAACTGAAATATCTTACCTCAGTTGTCAATGTTTCTATGAAATGTATAAAATCATCTCAACCTTCCTTAGATAGTGACCTACTCTGAATTGTGGTCAAAGAAGAACTACAGACTATGCTTAGTGATTTCAATAAAGATTCTCTATATGAAATTATCAAGAACACTGAAAAACATCTTGCTCTTTCCTAAATCCATTCAAAAATTACTAATGATTCTTAGCAAGAAATTTCCTAGAATGTGGATTTCTACATCAACCGAATCTTCTCAGAGACTGACATGACCTATCATTTTAAATATCTTGTAGAAAATATGAGGATTCCTCCAATTACTCTAGCATTCAAGACTAAAGTCCAAAATATCACAGAGATCACTTTTTTGTTGGACATGTTTATGGAAAACTAGGATGTCTTCAAGAAATCTATGCAGTATGGTGGAGTGATCATTGCCAATTTTATTGAGCTTGTGAGACCCTATCTTCATATACATAGTATTTCCATTGTTTCTCCTACAATGAAACCCCTGTCACCCTGGTTGCCTACATTCACCTCTGCCCTAGACTCCACTTCTATGTCTATAAGTCAGGCACCGAGTCGGATCAGGTATGTGATCCTTGATCAACAACTGCCTCAATATTCTACTGTACCAACTCTGGCTCCCTCTTTCTATGAAGGCCTTCCTCTAACTTTTCTATCAACCAGCTCACTCCCTTCTTCTAGTTCAACTTCTGCTCCTATGGATTCCTCTTCTTCTGCTACAGCTAAAGGAAATGAGAAGATAGATAGTGAAGAAGGAAAATGATTACTCTATTTTGATGGTAATCTTGATACATTTGTTTTAATTTTTTTAATGCCCCTATTTCTTTTCTCTAATACAGTATTCACTTTTCTTGCCTCTCTTGTCTTTCTTTTTCCTGCTACTTTTTTATTATCCTAATAGGGGGAGAAATACATGGGAAACAAATATGAAATATATATGAACAATATAATGGATAAATATAGGAAATATATAGGATAAATATAGGATAAGAGAAAACTCACTCTACATATTCACATTCGAACTAAGTTGTTAAAACACATATACTCTCTAAATTTACATGGTTTTTTGTCATCAAAATGGGAGAGATTGTTGGGATCCTCATGTATTAATCATGTTTTAATGATTAGAAATCATATTCAGTCTATAAATAATGTTAAATCTATGTAATCTATCACACATAAAATGTACAGTTGTTTAGTAAAAGCTATCCAATTCTCTTAAGTGTTATACACTCAGTTTGGATGCTATACAATATCATTTGATTCACATTATAATAATTTTTCTGAAAAATTATTAAGTTTAATTTATTCCACAAATATCACTACTTAAGTCTGAATATAGATATTTTCCTATGTTTGAGACACTGTGACCATGAGACACCATGACCATGAGACATTCTGATAATGAGACACGGTGACCATGAGACACGGTGACCATTAGACATCATGACCATGAAACACCGTGACCATGAGACACTGGGACATCAAGACATTGTGAACAAGGCACCGTAGACCAGACACTATGACATCCAGACACTGTGACATAGAGACACCATGAACAAGGCACCGTGAACCAGACATCGTGACATCGAATCACCATGACATCAAGACACCATGAATATGACACCGTGAACCAGACACTATGTGAAGGAGACTCCATTTTCATGACATACTATGACACCATTTCTTAATATGTTTTTTTATCTTTCAATTGAATATATAATGGTCATATTTGATGATTTTAACGCACTAACATAATTTATATTTCTTTTGTAGACAGTACAAGGTACGAGGTGCATAATACATGAAACCTATAAGCTCAAACACGTGCACTCCTAGATAAAAGAGTAATGAGGCCCAGAAAAAATAAGTGTGTGAGACTATACTAAAAAGAAAAACAAGCTGGTGGATGTGAGAACAACAACGAAGAATACACTTAGAGAAATATTGAAGAAACAATTGCCTCAAGAAACTCGACACTACTGAAGAACACATGAATCATACTAGAATCCCAAGAACATCTTCACACTGTCAAACCTCACAAAGAAAACAAGCCGTATCTGTCTAACCTGCGACACTCTATTTTCCATATGAGGACTTGAGTTCTACATCTAATTTATCTCAAGTAGTCCATAGCTACAAAGACTAACACTTAGAGCACTTCTAAACCTATCTCAATATTTCTTCTTTGTTGTGTGTAATTTTATTAAATTTCTAGCAATGTGTGTATCTTTACAACAACACACTTTGTCTACTACATTAAACTGAAGGATACAAGAAATCCTTACTCAAAAAGCTTTTTACACTTGTGTATACCCATAGATAAGAATGGAAGAGGTCCCTGTGTGGCCTGGTAGTTTGTACCCACAAAGAACAATGGAAGAGGACCATGTGTGACCTATATAGTCATGTGTACTGTTGTTAACCATGGTCTCGGTTGTGGATCAAGTTTATTTACATAAATTGCATGGTGGAAGGTGATCACCAAGTGGAGTGGATTAGGTCCCGGCTTGAGATTGAAACACATGTTTCATATCTATTGTGCTACTTAATTTAGTCTTCTCTGTTTTACTGCTTTACTATATAATTCAGATATCTCTAAATTCACTTTGATAGTTTCTCTTCGATAAAAGTTTTAATGGTCTTGTCTTATTAGAATAGCTTAAAAAGTAATATTAATCACCGAAATTAACATTAATGAGAAATAATCAATCTTCTAAGACGTTATTTAAACAGTAAAACACTTATAACAGTATAACCTTGATTAACTGGTCTATTTTTAATCTTTTTGGGAAACCTTTTAGAAATAATTTTTAACCAATTTTTTTTAGGTACTCAATTCACCCCCCCCCCTCATGAGTAATCTAATCCAAACAATAATAATTATAATTTAAAATTACCCTAAGAGATGTCGTCATTCTATTTGATTACTATTTTAGACCAAAATAAACGTTATTAGAAAAAATAATATCCTTCTTGATCCACTTTTTTTAGATTATGACATTTATTATATTTTATTTAAAGAAGAGTTAAAAGTGTCAAATTCAAATTTTAATAAATAAAGAATATTTAATACAGGGATATACATAAGATAAATTTGACTGTAAATATTTATTATAAATCTAAAAAACCTTCATATATCATGATTTTTTATTTTCATTTTTTAGACATTATATGATTAAATTTATTTGTGACACAATAATGATGCAATATTTTATTTATTAATGAAAGAATAAAGTAAATGATATAATAAATATTAAAATAAATATAATTTTATTGTTTTGATGTGATAAAAAAAATTTACGATGAATATGACAAATTTCGTATGAGTTAATGACTTTTTTCAAATGAATCAAGTTATGATTTTAAAAAAATCAATTACTAAATAGTGTGAAAGTTTTCAAAAATGAGTTTTTTTTAAATAAAATTAAATAAATGATATAAAAATTATAAAAATATATAGTTTGGCCAATTAACATGGATAGTGTTAAAAATTTCATAAATGATCCACTTTTAGTTCTCTTGGAATTATATTGTCAGGGTATTATCCATTTAGTATAAAAATAAAAAAGGACATGGTACGAGTTAACTTATTTTAAAAATGTTGAAATCTAAAAGATAAGGTTAATTTTATGACCTAAACAAATCTAAAACCAATTTGTAGAGGTGATTTCGACCCATACTCATCTTATCCATGAAATAATTCATTTTGGAGCTATTATAATCAGAAAATAATTTTATAATAAATTAATATTTCAATCGTTTCTTAAAGTGCCCCTGAACTCTCCTATAAATGGGAATCTCCCTTTATTTTTAAATCACACAAAAAAATCCATTTTTCTCGGACAAAAACTATACACATATGCTTTAAAATACCCTCACTTAAACTTTGAGGACTTAATTTGACTATAAAACCATCCTATGGAACCCCTTTTTTCAAATCAAAAGGAAACATCTGAAGAAGAGACAATTATTTTAGCATGACTTTCGAAGACTATTTCTTCTTCTACATCAATTTTTTTACCATACTAAAATAATAACCGAAGAAGCTTCTACATAATGAGATGTTATTATAAATATGGTACAACCATTTTCATTATTCTCTCCATCCTATGAATTAAAAAGTCAATGTGCTTGCGTACGTACGACTTATCGTCTCCACGTCATGCGGTATTTTGTTATTCAAAACTACATTATTTGGATGGGAATAATAATAAGTATAATTAATCCAAATAATTAATATAAAATAGAAATTATTTTTTCTATATAATATACCATCAAATTAAATACCGTTTCACCATGAATATAATGTTGTTGTCTCTCATGTGTACGTACAGCTTACCGTCTTCGAAGCACGATGTGATTCATTTTCAACGATCACCATTCTAGAATTTATATAAATATATATATTGATTTAGTATGAGATATATGAAATAATATTTCTCTTATAATAATATGTATTTATATAGGTAATTATTTTTCATTTACTTACTTCCATATTATATGATAAGAAAACGGAAACAGCGTTCATGCGTACGTACGAATTACCGTCTCCATGAACTGTGTTCCCATTTCATATTTCTATCTATAATAAATATTTATATTCTGAATATATATTATATATAAATCATGTTTTATATTATATATTTATTTAAATAATTATATGAGTAATATGATCAATAATAACAAGTTAAAACACGTACGATAAAGAAAGCAATTATTACCTAAAATGATACTTTAACGTGAAAATTATTATTAAATGGGTATTATATTGTAATAAATCAATCATGTATGATATCGTAAAAATGAATATGGTTCTTTTATAATTTAATAGCATACTATATTCATTATATATGAGGTTAAAGTTACCCTTAATGAATGTAAAGTATATTTTAAGGGTTACTTTTACAATCTCATTGTTATTCGAAGATTGTTGGTGTGTAATTATTAACTGTGACCTATTTATCGTTCATGTACATCATTCATAAAAATGTTTTCAAAAGGAATATTTTATGGTTTTATGGAATTTACTCTTTAACTAGATCATAATTTTAATTTTCCTAAATCTATTTACTTAATAACTATGTTTTCAAAATTATTTTAAGGATTTATTTATATGGACGTGATTGTTTTAAAATGTTGATTCCCTTAAAAAGTTTCAATGTGTTAAAGGAAACATTGATTCAAAAATGTATTTAAAATTAATTCCTTTATAAATTTTGTGACATTAAAATTATTTCTTGAAAAAATTGGTATTTCGCCCAAAGGGTTTTACTAATCATTTTCAACTTTGTCAATATTATTTATTTGATATTATTCTTGATTGGGTTTGATTTATTATAATAAAATATTCCATATTGTCTTGTATAAGTAATGATATATTTGACTATGGATGTGCAATTTCTATACCATTCATGGTTTAGAGGTAATGTATTAACATTTTATATTCTAGTTTTAATCCAAATTTCTATATTATGATTTTGCCTTTTCATGTGAATAAAACATTGGACATAGTATGTGATGAGTGGGGCCCACTATATCCCCTCAGTGCATCAGTATATCTCATGAGACAATCTAGTGTCATGGAACATATCCTTGACAGAATATTTGGGAATGGTCTTGGTATAAGACCTTGGAATATTATTTATTATGTCTTGAATTATGCATTCCCTCATTAGGAAATTAGTTAATACATGTGATAATTCAGTTAGTAGAATATTCATGTTCATGTTTATATGGTATTTTTGAATTATTTTATCTATATAATGTTCACACTTATGTTTTAAAAGGATATTGTTTTTATTATACATATTGTTTTAAAGTTTAATATCTTCTGCTAAATTATTTACATTTAATGAGGATCTGAGCTCACCCCTTTTCTTATATTTTGTTTTCCCAGGATACCAGGAAGTGTATTATGATTAATATGAAAGGTTAAGATAGTGGAAAAATGTTGTTCTCAAAGGATTATTTATGATGTGTTTTATGTCATAATGTTTATTATACCGTTCATGTATGTAATATATTTTCCAATACTATTAAACTGATCGATCCTTCGAGACATGATTCCCTATAATCATGCCATTGTATTAAAATAGTGCACCGACTCTGGGTAACTGGGGTTACGGTGTTACAATTGGTATCAGAGAATGTTTAGAAAAAACATTGGAATCCATATTTAGAAAAACTTTGATTAGGACCCTATTATAGAAATTGAGGATTATTATAGAATAACTTCCTAGAATTTTGGTAATACAGATATTATGAGATTATTCCAAGTAATAAAACTATATATATATACTAAAAGTGGACATGGTTCTGGCATGGATGTACCTAGAGGTTAAAACTACAATAAGGTGTTATGGGCCTCACTCGGGGTAAGCCAATACATGACAACGGGCTTACTGAGTGCCTGGTTTGACACTCCCGGGGGGCCATTCATAAGTTAATTCACATATCCATTAAAAAAATTATGAATTATTTATGATTTAATATTTCTACAACGAATCGATTCTTATGATTATGAGATTATATATGCCTAAATTTTAAAATTTATGTTATGTATTTCACTAGATTAGAATATTATATTATGATTCATAAGCTAATATAGTGTATCAAATTGATTATAAATGGCTCATAGTATAAGGAATGACCACCCCACAAATTCACATGTTCCAAAGAGAAAGAAGGATCTTATATTTCATGGTCTTAATAAAAAAACATGATAGGAAATAGCCTCCCATGTATTCTCATAATATGAGAAAATGTTATCATGTGTTAATAAGATAAGTAATGAATTAGTTGATTCTTGTGTCTCTGAAGAGAATCCAAAGAAAAAAACGATGGTAGAGCGAGTTGGATAATGGGAAGAAGGGAAAGAAGAATGTTACCATATGTGATAACTGTGGAAATAATCACCATGTGAAGTGCTTGAAAGGACTGGGTGTTTGTTACAAGTGTGGAAAAAGGGTAATCAGTAAAATGAATGAAATGGTATGAATGAAAATACATATATTCTATGTTTCAACTGTAGTGAGGTGGGTCATTACATAAATAAATGTTATAAGAGTCAATGAAATATAGCTCAAAATAATCAAAGGGATCAAGGTCAAGCATAAGTAGTTACTACAATCGACGTGGAATAATTATTGTATTAGTGTTTATGGATTGAGGAATTATGTCATTTAAGTTTTTTACTAATGTTGTACTTGTTATATAAATTATGAATATAAATAAGTATTGTACTGTAGTACTATTTCATTGAGGATTTGAGATAGTATGGTACTAAGAAAAGTAACTCAATATCAAGTTAAATTTTTTGGAAAACAAATGGTTGAGGGAAAGATAAACCATAATATGGTCCTAATACTTTGGTAGTGATTTTTGAATAAGAAATGATTTATTTGGATAAATTTATGGGATATTACTGAATACCTTGAAATAAATTAAATTTATGTTTATTCCATCATTGTTGGAGCTTACAATATTTTTGTATTTAAGGAGTATATCTGGTATTCTATAAGGTATAAGGGATCATGAATGTATTGAATAAGGTTTTATAGTAATTCAGGGTGTTACCATGTTTTAATAGAATACATGATGAAGGTACTCACATGTAGTTATGTGAAAAAAAGATATCTTCATTATGTTTTCCTTACATAAAAATTTTTAGACTGTGAATTTAGATAGATGTATTTTGGATAATTCTAATGGTTGGAATGGAATAAGTTGGACACCTAATATTATTGTTGGCGTTAAAGTATAATTTATTAGAAACACTGAACTAACCTTTTGGATTTCACTAAACATATAAATTATTAATTAAATACATGTGGGCCTTATTATATATCAAATGTGCTTTAAATAAATTCATTTACTAGTGTAAGGGATGAAGTGAAAATAGATCTAAGCACAACCAAATGATGAGATTATGATTATGATATGAAATGTAATCAAGTATGTTTCTATGTGTTCTTATCTTGATAGTAAACCAATCCCTCCTATTAAAAAATGTATCTAAAAAAATGGGTTATCCTAATGCGATATTTTTTTGAACCAATAGTATTTTAAATCATCATAGATTTATGGCTTTAAGGCCCTCCATTTTGCATTTATTATTCACATGTTTGTAATTGATGACCTCAATCACTCCATATAAATATTTACATATTCCTCCAATTATGTGTCTCTAATTGACACCAATTTTCACTTATTCTAAATTCTAATTTGGTGGTGACTTTTTCATTTCCTGCTCCCTCTAATTAAGAGTAAATTTTATTAACCCTATTTCCGATTTGGGTTTTACACAATGGTATTTTATATTTTTCAAGCTTTTAGTTTTGAAGAACATTATCAAATTTCAAGGATTCAATTTATTAATTGAGGGGATAATGTAACACCCCATGATTTCATAGTACATTATCTCTTTATTGTAATTTAATAGATTATATTGGACAAAACACCGGCTTGGCTTGCGTTATACAGAAGATTGAGTTTTTTTGAAACAACGCATTAGTAATATAATTATTTAAAAGATATATTTATTTATCAATTAAATATTTTAATATTAATAATAAAAAATAAAAAATAATTTTTATTTATAATTTTTTTCATATAAATAAAAATAATTTATAATGAAATGTTTATGTTTTGTTAAAATAGTTATATGTTTAGAAAAGGTATTTTTTTTAAAGAACTACTTTTTATGTCCTTATGTGAACAATAATAAAATTAGTTTTATCCACTCCTAAAACTTTAATTTGGTAAAATATACATCATTTTTGAATTTTTAATATTAAAATTAGGTTAGGTTGATTTTTTTTGTTTTTTTCTTAAAACATTAATTTTTTGATGAATAGTGAAAATACAAAATAGTACATAAAACCTACTTTTTCATTTAAATAATTATTTTTAATTAAAGTATTTTATACATTACAAATAGATAAATAATACATATTTTATCTCAATTTAAGTCATTTTAGTCATTCTATAATGTAATTAGATATAAAAATTCATTGAACTTTTTTAACATCTTTTTACCCACAATCTAGGCACATTTGAAAATTATCACAAAACATAATTTAACCTCTATTGTTAAATGAATTTATAAAATCTGACATAAGTGTTTGTTATTATAAAGTAAAACACGGTTTAATTGGATCAAAATAATTTTTACTAAATAGTAAATTTTAGATTTTACTTACCACAGTTAAAGGTAAATAGGGTCATTAAAGGTAAAATAATATTATAATAATTTACAATTACCCTATCACATATCGTAATTCTATGGGATAATTGGTTTCTAGAATAAAATCTAAGTTAGGAAAAAAAATTATCCTTTTTGATCCACTTCGTTTTAATTAGGACATTTATTATGTTTTATTTAAAGAAGCCTTAAAAGTGTAAAATTTAGATTTTAATAACTACAACATTTTTAATATATGGATACACATATGATAAATTAGACTATAAATATTTATTATAACTATAAAAATATTTCCTACTTCATGGTCTTTTTTTTATTTTTAGACATTATTTAATAAAAATGTTTTTATGACACAATAATGATGTAGTATTTTCCATATCAATGAAGGAATCAAATTAATGATATTATAAATATTAAAATAAATATAATATGAACATTTTGATACCATCCAAAAATTCTTTGGATGAAATTGAAATATGTTTTATGATTTAATTACTTTTTTTCAAAGTCAACATGTTTTTATGAATTAACAAAAATCAATTACTAAATAATGTCAAAATCGTCAAAAATGTGTTTTTTAAAACAAATAATATTTTTTTAAATGATATTAATATCATAAAAATCTATAGTTCCAACAAATATATTTTATACTGATAAAAATTTTATAAATAATCCACTTTAGGTTCTCTTGGCATTTTAGAGTAATTGTATTGGCCATATAGTGTAAAATTAAAAGTGGACATGGTAAGAGATAACTTATTTTAAAAAGGGTAAAATTCAAAAGATAATGTTAATTTTATAACCTAAACATGTTCAAAATATATTTGTTTAGAGTATTTAGACCCATCCTTATCTTAGAATATAAATAAATCAATTTGGATATATTATTATCTGAAAATACTTTTATAATAAATTAATATTTCAACCCTTTCATAAAGTTCCCCTCACCTCTCTTATAAAGCAGAACCTCCATTTATTTTTAATTCACACATACAAATCATTTTTTTTAGATAAAACCTTCCCATATACCTTCCCAAATACATTCAATTCAACCTAGTGGTCGTACGTTGGGAATAAAACCAACCAGTGGAGCCTTTTTGTTAAAATCAAAAGGAAACACCTGAAGAAGAGGTAATTATTTTAGCACCTCTTTCAAAGTTATTTTCTTCTACTACTTTCTCTTTTTGTGTTACCAAAATAAAATAATATCTCAAAGAACCTTATACATACTTACATGTTGTTATAAATATTGTATAACTATTTTCATTATTATATCCATTCTATGAAGGAAAAAGTAACCATGCCTGCTTACGTACGGCTTATCGTCTCCACGTCCTGGTGTAGTTTTTTATTCAACACTACATTATGTGTATGGTTATAATAATTTGTATAATTAATGTAAATAATTGACATAGTAGGTTAATGTTTCTGTATATATAATATACATTACAATTAAATAACATTCACCATAAATAGAATGATGTTGTCACTCGTGCGTACATATGGCTTACCGTCTCCCATGACGCGATGACATTTTTCTTCAACGATCACCATTCAAGAATTCTTATAAAAATATATATATTTATTTAGTATGAGATATATGAAATAATATTTATTAAGGAATAATATATATTTATGTTTATAAATATAAACTGTTTACTAACTTCCATATTATACGATAAGAAAACCGAAACAACGTTCACACATACATACAGACTATCGTCTCCATGAATGGTGCTTCCATTTTATATATTTATCTATTATATATATTTATATTATCAAACTATATGATATATTAATCATTTTCTATATTATAGAAGTATGTAAATAATGATATGAGTGATATGATCAATAATAACATGTTAAAACACGTATGATAAAGAAAGAAATAATTAGTCGAAATGTTACTTCAACATGGAAATTATTATTAAATGGGTAGTATAACCTCATAAATGAATCATGTATTATACCATGAATATGAATATGGTTCTTTTATAATATAATAACATACTTTGGTGATTATACATGCAGTTAAAAGTACCTTTGACTAATGAAAATTATATGGTAATTGTTAATTTTACACTCTCATTATTTTTCAATGATTTTGGTGTGTAAGTATTTATTGGGACATATTTTCCATCCATGGCCTTGTTTCACAAAAGAATTTCAAAATGAATATTTTAAGGTTTTATGGAATGTACTCTTTATCTAGATCATCATTATAAATTTTTTTAAAGATTTATTTTTCTAAATATATTAAATTAATTTCTAGGTTTTCAAAATGATTTTAATGATTTATTTATATAATTGTCTTTGTTTTAAAATGTTAATTCTGGTCCAAAGTTTCAATGTGGTATGATACACTTTGATTCAAAAATCCTTTTTAAATGACATCCATTATTAATTGTGCGACTTTTAATTGATTTCAGGAAAAAGGGATATTTCTCTCAATGGGTTTTACTGATCATTTTCAACTATGTCAACATCATTTAATAGATATTATTCTAGATTGAGGTTGATTTATTATTATACAATCTTCCATATTGTATTGAATAATTTATAGTTTGTTTGACTATAGATGTGCTATTTCTATACCATAAATGGTTTATGGTTTAAGTATTGGCAATTTTATGCTAGTTTTAATACAAATTTCAATTTTATGTTTCACACTTTTCATGTGAGGAATGCATTAGACTAATTAAGTGATGGGTGAGGCCTGATATAGCCCCTTGGTGCATTGGTAGATCTCATTAGACAAACTACTATCTTGGCACAAGGCCTTGACATAATATATGTGAATGATCATGGAACAAGGCCTTGATATAGTAGTTGTTATGTCCAGAATTATTCATTCCCTTGTAATGGAATTAATTATTACATGTGATTATTAAATTAATATAATAACCATGTGCATGTTTATATAGTAATGTTTGAATTATTCTCGCCATATTATGTTCAATATTTTGTTTTAAATGGATTATTTTTTTATTATACATTTTTTCTTAAAGTTTTATATCTTCCCTTGAATCATTTACCCTTAATGAGCATCTAAGCTCATCCATCTTATTATGCTTTTTTCACAGGATACCGAGAAGTGTATTATGACTGATATCCAGGGTTAATCTAGTGTAATAATGGCATTATCAAATGATTATTTATTTAGTTTTTTATGTTATAAAGTGTAACGTATCCTTCATGTATGTAATCTATTATCCAAGACTAATAAACTTGTTATTCCTTAGGGAATTGATTCCTTGTATTCATGACAATGTATTTAAAAAATTCACTATCTCTGGGTAATGGGGGTGGGGTCATTATAGAGGTGGTATTTCACATATTTTCACAAGCGACATTTTCATTTTCGAATGTATTAGAGGGTAAGATTGTAGAAATGATATTATAATTATATAAAAATAACTATTTTGTAAATATCATTTTTAAACATTAAAATAATCATAATAATAATGCATGAAAGGTAGTGATAGAAAATTAATTTTATCACTACATGGAGGTAGTATTAGAAACATTCACATGAACAATACTTTCACTTCATATCTTATAGAAATGTGGGTGAGTAATGGTAGTTCAATAATTATAATAATATTTAAGTGTATTTCGGATTCCGAATTTATTATTTTATGTTGAATTCCATAGATGTAGAAGAGTTAGAAGAATAAATAATTTAAAATAGGTTGGGGCTCATGATAACATTTTCTTCAGTAGGCCTCATTTTGATACATTTTTAATGACACTTTACATGACCTTTGAGAAAGATGAATACATATAATTAGTTTATATAAAATAGTAGGAAATTTTTTTTTATGATTTGGCTAATCTAAATGGATTAATTCGGTGTTAATAAAAGGAATGAGGGATTTCCATTTATAATTGGGGGAGAGGAGAAAATTAGAGTTTCATAAATTATTAAAATATTATAATGTCATTCTTATGGAAAATTATTTTATATTTCCATAAATTCAGATATGGGAAAGTATTTTGTCATATTTTTTCCAAAAAAAATGACATTCATTCAATTTTAATTGGATTAAATTCCCATATCTCTTGCCTTACCCGACAGGTAAACTCGTTTTTACCTGAACAGTGTTAACAATGTTATACTAGTTTTTCCAATAATAATGAGAAATGATGAAGTTGAAATTATGAAATAATATTAACTTCTCAAATTACAAATTTTGAGTCCATATTATTAAATTAAATTCAAAAAAATGAAAAATTAAATTAAAAATTAAACCCACAAAACATGAGGAAATGTGGATTTACAAAATAAATTGTTTTCTTAAGTACAAAATATTTTAATATCAAGATATTATATTAAATGTATTATAATAAAATAATTTCTATTATTATTAAGAAAACTCATCTAATTATATTGTTTAAAATAATTTAAAAACATGATATAATTTTTTAAATGGTATAAACTAAAATTACTTTTTCTATAAAAATCAGTTTTTTAATTATTCATCCAAATTTCAAACATCTCTAAAAATAATTAAAAAAATAAATTGAAGATAATTTTGAAATTTTTATTTAAAAAATGAATTTAATTTTTTTAAATAAATTTTATAAATGTGGAAAAAAAATTATTATTTTTTCAGAATACAAATTAAAATACCTAACGAGGGAAAATAATTTTTTGATGCATATAAATATTATACTAAAAATAGATTACTTATTTGTTAATATTATTGATTTAACTAAATAAACTAAACATACTATTAAAAATGTTTTTATTCCTCTTCATTACACCAATTCATCAGTTAGGTTGTAACGATATAATATATTATTGTTCATTTAGATTTGGGTTAGTGTGTATCACAAGCTATGAAATAAAGAAAATTTATTTGAAGATAGATATATAAAAATGTATTAGGGTTCCACATTCTACCCCATTAAAATTACTTTTAACAATAACATTCCATCACTATGATATAAAAAAATTAAAACATATTATTTTCATCCCTTCATCTTGTACCCATATAACTTCTTTTATTTTCAAATTACTATGAATAACATTAACATGGTGAGTAGTCCTATTTCATTTCCATTTATAACTGGGTTAAAGTATTTCTAACAGTTGTTCTTCATAAGAAATATTAGGCTCTAGTGGTTTTACCTCTGAGATCAGCACATTTGATGGATCAAGTATATAATTCCTCATGATAGATACATGAGACAAACAATGAAATTTTTAGAGGTTCATTTGAAGTTCCTTGTAATAATCTATCATCACTAATAAACCAATAATCACTAAAGGGAAAATATTCCTATTGAATATTTTTCTATTATTTTAAATTTTTATTACTGTATTCCATGTATAAATCCAATTGAATACCATCTCACCAACTATAATTTTATATTTCACTGATTATTGTCAGGATACATATTTTTCAACTCAAAGATAAATTTATTTTATTTTTAATGACTCTGACTTTATCTACCATATCCTTATGTTTATTAGGTCCCAATATATTTCAATCTCTTACATCATCCTTTTACATTATATTTCTATACTTTTTTCCACAGAGGGAATCATATTGATCAATCTGAACGCTTGATTGACATATATTATTATAATAGAATTTTAGAAAAGTATGTTTTTGATACCAACCACATTTTAAATCTATTTAAAAATACCTCAATATATCCTCTATGGTTTTAAAAGATCACATAGACTCACCATATTTATGAGGATGATAAGTAGTGTTGAAACAAAACATTCAACCTAGAGTTTTCTAGAGAATTGTCCAAAACATTGAGGTAAACCTCAAAACCCAATCAAATAAAATATAATGTGGTACATTGCGTAAGATATCCAAATCAATTATATATATTATAGAAATATGATCAGTGAATAAATATTGTCTGATAGAAATGAAGTGTGATGAATTTTTAAGGAGATCAACTAAAACACATATAGTATTATAGCCTTTTCAAAATTGTGGATAGTTTGATGAAAAATACATGGTGATGTTTTTTTATTTCAATTATGGTATGAGTAATGGTTTCAAAATCCCTTTAGGAATTTGTCTCTCATCCATAACTAGGAAAAATAAAAATAACCAAAAGGCACACTAGGAAGTATATCTCTTCTAGGATTACAAGTATAAATAAACATTTAGATATTTTTTCGTACTTATACATCAAGAATAAATAAAGAACTAATAATTATGTGATTCATATGATATATTTGTTGTGACTAAACACCTAATCATTTCCTAAAACATCTGATTCCATCATAATGAATGTTTTAATACAGAAAATTTCACTCCTTTTATAGTTCCACATCTTCCTAATGTTACCTTATAATCTTCTCAAGTATAGATGGTTCAGTAATCATTTGTTAACGATATGATTTTACACTTACTTAATGTGTTTATGTTCCATATTTTGAAAATATCTTAATATTAGATATTGTTTTCTACTGATCCTAGAAATGCTAGAATGATCCTATTGACTCAAGGATTCTTACATATTGCTCACATTCTTAAGGTGGAAGTGTATTGAGAAGTCATAATATTTAATCAACTCCAACCTTTTTCAAGGTTACATATTCAACTCTTTTATAGTGAATATTTAATTTTTACATTTAATATTTCTATATATGTTTTATGTCCATTTATAATAATAATTCCTCTATATAAGAAATCAAAAAAATACATCAGAGAACTCCATATAAAAATTTGAATATTTTTTCTCATGGATGATCTATTGAATTTTGGAATAAACAATAAATATAAAATTTTTCATGATGATGAATCCCATACCCATCATTCATTAATATCTACACATTATAATCCCTTCTCCACTACAGTGTAATTTGATAACACGTGTGCTGAGAAAATATTTATTTAGTTCCTTGAAAATTTCTTCACATTCATCTATCCAAATGAAATCAACACCATTATTAGTTATCATTTTTAGAGGATTGGATGGCCCTAATAAAATATCCAAAATTCATCAAAAATATCCATCAAAACCAAGAAAACTATAGATATCTATCATTGTGGTTGGTTTGGGCCATCATTTAATTGCTTCCATATTTGATAAATCCACTAACATTCCAACTATTGATATTATATGACCTAAAAATAATTTTTTTGTATATAAAACCACAATATATAAATGTTTCATACATATTACCCTTTAATATGTAATTATTTACAATATTTAAGTTATCTTCACTCACCTCCTTTTTATTTCAATATATAGGAAATATCAACTCTAAATACTACCTAAACCAATCAAGGTAATCCTTAAAGACTTTATTAATTTAATACATGAATATAGTTAGAATTAGTAAAACCCAATTCCATCACTCTAAATTCATAGTTTCTATACATCATAAAGAATGCTTTCTTGGGTGTGACTATAAATTTCCCCCCCCCCCTCCTCGCTAAGAGTATTCAGATCAAAGATCAATCATGGAGAAATGTTATACCCTTAATAATTGACTGAATAAATCACCAATATAATAATTTTTTTATTTTTTATTATGATCTTGTAATTTTCTTGATAATAAACTTGTAGTCACATTGATACATTTTTCATCATAACAAAATTGACATGTACACCGCATGGTAATACACTTGGATAAAATAAGCTGTTAGCATGATTTTCACAGAGTTTCTTCTATAATTCATTTAAGAATATATGAAATAATCTATATGGAGTCGTTTATATTGGTGTAGTATGAAGTATTAGTTATATTGAAAAATTCACATCATTATTCTAATGAAGGTTAGGTAACTCTTCAAAAAAACATCAAATTATTCTTGTACTATTGGAATACCATTGATGTTGTGTTTCTTCACAATCATCTATGATAACCTCTATTGTTTAGTATTCATCAATAACTATATAATGGATGAGATTTCCATTTGAATTATATATTTATATTCATAATTAATGACTATTATAGAATGGACTAGACGTACTGGTGTTCATGGGCTCCCAACCCAACTACTCCTTTTCCAAGGTCTACCATGGTGTTTTACAAGCTAATGATTGTCATGATGCAAGGAGATAGGGTCTTTGGTGAAATAAAATCCCAAACAAGATGAACTTCCTCATCTAGCACCTATATAATAGTTCTCTCTCCAGATATGAAGGGGTGCATAAGATAGTGGTCTCTTTTGTCCCCAATTTCTAATGTTTGACATGAACAAAAAATGAGTCATCCTCACACCTACTTTTCACAAGTTACTGGGATACCTACATCTAGAATATTTTTAGAAATATAATTGGGTGGGTGGGTAGGTTATTTATTTGATTGGCATGCTACATTTATAGTTCATTGGGATGGAGTTCTTTTTTCATGAACAAAAGGAGTGATCAATGTACTTGTGACATGGTTCTATATTTTACCAAACATGCATTATTAGTCCATTCATGAGGGTACCTAAAACTACCTCATGGATTTTAAGGGATGGTTTAGGTCCTTGGTGGTGTAACTCACTTCATTACACTAGTAGGGAGGCCTTCTCAAATCCCTTTGGAGACTAATGGATAATATAAGACTCACTATTTCACCTATTAGGGTGTTATATCCTAGAAAATGGGTTTTCTAGAACACCCATGGTTAACATTTAAATTATATGTTGATGATTATTGATTAAATTGTTAAATATGGGGAGGGGGTGATATTATTAATTTATAGGTATCAATGATTCTATTTTTCTTTTAGTTCGTGGTTAGGGTAGAGTTACTCCATATTATATGAGAGTTCTAAAATTATTAAGGGACTATAATTGTACCACTCTCTAGAAATTATTCTTCAACTGGTGGAAACATACACCATGGCTCTCCTCCCATCAATTCAATGTGTGTTAAGTAATCCATGGGATATCAGTTATTTAATTCACTATTGCAAGAGAATTATCCAAATATAATTAATCATAATAAAAATTTGAGATAAGGAAACAAAGTAGAAGACTTCATCGGTTCATGAGAATCACTTTTCAATCATTATATTATATAAAGTATTACTAGACCCCCCCCCCCTGAGTGTATTAGTTTGGTTCACTCTTATGCCTTTGTTTTATACTTTCTTATGCCACTATTACAAGTTTTGTGCCTTCTTCCACTTTTATCATTTAATAAAAAATTATCAACAACCGAGGGATGAAGTCCCTTTATAAATTTTTGATATTTTATTGATATTGAAAAAAAATCTAGGTCCAACATAACATAAAATTAAACTAGATGAGGAATAAAAATATTTATAGAAATAATACTACCATAAACTGCAATCATAGAAGAATCAAGTAATTTAGGTTTGATCATCATACCATTAGTGGAATTCACAATATTTTCAATATTTAGTTATTAATGACATAAAATTACATTCCAAGAAAATCTTCATGTTATAATGTTTTTCACATAAAAATGGTCAAATAATATAAATTAATATTTAATTTTATATGTCATGACATCAATTTTTTAATGGTATCTTCAATCTAATAATAAAACCAAAATGGTTAGAATGACTATAATTTATTTTCAACATTGGAGATCAATCATGAAAAAATGCAAACGATATCAAAATCATTACACCTTATTTTCATTCCTTGAAACCTTAAATATAACATAAGTAATCGATAATTATAATATATTCAAATCCTTCATAACGGTTTTTAAGAAAAACATGATCTATCTAAATCATATCCCCCATAAGGGTTAAACCAACTTTATTGTATGGGAACACAATACATGCACCACAATTTTGGTCAAGATATACTGGAATAACTCTTTTCATGGTCACTACACCTAGATTCATATATTCAGAAACTAGGTAAACCTATTGTATCCATAAACAAATACATTCATAGAAAAACAAACTCTATTTGTTACCATAACATAGGATTTTCTCCTACACATATGATTATCCTAACCCTTCTCACTAATTTTTTATCATCCTTTTTCCCCAAGGTAACAAAACTATTCTATAATACCAAATATTACAGTTAATGTTTTTAATATTGGTCTATAATTTATTCATATCAAAGTGTTATAGGGGTTGTTACACCTCTTGGGATGGAAACTTATCACAATCCCTAGTGATATCCCTTTACTCATGTATTCCTTTGATAGAGAGTCAGGATTCGCCCAATATTCACATGTGAGGGCCACTAAGGCTCATATTCATTCCCTTTCTCTTATACCAAATAACATGTCCCATATTTTTCATATATAAATATTTCATCTTATTATATTAATATAAAATACATAACATTATGAACCATTCCAGAATCATATTGGTTTAGTGTATTTAGAAACATGGATACACAAAAACATGTTTATAATATATCACAATCATATGAAACTGGGATCTTTATAATATCACCAATTTTAAACATATAATACTTAAAACCATTAGAAATATCTTATATTTTCTAGGTATATCTCTCTTGAGACTTCGTTAAACCTATTTTAGTTGGGTTCTCTTTTATTTTATAATATTTGGTGGTCGAATTTATTTGGGGGATTGAGATATGATACTGGGTAAAATGACCAAATGTTCAAGGTGGAATGTTTTTTTGAATTAATAGAGTATAGGTATAATAATTTAAAAATAATTATGATGCTTCTCCTTGGTTTTGGAATGAATCAGAGGTGTTTTAGGATTTATTTACTGAATATGGGTTGTGATATGATGATTAGAAACTTTTAGGTATTCAACTTGTCACAAAATGTGAACATGTTACCAAGTGGATGACATGAACTAGTTTATTGTGTAAAATTTTCACACACCATGAAAGTATATCTTATTTTTAAATGTTTATTCAAGGTTATTTGAACCCGGGACGATGAATTTTTTTAAGTATCTTATAAATTGATAAATTCATGTCGTGAATGGAGTTCACATCATGAATATATCATGTATAATGGTATTAAACCACACAACATTTATGATTTTATTTACATTTACTATTAAACCCTCACTCCAAAACCTAGGGGAAACTCTTTGTGATTTTGGAGTGATTCCTTCCCTTATAGACATATTGTCCTTTAATTCATATCCAATATGGTCCTTCAATTTGCCTTTCCAAATTATTTTATTATACCCTATTATAGTAATGTGATCTCTTGACCACCTTTGAATCTAGCTTTGATCTTGTTAATTATGTGATATAGTTTTTACTTGTGGTCTCTTTCACATTCGTTCTCCATTGGAATTATAGATTGAGAGTGTCTCTTTTCTCCTCGAAAATATTCCATTCGTCTAAAAAAATACATACGAGCTTTGTCAAATTTTTATGTGTGTGAAATATTATGAGATTTAACCGATAAAACATTCAAATTAACTAATAGAATAATGGGTGATGATAATCATGTATTTCTACTAATCCTTGGATCCATTTGAATCCAAAAGTGTTGAAACCAAGATTGCATCTACTTATAAGTAGAGCCTACCCTTGAACAATAATGACCATGGAATTTGTTTAATACATGAATTATCTTGACATGATACCTTAGCTGATTTCTTATGATAGGATCACTTTGGAAAATGGAATAATTATTTATTGAAATCAATAGAGATACATTGATATGTTGAAGTTGTGTATATTGGAATGTTATTGGTTTAAGCACAAGAGCATCAACCTAGTTGGTGAGGACTCTTAAGTGCATCCAGACGACCCAGGATCAAATCTATGTAGAGGCATAATATCAGGGTACTATAGCAGTAATGTAGCAGGTACTATAGTATTACTATAGCAGGTACTGTAGTGATAACTATGCAGTACTGTAGCATGCACTTTTTGGCACTATAGCACTTGGGAATTTCCCCCGTTTTGGCCTTCGGGCAATCGATTTGGTCCCCAAGTCCTTTAAGGACTTTGGGACACCCAAGACTTTGGGAAAGTAAGTCCTTATAGCCACCTCAAGTCCTTCAGGACAACTTTAGTGAATATGCAAACCATACAACCTATAAGGAACAAGCTCTAAAAAGGATGAGCAACAATATTTCACCATAACAGAAGCTACATGGATTGCATGAATGAGATTGTATAGAACCTACCATTGGAAAAAGCATGTTCATGCATGGGATAGACTAGCATATTATCCTTGTGAAGGTGGAAATATGATTTTACAATGAAGATGCTGGGGAGGAGTAGTTCCATGTAGTGAGTCTGGGTTGTATGTAATGTTTGAAGCCTATGGGTAGTGAATTCCTATGAGGCCTACGAGCCTTGTAATACTTACCCCTACTAGCCTTGTAATGGTTCCTCCTCACCCCTTGAAAGGTGGATTATCAAAATCAATAAAACATTAAGGCCTTTTCTCCATTGGATGGAATTTTATTGGTTTAATATGAAAGGGAATTTAATGAAAAATGCCATTTGGATTAATTTCACATTGTGGAATATAATGTTATGTATTGTAATTAATTCTATTATGACTAGTGTTGTGATTAATGTGTTAATTATTATATATAAATATTTTCATAGTTTTATTATATAATTATTATATAGAGGTATTGACCTAGTTTGTTAGTGAGAAAATTATATAGAGGGGATATCCTAGTTTCCTGTTGAAATGATTCTATAGAGGTCTCGACCAAGTTTTGTGTTGTAATGAATATATTTATGTCTTGGTAAAACATCATGGTTTTATGATTATGTATTGGTCCTAGAATTGTTTAATGATTAAATTCTTACATAGAGGTCTTGGACCAGTTTCGTGATGAAATGTTTATATATAGAGCTTTGACCAAATATTCTAAAATGATTATATAAAGGTGTTGACATAGTTATGCTAAAATTATTATAAAGAGGCTTCTTCTCAATTGTGTGATTATTCCATAGAATTTGGTTATTGTTTTCATGTAATGTTTCCTAAAGAGAGATATTCTAGTATGGTGATAAAGTAGATAGCTTATTTTCCTATATTAATTGATTAATTAGAACTCATGTTTATTTTTGTATTGCGTGAACTCACTATCAAACTACTTTTCTAGGAAATGGTGGTGTTGAACTATTTATATTTACTCACACCCTATTTGATCCTTCATTTTTTACCCCAGAAAATTACATGGATACAGATTTGGACAAGGACACGAGACCTTTTTGTTGATTATAAATTAATTGATGGGTTATATCATGGAGATGAGACTAACATGGGGTTTGGGTCTACAGTCTTTTGATTTTATCTATATTATCAAGGTATTTTATGTGCAAGAATTATATCCTAAGTTTTATTTATATTATATCATATCATTCCATCATTCTAATATTTTCATTGGATTGTTTAGTTGAAATTTACTATTTGGTTCATCAGTTGTGTTGTTCTTCTTCTATTATTTCTGACAATATGAAATAGTTTATTTGCAGTATATTATAATCTTATAAAAGGGGGTATAGTATCCCCACTATTTTAACTACACCCTCACTACTTATCAACAACCTCTGGTGTACATGGACTCTCACTTATGGTCTAGTAAAGAACATTATTTGGCCTTGTGGGAGACATTCAGATCGGGGGAGGGCACAAAGTGGTATCACATGGTTTATGTTTTCTTTAACTTTATATTGCTATTTCATAAATGTAGAAAATAGACTAATAAAATATTAAGACATGGTAATGATCTTTTTCATATCTATAGTTAACCCATGTAAAGGGGAAAATCCAAGCACTCAGGGATTGGATTGTTGTTCATCTTGTTCAATTGTTATGGTTGATATTATTTCACTAGGGTCAATAAAATGTTGTGTGATGTTATTGTTTCTTGAGATTTTTACACATGGCCATGTATGGCATGATATTAGTGTGCATGAATCATTATAAAAATGTAGGGATAACTATGGACCTGAATTGCTCGTGATAGGTACATATTTATTACATGTGATATATTTTCCTCAATGAACTATGGGATGGGATATGTATTTTATGCAAAACATAAAATTAAAGAACGAATATGTCATGCTAGTATACTTCTTAGGAAATGTTTATAGAGTCCATGAGCTGGTGGTTCTCTACGATTGTCATTAGTTGTGGTTGAACTTGTTTTGATCCATTTTTCCAAGGTGCGAATTTTTCATATTGATAAAATGTCACATTGTCAATGTCAAATGGAGTGTAAGGAGAGATGAAATTATCATGTTTTTAATGCCACTATACATGAGATTCATATATATCTTAATGATTAGATGGATTTTTAGCTTCATGAAAACTTCTTGAGGGTTACGTAATCTATTGGAAGGGTTATTTTTTCACAATAACGTCAATGTTAGTGTAGATGAGAGAGTTTCTAATGAACTATACACGTATTTAACCTAGTGAGGGACCCCCCCCCCCCAAGAAGTTTATTTATAGATCATGTAAGTCTATACAATCTTTTAACATATTGAGACTCCGTTATATAGTTGGGTTAAATTTTTTTCATACATTATTTACAAACCAACCATGAATTGGTACCATACTTTTTGATTAATATCAGTAGTTAGTGGGGTTATACTAGAAGAATTTTTAGAAAATGCTTCTATTAATCTTCTACGCTAAGACATTGAGGGAATTTAAGGCTCACGAGTTCATGTTCCCAAAGCAAGATGACATGTCAGTGACTGAAAATGATAGATTTTTAACCGAGTTATAACACTTTGTTCCATCATTAGTAGTTGTTGATATTACAAGGTGATGAATTTATGGCATGGTACTCACTATGAGATCTGGTTAGATATTAATTTTTTTATCTTAAGTAATATTTTAGACATGATAAAACATGTTATCTTCATGAAAGGGAATCTGATATATTCTTTATTTAGTTACCAATATATTTTATAATGGAAAACATGAAGTTATTCATTTAATGGTACTATACACTGTTATGAAGTTTATCCCCATGGAAATTATCTAAAGACCATCCATTGTAGTGGGAACCCATTTCATGATCGTGTTTTATTGTATGTCTATTAATGTGGCCTTTTTGGATAGAATTGACCTCCCTATTTTTACTATGATCTCAAGTGTCAATATTTCTATAGTATGGAACACCAATAAGGGTTTTTAGGGCCATGTAGTGGAAGGGGATTAAGTTTAATACCAAAGCCTTGGAAGGACTTATGTACCCCTCAGCAGAATGGTAATTGTAGTTCCATTAGATGTTCAGGTCGAGGTAGGGGTGTGGTAACCATGTATAGTAGTTGTAGTAATAGGATGTTGGAACAACACATGGGTGTTTTACAGGAGCCTAGGGAAGATGGGAATGTAAAATACACACTATCAAGTCTACTTTGACTAGAGTGGATACAAGAAATCCAATCGTAATAGGTATGATTCATGTATCATATAAAATATCTTTTTTTTAAAGGGTGCATATAATTATTGTATATATAATTTTCATGATTTTTGGGATTGTTAATGGAAATATTATATGGTAATATGACCACCAATACATATTTGGGAGTGTGGTTAGAGAATATAAAACATTGCAAGGAATCTTATCTAGAAATTGGTGGTTTTAATTTATTTTGGTAACATTTTCTGATGGAAGTGATAGGTTTTGATTTGATTCTCAGAACGGATTGTTTAGACCAATACTAGGATGATATCTACTATCACCATTGGGGAGTTTATTTTTTATATCAATATGGTGGTAACTATTTTCAATAAGGGGAGTTGGATCTTCATGTTGGTCTTATAGGATCATTTCATTGTATATTGGATTGTATCTTGGATTATAGAGAATAAATTTCCATATATGATGGTGTAGTGTAATAGTATACTTTTTCTTTAGTGGTACACCATTTTAAGGATGTTGTTCCAAATGAGTTCTAATGCTCACCACCTGAGTGGGAGATCAAGTTCATGATCCTATTTATGATGAGATATGGGAACATTTCTATTCCATATTATAGGGTTTAACCAAAAGAGATTGGGGAATTTATGGTTTAGTTGGATGATAAGGAAGCTAAGGGTTTCATAAATCTTAGTACATCACCTTTATATTTTCCAATGATTTTTTTCAGATGTTCGATGAGACTTTTCACTAGTGTATGGACTATAGTATATTAAACTAGATGAATATAAAAAACAGGTTCCACCTTCTATACAATGATGTTACATTAAATTAGTTAAGAGGTACCCAGATTTTCTCTATGATTGAATTGAGATAATGGTATCATTAGCTGAGAGTGAGACCATAATACATACCTCAGACTACTTTATAGAGTAGGTATAGATTTTACGAGTTCATTGTGGTGTTGTTTTGTCTAATTAATTCCCTATGGTATTCATGTTCCTGAAGATCCATATTTTCCATCCTTTACTTGATTATTTTGTGGTGGTTTTGTTGATAAAATATTAGTGTACTTATTTTCTGCAGATGATCATTTCAAAAATTAAGAAGTCATCCAGAGTATATTGATATAACATCTGCATTATGCCAAGCAATCTATATATAGTATCTTGATTTATACAGTGAACATCTTATGTCCATCCATATCTATGAATAGAGTGTTATTGGAATGAGAGTAGGTCATAGCCATGGAAACATGGGAGCATCCTGATAATGTATTGAAGATTCAGACTATTCTAGGTTTAGAAGGATATTATCAGTTTTTTATCATGGAATTCTTACATCTAGAAACACTGATGTACATGATGACCAAGAAGGGGGTAATTTATTTTGGTCAGAGGATTTTAAGAGATATTTTCAAGATATTAAGGGTAGGATAACATTAACACTAATACTCACATTACCTATGGTGGGTAAATTCTATTCTATGTACTGTTACACATCTGGTCATTTTCTCGTAGTTGTTCTACTATATGAGGACCTTGTGGTTTCTTATTGTTACAAAAATATAAGAAAAATTGAGAGACATTATCTGACTAATGATATATGTTTATGGGTGGTGGTAAATTACCATAATTTCTAAGACACTATATTTTGGGTGAAATGTTTTTTATTCATAGAATATAATATCCTCCAGTATATCTTATCTAAGTGTGATCTGAACCAAAAAACAGAGGAGTTTAGTCATGTATCTATAATCATTCAAATTTGATATGTCTTATACAAAAGGAATGTGATGTTTCATTGGTGATGCCTTTAACTAGAATATGCATATGGAAGCATTGTAGGAGTCTTGTGACGAGTATATGATGATGAAATTCATTACAAATATTTATCATGGTGCTTAGGAGACCTAGTGACAATTATCACTGACACTAACTTCTCTTATACCCTTAATTTTTTACCAGATAAATACTAGGTAGTAATGTAATTTATAAGGCTTAACATTGTGGGAAATCAGATCTGGCAGATATCCATCATTAAAAGTTCCTCTTTCATATGACAATCCTCTTCTTTTCTATGATGATTTTGGGTTCCTCTGATCTTACATGAGAAGTTGATGAGATATTTTCTTTCTTCTTGATTAAGTGTACATACAGGTGTGATAAATAAGTTTTCTGACCTTCATAAAATGTTGTGGTGGATATGAATAATGAAATAAGTAGTTATATTCATAGAGATATGTTCCAAAGTTCTATAAGTTAAGGCCAAACATTGATGTAATGTTGGAAAGTAGTAATATCTTCCCATTCTAGCATGGAAGTCAGATAATGACACTATTGATATTGTGATAGGATTATTGAGGACACCTCATACGAATTATGAGATATGGGTGATTTTTTATCAACTAATGAAGGTATACCACTTCCTACCCATCTAGGAGAGATTCACTATTGGTGGTATATATATTCTTTACATGAATGAGATTTTTTAGTTACATGGTGTTTTGAGGATCATTTTTTTAGATAAGATACTTGTTTAAAAACTTTGTTATGAAATTCCATTTATTAGGAAATGGTATAATATGAAATATAATAACATCTTATAACCATAGATGGATGGTCAAATAGAATGGACTATTTAATTTATGGAGGATATATTACGACCCAATGTTTTGTATTTAATTATTTTATGGGAGTGGAATTTCGCACTCACATAGCTAGCCTAATATAATAGATTCTATGAATAGATCTAGATTTTACATTTAGAGGAATTATATTGAAGTCCTTGTCATTCATATCTTTTTTAACTAGAATTAGGTCAGTCAATGCTCATTAGACCGAGTCCCAAGAAGGAGACATTTGACCAGGTTCAGTTGATCATGAATTCGATGGTGACCATGAAGATCATGTATAATTATACCAATGGCTAGAAAAGGAGAACATAAAATCTTGAGGGTGGTCATCATGTTTTCCTTCAACTCTTGACTATGGCTGGTGTAACATCGTATGAATAAATAGAGAAAGATGGTTCCTAAATTTCCTATTTCATTTAAGATAATGTGGAGTGTTGTTATAGTTGTACCAATTCTCCCTTCAAAATATCTACTGGTCCATTAATGACATGTTTCAGGTATATTATCTTTTAAGACATATATTATTCCCATATCATGTCTTGGATGTTGATAACATTGATCTTGGTGTATATGTGTCCCTTGATGGGAATCTAACATGGATTGTGGACCATAGTGAGAAGTATCTCTTGGGGAAGACGATACTTATAGTATTAGTATAGTGGTACCATGGTAATGTTAAAGATATGACCTTGGAGAGGAAATCTGATATGTGAACATAGTGGATGGACTTGTCCTCTAAGGGCCCATAGGGATACTTAGAGTATCTCATAGATGAGATGTTATATGCCGGGAAGTTGGTAAGATACCGTATATTCCATGTACATCCAACTTGTGATTAGGATGAACCACTATTAGTGGGGTTTTATTTTGATCAATGATCATTGTTGGTCGAGTTTACGTATTTAATAGAGATATTTTTCTAGAGAAAATGAATTAATTTCTAGGGATTTATGTCTTTTTGAATTAATTTATTCCACATATAAATGTGTCAATGGATTATGTGGGTTTCACTTGAGTTTGGAGATAATCAGTTGTGGTTAGTATTTTTCTATATAATATGGCATATGATCTATCGGCATGATAATTACACGTATTTAAAGGGTTAAAAAACCTAGACATGTTTTTAGAAAGATACTTTGAAATAAGTTAGGGTTTCAAACGTTTACATTCAGTGAAATGGGTTCATGTCTTGATATGTTCGAACAAGGTAATTTCAACCTGAGTTGATTCAATTTTAAGTATATGTTTTATATTTTGAAACACATTTTGTGAACGGAATTCACATAATGAATATCATATGACCATTGGTTTTAAACCATGATGCATGGATGGTTTTATTTTTATTTTTGGTTCTACCTTTACTCTTAAACCCTATGGAAACGTAGGCTGATTTGGGAGTAATTTCTTCACATCTAGATGCCATAAACTAGAATTTAATCACTTGTGAGCTCATTCACTTTTTTTTTATCCTTTATTCATCCATTATCTACTAGATTAGTGATATATATTGACCGCCATTAAATTCTGTCTCAATATTGATGCATTTATGATATTGGTGTTACTTATGGTCTCTTTCACTCTCATTCCTCAATGGTGTAAGATATTGAGAGAATCACATTTATTTTTTGATAAAGGTAGGTTCTCTATAAAAAATCATTGGGGTCTATTAATATTTCATTATGTCTGTGAAATATTTTTCAATTACATTGAAAAAACATACACATGAACTATCAAAATAATGGTTTATGATAATCCTGTGTTTGGACTAAACCCTAAATTGATTTGGATCCAAAAGTGTTGAGTCTTTCATTTTATTTACTCGTTGGGTCAGCCTACCCTTTAACAACAATAAAAAGGATATTTACATAAAACATGAATTCACATTCCATTAGAACATATGTGATTTTTTGTTATACAATCACTTTTGAAAATGAATTACTTTTTTATGGAAATGAATTTTTATAATTTGAAATGATACGGTTGTGTACAAAATTATGTTAATGGTTTAAGATATATATTTAATATTGAAAGGGAAGTGAATGAAAATGGTAATTTCATGAATTGACCATTGTGGCTTATGTTTTTATATAGGTTTATTCATTCTGTTATGATTTTAGTTGTGATCCATGTTTTAATTCTTATATAGTGATCTTGGTAGAGATTCATATTGTAATTATTATATATAGAGCTTGCTTGAGTTTCACACAATAAATATTATATAGTTGTATTGTCCTAGTTTCACACTCAAATCCTTATATATTGGGGTTCCACCTATTTCATGTTGCAACTATTATTTAGGGGGGTTGAACCACTTTCATTTTGTTATGATTATATATTGTTCTATGCCTAGTTTCATTCTAAAATTAATATATAGATTCTTAATCCCAATTTCATGCTAAAATTAGTATATAGGGGGGTTGAACCAACAATACTAAAATGATTATAAGGATGGATTGTCATAGTTATGGTGAAATTATTATATAGAGGTACTTTTTTATATATGTGATTATAAAATATAATTGTGGTTATGGTTGTGAAGGTAATGCTATATTCTCAGAAAAACTATGGAATAGTGCTAATGTAGGTTAATTATTTTACAATACAAATTGATCAATTAATACTCATGTTTATCAATTTATTCATGAACATATTATCATGATGTTTTTGATTATCCATGGTGATGTTGACCTACAGAGTTTTAATCACACTCTATTAGAACCTACATTTGGTACCTGATTAGATACATTGATGTAGGTTTGGAAAATGGAAAGACACCTTGTTTTTTATTATTGCTTTTAGATGGGTTGGATATTGTAGAGGTGGTAGTACATACAAATGAATGAATGATAAGTTTTATTCTCATTTGATAGAAAAGTGAGTAAATATTGGTGGTCACATAATCATAATAAAATTATACTATATTTCTCATACTAAATATATTTTTATTTCTAATGCAACAAATTCAGAGGAGTTATAAGAATATATAATTTGAAAGAGTTAAGGTAAGATGATTCCCTCTTTTCGACATTCCTCATTTAGATACATCATTAACGTCCATTGGAATAGTATTTAGAGAATTAATATTTCATCTAATTTGTGTATATGGATGTTGAGGATATAATTTGGTAGGGTTTATTCAATATATATGGCTCAATATGGTGTAAAGAAGAGTAAAGAGGGGTGTTCATTTATAAGTGGTGGAGAGGACCCAGTGGAAGTTCTTAAATGATTAAATTTTTTTAAAGTCAGTCTTAAGATAAATTCTTCTATTAGACCAGATACTTGAATATGGGATATTATGATATACAATTATGCCTAGAAAATAGGATTTAGAGAATCTTATCTTGAATATTTCTAATTTCTACTGATTTAACCACCCACGTGAACCCATTTTGACCATAATTACGATATGTTTTTAATATTTTTACTATTCATTATGACCGAGAAACAATATGAAATTAATAAATAAAAAAAATTACGATTATAAATATGTTATCCATTTTATCAAATACAATTCATAGAATTTTTAGAATATAACTATACATTAAAGCATCTAATTGTGACAATAAAATGCAATTTTTTTCTTATGTATTAATTGATTTTATATCAAATATAAATAAAGAAATATTATAATTAGCTATATTGGGTTAAAAAGAATATAATTTATTTAGTGATACATTTAAAAAAAATTAAAAAATGAATATTTTGACATATTTTAATGAAAGTGCATTTTTTAATAGAAACAGTACTATTTGTTATTCATCAAAAAATAAATATTTTCTATAAATTATCAAAAAGGTCACTCTAAAATTATTTTGACATTATAATTTCAAAGATAAAATACATTTTTCTGAAAAATTTCATAAGGTATAATCAATAATTTTCTTATTTTTTCACAAAAAATAAATAAAAATTATTTTGGCGGAAATATGTATTTATATAGAATTTAACAACTATACATAAAAATGAGTACTTATTACTCATAAATTTTGTTTTATCTAAAATATCTATACATAATTTTTTTTAAAAATTATTCATATTAATTCATATAATTTAATTTCTATTTCGTAATGGTATACTATATTATAGTTAATTTAGACTCGGGTTAGCAAGTATTGCAATCTATAAATGAAATTAAATTTCAATAAATAAATATATATAATAAAATATTAGGGTCTTATAGGTGAGTAAATTCATTGAACTATGGATTCATTATACTCGTTGTTCATATCCATGTCGTGGTTGATAATGGAGATACAACTCTGTGATGTGAACTATGAATAACCATTCTTTCTTGTTTTAACTCAACTAATGGAGTACATGTACTTTCAAATTATTCTTATTTATTAATAGATCAATGAAAAATTTGGGAAAAATGTCTTTGAAGGAAACTATAATATCAATCCCAAAATACACTTGGGTAGGAATAAAAAATCATTATTCTTAATAGAACAATAACAATTAAAATGTGTTATCACGAATAATGAATCATCATTTATATTTTACAAAGTATTTCATATATGAAAATTCATGTTCCAAACCTTAAATAATATCGTTTTATTTTACCTTATTGTCTTTAAAACCACATAATAAGATAAAATGATAATAATTAAATACCATTATATGGGAAATGAAGACATTCCCTATGAAAAAATTATTTACTCTAATGTCCTGCATCCTTCTACTAGTCATAATTTTGGAAGAATCAAGGAAGTTAATTTTATTTTTATGGGAAGTATAACTGATTAAGAATAGGTATTATTCTAAAAGATCTATATCCAATTATAATGATTCCATTTTAGGTTGTGTAGATAAATATCTATAACTACATGAGCCTTAATCCACTTATATGAGTCAAAAGGGATGTGGAATTACTATATAATTATATACGTATTCTTAATTTTTTAATATTGGATGACTAAATATAAACATGAGTGTATCCACAATGTTAATCTTATAGAAATAATTATTGACAAGGTAATATCAATACTTATACACTAAAAAGCTAATTGCATCAAAATTATACAATTAATTAGTGCATCAACATTCAACATTGAAAATTTTAATCCTATGCTAGTATAGATAATTTTCATCAACATATCAATATAATTGTTAATGAGTACACAAAGTGACTAAAACTTGTTTTCCATATATAGAATGAGGTGTTTTACTTCCACTTGTGACATCAAAATTGAATGATGAATCATATTATAATTTAGGTCATAAATATAATACCCCAAGGTTTTAGTTTATATTTTCCATTCAAAATAACATTATATTCAATATAATACACCAAACTCAACCTTGATCTTAAAAGAACCAAAAAATAATATTATATTAATATAATAGTTATAACCAAGTCATTGTGTTGTTAGTTATGAATAGAAATAATGGAATTATGTAATATATATAAAATTATTTCATTAATTAAAATAATGAAATCAATAAATAAATTTAAGAATTATCTAACAGTTTTTACTGTGGAAACAATTCGAATAAATTAAATTTATGATTTAAAATTAATTTTATTCAAAATGGATTTTATTTTATTTTCTGTGTGGATATTATAATTAATTCCTACAATGTTATAAATTTTAATTCAAAAATGGATATCAATTTTCAATATAGGATGTTATAATAGGCTTATGAAGAATATTTAGAATTTTCTGAATAGATTCATTTTTAAATAAATAATAAAAAATACAATTTTTATGTAATAGAAATCTCTATTCATTAAATCATGTAATTTAAAAGTCTTATTATTTTTATTTTAACAAAACACTATATACCTAGTTAAAATATTCAAAATTCAAATGATTTCGCGAAAATTATTATTTTCAACACCACCTCTCACTTAATACGGATCTCGAACCTTGAATGTAGTTAGAATCATGAGGATCAAAAATTGATCTAACATTAAAAATTCAATTAGGAGTCACATCATCTAAACAAAAATCATTTCACGTCATTGTTGTCACCTGAAGGGATCTGTCACTAATATCTTCATCTGTGATAATATTAGAACCCCCATATATACCTAGTGAAAACCTCAATAATCATAATCATCAATGAAGTAGATAAACTCTAATCGAGAAAGAAACAAAAAATAATAATGAAAAATAATTAGAACAAATTGTCAACCTCATTTTCATCAACTTGAATGTGACATATCCAGATAAGGATGAACACTATAGGGATTAGTATATGTTTATTTTTTGGCGTAAAAACAAATGTATGTAAAAATTATTTTTTAGATTTATTCTATACACATATATTAAAACTGATTTATTCAATTAATATAAATTTTGTATTGAATAATATATTCCATATTTGGAATCACGAGGTTCAAAATTATTTAACAGTTCTCTTTATATTGGTAATTATGAATAGTAACAATGGTATTTATGTTTCAATATTTTTAGGGAAAAACTGGGTTAAAATAATGGATTAAGACATTAAAATCCTTTAACACTTTTCTTTATCCTATATTATGAGTGTTTTCATCGAAATCCATCCTATATAGGAAAATACATAAATTTATTTCCACATTACATTTATTATAAGATTTATATTTCATTGAGAAAAAGATAAATATAAAATGAATTTTTCTTGATTTTAATTTATATTATATGTTTTGATTGGGATAAAATTTATTAATTAATTATTATAAATGGTTATTTTGGGCATAAATTAATTATTCTATGAATGTAATGTGTTTTATATTTTTTTGTGATTGTATAATTACCTTAAATTATTACCTAATGTTGACATAGTTCTAGTGCAAAGAGTATGAAAAATCCATCAAATTAATTGAAATGAATTAAATGAAATATGTTTTGGATGAATTATAATGTTAAAATATCTTTATAGTTAATAATATTTGATAAATTATTTTTAAATTTTTATTTTATAAATCAATTATTTTATTCATGAACTGAATGTCAGATTAAATGAATAATCCCAAATATTCAATTAATGATATTTGACATTAAATGATATTTTATTAAACGATTTTAAAAAATAAAAATATTTAAATATAACATGTTTTATCGTAAATGGTTAATGATTTCATATATTTACTATTTGGGACTGAGTTGTCTCCAAAGAATTAAATTTTTAACCCTTTAAGGAGATCAAATTTGTTAGCTTGGTTATGGATAAAAAGGGTTAATAATGGGGTTTAACCAAAAGATAATGCTTAAAATGACACCATAACATATCAAAATTTTTTGGGATGATTATATTTCTAAATAATAATATTTTTTTAATATATTCCAATTATAAATATTTTTATATGAGAAATAAGTAAATTATTGAAAATTAGTTTATTTAATTCTAAGTGTTCCCTCTTATCACTTATAAAATAGAATCTACTATATAGCTTTATTATTAATGTTTTATCTCTCAATATCATACAATACCATCCCTACTACTATAATATATTCTTTCCATTAATTTATGAGATCGTATTATTACCTTAAGACCATCTAATTATGTCTTAATATTTAATACAAAGGAGGTCGCTTAAAAAATAAGTATTTGTATTACACTAACTCTTTATAAGATTGTTTGTTCTTATAATTACTCAATAAATATTTTATATAACAGAAAATAGTTAATTTAACATAAAAAATACTATGATTTTATTATTATTATTGGATGACCATTTTCTACATATTTTCCATCATATGGAGAATGAAAACATCACTCATGTGTACATACAGTCTACCACCTCCACATAGCGGTGTCATTCGTTTTTCATCACTATATTACATGGATGGATATAATGCTAGAGTTGATGAATTTATATTACATTTTTTTCATAATTATGATTATATAAAAATACTATAACATATAACTTCTTACCCTTCCATCTATTGAATGATGAAATTCTCTCTCTTGCGTACCTGTTGACTACCACCTCCATGAAGCTATGTGACTCATTTTTCAATATAAACAATCATAGATGATTATAAAATTTTATATATTGAATAAAAATTATATTCAAAAAATTATTACCATTTTTGAAATTTATGTTATAATTTAATGAATACTTTAACCATTGTAAATATACCAAAGTACCTTTTTTGTATTTGACTTATCATACTTAAGTGGTCAAAATAAGAAATAATTATTCATTGAATGAATTAATATTTTTTATAAAAGGAAACAAAAAATTTGAATATAGTTGAAAAAGGTCACTACTAAAGAATTTTATTAATATAAAGTAATTAAAAAGGATTATCACCCATGCATGACTAAGAGGAGACCCAAGGGCAGGGTAGTTTTGTCTTATTTCAACTTCATTAAGACATGTTTATGTTTTTTACATAATTTAGTTTATATTGTGTATTTATTTTCCTATTAAAATATTATATAACAAATTAACATTTATTTGGTGTATTTAATGTATCAATTAAATTTTAATTTTTAAGGTGTTTTAATTAAAAGGATAATAAAGTCACTATGGATTTATGTTTCAATCTGATTTTAACCAGGATTATTTATGCTTGAATTTCGTATGAGGGAAATTATATGATCGTTTTCTCTTAATACCAATATATTTTAATACCCCCTTTTTCCTTATAATTTTTTTTAAATATTTTCTTATCATTCCCCACTCTTTCGTCTATAAGATGATTGAGATATTTTCTTATAAAAACTAATTTTTCCACCTTTTGGTCGGGAATGTTTATCCTATGTATTAATGTTTTTTTAAATGTTTTCAAATTGTGTTTTTAATATACACCAATTATTATTAGAACTTATTTTAAACAATATTGTACCTTTCTAAAAAAAATAAATTTTTTCTTCCTTAAATATTCCAAATGATGTACTTCTAAACTTATTATAAAAATTGTGGAAGGATTCACTATATTATCATTTATAACAATAATAAAATTCCACATTATATGGAACATTATTTTTCTTAATGATTCATTTAAATCGTTCAATTTTTAATTTCATGGAAAATAAATTTATCATAATTATAATAATTTTATTTTTTAAAATATATAGAAGGTTATATTTTACTAATGGAAGGAAAAAAAATTTATATGTGAATTTCAACTTCATTTTTACACAAAGATAAAAATTTATTACTTTTAACGGTTTTCATTAGCATTTATTTTTTAGAAAAAATTATTATTATTTACAATAAATCCTTAATTTTTAATTAATCTATGAACTTATGGTATCCTTTACTAAATTTTTGTGGTCATAAATTTCTCATAATCTACCTCCTTATTACACTTTATCATTTTAGTTGAAATTAGATTCTCCTCCATGTAAATATTTTGATTATCATGGATTTATACAAAATTATTTCTTCTACTTTGATGTTGTGTCAATAGTATACCATTTATATATTCCATATCAGTTGAGGGAACTTATTGTGATTTATTCTTTCCTTAATTTTGGAAATATTATGTATTCCTGATTTAATATAGTTATATTTTTAAATATAACAAATTTCAATAATTAATTTTATTGATCATTTAAGAAATGAAAAATTCATATGGTGTCTTTGTTATGGGTGAGGGAATGATATAGATAGACCATTAATTCATCGATAGGAATCACGAGACAAAATATTTTTCCATATTAGATGTAAATTTGCTTTAGTCCTTCAAATTTAATAATAATTATTTATTGGTGAAAAGGGAATAATTCAAAGAATCATGTAATGTTTTCCCAGGCATTGATGAAGTGTTCAATAATGTTTTTATTTTTTAATTTTCATTATTGACAGTCCATGTTTGATTATACATGTGATTTATATGTTGATATTAGAAATGTATATTCATTGAACTTTAGTTGTTGATTGAATAGAATGTGTTTAAATTACTCACTCTTTCATATTGATTATGTTTTATTTAATTTGGATATATTCCAATATACATAACTCTTATTAATCCTATAAGCTCACCATTTATTTGTTTTCTTATCCCAAAGATATGAAAATTTGTACTATGAATTATTTCATGTTTAAAAAAATGTTTATTATGCTATTTTTATACATTTGTAATGTAAAAGAGAAATCATATATGTATATATTTATTCTATACATTTAAATTGATCAATCCTAGGTGGTGTGATCACACGTACATTGTAACAATGCAATAAGTTATCACCGAATCAGGGTTACATGAGATAGAGATGTTATAATTGGTATCAGTAGAATTTTTTTTGAAAATTAGGGTCTATATTTTATATTAACATAGCTTCCAAGTGTATCTTGATATCCCCTACAGTATTTAAGATATTTTTTTTCAATTTTTAATACATCTATTAATATAAATGTTCAATTTGACATAAATATGTTATTTCCATTTTATTAGGGAGGGTTCATAGATGAAGGAAGGTAATCAACACACATGGTGAGTATAGGGATTACCATACTGGGCATGTCAATAATTTTGGTGTTGTAACAGACCCAATCATGGACATATTAGGGAAACTGAGTCATGTTGTGATTGATATACTTTCATATATGTAGAAACCAAACATGATATAATCTATAGTTAGGGACATTATGACTATTCATGGACAACTATCATGATTTTTGAAAAAAAAATCTAAAACCACCTGAATTTCCTAGTAATAAAAGATAATTGTAGTTTCACCAATTTTTATTTTATAAAGACTATGGAATTAAAACTATTCAACATATCATGTGTTATGAATATGTAAGGAAGAACTTCGCAAAATGCATAATTGGAATTACAGTTTTTTATAGGTATGGGGAAAAATTTGATATTTATCTGAATTAGAAATTAAATAAAGAATCACTTAATGTCTAATGTGTTAAATATAAGTAGATAGGAATTATAAAAACCAATTTCCCATGTTTCAATTATTTATTAATAATAGTTTCTAATTGTGATATATTAAAAATAATTAAAAATATTTCGAAAAGAGTAATATTTACATTAGAATAATTCTTGAATATTTTTTGGAAAAAGATTTATATAGAAAATTTAGTAAGTGTGAATATTGATTTTATTATTATTTCTGTTTTTTAAAAACATTTCATCTATATATGGAATATCTATTTTTGTTTCTGAATAACCCTCATGGATGAATATCACCATCATAAATTTTAATTCAGGGTAATTATGTTTAAATCAGAGACTATAATATTACGATTTGGTTGTATTTATCAATGGTAGTTTCGTATGTGTATTAATATTAAATTTCTATGTATACTTCTCATAATATTTATTTTTATGGATATTTTATAAAATGTGAAATTTCCATACCCATATATAATGTTATCAAAAACTGTGAACTGTAATTATTATGAAAATATGATATATCTGAATATATCTATTGAATAATGTATAAATGATTTATAATGTTATTATGTTATATGAAAAGATGATACTTGGTTTAATTTATGGATTTTTTTGTATATTTTGGAATATTTAATTACGGAATATACATATTTGGTGGATATTTTTTTTTTGGAAAAAAATCGAATGATTATCAAAGGATAAGTGATCAACCATTCAATTTTTTAGGCTCAATTATTTTTTAGATTATTTAAATAAATTTATATAAATCGGTTGTTAGAATTATAATTTTAGAGATTATATTAATGAATATTTATTCATATTAGTTATTATTTATGTATTTTAACCATTATAGTTTTTGACAGGATAAATTACCTTTTATCATTTTTGATGATCCTATAGTTGATAAAAATTTTATATCTGTTCTTTAGGAATGAAAATTTCACCATGATAATGAAGATGCACATCAGAAGTGGATATAATTCTTAGAGAGTGAGTGGAAATCATGTAAATAATTTTTATCATATTTTATGACCCAATGGTCACTAAACTTATCAAACAGAAGAAAACTATAGACAAATCAATTGAATCTTATGTGGAATGTAAAACAAATATAACAATATATCTTTAATGAAATTAATTTAAAGATATAAGTTTTATGTAGGTATATGCACACTATATTTCCCAGTCATAACATAGAAATATATGGTCATGATAAAACAAATATCCAATTTTATTACTATATCACTATATTTTTTATTTAGAAATGTGGAATAAGAATTGTGAGGATAAATTTATATAAAGTGTAGATAATGTAATGAATTGTGATTTTAGATTGTATTTTCATTTTAGAATAGCACTATGTTTGATAGTGCGCACCACAAGAGGCCATGAACATAAACGAAGCATTATTTAATATTATTTATATGTATTTTTTATAATGATACATTTGGGTTCACAATTATGAATATGAATAAAGAAATTATGGAATAAATGTAGAAACTAAATCCTTAATAAAAATATTTAATTGAATAAATAAAATCCACAATCATCAAATTCATGTAACTAGGAAATGAATATAAATAAATTCATTTTACACTTAAATATAGTATCTTCAAATATAGTTTTTATTTCATTTTTTTCATATATATTATTATTAATTTATAAAAATTTTAGAAAATATATTTTAAATATTTGATATTATTTTTAATGAGAACTTCATTATAGGAATAAGGTTTTTTTTAATTTTTTTCATAATATATTTTTTTTAGAGAATAGTAAAAAAATAACGAGTTTTGTAAATTTTTTATTCAATAATGTTATTTAAAAATTACATTAGGTTTTTATTTTTATATTAATTTATAATTATAAAATTTAATTATTAGTTATATATTTCTTTTCATTATAAATAGAATTGAGCTTTTTTAATATGTTTTTTTTGGGAGTAAAAACAAGTTTTTATATAAATTTTTTCTTATTGTGTTTTATGCATTTATATTGAAACCTATTTCGTCCACTTATATATATATTTAATCTTGAAAATATACTATATATTTTAATTTATGATGTTAAAATTTGGTAATAATGACCCTTTTTCTAGTCATTGGGAATAGTTACTAGGATAATGATTTGACACCATTATAAATGAAAATGTGGTAAAACTGGGGTAAAATTATGTGGAAATGATTTAAGATCTCTCTAAAAAATGAATTTTTCATATTTTATATTGGTGATAATAAAAAAATTCTATATATTAAAATATAATAATTGATTTATTATTTTATATGATTGTTCCAATTATATTATTTTATAAAAATAGTAAATACAAAATGTCAGTCTATCGATTTTAATTTCTATTATATGTTATTAAATAGATAAAAATAATTTATGATAATATTTAAAAGGTTAATATGAATATAATAAATTATTTTATTATCTCAATTTATTTTTGAATTTTTTGTGATTGTATTATCACCTTAAATTCTTACGAAAAGCTTATATAGTACATATAAAAATAGTTGAATAAAATATGGAAAATTATTTTAGAAACATTAGGAAAATTATAATTTGGATTAATTATGATGTTACATGAATAAAATTGTTGTTTATATTGTATAATTTCTGTTAATATTGTTTATATTTTAAATTTATTTTTAAATTGATGAAAGTAAATTAAAATTAAATGAATAATCCAAAACAATTAATGAAGTTTAATGGTAAATAAAATTATATTAAATGATTTAAAAATGAAATAAATTCATGAAATAAGTAATTTGAGATATTAAATGGTTAAAAATTTCAACTATAGAATTTTTATTATCCACTATTCACTATTAAAGTAAATTTATAGTCGTTTAATGCTAAAAAAACGTGTTATCATGGTTATGGTTTAAATGGGAAAATAAGGGGTTGAAACAAAAAATATTATTGAAAATGACATTATAGCCAATCTATATTTTATAGGATTATTATGTTATGACCTTAAATAATTTTTATTTGAAACAATTAACATTTTGAATTATTATAATTGATAAAGACATTAGTTGTATTTAAATATTTATGTAATTCCAAGTGTGTCATATCCTCACTTTTAGAAGGGAATTTCTTATCCATCGGTATTAAAATATTTTGTGTCTCATACCTTTTAAAATAAATTAAATAATATTATAAAATATTCTTTAAATTCTTTCTTTAGGTCCCATTCTTAGCCTGAGAAAATCCCAATAAGGATTATGATGTAATCCTATATAGGTCTCTCAAAAAGTGGTAATTGTCTTACCTGACATATTTAATTTTTTTCAACATCTACATACTATAAAAATATTGTATCCATCCTGAAATAATTTTTCTATTTACACCAATATATTTATATGTTATTATATTTTTTTATTATAAAGCATTTTTTACACCATCATTCAGTCCCATGTAAAATGAAAAACATCACTTGTGCATACATATGGCCTATTATTCCCTTGTTTCGAGGTAATATTTTATTCGCCATATATTTACATGGATGATTATAAAGGTTTCATTAATAAATAGTTTTGATATTTTTGAGATAATAATAATTTTGGAAATACAAAATATGATTATAATTCTTACCCCTCTATCCCATGAACAATGATAATATCGCCCATGAGTAAGTGGAAGGCAACCTCCATTAAGGAATGTGATTAATTTTTATATTATCCTTATTAATAGATGATTTTAAAATTTTATATATTGAATAAAAATTATATTCATGAAATTATTACAATTATTTATATTATAGAACCATTTCTTGACTCCATTAACCATGGTTAATATAATGAATTAAATTTGGAAAATTTGACTGAACAACATTAAGTGGTTGATGTATAAAAAACTATTCATTGAATAGATATAAAATTATTATAAAATAAACAATAAAATATTATATATATATATATATATCTTAATATGCAATTAAATATATTAAAATTTAGTATACAAGTACATCAAATAAGTATGACTAAATAAATACCTAGGCTAAGGGTAAATTTTTCTCATTTCTACTTCAATAACATATATCTATATAATGAACCTAATTTAATTTATATTTTTTATATAATATACCATTCACAAAATAGATCTTAAATAAATATTTATTTTTGTTTTATAAATATTATATTCTTATTTACTCTATTAAGGGGTTTTTATTCAAATGTTTATAAATTCATTATGGATTTATGTTTCAATCTCATTTTAATTTATATTTTGAATTCATAAATTTATATTGAGTGAAATTATAATACCACTACTTATAAAACACTATATATTTTCTTCTTCTATGGTATTTTCAACAGTTTTTATTTTATTACATTCCCTATCCTTTCTTTGGTACATAAAATTACAATTAATATGGTTTAAAAAAACATTATTTCACCTTTTTGTTGGGAATTTTTATCTTTCATGTCCATGTTGTCTGAACATTCAATGTGTGTTTTTTATGATTTAATGATTATTTGCATTCATTTTTGAAAATTTTTTAAATTCTTTACAATTCATTAAAATGAACCTTATTGTATTGTTTCAAACAAAATACTTTTGGACTTTTTCCAAAATTTTTGAAATGAATCATTATTCTAATGCATACCAAAACAACTAAATTTCCAACCATCATGAAATTTTTTTTTCAAGATTATTTTACAATATTCCAATTTTATTTACAATGAAAATAATTTTTAAAATATTTTTGTAAAATAATTTTTTAAATGATTTTTAAAAATTGGTATTATTTTTATAACGGTATAAAAAGAAATTTTTATTTTATTTATAACAATATTTTTACCAAAAGACACATGGAAGTCACTTTTGATGATTTTAAATAAAATTATTATCTATTTTAAAAAGTATTTGTTGTTCTGTATAACTGAATTTTTGGTGAATTGATTAACTTCTTGAATCCATTAGTGATACATGGTTTTTTGGTAATTAACGTTCTCATAATCACATTATGTATCTTGATCCATTAATTTATTAGACATTATCTTATCTTATATATAATTATTTTAATTTATTGGATCTAAATGAAATTATTTAAAATAGATTTATATTGTCTCAACCATATACCAGTTAAATATAATGTGTTAATTGAATGGTGTCTATTAAGAATGATTATTTCATCGACTGAGGAAATATTCAATATTTTTATTCAATATGGTAAATTTTTTATTTATTAGGAATTATGAGAATAAATTGTATTGAGGATTTAATATATGTTGAATTTATATGTATTAAAATAGGTGGTTGTTCGGAGTTATAGATATCCCCTCAATTAAGTTATAGTTTTCATTAGAAAAAACATGTGACGACATTAGATGGGTATTTGGAATACACTTACCCATCATTACAGAATGATAACTTGGATGAGATTCCATGACTGTATGTTTCATGATAAAATGGTTGAGGTCATGATGGAGTGTATATGAATATATGTATTTTTTTATTTATATTATTGATAAATTAGTTTCCATTATCCAATTGATTTCTATAATGGTTTTATCCATGGGTGTTCAAAGATTTTCTTGGATTGAATGACACGTGTTTTGATTATTAACTCAGCTATATTAATTTTGATATATTAATTCATTATATCTTTTTCCTTATGTAATCCTTAGTCACTATCTTATCTCACCCTTTATTTTTTTCTCTCCCCAGGATATAAAAAATGACACCATTATTGTTTTCAGGAATGCCAGAATTTTTCTTAGGCTATGTTTTTATATATCTAATGTAGCATGAGAATAAAGTATGTACCTAGGTTTCCTATTATGATAAATTGATTTATCATGCATGTTGTGATCCCTTTTATCTTATTCCAATGTAATATGTATGAACTGTGTCTTGGTTAATGGAGGTAGGAGAGTTACAACCAAATTATTTCTAATATTCATTATTCTATTGTAAAGTGATCCCTTTAATAAAAATTATAATTATGTGAAGTATTCTCATTAATGTTTGATGAAGTTCTCGATGGTTTTCAGACATCATTAAAGTCCTTTCAACTAGAAGATGTTTTGATATTTAGGAATATAGATTATTTCATTGAATTTATCGGGGTTATCATCAATTTGTTGGTTGTGTACTAAAAATATAATGATTTTTATTGATGTCACGTCAAACGTGAATTCCAATATGTTTATCCTCAAAATAGGTGGGTAAAAAATCATTACACTACCTTAATATTTGAATAGAAATCATTGATCTTTTAGGATTCGATGATTAGATAATAAAAAATAATAATTAAACAATTATATTTAATAGTAACTTGAATATATTGTGAATAAAATATTTGTAGGTATCTGATTATATCATCAAGAAAGATTAATTACATGGTTATATAATACAAAATGTAACTATATAATGGAAGAAACTTATTTATTCTCCCATTCCATTAAGATTTAGTTTTATCCTTAGTATATATAAATGAATAAAAGCACCAGGAAACCATTTTTTGGTTAAATAATTTGTTTTATATTCTGAAATAAGAATTCATCCTTTGGGAAATGGAAATACAAATCCTTGTTGTAAATGTATAATCTAATCTCCCCATTCATTTTAATTTATAGGGAATTTTTAGTGAGATAGATATGGTATTAAACTTATTGTATGAAGATAAATTTTATCAATTTATCAGCATTACAATCCACCTTGAAATTATATTTCATACACATTCTCCCCATGGACTTTTTATAGTATTGGAAGTTATCTAGTAAACAGAAATGACGAGTAGCTACTTAGGGATATAAGCTAAGGATATCTATGTATTTTTATTAAAATATATCATGATTTCTCTTAAAAAATGAAATTTATCCTTCCAATTATTTTTGGTTATATAGACACTGATTAATTTTGGTTGTGGGTTATCTTTAGTAAACAGATTTACTAGCGGATTATCAAATAGGTGGTTGAGACACATTATTCAAATTTTGGAACACAATACTTGTTCTCTTCATATTCCTTATTAATGGGAGGTGAAGATTGATGTATCCCATTAAATATATGAGATGGTGATATAGAATATGAAACAAGAGTGTCATTATTTCTATTTAAATCCTTTAAATATGAGGATTATGAAAGAATATTAGGTTTACCTGACACTATATTATATGAGGAAATGTTTCCAAGACCATGTGTCCTTCAGTAAGGGCTTACATTAAACAAGTCTAACAGCCTTTTCCCTATTGACTGATGTGGCCCAATTTGAAAACATGTTTTCCATATCATTTTCATGATAATATTAATGTTTTGATTGAATTATGTTACTAAATTTTCAATATTCCTAATTTTCATTATTTATAGTTAAAAATAAACTTCTCCTAATATTTTTAGTGAAATTTTGTTTTTTTAGAAATAATTGATTTGGAGATATTTGTCTTAATATTCATAATTATTTATGAAAATATATGTGTATTTTCACTGAAATTTAATTGAAATAATTTTTTTAATGTTTTTTGGAAAGTAATTTTTAATTTTTTTTATTTTTAATGTTAGTAATTAAAAATTCCATTATTATTATCTTGATCATGAATTATAATAAATAACTCATTCATATTCCTCTATTTTTATATTATACATTAATTATTGGAATATAGTTTTTTTATTTTATCATTACTGGAATAAAATTTATTATATTTTCAAATATGTGTTTTCATGTTTTTTTTGTTTTTATTAATATATATTTTTAAATTAGGTACTATAAAATAATACATGTGACATGTCCTACAGTTTTAATCAATATAAATTTGATGTATAAACCTATCATTCCAATTGACTAAAAACATAAGATCCATGTGACCGTTCTAGTGAAATTATTTTAAAGCTTGATAGAACTCAAGTATGGATAGAATGATTAGTAAGAGTTTTCTAGCATAAAAATTCAATTAATTATTTATAATGAAGAACATTGAGCCTAATTTAAAGAGAATTACAAAGCCTAGAACTCTGTTGAATGATGAATGAAGGGAACGAGTAATTCATTAAGATAAAATTTGAGATTGTAAAAAGATAATGGAGGTTTAAATCTACACCTGTATTAGAGGACTTGATCTAGTTTATAAATAAGGAACATGAGCCCAATAAACTAATGTCTTTGGAAACATATGTCATATGGAGATTTGATTCAATGTAAAACAATTAAGATAAAATTCTTGTCCCAAGGGTATGATAATATGTATTCCATGTAAGATATATATCATTCCATCAAAAAATACAGAAACTAATCGAATCTGAGATCAATGAAGATGATTCTTTAGGATTAGATACTTTTTTCACAAAAAATTTTGAGAATGAAGTGGCTCAAAAATAAAAGAATATCTGATGTTGAAAGAAAAAAGTTAAATAGGATGAGGGTTATTCAACAAATCATGGTGGAAATATAGTCGAATTAGATCATCCAAATATCAAAGTAGCTTATGATGGAATGTAAATACTTTTGTTTTTATTCAATAAAATTCATCGTAAATTTAATTTTTAGTTTTGGAAGTTCATGAAGGGTAAAATGATATTTTCCATTAGAAAGTGATCACAAATAGTTTTTTTCGAAAACTGCAATTTTCTCAGAATAAGGTGTTTACCCATGGATAGGAATTTACTAGAATTTTGAGCCATTGGAATTTTCTGAAAATATAATTATTTAATATATATTTAAGTAAATACAAATTTATTCATGCAAATTATTTCAGTTATATCCATTAAATAGAGTGTCGTATTTAGATTCTTACGTCATGGTTGAGGCTAAAATGTGGGTTTCCTTAGAATGGAATAACCTCTAGTCGGGCATCACTAGTGGGACTCTAATAAATTTTGTATTATTTTTCTTTTTTTATTCTCCCATTTTCAATTTATTTTACCTTATTCCCTAAGGATTCTAAAGTAAGCCTTATTGGGAATTCTTTTATCAGATATGATATAGAGGTATATGTATAGGGAGAGAGTGGTAGAGGGATTTTCCAGTTTGGATCTCGAGAGTAGCAATATCATCGCATAGTAGTTGCATAATATAGATAAGGAATTATTTTCAACATATTCCACATGGAGGGAGGTTAATTTTATATTTTCCATAAATCCACTTATATTTAATAATTTAAATGTTTAAATTAAATTTATCGTTTTTACAGACCAAACTAGGTTCAATCAATTATTTATCATGGAAAACATTTTATTAAGTGTATTAAGTTTTCTCACTCAGAAATGAAGATAATATGGTGTGTGGTTCCATGAACACATGTCGTATGGTATTACTACTTAGAGATTATTTTTCTGAAGTAGACATTATATACTTGGAGTAAATTTAGTGTAGTTATAATACCTTGACCTTAGATAACATGAATCCCGGTGTATTATTACATTTCACTAGCATTATTACAAGGAAACAATTCCCGAAGGACCATATAGTTTACTAGTCCTGGAATTCAATATTACATACATGATACCCATAATAAGTTTGGAAAAAAATTACATCATGTTAAAAAATAATTGAAATAAACTACTTCCTTGAAATCATAATCAATGATCGCTTCTTCATATCTTTATGAGATAACCATAATAAGGGTGATCTCAAATACTCTTTAAGGTTATATACAAAATAAGCAATAACCAATCAATATGGAAAGGTAAATATCTGAGAAAACGTACCATTTATAAAACTAGATAAGGAACAAATAATTTGGTATGTAAGAAAAAGAAACTTATTGTATAAATCAATAACTTGAGAATTAATTTCTTCTATAGATATGTCGATGCAAAATCTCATGGATAAATTATCACTAAAATTATATTAGGGAAATACATTATTTAAGGACGTCATGTCTTAGGCACATGAAAACCATTTTTCATCAAGACCTTTCACAAGATGATTTAATACTATGGGTAGAAACCCATTTGGCCAACTTATTAATCTCATGGTAACCTATCAATACATTGAGAAGCTATATAATGTCTGGCCTCCACTCATCATTTCCAGTCCAAAGTATTTATCATATTCAATAACAAAAATAAATAATATGCCTTATCAAATAACCACATTGAATGAGTAAAATGGATCTATAAAAAATTACCATGTAGGAAATAATATAATATCATGAAAATAATTATATTCCTGATAATAAACCAAAAGGTATAATATAAATCATATAAAAGGAACTAGGTGTATAACATTTTAATATGCCTCAAAGAAATTAAAATGAGATGAAATCCCTTACCTTGTGTATGACTCATGAAGTATGTTCCTAGTTATTCCTAAATAAATAAAGGAAGATAATTTATTCTTTGTTTAGAACGTTTTTAGTATTTATCATTCCTTTTATATCACTTATTACCATATTATACCAATCACTTAATTATTTAAGTTCGTATCGGACATTTTGTTGATGTTCGTTACTTGAGTAAAAAAAATGTGTTTTGATGTAAATTGCCCATGTGGTATTAAGTAAATTAACTCAAGAATATTATTCATGATTTATATATCATATATATCCAGTATATATGTATTTAATATAGTCCATTACATTTGGAGATAAGAAACAAAATTCACCATTCATGGAGATGGTAGGTCGTACGTATGCATGAACCCTACATTCATTTGATTATCATATTAAAGGAAATAAAAAAATGATACGTAGGTATGATATAAATATATTATAGTGTCTATTTTCTATATGTTACATATTTTCATTAACCCAGTCCTTTATATGTTTCATGTTAGGCATGAACGTGTCATATCTCTTTGAGGAGGCGGTATTATGCACTTTATCAAATAAAATCCTCATATTTACAAATTATGGAAAGAATAAATGAATGTTGTAAAAAAATTAAAAAAATATTGAAAATATAATTATAATACATATCATATTTATATACATTTTTATCATAATGGGCACCGTGCAAGGTGGGATGATAAAATTGAACAATCATCATTTAATGAGGTAGTAGCTCACCATACATATAAACAGTATGTTCGAATCCAATAGATTGAGGTGTGTGTGTAAGTGTATCTCGAATCAATATACAAAACAACCTATTATATTGATGATACTGGTCATATTATTTATTTATAGAATAAGAAGAGAATATTACGTTGAGAATGAAAATCAATGAAATGAACATGAGAGAAGACATTATCTCTAAATCGGGTGATTTTTTTCTGATTTGAGCCAAAAGGAATTCTAAAATTTCCATATGCCCTAGGTGAGGCTTATAAGAGGAAGGTAGGGATTTGGAGAGCCTATTTTATCAGATTATGGATAAGACAATTTGTTTTATATGTGTGATTAAGTGGGTAGAGGTGGTAGACTTTTATAAGAGGGAGGGGAGGTACTTTAGGAAAGTCATAAAATATTATTTTATTATAAAAAAATATTCAAATTATAATTGATCCAAAGTAGTATATTTTGATTATAAGATGATAATTGCTCAAAATCATCTCAAATAATAGGTTTTATAAATTTTTTGTTCACAAAATTAACCTTATCTTCTAGATTCAACCCATAGATAAAAACATTAACTCTTACCATGTCTTCTTGTATTTTCGTAATATATGGTTGCTATAGTTTCTATAAAATTCCAAGAGAACCAGAATTGGATAATTAATGAAATTTTAAGAATTATATACGTCATTTGGAATAATCATAGTTTTTTGTACAATTGTATCATTTAATAAAATAGTATTCATTTCAAAACAGAGTTATGTCAATTTTGACACTATTTAGTAAATAAATTTTTTTTAAGTAATATAACTTGATTCATTAGAACCAAAGTCATTAACTCAAAAATAATATGTTAAAATCATCCATTAAATTCTTTTATGGCATCAAAATTTTCAATTTATATTTTTTTAATATTTATAATATCATTTATTTAAATATTTCATTAATAATGTTATCACAACATCATCATAGTGTCATAAATAAGTTTATTTATTTAATTTTTCAAAATTATAACTAAAATACCATGATGTATGAAATATTTTTAGATTTATAATTACTATTTATAGTAAAATCTATCAGTTGTATAACCATATATTAAAAAAAATTAGTAAAATATACATATTTATGTTATATTTTTCTTTATTTTAAATTAATTCTTATAACATGTCATTATCACACCAAATGGTCCCATAAGGTCCTAATATCGTCCAAAGGATGATCATGTTCATACCTATAGACTCTAATAGTATGAAGACACATGTTAGGGTAGTTTAATATTATTATAATATTATTTTATTACTAATATTTTCTTGATTTACCCTTTAACCATGGTAAATAAAAATAATTACTGAAGTTACTATCCAGAATGTACAAAAAAAATTGTTCGTATTTACACAATTTTTACCATATGATTCCCATTATGGAATAAGTTTTTCTAAATTTAAGATAGAGACGTTTTTGTAATTAATTTAAAATTAATTCTTGTTGTTAAAACCTGGACACTGGGTTTTAAAAAGTAAAAACTATCAAACGATTTATAAGTGTTTATGAAAAATTTAAATGTAAAATTACCTCTAATAACCATAATTAAATTAAATGATAAAATATTAATCAAATAATGATTTATATTTAATTAAAAACACATTATAACAATATAAATAAATTATATGAAAATGTAGTTTTGAATTAAAATGTAGTATTTTTCGCAATTCATCAAAAATTGAAACTTTTCAAAAAAATTATCAAAATTTCACCCTAATTTAATTTTTATATTCTGAATTGAAAAATTATGTCTATTTTCAATAAATAAATTTTTTAAAATTTCAAAATGTAGATAATATTATTCATTACTACTTTTTAAGAAAAAAATTTGATAGGTCATGGTGTATTTGAGCTAGGGGTTGCATATAAAGCATGTCATTGAATTATTTAAAAAGAAGCATATCACAGATACTTGGGGTGTTCAATTATTACCCCATTAAAATAATATATTATTCTAAATTTCTATAATATCAAAACATAAAATGAACTTGGTGGTTCTTCATCAAATGTTCTACTGGTTCTGATGTCTACTCGTCCATTTTATTTTTTCTCTAAAGAACATTTACCATATGAGTTTTCAGATTCCTCAGCACATGTTTTCTGGTATCAATAATCTTGATAGGATCTTCACAATAAGAATGATCATGTTCTAGTTATATTTCTTCATAGGTGAGTTCATGCATTGTGTCTAGCATGTATTTTCTTAATAGTGATATGTGGAACACATCATGAACATTGGGGATACTTTGAGGCATTTTTAAATGGTAGCCCAAAACTCCTATTCGTTATAGAATTTCATAAGGTATGATGTACCTAGGATTTAATTTACCCTTCATATTGAATCGTATAACACCAAACAATGGAGATACCTTCAAGAAAACATGATATCTTATATGAAATTAAAAATCATTCCTTTGGTTATCAGCATGTCTATTTTTCCCACATTGATCTTTCTGTATATGGGTTTGGATAATCTTCACCTTCTCTATTGTTTCATCAAAAAGATCTAGAACTACAAGTTTTCTTTCACCAATATCATCTATAAAAGTTGGTGCATGAATCTCTATCTATATAATGATTCATATAGTGCCATATGAATACTTTAATAAAAGATATTGTTATTAGAAAATTCTACTGGAAGTAAATACTGATCCCCTATACATAGAATGTCAAGTTGGCAGGATCTCAACATGCCATATAATGTTTGAGTAGTCTATTCAGATTGGCCAATAGATTAAGGGTGGTATGTAATGATCAAGCAAATTTCGGTATCTAGGGCCTTAAAATGACTTTTCTAGAATCTTGAAGGTAAATATAGATCACGATCAGAAACAATCGATAATGGTACACCATGATGTCTTACAAATTAATTAACATACATTCAAACGTTCAAGTGGTAAATCTTCTCTTATAGTAAGAAAATATTTTGACATGGTAAGACAATCAATAATGACCCATATCACATAATTTTTTTGAGAGTATTTGCTAGCCTTATGACAAAGTCCATTATAATATTATTCCTTTTCCACACTGGTATATAAATACTTTGCACGAATCATTTACGAAGTTCTCTTCCATCCATTACCTATTAACAAACCAAACATTTTGACATGTAATAAGCAATATCCCTCATCATGTTTTCCCACCAAAAATATTCCTTTACATATCTATACATCATAGTGCCACAAGAGTGTATATAGAAATTGGAGCTATAAAAATCATCCAATAATTCCCTTCTTAGATAAGGTATAGCTGGAACACAAATCCTCTTCCAAAATTTCCAAATTCTATATTTAAATATGAAATCAATCAATCTCCCATCATTTACAACTTTAATTTTCATTACAATGACCTCTTCATCAGTCCGAGAAGTTTTTATCCTTTAAAATAAATATAGTTTAGCAACCATTTGAAAATGTTGTGATGTTTCACTCTCTATGATAATTTCCATAACCATAATTACAAGATCCATGAACATAGGATCCCTTTAAACTCTCACCTTGTTCAGAACTACATGATCTATTCATCTCAATGAATCCACCAAATTATTTTTCTTCCATGTGTTGTAGTGTATTGTACAATAATAATCCTTGAGTATCTCAATACATATCCTTTGTAAAATGTTGATTTTTTTCTATGAGAAAATCTATTTCAAACTCTTGAGATCATTATATATCTCAAAATTTTCACCATAGAGAAAGTTTCTCCATATCTTCTAAGAAAATATTACAGTAGATAACCCATGATCATGAGTTAGATAGTTTTGTTCAATGGTTTTGAATTTCCATGATGCATATACAATGACCCTATCATCATATATAAGGATGCAACCAAATCTTTTCCTTGATATATCACTATAAATAACAAACCCATCATTCCTATATGGTAATGTTAATATATGATCATTGACTAATCTTCTCTTCAATTAATCAAAAAAATTATTCACACTGTTTTTTGGCAAAATAATTTAACCCCATTACGTGTGATCTTGGTTAATGGTTTAGCCAATTAAAAATTTTTGGAAAAAATGGTAATAGTAACTCGATAAACCAATAAAACTATGTACCTTGTTTATAATTGTTGGTGCTCAACATTATTTAATTTCCTTTTTCTTTGAAGGATCAATATATATTCCATCCTTGGAGACTATATGGCCAATGAAAGATTTTTCCTGATGCCAGAATTCATAGTTGCTAAATTTACCATATCATTCTTCTCTCCTCATAGTCTCAATAATAATTCACAAGTGATACTAATGATATTCAATGTTTTTATAATATATCATAATACTATCATAAAATGCCACATAAAATCATCTAGATTTTCCTAGAATACTCTATTATTGAGTTCCATAAAAATTTAGGGTGCATTAATTAATCCGAAAGGCATTACTGTAAATTCTTAATGACCATAACTCATTTGAAACTTTTTCATTGAAATGTCCTCATTCATCAGTTGTAATAATGATATCCCGACTGAAGTTCAATCTTTGAAAGGAATTGAGCTCCATGAAGTTGATCAAATAAATCATTGATATGAGGTAGAGGATACATGTTTTTTATTTTAATTTCATTAATTTCACGATAACCAATACACTACCCTATGGATCCATCTTAGTTCTTGAAAAAGAGAACATGGTATCCCCATAGAGAAACACAAGGGCTTATAAATCCCTTTTAACCCAACTCCTCGTGTTTTTAACTCAAATAATTCCATAGTGTCCATTCTATAGAGAGTTTTTGATATTTTCCTTTCATCAAAGATTAAATCAATACCAAACTCAACTTCATGCTCTAGGGGTGTCCTGGTAAATCTTTAGGAAAAACAATAATGTATTCCTTTACAATAGGTACATCATCAATTTCAAGATTAACTCCTTCATCCCTAGATGTTGTTTTATCTTCCGTCCAAATAATCACATTTTGTAAAGCTATTGGGGGGTGTATTTTGATAAGAATCATGTAATTATGTTTCTGCTCTATGGATAATTAATTCTATATCTCCCTCACAAATTAAATCTTCATTCTTCTTGAAATTTATTTTTGCATCATATTTTGAAATCCAATCCATTCCAAGGATTATTTTGAAATCAACCAAAGGTATTACAACAAAATTAGCAATTAGAGCACGTTTATATGCCATAATAGGAACTACACAACACATCTTTGTGTGATAAGGTTCCCTATAAGAGTTTTGAATAATAATTACCATGTCATGTTGAGTTGGAAATATATAATTTTTTGTAGAAAACTGGGAAGATATAATGGATTGAGATGATCCAAAATCAAAAAAAAAAGTTAGAAAAATTTTATGAAAAACTTAATGTACCTACCACCAAATCATTAGAAACTTCAATTTCAGAAGTTGTGATAGAACAATCTTGTCCATCTCAGCTCAGTATCTTTTGTGGTAGATTCCTTTAATGTTTGAGGTATTCATTTTAATAATCTCCCATATCATTACAACTTTAGCACTAGAAATCAGTGATTTGTTTCTTCTCTTTTCATTTAGGAGCCTACTGTCCTTTATCTATGCACTTATAAAAATTTTCCAATCACATTAAATATTTAATAGTATTATTTTTTCCATAATATTCACAAGTAGAAAATTGTTCAAAATTCTTCTTCTTCTTTGATGCATTCCCATTTTTTTGGTTCTCATGTGTCCTCTTCTTGTATTGTTTTCTTTGAAAAAAGTTGATAAGCATCACCATTGAGACAATAGACCTCAAAAGTAACCATTTCCATTTCACTGCATCCCAAGGCTGTAAATATCATTTCTAGAGCCTTAATCTATTGCTCAGCAATAATTGGATTAGTAGTACCACTAAATGATGGGGGATTTTGTAGTATAAAACGATCCAAAAATAGATATTCCCTCTAAGGAATGTTTTGATCTATTCGGGAAAAGTTATATTTCATAACCTGATTATGTTTCCCTAATATCACTATAATTTTCATTGATCTAATACTAGTTATATTGGTGTCCTCAATAGGAAACCCCCTTGAATTTCCTCAAGTATTGATACCATTCATTTTTTCTGGTTCTATTTCTATATAATAACACATATTATATTAGCTTACAAAATTTGGAGTTTCAAATATGGTAAAACATTAAACATCAATTAAAAACATATGCATCATAAATCATCAAAATTTTTTACTTTGGGAAAATTATCATAAGTGTATAACCAAAGTCTAACATAGGGTTTGTTCTCTAATCCATTTTCTATAAATCTTGTTTCCAAGGTTGTTTAAAAACATAATTTGATACCAAATGTGATGTCTCGACCTCAGATAACCTGAAGCAAGTGCATTATTACATTTCATTTATAATTTTACAAGGAATTAAATCATGAACGACTGTAGAGTTTAGAATCCTTGGAAATCCATATTACATACATGACACCCATAATACATTGGGAAAACAAAATTAAACATGCTAAAAAAACTATAATAATATTCATCCTTGAAATATTAACCAAATATCCATTCTTCCTAACCTATAGAGATAAACATAATATGGGGGAGCTCAAATTTTCAGTACGGGTATGTACAATAGAAGAAATAATCAATCTATATACAAAGGTACATATCTAAGAACACATTCCATTTATAGAACTAGATAATTCACAAATAATATGAAAAGTAAGAAAATGAAAAATATTCCATAAATCAATATATTGAAAATGAACTACTTCCATAGATATGTCGATGAAAAATCTCATGGATAAATAATAACTAAAATTATATAATGAAATACTTTATTTAAGGACATCATGTGTGAAGCACATAAAAACCTTTTACCATCATGAACTTTCACAAGATGGTTAAAAACTATGGGTAGAAACCCATATTTCCAACTTATATATCTCATGAGGACCTGGCAATGCACTGAGGAGCTATATAATGTCCGGACTCAACCTTTCATTTCCAATCCAAATTAATTCTAATATTTAATTACCAAAATAAAAAATATGACTTATAAAATAAACATATTTAATGAGTAATATGGATCTATCAATAATTATCATATATGAAATAACATGATATTATAAAAATATTTAAATTCATGCTAACAAATCAAAAGATATAATATACGCCGTATAAAAGTAAATAGCTTCATAACATTTCTAAAGGCATCAATGAAATGAAATTGAGGAGAAATCCCTTTCCTTGAGTCTAAATCATCATGTATGTTCTTTTTTCTTCCTAAATAATAAACTTATGTAAATTTAAGAATGATTCAGAACCCTTTTAGTGTTTATTATTCCTTTTATATCACTTATTACCATGTTATAATAATAATATAATCATATTAGTCTGTATCGAACATTTTGCTGATGTTCAGTACTCGGATAAAAAATGAAAATTTCTTTTGATATAAATTGTCCATGTTTCCTTAATTGTATTACCTCCAGAATAATATAATTTATTTAAATATCCTATATATACAGTATATATATATTTATAATAGTCCATAACATTTGGATATAAGAAATGAAATGTACCATTCATGGACACGGTAGGCCGTATCTACACATGAACGCTACATCCATTTTTTCATATTGAAGGAATGATATTTAAATGATAAATTGGTATGAAATAATTAAATTATAGTATATTACATAATTTCATTAACTCCAAACTTAATGAATTAAATTATTGAAATGAACAAGTCATATGATTTTGAGGGCGAAATATTCTACACATCCTCACATGAAATTTTCGTAATTACACATTATCGAACACATAAAGGTATGTTATAAATAAAAATTATAGAAGAATAGAGAAAATATAAATATAATATATATTCTATATAAATTAATTTCCTTCGTAATGGCCACCATTTTATGTGGTAATTGAAAAGTTTACTATCAGCGTTTTGTGACGCAGTAGATCGTCGGATAGAGAAACAATATGGTCGTATTCATTAGATGGAATTGTGTGTGTAAGTGGGGTTCGAATCCTTCTCATAAAAACATAATAGTATATTTAGGAACATAGTGTTATTATTTATTCATTTAATAAGAAGTTCACAGGGAGTGAATAATGAAAACAATGGAAAGATACTTGAGAGAAGATGTTACCTCTAAATCATGTAACTTCTTTTGATTGGAGCCAAAATGGATTCTTGAAATCCCCTCTTCCCATGGTTAGGAATATATGATGAAAGGAGTCATTTTGGGAAATTATTTGAGAAGATTTTTGATGATACAAGCTGCTTGAGTGGTGTGACTAAGTGGGTAGAGGTGGTGGAGTTTTATAAGAGGGAGGAGGGGTACTTTAGGAATGTCTTGATATATTATTTTATTTTAAAATGATTTACGAATTATAATATATTCAAAGTGGTATATTTAAATGTTAAGAAGATAATTGGTCAAAATCCTCTCAACCAATAGGTGTTATACATTTTTTGGTCACAAAATTACCTTATTTTTTTATCTTTAACCCTTAGTTAAAAACATTAACTCTTACCATGTCTTCATTAATTTTCATAACATATAATTACTATATCTACAATAAAATTCCAAGAGAACCACAAGTGGATCATTAATGAAACTTTTACCATTATATAAATAAGTTTTTCAAATTATATATTTCTAAGATTGTATATCATTTATTAAAATAGTATTTGTTTTTAAAAAAATAATTTATGTCAATTTGACACTTTTTTGTAATTGTTTTTTGTTAAAGTCATAAAAAATTGATAGCTTAGATAGAAAAAAATTAACAAAAATATAATATTTCAATATTATTAATAAATTTATTTTATGTAATAAAAATGTTCAAATTACAATTATTTTCATATTTATATTATCATTTATTTGAATATTTCATTAATAGGGTAATCCCTGCATCATCATTGTGTCATTAATAAATTTATTCATATAATTTCAAAAAATTAAAAATAAAATACCATGATGTATGAAATATTTTTGGATTTATAATTATTATTTATATTATAAGATATCAATAATATAAACCTATATTAAAATTGGTTTAGTAAAATATACATGTTTATTTTATATTTTCTGTACTTTAAATTAATTTTTATAACATGTCATTATCACACCAAAGTGGTCTCATGGGTCCTAAAATCGTCCTAAGGATGCTCATGGTTAGAAATATATCATCCAATAAGATTATGACATGTGTTAAGATAGTTTTATATTATTATAATATTATTTTATTACCCTTATTTACATAATTTAACCTTTAACCATGGTAAATAAAAATAATTACTAAAGTTACATTCCACAATGTCCAGAAATAAAAGGTTGGTATTTATAGAAATTGTACCACCATATTAGAAATGTGGAATACATTTTTTCAAATTCAAAACACATCTATTTCATTAATTTATTTTAAATTAATTCCTATTTTTAAAACCAGAAAATAGGTTTTTAAGAGGTAAAAACTATCAAAATATTGACATGTGTTTATGTACAATTTCAATGTGAAATTACTTTCAATGATAATAATTATATTAAATGATAATATAATAATCTAATTACAATTTAAACCTAATTAAAAATTAAATCTATCCATATAAATAAATTAGATGAAAATTTATTTTTGAGTTAAAATGTAGTATTTTTTTCTATTTCTCAAAAATAGAATATTTTCAGAAAATTACAAAAATATCCCCCTAAATTAATTTTGATTTTATAAATTAATAAACATAAGTATATTTTGAAAATTAAATTTTATAAAAATTAAAAATTTGGTTAATAATATTCATAACTTCTTTTTTAAACTGTTACTTTGATAGGTCATGGTGTGCTTCAACCAGGGGTTGCGTACAACACAAGCCGTTGAATTATTTAAAAAGAAGTGTACGATGGAAGCTTGGGGTGTTATTATGGTGTTACTGTAACACCCCAGGTAAATGAAGAATAGACATTTTCATATTTATCCATATTTGTGAATAAAGTATTAATATTACTTTAAAGGGTTTCTATGTTCGATAGCGTACCCGATACACAACAAAGAGTTTCATTGAAATCTTACGTTGCACTCTAATAATAAAATAATATTATTTTAAATGTTAGTTAACAAGTAGCCGTTGTAATGGCGGGAATGGATAGAAATAACTAAAATATGATTATATATGTTTTTAAATGTTTATACATTTACCCAATAAAAGATAAAGGCTTAAAATACGGAAAGAGTTCAATTTTAGGGCATATATACTCTAATTTTCACTAAAGGTTCACTTATCACCTTTTAATGGTGAACCGTCATTAAATATAGTTTTTATCACTCTTATACTTTATTTTGGACCAAATATAAATCTTCTTTAGAATCGGGACATCAAAATTTACTTTGTGTAAATTTTTGGTACCTTTCTGATAAAGTTCATTTTTTATGAATAGTGTAAAATGTTGTATTTTAATTCAAAACCTCTTTTTAATCTAATTTATTTATATGATTAGATTATTATTTTAATTGGTTTTAAAGTGAAATTAGAAAATATTTTTACCAGTTAATCCAATGGTGGTCATTGGAATCAATTTCACTTTGAAATTGGACTTAAACTGGTGTCAATCTTTTGATACTTATTGTTTCACAAAAACACGCTATTTGTCATGACAGCGGGAATTAATTATTAAATTAATTAATTTGACTTATATGTTTTGAATTTTGTAAAATGGACTTCATTTTTTAATTCGGAATATCAAATATAGCTTAGGGTGAATTTTTGGTAATTTTCTGAAAAACTTCAATTTTTGATGAATAGTGAAACCACTAAGTGGTAATCAAACAAACTGATTTTTCAGTTAAATGAAAGTTTACCACTAATGTGTATTGAATTTTGAAAATCCGACATACATGGTTGTTATTAAGAAGTAAAATGTGGTTCAATGAGATTATAATAATTTTTTGGTGAATAGTAACTTATTAAGTTTTTAATCGCGATTAGAGGTAATTAGTGTAGTTTAAGGTAAAAATGGTATTATAAGAATGTGAAAACACCATGACACTTGTCCTACACCTATTGGGTGAGTCAGGGCCGACCAATAAAAGCCATGGGACAACTTGGGGACCCCATGGAGCCAGTTTAGTTGGAAAATGACATTAATATATTTTTATTTAATGTTAAAGTGAAAATGACACTAACATAAATTGTTTTACTAAACTAATTTTTGAGTGGGGTTATACAAGTAAAAATTCTGATTATAAATAGTCATTGGCAAGCTAAAAAGATTTCCTACATCATAGTATTTTTTTTATAAATTTTAGACATTAAATAAATTAAATTATTTATGACATTATAATGATGCAGTGATGACATCATTATTTGGCGATTTAAATAAAATGGAAAGATAATATAAAATCTATGAACTACACATGTCCAAAACCAATTGGATGAGTGGATTTCGAACCCTTATCACCTTATCCACGAATTATGTCAATGTGGGACCTTTTAAAACCGAACACATTTTCAAATAAAGTAATATTTCTTTACTTTCCAAAAGTACCCCTCCTCTCCTCTTATAAAAGGACCCCACCTCTACCTCATTTCACACACTTATCAAGCCTTTGACTCGCCCAAACCCTGCCCAATTACTCTCTCCACATCCCTCTCCTCATCCTAGAGGATTCCCTTTTGGCATAATCCTTTCAAAGGAAGCCTTTAGGCTCAAATCAAAAGGGAGTTACACTTTTAAAGGTAATTCATTCTCTCTTGTTCATTTGTTTTATTTTGCTTCTCCAACCCTCTAAACTCTTTTTATTTACTTATTTTGTAACAACACCAGTATCTTCAATATACTAGGATGTTGCTATAATATTTATTTGAGCTACACTCTCACACAACTACATCAAATGGTTAAAGAACATACGGTTTCCGTGGATGGCGAAATTCTGCCTCCCAAAATGATGATTGTTCAATACTCATTTAACACCTTCAAGGGTGGCCATTATGATGTCACTATTTTTATATATGATATATAATATGTTTATGTTTTCTTTAAGCTTCTGTATTTTTCATTTTTGGCATACCTTTATGGTTTCCATTATGGGTAAACACGATATCTTCATTTAAGGAAGTGCGGACTGCCGCCCCCTAAAAGTGATGTGAATCGTTAATGCCATATGTGGGACGTGTAAAGGATGGATTTAAAGTTATTATATATGATGTTATACTGGAATTATAATATACCTCTATATCATTATTATTTCTTTCCATTAAAGTATGAGATAGAAATGAAAGTAGCGTTCATGCGTACGTACGGCTTACCGTCTCCATGAACGGTGCATTTCATTTCTTATCCCCAAATGTAATGTACTATTAAAATTACATGTATATAATGTATATATATAATTAATGATATATCTAAATGATTAATATAATTCTGTAATTAAAATATACATACCTCTCATTTAGTTTTAATTCCACTAATATGACAAAGAAATGAAAGTAGCGTTCATGCGTACGTACGACTTACCGTCTCCATGAACGTTGAATTTCATTTCTTACATCTAAATGATTATGTAATATTATAAATACATGTATATGCTGGATATATATGATACATATTATATCCAAATCGGGAATTTCATTCTGGATATAAAGAACTTTTGACCACATGAACAACATGTAATTGTAAGAAGTCAACTTTCGACTTAAGAACCAAATATTGACAAAACAAACATTATTAACTTAAATGGTTACATAATGTTTATAACGTGGATGTAAGTGATATAAAAGGAATAATAAACTTTAAAAAGGTTCTTAATCAATTATAAATTAACTCAAGTTTATTATTCAGGACGTTAAAGAACGATCGAGTCACGTCGGACCTGAGGTAAGGGACTTCATCTCAATCTCCTTTCCTTGAGGCATATTTCGTTTTATACACAAATTTCTTTTATACGGTGTATAAAACCCTTTGACTTATACTTTTATACAAAAGGAATCTTTTTCTACGAAGCGTTTTACTAAACGACAAAAAGGAATGTTTTTTTAACGTACGCGGTGACAACGACCTTTTCCGCCGCCGTGGGTATTATTTGGTCTTTGGCTTTCTCAACAAGCCGTAATGTTTTTATAATAAAATAAATACTATATACTCTTTTATGTATTTTGGTATTGAAAATGGTTTTGAAAAAGGATTCTATTTTGTCAATATATATTTATGATATATTGTGATTGAAATGTGGAAATGTTATCATTCCTTTATATTGGTTTTATGTTTTATGATTTTATACTAGTACTTGGACATTTTAACGGGTGGTTACGTTATAAACCATATGACGGGTGGTGCCGTGAATACCAGGACGGGTGGTTACGTTATAACCTCCAATGCATTGGGTATGGAAGTCGGCCGTATGGCTATTCCATTAAGTATGTATGGAAATTGGCCGTATGGCTATTCCATTAAGTGATATGTGTGGAAGTCAACCGTATGGTTATTCCACTTAAGTATGTTTATGTCCCAACTTACCTTTATATATGTTATGTGTTCTTTATATTGGTGTTATGGTAATTCTTCGGTTACAAAAAGGTAAGTAATGATACTTTATTCAGTGAAGAGTTTTTTATTACTTCATAAAGGTGAAAAGTATTACTTTGATAAAGTATACATGGTTTACTTGTTGTTTTGGTAAACTAACAATTTTCATTATTTGTGTATCCCTTACTGAGCTTTTTATGCTCACCCCAAGTTTTTTTTGAAATGTTTTTCACAGGACTTAATGTGGAATAGGGTCAAGGATGGGATCAAGGGAAATTCATGCTTTCTAAAACATGGAATCTAGACATCTTTCTTTCTAAGAGTTTTTTTATGGAGACTTAGTAGAAGTGTCTACTTTGTAATCTTTTAAGATTTAATAGTTATGTTCTAATTCTCTAAAACTCTAAACCTGAAAAGATCCTCAATGTGAATTATTCATTTAATTCAATATTAAGTAAGGTTTAAGGTTGGGGCCTTATAGTTACGTATCCATATAGTCATGTAAATTGGCATGTGAATTATTTGGGACTCATGTAATGTAAAAATAGTACATACCATATAGTCATACATGTCCATGGGGCTGAGTGAGTGGAAGAAAACCCCATTAAAGGGGGACATGGCTGTTTAGATGTAAACTACAAAAACCAAGGTGTGTCATCTCGATGTAGTAGTATACAGAATTCCCTCATATATGACTCAATCATGTAGTAGTGAATGTAAATACAACAAGTATACCATTTTTGTGTATAATTACATGTCTAGGGTCCTAGTATTAGAGTACCCATCATGCACATTTGTAATATTCCATGTATTGTACCGTTGTATCCAATTTGATGTTTTGGGTGATTTCTCACCCTTAAGATAGAATTATACTTATCCAGATTAAATTTTGGGTATTTTTTCTACATAACTCATTATTGGGGATCCCTTGTTGTGATTAGGGGACTTCTAAGAGTTAGTTTACGGACATTAAGTTATGATAAATATACTTCCTCAAAAAAACATAACCAAAGGTCACTTTAGAGATACATGGGATAAGACCTAAATAAGGATAATTATAGTAATATGAAGGGTTTGTATTATAATCACCATTTTTATCAATTTATGATCATCTAGAAGTTCATTGGATAGTTTGACTATATTACAATCAGAGGAGACTAAATGTTTGGGTGATTGGGAAAACCTAGAGGTTTTTGGAAAGGGGTTGGGATTGAGGACATACCCCTTGTGAGGTATTCATTTTTGGTCCTGGGAGTCCATGAGATGTCAAAACTATGTTGTGTAACATGTTAACCCTGATATATGATCTTGGACTAGGACACTATATTGTGAAAAAGGATCCAAATTAGGATTAGTCAACTTATTATATGACTTTGATAATCCAATTTTGAATTGCTAGCCTAAATTTTTTGAGGGTGCCATGATTGATGTTATACATATGTACCAATTCCGAGGATCTAAAGAGGGAAAGATAAAATTAAGTGAGGTCATAGTGTATCCAAAGAGGGATAACTCTGCTACTGTTTGGAATTTGATGATCCCAAATGTGATGCATTTCTTATGTTTTGTCCAATGGTTCCATAGTGGGTACCATGGTGGTTGACCAACCTAGAGCGATTGTGTTATGAGAATGGGTAGATATGGTACTAGGTGTCACCTTAGAAACCATATAAAACATGTAAACCCTACAGTGATGTGTTAGTATTGATGGGTTTATGAATATTTCTCACCCAACCATTTTATATATGCATTTACTAAGTTACTACTGATGCATATTTGATTTAAAAAATTTCATATTAGAGCTCATACAATGGGTTGTAATTAAATGTGATTGTATTGTGGGGAGTCACATAGGTACTTCATAGTAATCATATTATGATCCTTATATAATAAAACAGTTTCATAAATATAAAGTTTCCATCAATTTCTTTTGAGATCAAGATCTAATATATTATCATGTTATTGCCACAATGTCTAGTGATTATAAGATTACACCTTGGATTAGGGAACAAATGAGGTTATTCCATACATCTAAGAAACCCTTTTGAAAGAGTTTATAACCCTTTATTAATATCCCACTATGATCTTAGAAATTTGAATGGTTTTTATGTGGCCACATTTCCCCAAATCATTGGAATATTTAGTCATCCATGTCGCTGATGATGATCACCTTAGATTATTCCAAGGATACTACCATGGATAAAGTGGAATCACCGCAACTGCATTACCTATAGATATATATTAATAGTATATTTAGATAGTGATTAATGGTTACTGATTTGTCATCTCATATTGGGAGAGTATTCCTTATATGTTTCTAAATGTTCATTCCCTTAGGAATTTTTTCCAATTCTAGGTCTTGATTGCCAATGAACTAAAACCTCAGAATCTGACATTATATTAGAGTAGGGAATGATGGGATGGTGTATGGGTTCCACTAGTTATAAATGGAATGAGTAGTATTACTAGAATATTAACCCAAGATTTTCATAAATTCATATAAAATAATTTTTAAATGAATATTCAATACATTACAAAAACACATTCCCGAGGACTATAATGTTCTAGTGCATGTGGAATCTTGGAAAACAATGTTCTAACTCATGGAAGATAATCAATGTATTCTATAAAGATATTCTAATATATCACTCTTGACAAAAATACCCTTACAAAAAACATATTTATAACATGTTAAAGGAAACATAATAGTGATTTCGGATTCTTATCTTGGGTAAACAGGGGAGATACATAATAATAACATGACAATATGGGTATGAGAAAATAATCATAACATTTCAAAACAACACCATGGATATAAAAATAAATGATATTAACTCATGGAATAAAGGTTTCAATTTCATAGGACCAGAATCATAAAGGAATAAAATAATGTGATCCATGAGAGCATAATCTTTTCCTAATATATAAACTGGTGGAATACTCATCATCTTAACAAATTATAAGCATTTGTAAATTGAAACAGTTTCACTCATTAAGATATGAATTGAAATCTGGAACTCGAATAAAACTATGGATGTGCAACCAGGTCCCAACACAATAGTATGGAAATGAAAGAAAGACACATTCATAACACTATGAATATGTAATCAAGTTCACGCATATAATTGAGGAAATGTAATCAGGTTCATCCATAACATTGTAAACATGTAGTTTGGTTCACCCATAAAATATTTACTCATGAGTTATCAATATTTACCCAATGAATTGGAGAGAGATATAGGTCCCACCCATCACATAATGAAAATAATAATCATTTTTTCCAAAAGTCATAAAAAAATTTATCATATCATAACTCATGGAAAATGGTAATTCTTTATAATCATTTCATCATATTATAACCCATAGAAAGAGAAGAATGTTTCATAATATTTTTTATCCCTGTAAAACTCTTGGATGAGAAATAGGTATCATAAACATATTTTCATCAAAACCCATTTATAGAAATAATAAGAATGGTACCCTTGGTTAGTATGCCTAGAATATAATATGTTACATCAAAGGATTCCATCATATATAGAATAGTATTTTTAAATATAAATCACTTAAAAACATTTCATGAAGAACATAACATATATTTGAAAATTTATTTTTAAAACTACAAAAAAATGTTCAATGAAAATAACCATGAAAAAATAAAAACTAATAATTTAATAATATAATGTTCCTGAAGGAAATAAATGTTATTCCTACCTCACACATTAAAATAATGATTCCTTTCACATTTTCAGTAAAATCCAAACCTAAATTGATTTGAAAATGTCATAAATGAATCATTTAAAAAAACTAAAAATTAAATCATTGGAAAATATTTATTTTTCAAATAATTAAAGGATAATTAATAATTTCTAAAAACCTTTTTAGAAAATATATTTTTGGAAAAAATTGTATTTTTGAATGAAGAGAAAAATAATGTCATATTTTCTTGAAATCATTTTTTTCAATTATATTATGTATCAAATAGTGTTGAAAATGGTACTACTACGTGAAAATTTAATTAATAACCACAGTAGAAGAAACATAATGAGTTTCTAGACAAATAGGTGAAAATAATTTATCATCAAAAAAATAATAATAAAAATATCATGATAAATGATGAGATTGTAACATATAATCATTACATATTTGGTAACATTTAATCATAAGTCTGATGAAGGAAGTCATAAAATGGAACGTAAAATATCATTCAGATTAATAATCCCATTTTATTCAATGTAAAAGGGTATATATATACAATCCTCATTAAATATGATATGTTTGTAACATGAAATACATATCAAAGAAGAAAAATTGTGTCAAAAATCCCTTATTATTGCAATAATCATTTCAATCATAATACCAAATTAATAATAACATAAAATAAAACATTAAATATATTGAAAATAATGTTATTCATTATATAAGTGTCAAATATGTATATATATACACCACACAAAAAAGTGGTGAATTATCATATGTCTGCTAGAAATAAAAGAGAGACTAGAAATACCTTACCAATTTGGTAACAATTGAACCATAACCCCCATGAAAGAGATATCATCAAATGGATATGTAAATACAAATACTTTTTATGGGAAGTATCATAAAACATTTTCATTGGTAGTGTATAAACCACATATAGAAATTAGGTGCTGAAAATGGAATTTGTATCCCATTAGTTAAATTTACAGTGGAAATCCATTAGCATGTGTTTTGACTTCCTTTTTACACTTTCGTACCCCATATTTAACAAATATAATTATATTTTTTATCTATTACAAACCAACCCTATATATATCATACCATATATTATTTAATTACTCATTTTAATTACCCTTTTATTAAAAAATTAATGTTAAAATCATGTTATAGATAATAACAACATTTTTTTCATATATGCTTTGATTTTTTTCGGTTCTTTTGGTCATGGTCCCATTATCTTCAAAATAAAAAACATACCATAACTATCATATTTATTCAATAATCATACTATTAGGACCAAACAAGAAATATAATTTTGAAAAAAAAATTATGTTACGGTCATGGGTTAAATAATTATGTCATGTAGATCACGTATATTTACCAATATTATCGTCTATGTAAAGAATTATTTAAAATGAATACCTGCAATTCATGGGTCATTTGTCCAATGTAAACTTCAATGTTTTATTGTATCTATAATGGAATTGATTGTAAAAAATGGTATATATGATTTTATTACAATATATGTGTAATAATTTTTTAAATATCATATATTTAATTTAGAACCATTAGCATACCCAACTGTGAGAGTTATTAATAGAAAAATTAATGGAATCCTATCATGAGAGGGTGAACTACTATACACATGATTCATGATTCTGTGACACATCATATAATAGTGTTTAGGGTTGATGGTCATGGAAATAACATAAAAATATCTCAATTCATAGAAGAGGAAAATATTATTATATCCACCTCTTGTAATAATAATTAAAGGATGTGTATGAATATATAATACAAAATATTTATTGATAAACATTACTTATTATTTGGGTAACTTTCTTTTGATTGCACAAAAAAACCATCTCTAGTTAGATTTATATAAAAAATAATTAATATATGATGAGAGTAAGTACGTTTTAAAGTTATTTCAGTATTTACTGTTTCAATGAAAATTATTTTACGGTGTGTGGAAGAGAGGATATTGTGGTCTTTTATATGTGAGGTTATTGGCACGCTTCTACTTTTTTGAAAATATTCGATCAGAAAAAATAATTTTAAGAAACATCCTCCAAAATGGCCCTTTATGAAACATAGTAGTTATAAGGTCTGAATATTTTCATCCAATGGGAGTCAGAATAGTTGGTACATATTTTTTAAACATATATTATTTGTTTAACCCCTCTATAAAGCGGTTTTTACCTTAACTGTGGTAATCAGTTTTCAATTTATTCACTATTTGTTTTGCGAAAAATAATTATGAATCTATTAGAAATAATACATTATTATGAATTCCAATACAGAATTTTTTTAAAAAAATTACATTCACATCAATGAAAATTTTATATTTTAAATTGATCCCATAGACATGACATGAAACATGGTTTTTAAAGAGAAAAAATTCAAACATTTACAATGATTTTATATAAATATTAAATAAAAAAATTATTAAAATGACCAAAATTGGATTAATAGATATAAAATTGATCTAATTTTAATAAAAAAAAATTAAATTATAATTTTATATTTTAAATAATTTAAATGAAATGTTTTTTTTCCATTAAAATTATTTATTTTTACAATTAATCAAAAAATAATCTTTTTAGAAATTCTCAAAAATTAACCCAGATATATTTTTGATATTATTATTTCAGAAATGTGTTTTTATTTTATGAAAGTATTTTTCAAAAAGTATCAATATTTTTTTAAAATATTTCATCAAAATGCAATAGAATTTTTTTTTTAAAAAAATAAAATATTATGTGTAAAATAAGTTTAATTATATTACTTCTAAGAAAACACATAACATTAAAATTAATTTTATTAAATATTTAATATATATATATATATTTAATTATAAATTTCAAAAAAAATTTGTTTAATTTATTGATTTAAAATGAGTCTGTGCACACACAAAAATAGTTTTTTTTCAAACACTAATTTCATTATTTTCAAATGGTTCTTATATACATTTATAAATAATTGATCTCCAAAGAAATTATCTTATATACATGTGTGAACCATATTTTCATAATTTAAATTATTTTATTCATTCCCACCATTCTAATATCTAAGTGATTACTATAATATTAAATAATATTTTTTTAATATTATTTCAGGTTTTTCAAAACTTAATGTTGAGTGTAACACAATCTACACTATGTGTTGTGTGTAATGAATGATATCAAAAAAATTAAATTAATTTGAAAAAAATATTTCATAAAATATTCCGATGTAAATTATACCTCTCAAATGAAATGAATATATAATTTCATCACTTTGGTACTAATAGTTGAGGATACATATCTCTCGCTACATCTTAAGGTTCCCATGAAGTTTCCTCAAACTGGTTGTTTATCCCCAAAATATTTAGTTGGTTAGTGGTCATGTGTCATATGTTTTTTTGCTCGATCTAGAATCTAAAATGGTCTTTCCTCATAATAATGATGTTTCTCTAGTGATATAACCTCTGAGTTTAGTACATGTGATCGATCATTTATACACTTATTTAGGAGACATACATTGAATAGCTCATGAACCTGATAGAATTTCAATGGATTCACTATGTGATAATATATAGTCCCAATATGACCAATAATTTCAAATGGATATATATATATAGTTCATAGTTTTCCCTACTTTATTCAATGGAAGAGTATGTAGAAACATCCTCTTAGAAAAATCAAATATTATATGACATCGGCAATTATCAACATAACATTTTTCTATACTTTGTGTTTCCTTTATGTGTTGTTGAATATCTATAAAATTGTCCTCCATCCCATTAGAATTGTTTTCCCAATATATTTCTTTATGAAACTTCATTCTAGTATGTTAGAGTTCTTCAATCACTTCTCTAGTGGGGCTTTTTAAGGATCTATCTAATTGCCCGAGTGAAAGATACCATTGCATGAAAAGTAATCTTACAAGAAGGTATTGATCCCAACCACTTTTTAAATACATAGAACAAGATATTAACTTCTCTTATAGGGTTTAAAATGTTTTCTCAAACTGATCATTTGTATGTGTATGATACAAAATATATAAATATAGCTATATATCAATAATTTTATTAAGACACTTTCCAAACATTAAGGTATTCTTCAGATCCACATCAGACAGAGATGAATATGATAATCCATGTAAACTTACCACTTATTTAATGTATACTCTATAAATATGATCTATAGAGAAATATTATCTGATAGTGACATATTGCGTTGAATTTTTAAGGTGATTTAATGTATACCATAATTACCTCAACATCAACGATTAGATAAAACCTAATGTTTACCATTATCATTAAGAATATATTGATAAATTGTAATAAATATTTCAATAAAACATATACAAACCAAAGGTTTGTAATATTATAAATCTATCTTAAAATATACTTAATCTTGATAAAATAATATCACATAAAACCTAAAAATAAGTGTAAATGACATTGAACATATGATCAAAACATATCTGATAAACCAATGATGGTATACATAAATATTATGTTAATATTATATAGAGATATATACACTTCTAAAAGTTAATTCAATTTTTCTTCCTTATATAATCTCGTAACATATAATAAAACATTTTCATTGGAATATTTTGATTTTTATTATAAATATAGAATATAAAATTAGATTTCATTATTATAAAATCTATATAGAGGGAGATAATCACACAAAATATCACAATATTATTTTTATTAGGATCATTCATACAAATTCAAATTTGAAATTCCAAACTAATGGGGAGAGGAAATGCCTGACAATAATTATCATGAAATGTGTGACCATAATTATCATGATTTACGTCATCCATTATGATTCCATAACCTTTCCCTTTGTAATTATTTTACAAAAGCTATTGTGGTTTATCATCCACATTAGTCCTTAGATTGAGGAATTAATTCACATAATTCATGAAATCCTTCCACGAAAAACACTGGAGTGTGGGTGGTAAATTTGTTTTATATCCATCATTCTATACAATGATTTCATTTAATAGACTTTTAAAATCTAATCTACGTTATTTTTATGATTAATATGATTTCCACACTTGAAACACCTTGTTTTTCCTTTACTAAACTCACATATGTTCTCCCATAAATTGTTTTTCCATATAGGATTTCGAATTATTTTATTCACGTCGTGTAACATTTAATTATAATATATACAGAACCCCATATTCCTTTTCTTATCAATAGAAAAATTAGTTTTTCTATCTTAGATTAACAATTTTAGTTCAAATAAAATGATTTCTTTGTATAATCAAAAGTCTCTTATAGATTACTCCATTTGAGGATTTGGTTTAAGACACATAATTATTGGTCAAACATATATTTATGATGAATGATAATACCAAAAGATTTCCTCTCATGTATTAGAAAATTTAAATCATATGTTCAAATAGATTCATCATCCTTCTAAATAATATTAAGTAATTACGTTTCAATTATTATAAAATGAATACAAGGGTATTATTTATAGAAAAATATCATTTTAATACTATCCCAATTTATTGAGACGATTTCTTCTGATTACCTTTTATCCCTAGTAAGAGTCCACTATTGATCTGCCTCACCTTTTAAATGGTTGACACGTAGAATAAAATTTTCAAGCTCAGAACACATGAGATTAAAAAATATCATTTGATTAGTGTAATCATTGAAATTAGGTGGGAATTTCCTCATAAAATATTCAAAAAATTTGTTGTTCCATCCTTTTCAAATTACTAATATTATCATGATTAATATCTTGATAATGTTTTGTGACCATAGAAACATTAATTTCTATTTTTGATCCAATAAAATTTTGTTATTAAGGAGGAAAATAATTGAATTTTTTGTTGCATTCAATATTAACATGGTACCATTCATTGCTAAAAACCAAAAATATAGTGTAAGAAAAAAAATTATCATAGTGGGGAAACACATAATTATGAAAAATCACATATATTATGTCCATATTAGGACAACTTACTTTTAATCTATAAAACTTTACCTTTATATATGTCTTTCATTGTCTTTATCTATTCAAATTCTTCAAGATGGTTCCTAAAGAGTTAGTGAGTTTGAAAATAATATCCCCTTGGAGTGTCAAAATTGGAGGACGTCATGGCCCATTGTCATGAATATGGTGGGGATTGATTTTATCTAAATTTTACATTTTTAGAATTTTTACCCCTAGTTATATATATGCCACAGCTACATCAACATATAGTATATATACATGAATGTAATTTCTTATAAACCACTCCCTATATCATTTAAAAAAATTACTATACATTTTTCTATAATTTTAACCATCCATATTCTTATCCATAGTCATATCCTTAGACATATCCTTTGAAATATCCATAGGGATCTCACTATGGTTTTCTCATCCCAGTTTCTAATTTTAACAAAACCTTTCATTTGATACCAACTATACTGAAGAAGGATTTTCATCATGTATATTAGATATTTTTAAATTATTATTCAATACATTCCACAAAAACATGTATAAGAACCAAAATAGTGTAGTGCATATGGAAACTTGAATCAAATTCTTGTATACTCATGTAATCTCTTCAATGCCTCTCATAATGTTGTTCCGTTTTAGTACACTTCACAAACATACACTGCCTAAAAAATTATTCATAACCAGGTGAAAGAAAAAATTATATAGGGTGATTCAAATAAGAATTAAGTGAAATCAAGGGATATAATTAATAATAAACTAGGAAAATGGTATGATAAAATGAGAATAAAATTTAAAAACTACACCATACTTAACCTAGATAAAAATAAAGAGTGATTGAATAAATATTGGATGTTCAAAATACATGAATCAAAAGTGAATGAATTAACATGATCCAAGAAATAATAACATTATCACAAGACATAAATTGGTTGCATACACCTCATATTATGACATTATGAACCTTTTAAATTGAATATAAATGCTAATTATGGTAAATAAATGAAATTTGGACCTCACATAAATATGTGGTCCTCAAACAAGGGAAACACATAACATTAAAAACATGAATGATATGTCCACACATAAAACTATGAACATGAAATCCAGTTTATGTGTAAAATTACGAAAATTTAATTTGGTTCATGCATCACATTTTGAAAATGTTATCGGGATCACGCAATACATATTTACTTGTTATCCATATTTACCAAATTCATTAAAATGATTTATAAGTCCAACCAATCAAAAAAGGGAAATCAAGAACATGTGTTCTAAATTACCATAAAACTTTCATCATATCATATGCCTTTGATATTATTCAGATTTCAAAATAATTAATCATAGAATAACTTGTGGATAAATAAGCAGGTTTTATAAGAATTTTTATCAAGGTATAACCCTTTGTATATAAATAAGTTTCATAAACACATTTTTATCAAATTCAATTTCGTGAATGAATAAAAAATTTACTATAAGGGCCCATACTTTAAAAACATAGATATTACTTCAATATTAAAGAATATTCATGAAAAACATTAAATAAAACTAGATCCATATAGGTTTGTTGTCTCTCATAACTGGTAAACATAAACAACTGGTTCATAATACAGATGCATTGTCTTTTTCTTATTACATCATAACTAGACCCCCTTTTGACATATCATACAGAGAACCCTTCTTCATGACCTCGGTAATGGAAACATAAGAAAGGTTTTCCTCATATTTTTAGTTAGTTTAAACAAAGGATATATCAATTATATCATAATCATAATACAAAAGAACACCAATTTTAAAATCTAATCCTGTATATGAATGAATGTGATGTCATGTCATGGAATAAATCATAATTTTTTTTAATGAAAAAATAAACAAAATACTATAATTCATAACATAAGACATTGAATTTGTGGTATAAAAATAATCCTATAACATCATTTTATATTATTGATGGCTCATTTCCAAAAACATTACAGTAGAGGAAGTTTATTACTGAACCTTGTTCACTCCTGGTTCAGGCCATATATTACTGAACAATATTTACATTCTGTTATAGCCATGTATTACTAAACTGAGATAAGTTTACCTTCTAACCTTATCTATATCATGAGATATAGATCATTGCCCAATGAATTTTATGTAGATATATGTCCAAAACATTACATAAAGAAATCATTGTTTCATGCTCCACAAAAACATAATTCATTTATCATATCCTAACCCAATGAATAAAATTGGATTCTTAAAAATCATTCCATCCTAACATAATCCATGTAAAACAAATGGATCTCATAAAGAGAATTCCACCATAAAAAACCATTCGAACAATAAGGATTGTATACATAGAACATAACCCTATTATTGAATCCTATCATTAATAGAAAATAAATTTCATTGAACAATCAAAATTAATTCTTTAGAAAAACAACATTTCTTCTTAAAAAATGTTTTATTTTTCTCAAAATTACATGAAATTTAAAAAGAAAATAATTTATTTGAAAATAAAATTGATATATTGTAAATGAATTTTAATGGAAATATGAATTATAAAAACATAATAAACCATTCATTATGTATATGTTAAAATAATAAATTCTTCATGTAATTTTTCTGGATAAGTAAATATTAAAACATGCCGAAATGGAAAATATTACTTTTATACCATTTTATAAAAACACACCAATGGGTAATATTGACTTTAATCAATTATAGAAGAATTTAAATAACATTTTAGACTATATATTTATGAAACATAGACATGAATTATTAATATACTGCAATAAATACTTGCATATAAACAATCTCAGATAATAACGAGATTTCGAAATTATCCCTTACCTTAGGTAAGATATCCATGGTATGTATCTGAAACTACTGTATAATGATTTAGATAATTTAATTTACTTATTCCAAAATCATATAAATTTCTATGATATCATATATGATCATCTTTTCATCTTTTCATTAATATCATTCCATTATTGGTCGTTATTCAGGTGTTAATTGTTTCATTTACTTATCCATGTTTTGGTGAATAAGATCGGGTTCTCCCTTTTAGATCATAGTTAAATAATTCCAAAATTATATTAAAATATTATATATCATATTAATTCATTAAATAAACTTATTTAATCACTCTTTAATGGATATCATTTATAATGAATCACATCGCATCATTGATACAGTACACTGTATGAACGCATGAGTGGTGATATCATTCCCATATTTGTGAAATGGTATGGAAGTGGGTGGTATTTATTTTGTTCCACAGTTAATAACATGTAATAATATTCATATATTGTTATTATTTCCTTCATTAAACCTTTCCAAATAAGGTGGTGGTGAAAAACATATTACACCATGGTGTGGAGACGGTACGTCATACGTATGCACACTTGGTGATTTAATTTTTCATTGGATAGATATAAGGTGTAATATTGTGGTTCCATAATAATAATAACATATTATTATTTAATTTATATTAGATTTATTAAATTATATTTGAAACACCACATGAATGGAATGTAGAAGAATAATTATTTCAAAATAATCCGAAGAGGATATTACCTCCTCTTTGATGTGAACCCTCTAAATCTCCTCTTAAATAACTAGAGTTGGTATTTGGATAACATTGTATCCTATATCATGAAACTAGTAAATTCAAGAAGGGAAAATTTTATGGGGTATCCAAGATTTAATGCTCAGTGATATATGAAGAATTGAAGGATGGGGTGACATTTTATAACTGAGGTGAGGGGAACTATTAGATTCTCCATAAATATTAATTTATGATAAAATAAAACCACATATGAAAACTTCCAATATATCCTATATTATAAGATAAGATCAGATAATATTTTAATCTCATAAACATATAAATTTTACAGAAAATGCTCTACAAATTTTAACCTTATCATTTTAATGAACAATTAGTTGTTCTACTTAATTTTAAAAAAGGTAACAAATATTTCAATATTAAAATGGATAAATATTTAATTATATGATTTAAATTTAAAAATAAATAAATAATTTAAATTTTTTTATACCATATCATAATTATTATATATTTGTTTAAATTTTTCATCATTTTTAAATAACAATAATAATACATTAATTTGATAAACAAACAATACTTTCAATTTTGATACTATTGAATTTATTGATTATTAAAAATATTAAGATAACAAGTTAACTTAAAAAATTATATTTTATCATATTAATAAGAGGTAGTTTTAATATAGAAAATTATATAAATATATTAATTACCTGAAATTATATTAATTATTATATTTTTAATATTATATATTTGTTATCTCCATTAATAAAATAATAACTACATGAGTTTAGTGTAATTATTTAATGTATACTTATTTTTAGAATATGAATTAAAATTAAAATACTATGATTAAGATTAATCCTCTATATTTCAAAATATAAATCATCATCTAATATATCTTTTCAAATACAGCATATTGAAAATATTAAATTTATTAAAACATGAATGTGAAAAATTTAACACCACTTAATAAAATATTATATTTTCCATAATCATTTCTATATGGTTCAAAAAGGTCAATAAATCAAGCCATGTATGATTATGGCTGAGATATGCTTGACTAATAATATTTTGTGTTGTTTTTTCATTTTTTAATGGTTATTATTATTTTAATAAAAAGTATTTTATTGATTTTAAATCAATGAAATAATTTCAGCATCATAAACGTATAACCCTTTTAAGTAATAATTTATTTTCTAAAAATTAATAATAATTTTCCATGATAAATTAACTAATTTTATCTTACAGTTGAGAATTTATAGTAAAATTTATCTTTTGTATAACCATATATTAAAAATGATATAGTTTTAAAATTTTGACTAAAACATATTGAACTTTTCTTTAAATAAAATAAAAATTAAATGTCATAATCTCATCCTAGTGGATTCTAATGGATACCATTTCGACAAAAGAATGATTTACTCCAAAAAAATCATTCAATGATATTAGGAAATGTTTTCTGTTAATTTATAATATGATTTTCACCCTTAATTTCATGATTTACTATTTAACCATATTAATAAAAATTACTGATATTACTATTCATAATGCCTGGAAATAAAATAAATCTATTTTCCTAATTTGGACATTCCATTTCAAAATATGGAATAAATTTTTTAAATTTAAAAAAATTGACGTTAATGTAATTAGTATAAAATTAATACCGCTGTCAGAATGAGAAATGAGTTTTAAATGATAAAACATTTCAAAAGATTGCACACTTTTTTCAAATAAATTCAATATAAAATTATTTAAAATGATTTACATTATGTTGAATGATAAAAATAAAATATATTTATACATTAAACCCATTAAATAATATAATTTAACCATATAAATTATTCAAATTAAATATTTTTCAGTTAAAATTTAGTATATTTTTACTATTCATCAGAACATTAATGTAATCTGAAAAATATAAAAATTTAATCAAAAGTAAATATTTATATCCATCATAAAAAGAAGTAGTTTATGTTTCGATATAAAAATTATTTATGTGTCAAAATTTTAATTTAGAAAGGTTTCACCATTAATATTCTGTAAAATTACCTTTTCCAAAAATATTGGTCTTTATACATAAAATTAGGTTTATTCAGATCTTATGACTAAGATATCTATTAGATGAATATAAAAAAAATAATTTTTAAATATATAAAATATATATTTCATTAATGTAATTTAATAATTGTAATTCATTTATCTTATTAATAACAAATAAAATTATTTCTTTCTTATTTAATTTGATCAAATATTACAAAAATAATTGGAGGAAAATGAATTCAACATACATTTTTATAAGTTAGTTATATTTATTCATGCTAAATCAAAATCTAGTTTATAATGTTCCTTGTATACTAGTGGCCTCGAACAGTTTCATTTGATATTTTGACTACGTGCAATGCATGTTATTGAAAAATTAAAAATATTTAAATAAAATATTTCATAAATCATCTAGGTGTTATATTATACCCCCCATAAACTAAATTTCTCCCAAGAAATTTTTCACTTTTATAAAAATTGATGAGGATATATGTGCCTCATAATATTATCAAGTTACCACATATCTTCAAAAAATTAGTTGTGCAACCAAACTGCTTTAAACATGTGAGTTCTGTTGTTTTGTAAAATAATTTTTCTTCAATCCAGAATATCTATCGATTGTTCTTCATAAGAAAGATTCTTCTCCAATGAGATAACTTCTGAGTTTATAAGATATGAATTATCATTTATATACTTTATCATGAGAGATACATTTAACACATCATGAACTTGAGATAGATTTTTTGGAAGCACCAATCTATAAGATACCTTCCCATAATGATTAAGAATGTCGAAAGGATATATATACCTAGGGATCGATGCACTTTTTCCATTTCTCATTACTCTCTTAGAGGATGGTTTTAATAGAAACACCATGTCACCCACTGAAAACTCTAGGTCATTTCATCTATTTTTAGTATAAATTTATTATCGATTCTGTGATAATCTAATGTGTTATTGAATAGATCGGTATTTATCTTCTATTTTATCAACATGATCATGTCCAAATAAGTTTATTTCCCAAAAATAATCCCAATAAAACGGTGTTTTGTATTTTTTTGTTCATTGGGCTTCATAAGTATCCATATGAATAATATAGGGAAAGCTATTATTGTAATAAAATTCCACCAATGGTTGGTGTTGATCCCAACCAACATTAAAATCAACAGAGAAAGAACATAATATTTACTATGAGGTTTTAATTTTCCCCTAATATTAATCTTCTATTTGAAGATGATAAGTAGCACTAAACCTTACTATGTATAGATATCCTACTAAATACTTTCCTAGAACATCAAGGTAATCATTGGATCTTGATCTGATATAATTGACGGTGGTACTCCATGCAATTTTACCACCTCCATTATAAATATCCTGACAAGATGATCAAGAGATAAATCGTATCCAATGGTAATGAACTCTGCCAAATTTTTAAGGGGATCAAATATAACCTATATATCATTATGGACATTATATGTTTTAGGAATTCCAACGACAAATTCAATAGTGTTGTTTTCCTAGTTACAATATAGTATGGGTAGTGGTGGTAACATCCCCTTGGATGTTTTTTTTCTTATCCTTAACATTCTTACAAACCATGCACCAGGATACAAATTCAACATCTACTTTCATACCACCCCACAAAATATACACATTCATGTCCTTGAACATCATTGTTCTTCTTGGAATAAAAATGAATGAAACTATGATCCATATCTAGCAGCTACATCGTTAATTCTCGAATGTGATGAATAAAAACACATTTTCTAAACCTTATTATTTATTCACAATCATGATTTAATTTTAGAACATTTCTCGCTATTCTTTTTAGTCTTACATATTTCTATTCTGCCTCCTTAGTATTCAATTGTATAGATGGTTTAAAATTCATATGATAAAGATAAACATTATCCCCTTATTTTAAAATTTTATGATCCATTTTTCGCAAATTCCAAAATATTGGATCTTTTGTGATCCTCGTCATTGGTAGGCAAGCATGACCCTTCCTAATCAAAGAATATGCCACATTGTTTGTTTGCCTAGGGTGGTAATGTATTTAGTATTCTTTATCTTTAATAAACTCCAACTATATTCTATGGAACATATTTATCTCATTTTGTGTGAAATATATAATTTAAACATTTATGATCAGTACAATTATGAAACATATCACTATAAAGAAAATTCCTCCATATAATTAATACAATTATTACCATAGATAAATCCAAATCAAGAGTTGGGATATTTTCACATGGATTTTAAATTATTTCGAGGCAGAATTTTAACTATATCATTTTTCATGAAATTACATCCTATCCCTTTCTTGGAAGAATAACTATATATTACAACCTGTTCAATGCTACAAGGATGTGTGAACACATGTGAACTAGAGTAAAATCTTTTTATCCCTGTGAACTTATCTTAAAAGTCCACTATCCACACAAACATAACTCCTTTCCAATTCAAATTAATGAGTTTATTATATAGTAATGAAAAATATTTCACAATACATCGGTAATATCCAAGAAAAACCTAGAAAAATATAGATCCTTATTACAATTATTATTCTAGGACAATGCTCAAAACATCAATTTTTTTATCCATATATATCTAATCTATTGATATTATGTGAACAAAAAATGAAACCATTTGAATACAAATTCACACTTGGTATATTTTTCATAAATTTTCTCTTTTCTCAAGGTCTTTAGTAAAATTATAAAGTTATCATTAGGTTCTTTTTTTTCTTAAAATATATAAGAATATCATATGTAAATAATACCAAAAATTGATCTAGATAGTATATAAAGACTATATTTATGAAATCCATGAAGATAATGGGGGAATTAGTATGAATAAAAGGAATAACTAAAAATTCAAAATGTACATAACTTGCCCAAAATGTCATCTTTGGTATATCATCATTCATGAAACTTAATTGATGATATCCTGAATGAATATAAATATAGGAAATTTATTGAGCTATGTGTTATTTTTTGAGTAAGTCTTCAATTCGTGGAATATTATATTTTTCATTATTTTGATATTGTTAAGTTCTCAATAATCCTTGAACAATCTCATTGATCCATATTTCTTCCTATAAAAAAGAATATGTTCACCCCAAGGTGATTCATTATGGAATATGAATCCCTTGTCAAGATTATTCTATTTTTACATCATCAATTCCTGCAACGAAATTATGGTCATTCAATAAGGTGTCTTTGAAATAGGCATAAAACCTGAAATGAGTAATATTGAAAGCTCAATATAATGATTTGGTGGAATACCTAAAAATACTTCCATAATGATATCATAAATGTTTTGTATAATAGGATTATTCATAATGGTGAGTTTCTCTATAGCCATTTCAGATATATAACCTTAAATTATAGGAACCAAGACCCATAATATTGATGAAATTTCCACTAGAATGACATATTCTTACTTTCATCGATATATGATCATAGATTTATCTGAAATATGAAATGAGACTTGACTTCCTTGTAAACTAATATGAGCTTCAAAGATGGAAAGCATATCCCTATGAAGAATAACATAAAATTACATTAATTTAAGGATCCCATGATTTGTAGGAAGTATTTTCCCAAAAACATCAACTGGTTAAGAATTATAAACATTTCTTGCGACTATTGAACTGTTAAGAGTTTTCACACCTAACAAAACATCTAATTTTTTAGGTAATACGGTTATACCCTTGGAAAATTATTTAGAAATAATAGAGTTGTTGTATCCCAAATCAAAAAATATATTTTCTACATTAGTGTTAATACTAAGTTTACATTTCACCAAATCCTTATCACACACAACATTTCCAATAGTAATCACATATGACATGACTTTTTCATTGGCCTTATGATTTTTATGATGTCGATCATCATCGATAACCCACGGATAAGGGCATTGGTTGATATGATTCCCTATTTCCTTGCACATATAGAAATCAAGTGTGGGGGGTTCATTTTGTGTACCCTTTTCTATATTCATATAATTAGACATTTGTTTCCCATCACATCAATATTTAACTCCCCGATGACCTTCTATTTCACCCTTAAAATATTTTATTGTCCCTTTAGAACATTTTCCACCATGTTTCATTCCACACTTTTTTCATAAGTGAAAACACATATTTTTTCCAGTCTTATCTTTATATTTTCCCTTAAATTCCATTTTTCCTTTCTAATCAAACCCATATGATAGACAGGTTACTCTAATATCCAAATTAGAATTTAGAGAAAATAAAATAATTTCATCAATGCTATTGAAGTCCCTTGTCGATAATTTCCTTCAGAGACATGGTTTTATCCCTATAAAGAATCTATCAATTTTATCCTCAATAATGATAATAATTACAGAATCATAACCTAAATGGGTTGTAAATGTTTATTTATAGATATGAATGGATTCATCATCCTTTTTCATAAGCTCAAAGAACTCATTCTCCATGTTTATTCAAAGAATACAAAGAGAGTAGTAATTTCAAACTATGTTCTTTATCTCATCACATTTCTTATATTCAATTCCATAACATTTCCTTGTATTCAGGATAAAATTACACCATTGATTAGCTTCCCCATCCAAACGATAAAATTCCCAGATGACTTTATCATTCTCTGAACATTGGAGAATTGAAAATAAATTTCTAGTGGCACAAATTCATTATTAACCTATTAGTGGATTAGAAGACCCACCGAATGATGGTGGAATATGCCTCATGAATGAATCAATAGAATTTTTCCCCTTTTTTCTTGTTTGAAAGTATTACATGATTAATAACATGATAATTTTATGTGTGCATAGAGATAAGATTTGGTATTCTTGTTCAAATAAAATTCAGTTTATCAGGAGTACAATCATTGCATTTCCCCTAACATTCAGCATTATCATGGTTCCTTTGGGTTCCAAACATTGACTAAAACAAGGATGCATAGTGTGAGTAACACTAGTCATAATGGAAAAATCACATGATCAAGAATAAAATTTCAATCGAGGAAACATTAGGTTTTATACAAGGTTATTCATGATAATTTCTAAAACACTAGGATTGTAACCTACACCTTGAAATATCCTTTGGATTCTTACTATGGATTTCTCATCCATGATTGTAAAGGAAATTGTGCCTATTATCTGATACCAACTATAACAGCCAATATATTATATATATAGATATTACGTCAAAATTGATGAATATTCTTTACAAATCATAACAAAACAACACAAGGATCATATAGGATTAGTGTATTTAGAAACTTGGAAACATAAAAAACTGGTTCATAAAACATCTACATTGTCTCCCACTTATATCTTCACAACAAGAACACTGCTGACATATCTTAATTAATACCCTTCTTCATGACTAGGGGAAAATTAACATAATAATGGGTTAGCTCAGATGATCAATGAGTTTAAACAAGGGAGATATCTATAACATCATACTTAGAAGACATAATAACATAACATTTGAAAACCTTATCCTGTATATGAAATATCGTGATATCATTCCATGGGATAAATAATAAAATTTCATGAAGAAATAATTAACAAGTTACGAAAACTCATAACATATGACACAGAACTTCTGGCATACACATAAGAATATTAAATAATTTAACATTTTTCTAGGATTTGTTCCATGATAGTCATAGTGGATAAAATATATTACTGAACTGATTTTACTCTTCATTCTATCCCTGAATTACTAATCTTGATTTACTTTCCATTCCAGACATATTTTACAAAACCGATATCATTTCCCATTCCACCCATATCTATCTCATGATATATAAATCATTATACGATGGATTGGAGGTAGATATATTTCCCACGAATATCAAAATGAAATCATTGTTACATGGGCCTCAAAAACATAAATCAGTCATCATAGGATAACCCAAGGAATATAGTGGGATTATTACACATAAATCCTTAATAACATAATCCATGGAAAAGTTTTTTTAAATAGTATAACATCATAAACAAAATAAAACCATAGGAATAACATGCATAGTATATGTGAATAATAACCCCCTTAAATAATTACATCTTAGAAGTAAAATTGTTTTGATAAAACACTATAAAATAATTGTTGAGGAAAATATCTTTTCTTCTTCAAAAATGTTCTATTTTCGCCATATTAAATTAATTTTTAAAAGAAAAAAAATTATTTCATAATAAATTTGAAATTTTATGTGGTATAATTCAGGGAAATAAGGATTCATGAAATCCAAAAAAAATTCTCAAGTTATATAAGTTAAAAAAACATTGTTCTCATACATTTCACTATTAAGTCAAAATGTACCTCATATAAAAAATTTCAAAATATTTCTTTTATAATGTTTTATAAAACTTAACCCATTTTTAATACTTAATTTAAAAAAATTTAGAAGACTATATTGAATATTTATAATACATATTTAAAAACATGGGCATGGATGATAAATATGCCCCATTAAATACTTACATATAAATAATCTCAGATAATAATGATATTGCGAAATTATACTTTATCTTAGATATGATATCCTTTGTATGTATCTAAACCTCTTATATAATTCTTTAAATCATGTCACATAAATATTCCATAAACATAATCGTTTTTACGATATAATATATGATCATATTATCATCTGTTTGTTAATAACATTTCATTATTACTCATTATTTGGTTATTAACTATTTCATTTTCATATGAATGTTTTATTGAAAATATTTTGGCTATCCTTCTTAGTTCATAGATATAACATTAAAAAATTATACCAAACTAATAAATATTATATTCATTCATTCTATTAATTTATATAATCTGTATTTAATGTATATCATGTAGAATTAATCACACCGCATTGTGGAGACGGTAGGTTGTACGTACAAATGAGCAGCGATATCATTCTCATAATTGTGAAATGGTATTGAAGTGTGTGGAATTTATTTTTTTCTAGAATTAATATAATTTTATAATAATCATATATAGATATTATTTCTATAATTATTCTAATCCATGTAAGGTGGTGGTGAAAAACATATTACACCATGTCATGGAGACGGTAAGTCGTTTGTACACATGTGTTGTGATTTAATTTATCATAGGATAGATTAAAGGTTCATATTGTTTTTCAATAATCAAAAAAACTTCTCATTATTTAATTAATACTAAAGTTATTACATTATAATGGAAAAAAATTAGGAAGAGGAGGTAGAAGAAAAAGTAAGTTGAAATTAATCGATAGAGGAGATTACCTCTTCTTCGAGGTGGTCCCACTAAATATCATCTTAATGAACTATAATTGGTATTTGGAAAATAAATAAACCACTAAAATGTCACTAGTAGTGTTTATAATGGAAAAGGAAAGGCAATAGATGATATTTAAGGATCAATGAGTTTTGAATAAATGACAGAATAGGTTCCCTTTTATAATTGATATGAGATGCTCTTTTGGAGTCTCAAAAAATATTAATTTATAATAAAATAATACCATGTCCAAAAACCACAAAGATTTCATAGATTATAATTTTAAATGATATAATATTTTAATATTATCAACCTATACATCTTATAAATTTTTTTCAATCATTTTTAACCTTATAATTATAATTAACACTTTGTTATTATATTTAATTTTCAATAAGATAACAAATATTTCAATATTAAAATGGTGCTATATTAAAGTATTTGATTTTAATTAGACCATAAAAAAATACATTAGTAAATTTTAGACTATATAATACTTTTTATATGTTTTATTACATTTAAATAATTTAATATTACATTATTTTTATAAGAAGTCAATAATGTCAATTTTGACACAGTTCAATGCATTGATTGTAAAAAATATAATGATAAAATTTCACTTCAAACAAAATATTTTATTATATTTCTAAGAGGTCAAGGTCATATAGAAAATTAACTATATATATATTTATCCAACATTATATATATTTTAATCTTTTTATTAACATTTATTTGTTTTCCCCATTAATATATTAATTAGTAAATGAGTTTTGTGTATTTATTTAATATACATATTTTTGTAATAAAAATTAAAAATAAAATAATAGGATGAAGATACATATTATAGATTTAACAATAATACCTATAGTCAAATATTTATTCCGTAAAATCCAATATTGAAAATGATATATTTATTAAAACATGAATGTGATAACAATAACATCACTTTATATAAAATATTATAAGTTTCATAATCTTTTCCATATAATTAAAAATGGTCAATAACTCTACAATGGGATGATTACTCTGAAGATATAATTAACCAATAATACTTTGTCAAGTTTTTTTTAATTACTATTATCATTTCAATAAAAAATCATTTATTGATTTCACATCAATTAAATAAATTCTACATAATTAACATATATGCCTTTAAGGTAGTTATTTATTTCATAAAAAATACATATACATTGCAATGATAATTAAAACAAATATATTTAAATTTATTATTTATAGTAAAATTTATCTTTTGAATAAATGTATATTAAAAATGATATAGTTATAAAATTCTGAGTAAGAAATATTTATCTTTTCTTTAAATAAAATAAATTAAATGTCCTAATCTCATCCATGTGGCTCCCAAAGGATACCATTTCATCCCAATGTTGATTTAGGTCAAAACATACCCTTCCAATGATATTAGTACAAGTGTTATTATAATTTTAAAATATCATTCTTACCCTTCATCACCTTATTTACCCTTTTACCATATTAATAAAAATTATTGAAGTTCATATTCATAGTGCCAAAAACAAAAGAAAACTATTTACTTAATTTTGACCTAATTATTTCAAATATGGAATCCATTTTTAAAAATTAAAAAATATATGTTTTGAAAATTTATTTTAAAATTATTTACATTTTTGTAATAGAAAATAGATTTTAAAAGTTAATACATATCAAAAGATTGAAATGTTTTTTATATATATTAAATATAAAATTATTACCAATGACCTGTATTATGTTTACTGATAAAATATATATTCCATTTATATATTAAAATCATTAACTAATAATTATTTCCATATTAATTATTCAAATTAGACAGTTTCCTTCAATTAAAATTCAGTATTTTTTTACTATTCATCAAAACATGAAATTTATCGAACAAAAATAAAAAATTCATTAAAAGTAATTTTTTACCACCTACATATAATAGGTCTATGTTGTTACATAAAAATTATTAATCTGTCAAAAGTTTAACTTAAAAAATTTTCATCAATAAAAGGTGGTAAAATTGCCCTTTTGAAAAATAAAGGTTTCTAAACATTAAATATGGTTTATTCATTTCCTATGACAAAAATATCTATTGGAAGTGTATCAAAAATATTTTCTTAAATATATTATATATGTATTTAATTAATATAATTTAATAATTGTAATTCACTTATTTTATTAATACAAAATGAAAATATTTCAATTACATTTAGTCGGTTTATATATTTTATAAATAATTGGTATCCAATGATCTCATCATAAATTTTAGTAATATATTTATATTTATTCTTGCTAACATAATGACTAGGTTATAATAGTAATTTTCAATTAATGTTGTCACATAGTTTATTTTAAACTTATGATTGCGTGCAATGCATTCTATTGAAGAATTAAAATTATTTAACGACAATATTTCCTAAATAATATTGAATGTTAAAGTAACCTTTGATCATATCCCCATAAAATCATAAGTTATGAAAAAGGATGTAATCATAGAGGGAAAATGTTTTTGAATAATAAATCAGTTACAACATGTCTTGAGGAAGATATGTTTTCCTTGAAAATAACATTTTAAACGTAAAACATTATCAAAATATTTTTATTCTGAAATTAAATTATAAAAATAAAGGAATATTAAATGAAAATAATGATTATGGCATAAGAAAAAAAATTTCATGTCATTCCCATTAAAGAAACTATTCCATTAACATTTTTATTAAATTCTAAATGAGAATTCTTTGAAAATATAAATTAATATTTATTTCAATTTTTTTTATAAAAAAGTATGAAATGTGAAAAAAATAATATAAAAATAATATTAGGATAATAAAATAAATTTTAATTTTTTTGAAAACTTGGTTTTGGAAGAAATTGAAATTCCGAGTGAAGATGTACATAAAGTAAGGTTTTCATAATAACACTTTCAAAAACATATTAAACAAAAAAGACTAGGAAAATTTTAATATTACATTAAAATAATATTAATAACAAGAGGAGATGGATATTAGTTATTTTAATCTAAAATAGATCATAATATTTTATCACTGGAAGCTTAACTGTAAATAATCTTGATTAACTATAAGATTGTAACCGAAAATCATTGTCGTATTAATAAAATTGAATCTCAAGCCCTGTGAATTAAGTAATAAAATTGAATAAAAATTTGCAAAGGATAAATATATTCATGATATTACATGTAACATTGTTTTTATATATGCCACATGACAGAATATAAGTACATAACATGACGTGTGTCTCAATGAAGGTAAATCAAGATACAAAATCCAATACCACTTTAGTAATATTTTGAATCGTATTCCATTATAAATAATAACATTTAGTGAAACATTAAATATCATAAAAATAATGGTATTCATGATATAACATGATAAATGGGCTTTATATACACCACCCCAAAGAAAAAAGTGGCAAATTTTCATATATTTCCCAGAAACAAAAGGGAGACAAGAAATCCTTTACCTATATGATATCTTTTGTACCAAAAAAACAATAAAATATTGATCCCAAAATGGAAATTTAAATCCAAAAAACTATAGGATAATAATCATAAAAATATATTCATGGGCAGTATATACCCCACATAATCTAAATAAGTAAAACATTTTGTACGTGTCTCACAAAATTAAAAAGTGAGACGAAAATTTGTCACATAATGTATTGAATTCCTTCGTACACATTTGAGCCTAATTTATTATTAATATAAGTTTATTATAAAAATATTAATTAAAAATAATAATATATATCATACCTTATATGATTTACTAATTCACTTTTATAACTCATTTATTAACAATTTCGGGTTAAAGTCACGTTTCAGGTAATAAATAAATTATTTTTCATATATACTTGATTTGTTATATTTGGTCCTCTGGATCCTTGTTACATTAGATCCAGAATAATAATCATTACATAATTATAATATTTATACATCAATTATACTCTTAATTCCCATATTAAATACAGTTTTATGAAATGAAATTTTGTTATGATCATGGCGACGTTAGGTCGTATGTACACATGAGTAACGTTTTCATTTCTCAAAAACCATTATGGAAAGAAGAAAAGTAATATTTTATAATTTAATAATTTATATTATATAATTAATTACATATAATTTTTTTAAATATACTTATACATTTAATCCATGCGGTGTGGTATTAAAAATAGAGAGTGAAATCGCTCTGTGAATACAGTTGTCCACACATACAGAAACGATGTTATAATTGTTCAGTGAATGAAATTTTAAAATCAAAAGGGGTATATTATTTTTTAATAGTAATAAAATATTTCATTAGTATCATAACTATTTCATGTATATCACATTTATTTGTACTTATTTTTTCCATGTAAACTGTTAATGTCAATGAATCCCACCGCTTCGTGAGTTTGTAAGCTTTCGTACACATGAACGATGATATCATATCCCTTATGGAATGTAATTTAAAATTATATATATATGATATAATGTCTAATAATTTTATTATGTTTATAAATTTCATATATATAATTTATATCTACTATCATACCCAACTGTGAGACGTGGTAATGGAGAAATGAATGTCATCGGTTCACATGACGGTACTCGACCACAGACATGAATGATTATTTTATAACCCATTTAATAGATGTTGAGATGGATTTTGGTCATTATAATTGCATAAAAATCACATTTTAAGAATTATATATCATTTATTATATAAAAATGGTATAATTATAATTAATAGAAGTGGAGGAAGTAATGAAAATGCTTGTTAGTGAATGTGACCTCTTCTTCTGGTATAATCCATAAGTTTTCACCAAGATCCTTTTTTTAAGGGATTTATATTTTATATAATTCATATATAATGAGATGAGGGAGGTTGGGAAGATATTTTTGAAGCTAATTTATGATCTAGATTTTTTTATAGAGTGAAAAATATAGGGGAGGTGGTTTCCTTTTATAAGTGAGGTGAGTGGCCCAGTTTTAATTTTATGAAAAAATTAAATCATACAAACATTTTTATTATGAATAATGAAACAAAAATAGATAGTTATATAAAAATGAATATATAAGGTCTACATATTACAAGAAAATGTGGTTTGTATATGTATTTATGCCTTTTTAAACGCTTTTATTCTTAGTTTAACCCCTCGGTAAATCATATTTTACCTTAACTATGATAATTAATTTTTTCGATTTTCAATAATAAGTTTGGTGAAAAATTCATTTTACATTATTAAAAAATATAAATTAGTTTTATTCTAAATAATTAATCTATTTTTTCATAATTTCATTCATTTATATGGAATTATTTAATTTAATATTAATACCAGAGGCGTGATGAGGAAACATGTTTTCAAAGGGAAAATACCTCAAAGATTACAAAGTTTTCTTTATCAAAATTCAATATAAAAATTATTACAATGTCCTAAAATATAATAATTAAGATAAATTTTAAATAATATTTTTTAAAACCAAAAAATAAAATAAATGCACAATATAAATAATTTAAATGAAAATGTGATTTTTAATTAAAATTTGGTATTTTAAAATTTCCTCAAAAAATAATCTTTGTTTAAAATTCTAAAAAAAATCACCATAAGGTAACTTTTATATAATTATTTAAAAAAAGTTTTATTTCATCATATTAATTTTTTAAACATTTCAAAAATTCAATTTAAAATACGTACAGAAACTTCAACAAAACAATTTTTTAAGAAAAATATTATTCTAATGTGTAAAATTGCATTTAATCTTATTTTTTCTATAGAAAGCCTAAGATTAATACTAAATATTTTATTTAATATATAATATATTAATTTATTTAAAATAATCCTCAGATATTGGATTTTTTATTTTATTGTGGAAAAACATATTTTTACAAAGATTAATATTTTTTAAATAAATAAATATTTATTTATAAATTGTTTATTATTGAATTTATAATTAATTTTCACAAAAGAATAAATGTTATATAAAAAGTGTAAACAATATTTTCATAATTTTTTTAATTTTTTTCCTACCCACCGTTTTAATGGATAGGTAATAAGTATCATGTTAAATAATAATATTTTAAAAACAAGTCATGTTTTGTTTAAACTAAGTGTTGCATGTAAGGAAGGATAAAATCATTGTATCATATAATTCAATTGATCAAATAATTTAAATTAATTTGAAAATAAATATATCATAAAATCCTCTATTCTTAATCCTAGAATTATTAGGATCCTACTAGATTCTGTACTGTTAGAATGTCTAGGTTACACCTGTACTCTTCATTATATGTAGTGGAAGCGAGTAAGGGTGAGACTATTGCTTGGACACACTTCCCCCTTCTTATAAAATTTATTGAATATATATATATTTATAGTTTTGGATAAATATAGTATAAGTAATTATGATATTTTAAAATGATATCTATTATAGTTTTATTTTAATTATTTTATTCTAGTTGTGCCTTGATTAGGCTGGGAATAGTTTATAAGAATCCATGTATAATATAATGCTATAGGTTCACCATTGAGGGTGGCCTACTGTGATTTGGTTCTAACCCCAAATATGTGAACCTAATTGTCCCTGAAGAAATTATGTTTTCATTTAGGTTGAGCATGGCTGCATGATAATGAGTGGGGGCCCATGGTTTCATGATTGAGTGTTATTTCACTTGGGGATCCCTATGATTGGGAGGTTACATCTCGACAGTAATGGATATGGGGTATGTGACACTAATCTAATATAGTAGTATATCATATTGTATTTGTTTTCATTTTTTATGAGATTGGACCTATTAGAAATCTATTCTTTTATGTGTGACATGGTTGTTTATGACTTTTCCATTTTTCATTTTATTACTACCATATTTATATTTATTACTTATACAATATATGTATTTACTACTACAATTTTTGTTTAGTTATTTAATTTTTACATTACATTGATATGAGGGAATATTCACCCCAAAAACACACCCTATACACTTGATATTAGATAGTAGCCTCTATCATATGGGTAGTCATTATTGAGGACTTTTAGAAATCAACATCACTACTTTTCATAGACTGTACTAGGGATATACATGAAAATGTTGTTCTAGATCCATGTAATATTCATTATTTCTTACAATTTTGATATATTTTAAACATGAGTACTAGTAATGTTTTAGATCTTGTGATGTACATCGTACTGGAGAGTCAAGAACACTTGATCTGGTAGAAATTCCATATTTCCATGGATATGGGATTGATGTGCTTGGTTTGTGATATTATAGTTATATATGGTTTTATCCTTTAGAGATTCACATATATGTTTTAGGTTGATCTTTTTTGAAGTATTTCGGACACATTGACCATTGGAAAAAGTCCAGTGACTTTGTTTTGATTTTTGGAATTCAAAGGTCATTCGTGTCCCATGCATCATATTTGGAAGGTAGGGGTCCACACATTATAGTCCTACAAATGGTTGATTTATATTACTAATGATGAGTCTATCTGCTTAATTTTTAATAAAACCCCAAAATGATGTTTTCCCACATATTTTATTGGTTAAATTATACTAGGTTGGAACTATTTATTTATAATAATTAATAAAATTTCCTATAGACTACACCATGATGTGACTTTATGATAATGATGATGATGGAGTTCCTTCTGCACATGAGGTGCAGTGGCCCTTATTATGTTAGAATGCGTTTTTAGTGCCATGTTAGTATATTTTTTAGTTTTTGGAGGTAATTTTCTTCCTTATATTGGTATCATTAGAATAATCCTATTGACATAAATAGTTTATTTCTTTTTAGATAACCCCTTGGTGGTATATCATTACATGTTTAGATGAATATAAATTAATAACAACCATTATTCTATTTTCACTTCTAGATTATTATAATAATTTACGTAATCATCCTTAATTTATGGTTATGTAGTCAGATCATCCATCATAATGATGATAGGTTTTGGGAACTGGATCCTCAAGGGGTATTACACTATATGGTCATCTGGTCTGGGTCATTTTATTGTCCTTCTACTATGACATCATGAACTCTGGGGGGTTAGATCAATATAACAGTTCTCAAAGAGGTTAAATTACATTTACCATGATTCTTGTAAGGTGATACTATAATTGATTTAAGAACCATGAATCCACCCTTTGAATTAATAATTTATCACTAGGTTTCACTTAAATGGGTCTCCAATTACAAATTATAGGGGGTTTTCCTCTAAAACATGTAATTGAAAACCTAAATAACTAAAACCATATATGTATGTTTTGAGCCTTATAACTTGACATTATCATTATCACTATTTGATATTAACCACTTAGAGAGGGTTGTCATTCACGTTAGATGTCTTGTAGTATTAGAAGTGGGAATGAGATGTTTAACTTGAGTTATGAGTAAATTATGATATAATATACATGTGAGATATATGGTCCAGTTGATCAGACATAGTGATCCTTCATGGGACTTTACTGGTAGGGTATGGAGGGAGACCTAGATTCCTCTTGTTATGAATCATGCATTAGTGATTCAGTTCTCGATGATACAGTGTAATACATTTTGTTAATTATCCAAGATATTATTGATTCCATGTGGTATTAAATGAATTTATATTTTTATTTTAGATTGAATCGTGAGAGGTGCTACTGTGTTGTTATAAAGATAGGGGATTCCATTGTTTCCATTATGTTGAAGCACTTTGAGTTATTATTCTTCTTGAATGAAGTATCACTAGGATTCATGGACATGGGGTAGCTATATGTGACATAGAATTGTGGTGAGGGATCATTGATTCTTTAATTTCATAAATGATTTTAGTTGTCATAGATATTAAGAATAAACATGGCATGGGTGGAGATCCAAAATTATATGTGGGGTTTCCTTCTATTTCCTAGATTGTTGATACATTGGTGTTATGTGACACAATTATCCTAAAAGTAGTAACATTAAATTAATGGGAACATGAGCCAGATGATGGTCAAGTGTTACATTATTTTAAACACATTATAAATGATGCATTTCGTATGAACTAGTTATGCACGGTGTCGTAGATATAGGAAATTTATAAGTTTTCATGTGTGAGGAAAAAATAAATGGATTAAAATAAATTCATAAATATTGGTTTCCTTATGGCTTAAATGAAATGTGGAATTTCCCTCCATGGTTGAGGAGATATGGAGAATAAACCAGGTGGTATGGAATAAATTACATAGATCAATCATGATTATGTATTAATATGACGGTTGATGTGATGTGGGAGGAGTGACCCACGTGTAGTGCTGGAACCTAATGAGGATGTGCTTGATGAATAGTTTAAATTAATCCCTATAGTGGGGAATTCACCATTTGTAGTTCGTGGGTGGTGAACTTCATTATGAGTTAAAATTTGGTATTTATTATGAGAACCATTCTCAAGAGGCAATATCATGCAACGATGTAACGATTTCTCATTAACTATTAGGTGTGAGTTTTTTTCCAACATATAGTCATTGAATTCAGTAATTTATGAATCATGGTATATGGAACATATTTTTTTTGGGAGGTGATAAGTATATTCGTGTACTGGGGATCATTAGTTAGGTTTTGATTGAACTACTCCAACATTATGATAGTTTTGGAAATTATATAACCAAACATTTTTTTATCAATATAGAATTGTTTTGGTTATTCTTGGGGTGATTGCATGTATACTCGTTGAACATCGGGGATTTTCTCGATGAGAAGTGTTATGTGGGGAGGCTGTAATGACCCATGTTTTTTGAGTTCTTTGAAATTCTATGAAATTTATATTTTTAATTTTAGATTAATGTTAAGTGAACTAATGTAATTTTTCGTATACAATATTATCTTGAATATTTTTTATAACCACTTCAATTGTCCTGTAATTTGTTATTTACCCTCGGACTGGAGTTTGGTGGAATTATTATGTAACATCCCAGGTAATTAAAGAATAAATAATTTTCATATTTATTAATATTTACTTATTAAATATTAATTTTAATTAAAAGGGGTTTCTACGTTCGATAGCGTACTCGATACGCAACGATGAGTTTCTTTGAAAACTTATGTTGCACACAAGTAATAAAATAATATTATTTTAAATGTTAGTTAACAAGTAGTCGTTGTACTGGTGGGAATGGATAGAAATAACTAAAATATGATTATATATGTTTTTAAATGTTTTTACATTTACCCAATAAAAGATAAAGACTTAAAATACGGAAAGAGTTCAATTTTAGGCATTTATACCCTAATTTTCACTAAGGGTTCACTTATCACCTTTTGACGGCGAACCGTCATTAAATATAATTTTGATTAATCTTATAAATTCTATGGGACCAAAAATAACTCCTCTTTAGAATCGGGACATCAAAATTTAATTTGTGTAAATTTTTGGTACCTTTCCGATAAAGTTCATTTTTTTAATGAATAGTGTAAAATGTTGTATTTTAATTCAAAACCACTTTTTAATATAATTTATTTATATGATTAGATTATCTTTTGAATTGTTTTTAAAGTGAAATTAGAAAATATTTTTATCATTAAATCCAATAGTAGTCATTTGAATTAATTTCACTTTGAAATCGGACTTAAACTAGTGTCAATCTTTTGATACTTATTGTTTCATAAAAACACGCTATTTGCTCTGACAGCGGGAATTAATTATTAAATTAATTAATGTGACTTATATGTTATGAATTTTGTAAAATAGACTTCATTTTTGAATTCATAATATCAAATATATCTTAGGGTAAATTTTTGGTAATTTTCTGAAAAACTTATATTTTTGATGAATAGTGAAACCACTAAGTGGTACTTATAAAAACTGATTTTCCGTTTAAAGGAAATTTTTACATCATTGTGTTTTGATTTTCAAAAATCCGACATACATGGTTGTAATTAAGAAGTAAAATGTGGTTCAATGAGATTAAAATAATTTTTTTGGTGAATAGTAACTTATTAAGTTTTTAATCGCGATTAGAGGTAATTAGTGTAATTTAAGGTAAAAATGATATTATAAAAATATGAAAACACCATGACACTTGTTCTACCCCAATTGGATGAGTCATGGCCGACCAAGACAACCCATGGGTCGATTTAGAGGACCTCATGGAGCCACTTGGGTGAGATAATGACTTTAATGCCTTTTTTTAAATAAAGGTGAAAATGACACTAACATAAATTGTTTTACTAAAACAATTTTTGGAAGGGGTTATACTAATCATATTTTTGACTATAAATATTAATTAGAAAGATAAAAAGATTTCCTACATCATAGTATTTTTGTTATAATTTTTAGACATTAAATAAATTAATTTATTTATGACATAATGATGATGCAGCGATGACCTCATTATTTAATGATTAAAATAAAATGGAAAGATAATGTAATATCTAAGACCTAAAATTTTCCAAAAACTATTGGATGGGAATATTTCGAAGACTTATCATCTTATCTTCGAAATATATCAATGTGGGACCTTATAAAGTCAAAACACTTTTGAAAATAAAATAATAGTTTCATGATCTCCAAAAGTGCCCCTCCTCTCCTCTTATAAAAGGCCTCCACCTCTACCTCATTTCACACATTCCTCAAGCCTTTGGCTCAGCCAACACCCTCCCCTTTACTCTCTCCACATCCCTCTCCTCATCCTAGAGGATTCCCTTTGGGCATAATCCTTTCAAAGGAAGCCTTTAGGCTCAAATCAAAATGAGTTTCACTTTTAAAGGTAATTCATTCTCTCATGTTCATTTGTTTTATTTTGCTTCTCCAGCCCCCTAAAATCTTTTTATTTACTTCTTTTGTAACAACACCAGTATATTCAATATACTAGTATGTTGGTATAAGATTTATTCGAGCTACACTCTCACACAACTACATCAAATGGTTAAAGAACATACGGTTTTCGTGGATGGAGAAATTCAGCCTCCCGAAACGATGATTATTCAATACTCATTTAACACATTCAAAGGTGGACATTATGATGTCACTATTTTTATATATGATATATAATATGTTTATTATTTCCTTAAGATTCTGTATTTTTCATTTATGGCATACCATTATTGTTTCCATTATGGGAAAACACGATATCTTCATTTTAGGAAGTGCGGACTACTGCCCCCTGAAAGTGATTTGATTCGTTAATACCATATGTGGGATGTGTAAAAGATAAAGTTAATGATATTATATATGTTATTATACTGGAATTATAATATACTCTTATATCATTATGATTCCATTCCAGAAAATACGAAATAGAAATGGAAGTAGCGTTCATGCGTACGTACGGCTTACCGTCTCCATGAATGGTGCATTTCATTTCTTACCTCTAAATGTGATGTAATATTATAAATACATATATATGCTGAATATATATGATATATATGTTATTCAAATCATTAATATCATTCTGGATATAACCAACCTTTTACCAAATTAACAACATGTAAGTGTAAGAAGTCTATTTTTGACTTAAGAACCAAATACCGACAAAATGAACATTATTAACTTAAATGATTACATGATGTTCATATAATGGGATAAAAGGAATAATGAACTTGAAAAAGGTTCTTAAGCAAGTAGATATTAACTCAAGTTTATTATTCAGGACATTAAAGAACGATCGACTCAAGTCGGACCCAAGGTATGGGACTTCGTCTCAATCTCCTTTCATTGAGGCATATTTTGTTTTATACTCATACTTCTTTTATACAGTGTATAAAACCCTTTGACTTTTACGTTTATTCAAAAGGAATATTTTTTATACGAAGCATTTACTAAACGACAAAATGGAATGTTTTTGTCGTACGTATGCGGCGACAACGACTTCTCTTCCGCCGTGACCGTTATTTGAGTTTCGGCTTCCTCTACAAGCCATACCTTCTTTTTATAAGAAAAATAAATACCATGTTTTACTTTTCTTTTATTTTGGTATTGAAAATGGTTTTCATAATGTTTTTTATATCAATGTGTTGTATTGATATCTTGTGATTGAAAGGTGGAAATGTTATGTTTCCTTTATGCATGTTTTATGTGATACGATTATGTTGAGGTTCTTGGGCATTATTATGAAGACGGGTGGTTCCGTGATAAACTAAGGGCGGGTGAGCCCGATATAGCTCTCCAATGCATTGGGTAACGTGAAGGAGTGAAACGTTAAGGTTTCTCCAAAGAGATTTAGGGAATATACTGTGATGGGTATTCCAAACGTAACCAAGAGGGTTACTCCCTACGTAAGGATGTTATGAATGCCTCAAGTTACCTTTATGTCTTATGATTTCTATGATTTATTCATGTTTTGATGAGGTCTGTTAAAGTGCTTATGTGTTATGGGTAAAGTATGATCTCATTCTAATTTATATATGTACCCATTTCCTTTCCATATTTTTATATCCCTTACTGAGCTTTTTATGCTCATCCCAAGTTTTTTGAAATGTTTTTCACAGGTCACGGGAAAGGTACATGATAAGATGATAGTGTCAAGGAAGTGTCAAGAAATAATCCATGTTTTATTTTCAATATGTTTCCATTGATGGGAATGAAGAATACTATCTTTATGAAACCACTTTATTTATATATGGAATGTAATGCAAGTTTTATGATCTAATTCTCTAAAAATCTAAACCCGAAAAGATCCTCAATGTGTAAATCATGTAATAACACAAGATTAAGTAAGGTTTAAGGCTGGGGCCTTATAGTTGGTATCAGAGGTCGGTTTAGATAACATTAGTAGTTAGAATTCTATTAAATGATTATCCAAAAATATTTTTTTTGAAATGATATAGCATTTAAATATTACCATGTTGCTTCATCTAAGACATGTTTGTTCAGAATGGTTTTCCGTAGAGGAAACAGGGAATCAGTGCTAAGAAGGCATACAGAAGGAAATAACCTTCTGAATCAGCATCCCGAGATGGTCGGAATTGGAACTGAACAGTTTGTTGCAGTGATGGCATAGCTGAATCAAGCGATAAATGGCGGTGGTATCCATGCACGAGATCATCCAGACCAACCACAGAGGAACATGTCAGTGGTGGAACATTTCATGAGGCAACATCCCCCATCATTGAGAGGATCATCTAACCCTGTGCTAGCTGAAGGGTGGATTAAAGCACTGGAGAAGATTTTTGATGTCATGGGGTGTTCAGACAATCAAAAGGTTAGTCTTCCTATTTACCGTTTGGAGGGTGAGGCAGATCAGTGGTGGTCGATGGTTAAAAAAATCAGGGACGCTGATGAGATTGATGCTCTCGACTGGAATGAATTCAAAGGTATGTTTCTTGAGAAGTATTTTCCTAAGGCTGTTCGACTTAGGATGGAAAAGCAATTCTTGGAATTGAGGCAAGAGGAAGACTCAGTGGCTGTCTATGAAGAAAGGTTCACTCGATTGGCAAGGTATGCTCCAAATTTTATCCGAGACCTTGATAGTAAAATCAATCGTTTTTACTCAGGATTAAAGCCAAAATATCGAAGGGAATTAGCTTCTCGTGAGTTTAAAGGTTATGAAAAGCTTGTTCGATGTGCTGAGAAGGTGGAAATGGAATTTTTCGATGACCAAGTGTTCTATAACAACCAGCAAAAGAAGAGACCGAGGTGGCAGGAGAAAGGTAAGAATTCTTCAAAAAGTCTAGTGGTAAGAAAACTAAATTTCCAGTTTGTGATAAATGTGGAAAAAGGAATGCTGGGGAATGTCTTCTGAATTCTGGAAAGTGCTACCGATGTGGTAAGATGGGACATAAGGCTCGTGATTACACTGAAAAAGATCAGGGTGATGGTAAGACCAAATTTGATTTACAGTTAGTGAAATGTTATAAGTGCAATGAGATGGGTCACTATGCAAATGAGTGTCTGACAAAGATCTTGAGTGATGGGAAGTAGTTAGACTACAAGCAGAAAGGGGTGGTGAAATCTTTTGCAACTACTTCGGCAGACGTCGGGCTATCAAATGAAGTTGTATCAGCTCCAGGGAGCTCAGTATTTTTCAAAGATTGACTTGAGGTCGGGGTACCATCAGTTGAAAGTAAAAGAAGCAGACATTCCGGAGACCGCGTTCTGTACGAGATATGGCCATTATGAATTTGTAGTTATGCCTTTTGGGCTAACCAATGCACCTGCTGTATTCATGGACTTAATGAATATAATTTCCATGAGTTCTTGGATAAGTTTGTGATGATTGTTTTCAGGAATTGAAAAGAAGATTGGTGAATGCTCTAGTTTTGGCACTACCTTCCACGAATGGTGAGTTTTTTATATACAGTGATGCTTCATTGAAAGGACTTGGTTGCGTCCTAATGCAGAATGATCAGGTAATTGCTTATGCTTCATGCCAGTTGAAAACTCATGAGGTAAATTACCCTACACATGATTTGGAATTAGCTGCTGTTGTTTTTGCTTTAAAAATTTGGAGGCATCATTTGTATGGAGTAAAGTGTGAAATATATACCAATCACAAAATTTTAAAGTATATATTCACTCAGAAGGAATTGAACATGAGACAAAGGAGATGGCTAGAATTAATCAAGGATTATGATTGTACAATTCATTACCATCTGGGAAAAGCAAATAAAGTGGCTGATGCTTTGAGTCGAAAAAGTAATGTTTCATTAGCAATGTTGCGTTTGGAACGTGATCCTTTGGTTAAGGATTTGATGAACTTTGGCATAGAAGTTTTTGGTGCAGGAAGTTCTTCTGTTTTGTTTCAGGTATCAGTGAGATAATCTCTATCAGATATAATCAAGCAAGCACAGAAGCAAGACAGTGAGTTGCAGAAAAAGGTAGAGCTGGTTCAGAAAGGTAAGTTGCCTTAATTCAACATTGATAATGATTGTGCTTTGAGATTTGGGAAGAGATTGTGTGTGCCTTGTGATTCACAGTTGAAGAGAGAGTTGTTATGTGAAGCTCATAGTTCTCCGTTTTTAGTTCATCCTGGTAGTACTAAGATGTACGGAGATCTTAGGGAGTATTACTGGTGGGATGGAATGAAAAGAGATATTGCTGATTTTACTATGAAGTGTTTGACATGTCAACAGGTTAAAGCAGAGAGGCAGTTACCAAAAGGTATGCTTCAGCCTTTACCAGTTCCAGAGTGGAAATGGGAGAATATATCAATGGACTTTGTTGTCGGATTACTGAAGACATCTCAAGGTAATAATGCAATCTGGGTTATTGTTGATCGCTTGACTAAATCTGATTATTTCCTTGCTATACGAGATACTTTTTCCCTAGATCAACTTTCCCGTTTGTATCTTAAAGAGATAGTCAGGTTACATGGAGTTCCTCTCTCCATTATATCTGATCGTGATCCCAGGTTCACTTATAACTTTTGGAAAGGCCTTCAGAAGTCGTTGGGTACTGAATTAAATTTTAGTACAGCTTTTCATCCTCAATCAGATGGGCAGTCAGAACGAACAATTCAGACCTTAGAGGATATGCTATGAGCTTTTTCTATGGATTATCAGGGTAGTTGGGACCAACATCATTCTTTGGTTGAATTTTCATATAATAACAGTTTTCATTCCAGTATACAGATGGCACCATTTCAGGCATTATATGGGAAGCGGTGTCGAACTCCAGCTTTCTGGGATGAAGTGGGTGAAAGGAAGTTGATGGGACCAGAATTGGTAGAAGAGATGGCAGAAAAAGTTCAGCTAATTCAGAAGCACATGAGAACAGGTCAGAGCAGGCAGAAGAGTTATGCAGATAACTGGAGGAAGGATCTATCTTTCGAGGTAGGTGATCATATTTTTCTCAAGGTTTCTCCTTGGAAAAGTGTGATGAGATTTGGTAAGAAAGGAAAGCTGAGTCCAAGGTTTATTAGACCATATGAAATTCGAGAGAAAGTTGGATCAGTTGCTTACTGAGTGGCTTTACCTCCGAGTTTATCTCAGGTACACAATGTTTTTCATGTTTCAATGTTGAGGAAGTATATGACAGATCCATCTCATGTTTTGAGTCCAGAGGTAGTTTAGCTGGAGGATAACCTATCTTATAAAGAACAACCAGTCCAGATTCTTGACCACAGGGAGCAGGTGTTACAGAATAAGGTGATTCATCAGGTAAAGGTTTTGTGGAAAACCCATGTGATTGAAGAGGCAACGTGGTAATCTGAAAATGCTATGAGGGAAAAATACCCCCACTTATTTTGATAAGTGAATAAAATTACGAGGACGCAATTCCCAAAAGGGGGGAATGATGTAACATCCCAGGTAATTAAAGAATAAATAATTTTCATATTTATTAATATTTATGAATTAAATATTAATTTTAATTAAAATGGGTTTCTACGTTCGATAGCGTACTCGATACGCAACGATGAGTTTCTTTGAAAACTTACGTTGCACACAAGTAATAAAATAATATTATTTTAAATGTTAGTTAATAAGTAGTCATTTTACTGGCGGGAATGGATAGAAATAACTAAAATATGATTATATATGTTTTTAAATGTTTTTACATTTACCCAATAAAATATAAAGGCTTAAAATACGGAAAGAGTTCAATTTTAGGCATTTATACCCTAATTTTCACTAAGGGTTCACTTATCACCTTTTGACGGTGAAACGTCATTAAATATAGTTTTGATCAATCTTATAAATTCTATTGGACCAAAAATAACTCTTCTTTAGAATCAGGACATCAAAATTTACTTTGTATAATTTTTTGGTACCTTTCCGATAAAGTTCATTTTTTTAATGAATAGTGTAAAATGTTGTATTTTAATTCAAAACCTCTTTTTATTCTAATTTATTTATATGATTATATTATCTTTTGAATTGGTTTTAAAGTGAAATTAGAAAATATTTTTACCATTAAATCCAATAGTGGTCGTTGTAATTAATTTCACTTTGAAATCGGACTTAAACTAGTGTCAATCTTTTGATACTTTTTGTTTCATAAAAACACGCTATTTGCTCTGACAGTGAGAATTAATTATTAAATTAATTAATGTGACTTATATGTTTTGAATTTTGTAAAATAGACTTCTTTTTTGAATTTTTAATATCAAATATAGATTAGGGTGAATTTTTGGTAATTTTCTGAAAAACTTCAATTTTTGATGAATAGTGAAACCACTAAGTGGTACTTATAAAAACTGATTTTCCGTTTAAATGAAATTTTGCCATCATTGTGTTTTGATTTTTAAAAATCCGACATACATGGTTTTCATTAAGAAGTAAAATGTGGTTCAATGAGATTTAAATAATTTTTTGGTGAATAGTAACTTATTAAGTTTTTAATCGCGATTAGAGGTAATTAGTGTAATTTAAGGTAAAAATGATATTATAAAAATATGAAAACACCATGACACTTGTCCTACCCCTATTGGATGATTCATGGCCGACCGATACAACCCATGGGTCGATTTAGGGGACCCCATGGAGCCACTTGGGTGAGATAATGACTTTAATGCCTTTTTTTAAATAAAGGTGAAAATGACCCTAACATAAATTGTTTTACTAAAACAATTTTTAGAAGGGGTTATACTAATAATATTTTTGACTATAAATATTAATTAGAAAGATAAAACGATTTCCTACATCATAGTATTTTTTATTTAATTTTTAGACATTAAATAAATTAATTTATTTATGACATTATGATGATGCAGCGATGACCTCATTATTTAACGAATAAAATAAAATGGAAAGATAATGTAATAGCTAAGACCTACACTTGTCCAAAAACTATTGGATGGGAATATTTCGAAGACTTATAATATTATCCTCGAAATATATCAATGTGGGACCTTAGAAATTCGAAACACTTTTGAAAATAAAATAATAGTTTCATGATTTCCAAAAGTGCCCCTCCTCTCCTCTTATAAAAGGCCCCCACCTCTACCTCATTTCACACACTCCTCAAGCCTTTGTCTTGGCCAAACCCTTCCCATTTACTCTCTCCACATCCCTCTCCTCATCCTAGAGGATTCCCTTTGGGCAGAATCCTTTCAAAGGAATCCTTTAGGCTCAAATCAAAAGAAGTTACACTTTTAAAGGTAATTCATTCTCTCATGTTCATTTTTTTTATTTTGCTTCTCCAACCCCCTAAACACTTTTTATTTACTTCTTTTGTAACAAAACCAGTATCTTCAATATACTAGGATGTTTTTATAAGATTTATTCGAGCTACACTCTCACACAACTACATCAAATGGTTAAAGAACATACGGTTTCTGTGGATGGCGAAATTCTGCCTCCCGAAACGATGATTGTTCAATACTCATTTAACACCTTCAAAGGTGGACATTATGATGTCAATATTTTTATATATGATATATAATATGTTTATTATTTCCTTAAGCTTCTGTATTTTTCATTTATGGCATTCCATTATTGTTTCCATTATGGGTAAACACGATATCTTCATTTTAGGAAGTGCGGACTACCGCCCCCTGAAAGTGATTTGATTCGTTAATACCATATGTGGGATGTGTAAAGGATAAAGTTAATGATATTATATATGTTATTATACTGGAATTATAATATACTCTTATATCATTATGATTCCATTCCAGAAAATATGAAATAGAAATGGAAGTAGCGTTAATGCGTACGTACGGCTTACCGTCTCCATGAACGGTGCATTTCATTTCTTACCTCTAAATGTGATGTAATATTATAAATACATGTATATGATGAATATATATGATATATATGTTATCCAAATCATTAATATCATTCTGTATATAATGAACCTTTGACCAAATTGACAACATGTAAGTGTAAGAAGTCTATTTTTGACTTAAGAACCAAATACCGACAAAATGAACATTGTTAACTTAAATGATTACATGATGTTCATATCATGGTATAAAAGGAATAATGAACTTGAAAAAGGTTCTCAAGCAAGTAGATATTAACTCAAGCTTATTATTCAGGACATTGAAGAACGATCGAGTCATGTCAGACCCGAGGTATGGGACTTCGTCTCAATCTCCTTTCATTGAGGCATATTTTGTTTTATACTCAACCTTCTTTTATACGGTGTATAAAACCCTTTGACTTTTACGTTTATTCAAAAGGAATCTTTTTTATATGAAGCATTTACTAAACTACAAAGGGGAATGTTTTTGTCGTACGTATGCGGTGACAACGACTTCTCCGCCGCCGTGACCGTTATTTGAGTTTCGGCTTCCTCTACAAGCCATACCTTCTTTTTATAAGAAAAATAAATACCATGTTTTACTTTTATTTTATTTTGGTATTGAAAATGGTTTTCATAATGTTTTTTTTATATCAATGTGTTGTATTGATATCTTGTGATTGAAAGGTGGAAATGTTATGTTTCCTTTATGCATGTTTTATGTAATACGATTATGTTGAGGTTCATGGGAATTATTATGAAGACGGGTGGTTCTGTGATAAACTAAGGGTGGGTGAGCCCGATATAGCTCTCCAATGCATTGGGTAACGCGAAGGAGTGAAACGTTAAGGTTTCCCCGAAGAGATTTAGGGAATATACTGTGATGGGTATTCCAAACGTAACCAAGAGGGTTACTCCCTACGTAAGGATGTTATGAATGCCTCAAGTTACCTTTATGTCTTATGATTTCTATGATTTATTCATGTTTTGATGAGGTATGTTAAAGTGCTTATGTGTTATGGGTAAAGTATGATCTCATTCTTATGTATATATGTACCCATGTTTCCTTTCCATATTTTTATATCCCTTACTGAGCTTTTTATGCTCATCCCAAGTTTTTTGAAATGTTTTTCACAGGTCACGGGAAAGGTACATGATAAGATGATAGTGTCAAGGAAGTGTCAAGAAAGAATCCATGTTTTATTTTCAATATGTTTCCATTGATGGGAATGAAGAATACTATCTTTATGTAACCACTTTGTTTATATGTGGAATGTAATGCAAGTTTTATGATCTAATTCTCTAAAACTCTAAACCCGAAAAGATCCTCAATGTGTAAATCATGTAATAACTCAAGATTAAGTAAGGTTTAAGGCTGGGGCCTTATATCATAATTGTTCAATTTTTTACAAAATAATTCACATTTATTATTTAATGAATTAAATATTATTTTATTAATGTGAAATCAATCAATGGTATCTTTTAAATGAATAAATATATTATGTTTTATAGTATTCTGTTTACTCCAGAAAGAGGATTAATTTATATGAAAGGTGTATCCTTGAGTTTAGCATGGGTATAAGGCTTGGTCTTAGGCCTCTTATTTATTTATTTTTACTTTTTTTCATATATTAGTATCTATTTTATCATATTATTTTGTTCTATTCATCCAGGGACTATAATTTACCCATGGTGCTTCCTACATGATTGGAAAGATATACATATAGTGTGAGGAAGAGAAAAAGGGAGAGGAAGTTGCTTCCACAAAGCTTGAGAGGAGCTTAATAATTGTGTGGAAATAGTAGATCCGATATACTTATGATGTTTCAGCAATTCCACCAGGAGATGGGATGTTTTTATGTTTTATTTGGTGATCCTCATAGATTTACGATTTCAGGATTTAAAAAACTTTTATGGGTTTTGAGGACACCCTGGGTATCAATATATTCATTATTAGAGAAGAAGAGTGGTTTAAATATGGTTGTAGGTGTTTTCAATTTTGAAATCCTTATCACATGAAGTTTGTTTACATAAACACATGTCATGTTTTCTTCCTATTCAAGGAATGTGATGTTTTTTAAAGTGCACATCATAAATTTATTTTACACACCATGTATTGGTATGTGTTAATGTGGATGAGTACCTAAGAAGACAGAGTTTTAGGGACTACACAAAATATAGTCAAAATATAATCCACATAGTCATTCATGGACATGCAGCTGATTTCTTGGGTAGAAACCCTATTTAAGGGGGACGTAGTCCAATTTTAATACATGTAAAATAACCATTCATTCATGATAACCTGAATTATTATGGTAATGGGTCATGCCTAAGGCAATATCCATTATGATATGTTCCATTTACTGTAACAGCCCAAGATTTTATAAAAAAATATTCTTTTTAATTTTATTAAAGTCTTGTGTTGTACGCTACACCAAAAGGAGCTTGCACAACACGCATCCTTGACTTGCCTTGCATTACACGCAATCACGACCTTCCTCGATAGCGTGTGTAATACGCAATACCGAGTTTCACTAAACAATGATATGCTATTAAAACTAGCCGTTATGAATAGTAATAATCACTTTTTGAAATTTTATAAATTTTATTTTTCAAAATGGACTTCATTTTTGGACTCAGAATATCGAAATTAGCCTAGGGTGAAATTTTGGTATTTTTCTGAAAAACATCAATTTTTGATGAATAGTGAAACTACTAAGTGGTAGTTAAAAAAATTAATTTATTCATAAATCTTAATTTTACCGCTTCTGTGAATTGAATTTCAAAAATCCGAGAGACACGGTTGATGTCAGTAAGTAAAATGTGGTTCAATGAGATGAAAATAATTTTTGGTGAATAGTAACTTTTTACTTTTTTTTACCATGGTTAATAGTAAATAGGGTAACTAAGGGTAAATATGATATTACTATTACCCTAACACATGTCCTAATTCTATTGGATAAGTGTAATTCGACCAAAAAAAACCTTATGAATATAATATGACCATTTAGGTCCACTTGGATTAGATTATGACATTTAATATTATATTATTTAATGAATAGTTAAAATAGTTAAAATCAAAGTTTAATAACTAAAACATTTTTAATATGGGGTTATACATAAGATAAATTCAACTATAAATATTCATTAAAAAGCTAAAAAGATTTCCTACATAAATATATTTTATTTATAATTTTTAGACTTTAAATAAATTAATTTATTTATGACACAACGATGATGCAGTAATTACCCTTTTAAGGAAATATTAACATAATTGATGTTATAAATGCTCAAATGAATGTAATTTGAGACTTTTTATGACTTAAACTAATTCTCTAGGTTACTATGATATATTAGTGTTGATTTAATCAACTTGGTTCGAACATATAATTCTGTTATGACTTTCACAAAAATCATATATCAAATAGTGTCAAAATTGACACAAAATAGTTTTTAAATCAAATATTATATTATTAATTGTTATTTTATTCCTAAAAATCTAAGGTTCGGCCAAATGACTTAGATAAGGATATATATATTAATAATAAACAATTTGGGGTTCGTTTGGCATGTTATAGTAAGTTTATTAACCATATAGTGAAAGAAAACAAAAAGACATGGTAAAAGTTAAATTATTTAACTTAGAGTTAAATCTAATTGATAAGGTTAAAATAATACACTAAACTTGTCTAAATCTTATTGGTTGATAGGATTTCGACCCATCCCCACCTTAACTTCGAAATAAGACCCTTTGGAGCCATTATAAACCGATTTTGACTTTAATATAAAATAATATTTTGAGATATTCCTAAGGTGCCCCTCTCCTCCCTTATAAAAGGACACCTCCTCCCCCTCCTCCTCACACCAATTTGAGCACTCAAGCTCGGCCAACCCCTGCCAAAATCTCTTCTCCACTTCCCTAGTATCATCATAGAGGTTCTGGTCTTCCTCAAAGACCAATTTTAGTTCCCTAAGAGGAGGTCTCAAAGAGGCGCTTCAAAGAAGAGGAGGTTCGGACACATACGAAGCAAATCGGACCTAAGGTAAGGGAAATATCACAATCTCATTTTTATCCGAGATTTTTTATTCGTAAGTATTTACTGGGGTGTATTTTATCATCCACATCTTTGTTTCATAAATATTTAATATTATTTCCATCCAACTACAATTGTTTAAACCCAATTTTACCCTTTGTTGAGTTTTTAGTAAAAGGAATGAAAGGAATCTTTTGTCGTTTTCCGTACGAGGTACTTTTTGACTTTTCCGACAAAAGAACGAGAAGAATGTTTTTTTTAACTTATACGGCATGAATGGATTTTTAAAACATTATTTCCAAGAAGCTTCCTTTACAAGTTTTCAAGTTTATTTTTAATCAACTTCTTTTATTTTAAAGTTGTATGACATGTTATGAAAGGAAAAATGTTTTTGAAGAAGAAAGGATATTTTCCTCAAGAATGGAGTTCAAGTGATTTTCAAAATTATTTTCCATCTAATATAATAAAAGGGTTCTGTTTTTATCCCTATTGTTACATGGATATTGATTATGTTGTGATGGAAACATTTTTATGAATTCCTTTATCTTATATGAATTGTTTTATGATGTCATGTTGTTTAAGAATCCCATTTTTATTACATGGGTTATGCGATGAATTATGATTTATGATTATGTGGCACACATAAGAAAGTATTCATTATAAGATGGGTGGGACCTATATCTCCCTCCAATGCATTGGGTAAAGATTTTATATCTCATGAGACAGACAGGGCTGGAATGGTAGGTTATACCGGTTCAGTGAAACAGGACTGAAACGAGGGTTACTCGATTCAGAAAGGGACTTTGTCCACTAAGATAGTCTTGGAAATGAGTCTTGACTAACAAGAAATGATTCTCTATGATTATGTGTGAATTCCACAAAGTTTCATGTTTTAAGTTATGATTATTGTGATTACATTTCACTACCATGATTTATCCCATGTTATGAAATTATGCTCTCTTTTGCAGGTTATGATTTCCAAAATGTTATGTTCTTATGAATACGATGTGATTGATATTTCTTTTGTTTACCCTTACTGAGCATTTGAGCTCACCCTTTTATGTTTTCTTTTCCCCAGGATATAAAGAAAGGTTTTAGGTAAAAAAAAGGAAGATCTTTATGGGAGATGTTGAAGATATTTCACCACGATTAGAAGATTATATTCCGAGTTTCTAAAGACACTAAACTATTACAGTCCTTGTGTTTGTGTTTTTGCTATGTACTAAGTATTCCGCAAATGTAATGTAAGGTCCATGTACGTCAAGATACGGGTCTCTACAGTTGGAATCAGAGGAAAGGTTTAGTCAACCTTTGGAAACAAGGATGCGAGAACTTTAGTGAGATCCCTAGAGATATTTATAAGGTTTGTCTAGGGATGTCCCTAAGGATAAGTATACATATAGGATACAATCCTATAACTTTGGTAACGATCTTAGAATTTAACCTAAGAAATTAGATATTGAGGATACTCCCCCTTTATAATGTTGTTTTCCCTAGCATGATTTTTGCCTCTCACACTATTCTTTTTGGGTTTTAGAAAATGGCTGGAAACAAGATTATTCACAATAATGGAGGATATGATGGACAATGGAATGATATTCTTCATGAGAAACCAAATTAAATGGGATTTGGAAGTCCAAACATCATTATTATGCTGAATCAGCAATCTCATAATATGATCAATAAAGTAAAAATTGGTAAGTTTCCTGACTCGACTAATAAGAGAAAGATGGAGTTCCATGATGATCATAGAGGAAAGAAAGTTCAATTTCCCTTATGTAAATCATGTGGGAAGAGGTATCAGGGAGAATGTTTCAAGGGAACTGGAAGATGCTTTGGGTGTGGAAAAGAAGGACACAAAGCAAGTAAGTGCAAAGGAAAAGGGTCTGTTAACACCATGGATGAGGATAATGGTATTGCTACGACATCAAAAATGGTTAAGTGTTTTAAATGTGGAATGTATGGGCATTATGCAAACAAATGCCCTAAGGGAAAGACTCATGAAGAGAATCAGTATGGTCATATGGGTAGTATTTATGTGGATGATGATGAAGAGACTACAAATGATATGTGAGATGAAATTTTTTTTGAAGCTCGGTCAATGGTTTGAGAATGTAGTGGAATGATTACATGTTTATCATGTGTAATTTTGTATAAGTAATCTCATGCTACTATGGAATAAAGAGAGATCTATGGATTGTTACACTGTTGTCTTTCCTTGTGTTTTGAAAGTGTATGATTAATGTTACCAGTATCCGTGAAAGGTTATTCAGATATTTTTGGAATGTAGATGATATGCGCATAATGAAGGGATAAGGAGAAAATTAAATGTTTGATAGTATTCATGAGCTCATGATTGATATAAGGACTAAGTGATATCATGGTTTGAGTATATAGAATTTTGAGTATTTCGGTATGTGAAAAGTGTTAACTTTTAACTGCATTCATGTTTTCACTAAGGTATTCAAGAGAATACACGATTAAGGACTTTGAATGTTTGGAATGTGACCAACAAAACATATCTTATGATATATGGGGATCGATGATGGTGTTAAATCTTTGGTAATCATTTTCACTATATTATGAGAGTCGACTGCAGTATTATGGATAAGCCTAAAATATTGGAATGGATTATGTTGGACATAAGTTAGTATTGTTTGTTTTTTCGATATTATTGATGGGATGTTATATAGTTTTGGAAAAAGGACAACCTGCAGGACGGGCGACAGCCCATCGCTTCAGACAAGGCTGTGGGAATCGAACCCACAACTGAAGTGCGACTGGCCTTTATCGCCTACCACTGACCTACAGGAAGTCTCTGTTTAGAATAAACTAGTTTTATTATATTAAGCAGTATGATATATGAAGTATAAGTCCATTTTAGGAACCATATATGATTAATCTCACTATAGATCGACTTATGTATATAATTTTTGCTAACCTTTTGTTCGAGACAGATGGAATGACCCGTCATTCTATCACATGATCTGCTAACACTTCACGAATAACAAATTCAACTTCATTTATATAAGAGATGAAGTGGAAATTGTTCAAGGCATGAACAACTGTGAGATTGTACCAAAATAAAGTAAGTATTTATTCTAAGCAAATTTTCAACTTTAAGGAAATAATCTTGAAAACCAAAAATGTTGTCCTAGTGATCTTATACCTGATGAATCAGATGGTACCTTATATCATCACAAATATATGGATTTGTGATTACTGGCTTTTCCATAGCCATGTTCTCTACCACTCTCCATCAGAACATAATGGTTAGATTTCTCTTCCATATCCATATTTTCACCTATGTGGAAACCCAATGATTAGTTTATTTGGGTAACCGTTACGTTTCATAATTTTGTTTTTAAAGATTGGTTTTGATATTCCTTTTAACGATGTGGTTTTCTATTAAAGAAACTTTCGAATAGTAAACCATTTATAACCCCGACGAATTTCGAGGGCGAAATTCATTTTAAGGGGGGTAGAATGTAACAGCCCAAGATTTTATAAAAAAATATTCTTTTTAATTTTATTAAAGTCTTGTGTTGTACGCTACACCAAAAGGAGCTTGCACAACACGCATCCTTGACTTTCCTTGCATTACACGCAATTACGACCTTCTTCGATAGCGTGTGTAATACGCAATACCGAGTTTCACTAAACAATGATATGCTATTAAAACTAGCCGTTATGAATAGTAATAATCACTTTTTGAAATTTTATAAATATTATTTTTCAAAATGGACTTCATTTTTGGACTCAGAATATCGAAATTAGCCTAGGGTGAAATTTTGGTATTTTTCGGAAAAACATCAATTTTTGATGAATAGTGAAACTACTAAGTGGTAGTTAAAAAAATTAATTTATTCATAAATCTTAATTTTACCGCTTCTGTGAATGGAATTTCAAAAATCCGAGAGACACGGTTGATGTCAGTAAGTAAAATGTGGTTCAATGAGATGAAAATAATTTTTGGTGAATAGTAACTTTTTACTTTTTTTTACCACGGTTAATAGTAAATAGGGTAACTAAGGGTAAATATGATATTACTATTACCCTAAAACATGTCCTAATTCTATTGGATAAGTGTAATTCGACCAAAAACAACCTTATGAATATAATATGACCATTTAGGTCCACTTGGATTAGATTATGACATTTAATATTATATTATTTAATGAATAGTTAAAATAGTTAAAATCAAAGTTTAATAACTAAAACATTTTTAATATGGGGTTATACATAAGATAAATTCGACTATAAATATTCATTAGAAATCTAAAAATATTTCCTACATAATTATATTTTATTTATAATTTTTAGACTTTAAATAAATTAATTTATTTATGACACAACGATGATGCAGTAATTACCCTTTTAAGGAAATATTAACATAATTGATGTTATAAATGCTCAAATGAATGTAATTTGAGACTTTTTATGACTTAAAATAATTCTCTAGGTTACTATGATATATTAGTGTTGATTTAATCAACTTGGTTCGAACATATAATTCTGTTATGACTTTCACAAAAATCATATATCAAATAGTGTCAAAATTGACACAAAATAGTTTTTAAATCAAATATTATATTATTAATTGTTATTTTATTCCTAAAAATCTAAGGTTCGGCCAAATGACTTAGATAAGGATATATATATTAATAATAAACAATTTGGGGTTCGTTTGGCATGTTATAGTAAGTTCATTAACCATATAGTGAAAGAAAACAAAAAGACATGGTAAAAGTTAAATTATTTAACTTAGAGTTAAATCTAATTGATAAGGTTAAAATAATACCCTAAACTTGTCTAAATCTTATTGGTTGATAGGATTTCGACCCATCCCCACCTTATCTTCGAAATAAGACCCTTTGGAGCCATTATTAACTGATTTTGACTTTAATATAAAATAATATTTTGAGATATTCCTAAGGTGCCCCTCTCCTCCCTTATAAAAGGACACCTCCTCCCCCTCCTCCTCACACCAATTTGAGCACTCAAGCTCGGCCAACCCCTGCCAAAATCTCTTCTCCACTTCCCTAGTATCATCATAGAGGTTCTGGTCTTCCTCAAAGACCAATTTTAGTTCCCTAAGAGGAGGTCTCAAAGAGGCGCTTCAAAGAAGAGGAGGTTCGGACACATACGAAGCAAATCGGACCTAAGGTAAGGGAAATATCACAATCTCATTTTTATCCGAGATTTTTTATTCGTAAGTATTTACTGGGGTGTATTTTATCATCCACATCCTTGCTTCATAAATATGTAATATTATTTCCATCCAACTACAATTGTTTAAATCCAATTTTACCCTTTGTTGAGTTTTTAGTAAAAGAAATGAAAGGAATCTTTTGTCGTTTTCCGTACGAGGTACTTTTTGACTTTTCCGACAAAAGAACGAGAAGAATGTTTTTTTTAACTTATACGGCATGAATGGATTTTTAAAACATTATTTCCAAGAAGCTTCCTTTACAAGTTTTCAAGTTTATTTTTAATCAACTTCTTTTATTTTAAAGTTGTATGACATGTTATGAAAGGAAAAATGTTTTTGAAGAAGAAAGGATATTTTCTTCAAGAATGGAGTTCAAGTGATTTTCAAAATTATTTTCCATCTAAGATAATAAAAGGGTTCTGTTTTTATCCCTATTGTTACATGGATATTGATTATGTTGTGATGGAAACATTTTTATGAATTCCTTTATCTTATATGAATTGTTTTATGATGTCATGTTGTTTAAGAATCCCATTTTTATTACATGGGTTATGCGATGAATTATGATTTATGATTATGTGGAACACATAAGAAAGGATTCATTATAAGATGGGTGGGACCTATATCTCCCTCCAATGCATTGGGTAAAGATTTTATATCTCATGAGATAGACCAGGCTGGAATGGTAGGTTATACCGGTTCAGTGAAACAGGACTGAAACGAGGGTTACTCGATTCAGAAAGGGACTTTGTCCACTAAGATAGTCTTGGCAATGAGTCTTGACTAACAAGAAATGATTCTCTATGATTATGTGTGAATGCCACAAAGTTTCATGTTTTAAGTTATGATTATTGTGATTACATTTCACTACCATGATTTATCCCATGTTATGAAATTATGCTCTCTTTTGCAGGTTATGATTTCCAAAATGTTATGTTCTTATGAATACGATGTGATTGATATTTCTTTTTTTTACCCTTACTGAGCATTTGAGCTCACCCTTTTATGTTTTCTTTTCCCCAGGATATAAAGAAAGGTTTTAGGTAAAAAAAAGGAAGATCTTTATGGGAGATGTTGAAGATATTTCACCACGATTAGAAGATTATATTCCGAGTTTCCAAAGACACTAAACTATTACGGTCCTTGTGTGTGTGTTTTTGTTATGTACTAAGTATTCCGCAAATGTAATGTAAGGTCCATGTACGTCAAGATACGGGTCTCTACATTTACGGTCAGGTAGGCAGTGATATGCTTGAACTAGATTGTGGAATGTGATACCCCTAAGAAAAAATATTTTTCGAAGACATTGGTTTATTTATGAGAATTCCAAGAGATATTCCTCCTATTGTTATCTTACCTAGTGGATCCCGTGGGGCATGAATCCAATTGTACACTATTTTCAAGTGTCCCAAGAGGTATTCCTTCACTTATGTAACAATTCTAATAATCCCATGATGGATTTATCTACTTATATTTTGACTTAGATGATCCAAAGAATGACACCTACACTTATGTTTAGACCTCAAGGATCCAAAATTTGAATCATCTCCAATTTATTGGGTTAGGTGACCATATTTGTTGCATTAGTGGAAGACTAACCCAGAAAGATTGTGTTCTGGGATTGGTTAGAGATGGTAGTGGGTGTTACAATAGAACCCATATTGAACATCTAAGCATGAGTGGTTATGGTAGTTGATAGGGGTTTAGTAATTTGGAAAACCACTCCTTTATGTGTGAATTCACATAATTACTATTGATGAAATTATGATTTGATGATGTGATTATTAGATTTTGGCCTATCTCAAATGATGATATTAGATTGTATTGTTGGTATTACCATAACTACTTCCTAGGATATGACTTATGAGCCTTATAGGAATTGAATCTTCTATAACTGGAATGTGGACTTTGATTTATGGAGAGATTATGATCTAATATGTGATTCTAATATTATCAAAATTTCTAGTGTTTCTAGGATGTGTCCATGTATTTGAAAATATAGGAGGTTTCTGAGGGCATCTTGTAAAATCATCTTATATAGTGTATCACCCAGGATTCATAGCCCACCAGAATATATGAGATGCTAGTGGTTTTCTAAAGACTCTATTTATCTCTATTAGTAGATTCATGAGACATCAAAGATTTTGATGATAATTTCCTTGATTGATACCTTGGATACTCTCTAATATTGGTTGGATTCACCATGACTTCATTTTCTATCACCATCTAGGAATATTCTATTGAGATATTGATTAAAGGATGCATACTTTTCATCTTATATCTCGGGAGTATTCTATATATATTGTGTAGGTGTCATCCCAATATGAATTAATTCTAATTATAAGAGCTAACTTCCTAGGGTCATAGACCTAGGAATCCAACATTGGATTGGAATAGAGAATATATAAATGTTTTTAGGTTCCATTGGTTACTTATATATTGTATAATATACCTAGTATTTCTTGGACCCTTCTAGATGTCTTAATTGTAGAGTCATAGTTGATACCAAAAAGTAAACATTATATTTAATATATTTGAGTATTGGTGAGCCCATGTCTAGGATAGAAATCACCATATGGTGTCGTGGCCTACTCAGAGACATTACCAATGGTGGTTGAAGACGGTATAGTCCATTAGGGTTATGAACCCAAGTAATAATAATGGTTTTGTTTTATTTATTTCATTCCAATTATTCCTCAACTAGGATGGGCATATTTCATAATTATTAATTTATTAATGAATATAATCGGTTCACAATTTCGTTTTGGCTAATATGATTTAATTCTAACCCAAAAACCTGAAACATGTTACACATGAAGTCCTTTGTGTGATTTCATCTTGATCAGGGATGATTTATATATTGGGTGAGTCCTAGGTTATAATAATAAAGTGGAGTTGATCATGTGGAGTCTAATGATTGTGTTGGTTAAGATCAAGACTCATAGAGACTCTGTATATGACACAACCCAATTTCTGTAGTAGAGCCTATTGTATTTATTTTCTGTTGCTTATATAGAATATGTGGTTGGAATGATAGGTGATCAATAGTTATCTAAATGAAATTATTTCTGGGTACATTACTGAATTTCATTTTATTACAGCCATATTTATATTCACTTCTTATAAACTCTAATTATATAAAACTATGAATGATTTTTAGATATTTATTATATTTTACATAATTTGATACGAGGTAATAGTCTCATTTTGACATGTCCAAAGCCCTGAATAGTAGTCAAAACCCAAAAAATATTTGTTGGTGGGTTAGAGGCCAAATAGTGAAATGATATGGTTATTATGAATAGTGTGAGCCAGGGTGGTACATGACATAGAATCATACCTTTGATATTTGACTCATTGAATTAAGGATAAAATATTAAATATGATGTGGACTCAATACACTTGAATGATATGTCTTGGGAATTATATATTAATGTAATCCACATGCTCAAAAAATTACCTATGTCATATAAAATAATTATTCGGATAGGAATGGATTAAAATATATGCTTGGATAAGTCACAAATGAGATAAATAAAGATAAATTGAAAATAATATGAAGATGTGTCAACAATTGTAGAATATTTTTTGTTAATGGAATATGGTTAGGTAATAGTTTATTAAGAAGAATGAAAATGTTTTTTGTTTTTTAAGTGATGATGGAAAGTATAATAGAAGTTTCAAATTCAGGATATAATATATTTAATCTATCCAAAAAAAATTAAACATGTATTCCATAGGAACTATAGAATGGTAATTTCATTACAATGGAAAGGTCATATTAAATTTAAGCTACACCAATTTTCACTCATGATTCAATTCTCGAATCAGGGATCCCCAATCCTTAATATATTTGTTAAAATTATGATTATATTCATAAAATTTTTATCTTAAATTAAATTTTAAATTTTAAATAAAAATTACAATATAAGTCCAAGAACATTGAGAATATTAATGAAATTAAAATAATTTAATGTAAGAAAATAAAGGAATGAAAGAAAGAACAATTGTATGTCATCCATACTTAATAAGTCTAAATCGAGTCACTTGCGGTTGAAAACATTCCATCATGATCTATGACACATGGAAACATAGTAAAATACTCAGCTATATGCGTTGTTATTCATACATTCAAATTTGAGGCAGTGAATTAGGTTATGTTGGAGTCGAATTCATCTAAAAAGGTGTCTATTCATTTATCATTGGATATATATTAAAATATCTGAACATATAGAGAAAATTTGGAACCATAAGAAGCATTACGAGGTACATGCTCTGGGGAAATGAGTGGTGCTAATAGTGAACCTCCCTTATTTGTTTCTATATTTTCTTTATTTTCTTCTATTTATAATTTATTTCTAGAATATTTTTATACTATTAAAAACATGACATTTCTAAATTCATGTAGGGATTCTGGTTAAAATGAATTTAATCTTTTACTATTATTTCACAATTTCTTATTTTGTTTCTTTTTTTTCAATATCTTTATATTCATTCACCTTGAGACAGAATTATACACAATTTATGAACCAACTAATTGAAATAGTGCATTTCATATTCTCAATGGTATCGATTGAAGAACATAATTGGATAAGGATGATGCTTATATTTTATGTGTGAATTAGTAATTTCCTAATATATTGGATTATGAACCATTCATTATTTAGTTGACTAAACATAGTTCTATAACCCAGTGAAAGTGAGGTAACTCCATGCACATTTTCTTGGTAAAATACCAACTGTGATTTATTTTCATGAATTAAATTAACTTTTTACAATTCAAAATAGAATGAACTACCCATCTAGATCTTCTAACTAACCCCTTAATTAATTTCACTATTGTTCTTAAACCCCCATATCTTGTAATTTCTTTATTTCTTCTATTAATTTATGTTATATTCTATTGTTATATTTTTTGTTTCATCTATTATTTCCTTTATTAATGTTGTTTTCTGTTTTTTTCTAGGAAATCCACAAAACATTCCTTTTTTATTTGAACCTGCTTGAGTATATCAAGTATTAAGTAAGAAAATAAATAAATAATTTTTTCCCTTAATGAATGGATTGCTCAGTATTTGGGGCCACTATTGTGTGATTCATATGTGGGAAATAAAAACAAAATTATTACTAAATAAAACTAGAGAATTAAATCTGTTAACAATTGAAATTATTGTACTTATAATGATCCTACTCTTCATTACACATTAATAAATATTTTATTAAATCAACTCACAACTAATAAAACCCAAGAGATCAATAATTATTGTGTTTTTTAGAATTTAGTATATTTTATAACATCTTGGAGAAAAGAATATGACAATATTGTTGAAAACTTCTTTAACATGCTTCTAAAAATCCCACGGATTTTAGAACTACACAGGATGTGTTGGGGAAAAACATATGAATGGGGTGAGATATAAGTCCAAAAAAAGGAAAATAGAAAATGAAGAACCCAAAAGAGATAATAAATTTTAGACAATAATGGTATTAGTGGAGAATAAAAGGAACATGAATAATAAGGAATGATATAACATGATAATGAAAACATGGGAATTGTGTAAACAATGTTAAACACTTATTCATAAACACTGGTCAGAGATAAATACTCTAAGACCTCATGGTAGAAGAATTTATATAAAAGAGTTAGTTAAAACCATGTACCAACATGACATATCATGATAATAAACAATACCAATGTCATTTGGAGTGCTATCTGGGTGAACTCATTATAATTATTTCATTCTGATTGTTTTTTGAGCCACATAGATCATACAACATGAATTCATTCAAAATCCTATTTTATTACATGAAAAATAATTTGTAATAAAACATGTAATTCCCCAATAAAAATTTATATGTGCATAAAGTCGATTAATAATGATTGAAAAATCATTATGTTATCCACTACACAATTCTTTTAGCAAGGAAAATCGTGGTGAAATTATTTTAGCATAATGATGTTATATAAAAATTCAAAAAATTGGTTGATGATATAAAATTGGGTCTCGAAATTATTTGTAAATAAAATGGGAAGTAATATGGACATGGAAAAGGTTATCAAACCAATATAAATTTATAAATATATGTCATAAGGTAATGAAGAAACATGAAAAGAGAAAGAATCCTTTCCAAATTTCAGCATGGTAACGATTATGCATAAAGAATCATAGGATGCGTAATGATTATGAAAGGAATTTCTCATCATTTATACATAAATTGGATAGTATGTGGAATATAAAATATCATATCCCACCATAATCAAATGAAATGTAAAATAAATAACTTAATAGTTGTTCTTGATAAAAGAGAAGAGCATAAGATCCCTTACATAATTGTGTGACTCCCAATGCTTCTGAGGGGCTTATTGAAATCTTTGGGAACCTTGGGAGGAATCTACAGATTTCAGAAAAGTGTATGTTAATGTTAAATGGAGCATGAGTGAATATGAATGGGATATTTGGTGGGTGTATATAAGAAAAAGTGGGGGATTTCATTATTATTTAGGTATTGGACTCTACGAAATAAAATATACAAAACCCAAAACATCCCATGATTATTTCCCATGGTTTCTTCAAAGGGGATTAATTTTTATTAATTTATAATTATAAAGGACGAAATTATTAAAATTTTACAATTAGTGATGTGTATGTGAATTACACTCTTAACGAAATGAATTTAAAATAATAAAATACATTATACGTCTTGGAGGATTCATAATGGATTTATTAAAAAAATTTAAACATATAAGGAAATTATTTTAAATTTAAAATATATATTTTGTTTTTTATCCAATTTATATTACTTATTAAATCAATTTTCGATCATTGTAAAATCATAAAACTCAAAGTATATTTTTGTGATATTTAATTTTTACAAAAAATTCAAATATCACAGAAAATAGTGATAAAATCCCCATTGGATAATAATTAAATCATGATTCCAAAAATAAAATTTATTTTATCTAAAAAATTTTACATGTATGTGAAACTCTACTTTTAAATATAAAACTAACATTTAATGAAAATGATATATTTATTAAAATATTAATTATTTGAACCCTTATGAAAATTACATTGAACATCATAAAAATAAACGATCATTAATATTCGATAAATGATATTTAATAATAATAATTTATAAAAATTATTGTTTATTTAAAAAAATCCATTCATTCCTAAATTCATTAATGGAATTGAAAAATAAACCAAAAATATAATTTCTACTTTATTGTTACAAAATAAAATACATTTACAAAGTTACAATAATTGGATGAAAATAAATTCACCAGTCTATAGAAAATAATGTACATACTCATATTGTTGGGGACATAACATATATCCATTTAATACACCATAATATTCCCTAAGAGCAAAGTTTGTGATGGGGGTTATTTCATGGTGAGCTTTGACAAACAAGGGTTGGGTTGTAATCACCAGGAGCTTGATTATCCAATAAGAGGATTCAATCATTATTATGTTATTGTATTTCAGTATGAACTTGGTAAATGAAAATCCTTGAAATGATATCTATCATGGAAGATCAGATAAATGGTCTTTATAGGTTATGATCCTACTAGTTTAGACCATCACTTCCTTTGTCTCTATCAATTGGATTTTTCAAAACCCCATATTTATATTTATTATGTGATCACTTCTAATTGGATATATTATCAATGGTAAATATAATTAATGAAATTTTAAAACCATTTGGATTATATAAAACATATTATTAAAATCTTTTCACAATTACTGTATTACATAAAATTACATTTAAATAAATAAAAAGTGGAATTTTATTCGTAATAGCTTGAGTTGTTAACATATTCACACCATTAAAATTTTCTCTTTTCAAATTTTCATTTCCCATACTAAAAAAGATAATGGTAACTCAACTTCATCACCACCTCTAGTGCCCACACAACTTTGTTAAACTATTTATTTCACCACAACACTTTGAAAAGTGAATTTTCTTATTTCGTAGAACATTTTCTATACTATCTAATATCTCCACATGTTGCTCCTTACAAGAAAAATCATTATCCAATGGTGGCACATTAGGATTTTGTACACGTGAGGGGTCTAGTATGAACATTATCTAGAGGTATACATAGAATATATCATGTACTTGAGACAAGTTCGGTGGGAGTTATAGTTAATATTCCAAAGCTCTGATGGGATCATAGATCTCAAAATGACTGATGTAATTTAGAAAAAGCATTTCATTCTTCAAAAAACATATCACATTCTTCCAAGGATATATTAAAAGCAATACCATGTCTCCAAAATCAAACTCTAGATCCTATTGAATATTTTTAGCATAGAACATTTTCCAACTCTGAGTTTCCTTGATGTGATTCTAAATTTTTTTAACTTTCTCCACCATTTCATCGATTAATTCAGTCCCAATAAGTTTTAATTCCCCAACTTATCCCAGCATGTAGGTGTTTGGAACCTCTTACCATAATGGGCTTCATAGGTAAAAATTTGGATGCTTGAGTGGAAACTATTGTTTTTATATAACATAAATAGAGGAAGATATTGGTCCCAACCTCCCTTGAAGCCACTTTAACATTCATAAAACATGTATTATAGTGTGTAAATAGTATTCTCATATTTTCCATCATTTTGAGGATGACAGGCCATACTGATGTTCAACTCCGTTTTTAGAGCATGTTGGATACTTTTCCATAAATTGGATGTGAATCTTATATCTCCATCGGATATAATAGTTAGTGGTACCCCATGCAACCTTACAACTTATCTGACGTATATCAATGCTTGTTGATCTAGGGCGAATTCCACTCAAATTTTGATAATGTGAGCTGTCTTTATATAATGATCCCCAAAAACCCATTTATCATTATCCCCATAGATTTATTTAGATTTCTGGTAAACAATTCTGTGGTGATGTTCTCCCATGTCCATGTTGTTATGGGTAATATATGCATCATCCCCATAGACCTATACCTTTTAGCCTTTACATTATGACATACCAGAAAATCTTGTGTATATTCAATGATCTCTTTCATCATATTGTCCCACCAATAGTGATCACATAGATCATGATACATCTTTTTACTTCCTCAGTAAATTTAGAAATCCAAACTATGTGAATCATCCAAAATATCCTTTGTTAACTCAGTATTTTATATAACAAACTGTCTTGACCCAAATCACACAATTTCGTCCTTGTTAACATTGAACATTGAGTATTTCTCATTTCATTTATTTTTATCCTTTTTATAAATTTCCACATCATTTGTTTGAGAATCCATTTTTTATCCAAGAGGTATATTTATGAAATAATTTTATAAAGGATTGATGATTTTCCATCCTTATTGATCCCCATGTACATCCTTTTTTGATCTAAAGATATTGTATCCTCCTGAATTATCAAAATTGAAAAGGATACATGATCTTTTCTATGTATCAAAATGGCCACCTTATTTTATTTACATGTATGGAAGTGAATTTAGTATTCTTAATCCATGAGGATATATAACCATCTTCACTAGTTCATATTAATCTCATTCTATGTGAAAATATATTTGAGGCTCTTATGATTAGTATATATCTTACACATCTCCACATAGAGATAATTCCTCCATATTTTCAATTTAAATATCCCATATAACAACTCCAGATCATACATGGGATAGTTTATTTTATGAATTTTTAACTACCTAGATGAAAAGTCTTGTACTTTTTCATTTGATATTGACATATAGCGCAATCCCTTCTTTAAAGAAACACTAGATACTATTAAAAGTTCTCAACATGTGGTTGGAGTGAGGATATGTTCACTTCTATGGATCAATTTTTAATCTATGATGCTCTCTTCACATTCATCATTTAGTTAAAACTTAAATCCCTTCCAAGATTTCATGGTAATAGGATTAGAAAATCATGAGAAATTTATCATAAATCGATGATAATACCCACCTAACCAAAGTAAACAAGGTATATCTATCATAGTTGTTGGCATCATCAATCCTCCAGTTATATATGTCTTTGAAGGGACCAAAAAAGTCCCATTAATTATGATTATATTCCTCAAAAGAGATACTTACATCAACTAGAACTCACATTTTCTATAGTTAGCATAAAAATTCTCCTTTTTTAGAATCATATGATCAGTTCACAGATTCTCTTCATGATCCTACATTATTTTGAAGTATACTAGAATACCATCTATAAAGACTAAAAAAATTTATTGAGGTAATATCTAAATACTCTATTAATCATGTACATGAATATTAATAGTTAATTAGTGAGTCTAAAAGGCATCACTATAAACTCATAGTTCTCGTAACTTTTATGAAAAGTGGACTTTGAGATATCTTCCTTATTCACCCATACTTCATAATATCTTGACTGAAGATCCACCTTAGAGAAGTATAGTTATCCACATATCTAATAAAAAAAGTCACTAAATTGGTGAAGGGGATACTTGTTCATTATGAAGATCTTGTAGATCTCATGGTAATCAATTCAAAGGCACATTAACCCATCATCCTTCATGATTAATAGGATTGATGCACCCCATGGGGAATAACTTGCATGTATGAACCCTTTATCCTAATTTTCCAACAGTTTATTCTTCAGATCCTCAAGTTCCATAATATCAATTCTTTACAGTGTCTTGGATTATAAAAACTCCCGAGGTATAATATTGATTTAATATTCAACATCTATGTTGGGATGAAGAAAAAGAAATTTTTTAGAAATACAACATCATATTCCAAAACAATAGGCATGTCAATAAGGATTATTCAATCCCTAAACTCAATAATTTGAGAAATACATGCTCACACATAAGGAAATAAATTGCACACATAAGATATTTCATCCAATGTATATTCATCATATTCCTTGAAATTTTATAGAATTGGGGGTGATTCAGGATATGGATAGTCATTTCCATCTCACGACAAATTAAATTGGATCTATATATAGAGGGCCAATCCATTCCCAAAATAGAATAAAATTACACCAAAGGGAGAATGTAATGGGTTTTTAGGATATTCATCCCACAAATTTTGATAATTGGGGTGTTATATACTGGGGATTTAATAATTTATCATTTTATATTTTCATCAACATATCTACTTCCATGCTTTGTGGTTGTGTTTGGATTATTATTTTAAACATTCGTGATGTGAAGAAATGTGTTAAACAATGTATTATAACACTGCCTTTCACTTTTTGATTATAGTTCTACTTTATCCAATATAGACATAGGTATGATTGATTTTAAACTATTAAACAAGTAGATGGGAATCTAATGACATTAAATATATATCTTATAACATACATTTATTTCCTTAATGTAACGCCCCGACCCAGTTACCTAGAGTCGGTGCATTATTACATAACATTGGCATGATCACAAGAAAGATCAAATCTCGAAAGACCGATTGGTTTAGTAGCCTTGGAAACACTAGATATATTCATAAGTTTTACATTACATCATAAAATGAAAAACTACTACAACAACATAATGTCTCCACAGTCCACACTATTATCCCCTCATAATATCCCTGCAGGTAATTCATAACTTACTTCTTCACATCCTGGGGAAAATAAAACATAGAAAAGGGGTGAGCTCAAATGCCCAGTAAGGATAACAATATAGCAGAACATTCAAAATAAGAATAAACATTTAAGGCAATGCATTACTAAAACAAAAGCCTTTTAAACTTAAACTTCAACATAGTATGGCAAAAGTAAAATGAAATAATGCCATTTACTTATTCACATGGATATTCTACTAATCGAATAATCACATGAAAAATCAATAACCACTTTCATAATGATGGAATGCATAATGCTAAACTTTAATTTCTTTGTCAAGGCCTCGTCCCAAGACCTTGGGGATAACTGTAACCGGAACCCAACCCGGAGTGCCTCTAATAACCGGACACCAACCCGGAGTGCATCTAATAACCGGACACCAACCCGGAGTTCCTCTAATAACCGGAGACCAAACCGGAGTTCCTCTAATAACCGGAGACCAAACTGGAGGGCTTACTTTTACCGGTCCCCAACCCGGAACATACTTGTCTAACACATTCATCTGAATGAAAGATTGAAATATAACATAAACATTTGGATTAAAAATAACTTATAAAATGTCAATACTTTAAACAAAAACCATGAGTGACATAAGAATAACTTATCCACAGTCAAAAATATCACAAAACCTTCAATAAAATAGGGATGTTTTGTATCATAATAAATCAACTTCAAATAAGCTTAAAATCCATCAAAGGATGTTGACATAGGTGAAATCAAAACTATTTTAGAGAAATATCTCTTTTTTTTAATCATTTTAAAAGTAACATAATTATAAAATAATACATTCAATTTGAAAATATTTTTATAAGCTTGTCAGGGAAGCTTCGACGATTTTATAACGGCGGAAAATAGCCGCACCCGCCGTATAAGTTTAAAAAAACATTCTTACCTTAATTTTGTCGAAAAGGTTAAAAAGCACCTTGTTTGGAAAATGACGGAAAGATTCCTTTATAAACCTCTTATAAAAAGTCAAACAAGGGTATAAATGACTTTAACCCATATTCTTGTAAATAGTCAAAAATGTTTTGAAATACATTTTTAAGAAACATGGATGTGGATGATAAAGAGATCCCGGTAGATTATTACGTATAAACAGCCTCGTATAATGAAGAGATTGTGAAATAACCCTTACCAATTTGGTAACTTATGAAACATACAACCCATGAAAGAGGTATCATACAATGAATATGTAAATACACATAAATTAGATTATACTACACAAAGAATATAATTATGGGTAGTACATACACCACACAAAAGGTAATGGTGGCAATATGGCATGAATCTCACGGGAATAAGGAGTGAGATGAAAACCCCTTACCTTGTACTTTTACTTGGTTGGGGTAGGTTAACCTCCTGTATAATAGTGAAATAATTGTTATTAAATTATAAAAGAATCATATATATTAATATGATATCATATATGATCTTTTAACTTTGCTTTGTTAATAATGTCTTAGTATTATCGTTGTTTCGGGTGTTAACTTACTCGTTTTCTTTTATATGTTTTATTACGTAAGACATGTTTGTAATGGATAGGTTGTATATTATTCATATCCAGAATGATATCAAGTCCTTAAACATCATTTTTAAATCAGCAAATGATAATTATACTTGAATGGATATGATGGAGAATGAATCTCATCGCGTTCGGGGAGACGGTAGTCCGTACGTACGCACGAGCGACAATATCATTCTTTTGATATTAAAATAATATATAAATGGATGTAATATCATATATACAGAATCATTAACATGTTATATTTATTATTTACATGAGTTACACATCATTATTATACCCATCCAAATAATAATATATTGAATAACAATTACACCACGACGTGGAGACGGTAAGCCGTACGTACGCACGTATGGTGACATGTTATTCAAAGGGTGGATAGAATAATGAATATGGTTGTACCATATTTATAATAACATCACAGTATATATATGATACTGGAGTTATTATTTTAGAATGGAAACAACAAAGTAAGAAGAAGTGGAAGAAGAAGGAACTTGGAAAAGGGTGGTGAAATCATTACCTCTTCTTCGGTATCTTCCTTTTGATTTGATCAAAAGGGCTCCATAGGTTGGCTTCCTGATCAAACTAAGGCCTCTAGGTTTTATTTAGGGAAGTTGGGAGAGTATTTGGTCAGATTTTGGCCGAACCAAAAGGCTTTTAAGGTGTGAATAAAAGATAAGGAGGAGTTCCCTTTTATAAGAGGGGTGAGGGGCACCTTTGGAAAAGCTAGAAATATTAGTTTATAATAAATTCTTATTCGGTTTCTAATGTCTCAAAAGTTGATTATTTAAATTTTAAGGTGGGGATGGGTCGAAAACAACTCAACCAATAGAATTTAGACAGGTTTGGGTACTTATATTAACCTTATCTTTAAGTATTAACTCTAAGTTAATTAGTTTCACTTTTACAATGTCTCTTTGTATTTTTATATAATATGGTTAATAAACATACTATATACATCCAAGAGACCCCCAAGTGATCCATTAATGATTAATCTATCATGATATAAGTCTATTTGCCGAACCTTATATTTTTAAGAATTTTAATATCAATTAATAATATAATATTTGTTTTAAGAACTCTTTTATGTCAATTTTGACACTATTCAATAATTGATTTTTGTGAAACTCATAACAGATTGATTACTTCGAATAATGTCAATTAAATAAATCATAATATATCATAGTATCCTATAAAATTAGTTTAATTCATTAAAATTTTCATATTTTATTTATTTGATTATTTATAATATCAATTATTTTAATTGTTTACTATTATATTAATTAATTCATCATCATTGTGTCACAAATAAATTAAATTATTTAATGTCTAAAAATTATAAATAAAATATCACTATGTAGGAAATCTTTTTATCTTTCTAATGAATATTTATAATCTAAAATCCAACATATATAACCCTATGTAAAAAATTTTGTGCTAAAAGATATATGCTTGTGTCATTTTTGTATTCATTTTAACTTAATTAAAATAAAGTGTCCCTATCACCTACAAGTGGCACCATGGGGTCACAAAATCGACCCAAAGATGCCTATGGTCGAACATGTATCAACCAATAAGTCTAGGACACGTTTTAGGGTAATTTGGTATTATTATAATATTAATTTTTAACCCTTATTTACCGGATTTACCTTTAACCATGGTAAATAAAATATTTACCGCAGTAATTATTCAAAGTGTCTAAAAATAAAAGTTACCTATTTACACAATTTTAAAATCATGATTCCAAATATGGAATCCATTTTTCTAAATTCAAAACACAGAAGTGGCAGAAATTAATTTAAAATTAATTCCCGCTGTCAAAACAAAAAGCGTGTTTTTAAGAGATAATAACTATCAAAAGATTGACACTTGTTTATGTTCGGTTTAATTGTAAAATTATGTCCAATGACCAAAATTATATTAAATGGTAAAAATATATTCTAAATATACTTTAAAACCACTCAAATTCATAATTTATCACTCTTAATTATTTTGATTAAAAAAGTTGTTTTTAATTAAAATTTAGTAATTTTCACTATTCATCAAAATATGAAAGTTATCCGAAATGTACCAAAATTTCACCTTAGGATAATTTCGATATTCCAAATCCAAAAATCAAGTCCATTTTGAAATATAAAATATATATAATTTCAAAAAGTAGGTATTACTATTCATAACGGCTAGTTTGATTGGTTGTGGTGTGTGTTAGAACTCAAAGTTGCGTACAACACACACTACTGTATTATTCAAAGGAAAGCGTACCGTGGAATCTTGGGATATTTCATTTTAAATTTTTTGATGTCCCCATTTACTCAAAAAGTTTAAAATATTGTATTTAAAATGGGTTCACTATTAAAAGTTGGTAAAAGTGCAATACTGAAAATGAATTTGTTCTTACATTATGTCTAAGAAACTCATAATATGGATTCTAAAATTATAAGGATTATATAAAGTTAAAAATTTAGTTAATACTATTCATAACCTCTTTTGAACGGCTTGTTTGATAAGCCATGGTTTTCTTGAACTCGGTGTTGCGTGTAGTGCAAGTTATTGTATTATTTTAAAGAAATAACACACTATGAAATCTTGGGGTGTTACATTCTCCCCTCCTTCAATAAATTGCGTCCTCACAATTTGAAATTGTTCTTCGAAAATAAAAGGTTGAAAATAAAAAATATCTTTGTGGGAAAACCCACATCGGAAATTGGGTTACTAAAATTTAGTCTTAATATGAGGAAAAGAGAAATGAAAGGGTCACCACCAAATTATGATCTCGATTAGGAGAACATTGGTGGCAATTAGAGACATATAATTGGAGGAAAAATGTAAATATTTATAGGTAGTGATTGAGGTCATCAATCACAAACAAGTATAAAATTGAGGTACTTAAACTCATCAATCTATGATGATTTGAAATACCATCGGTTCAACAAAACATAGGGTATTAGGATAACACATTTTTGACGTTTCAAAATATCTTAGTTGAAATCCCACATCGAAAAATGAATTAATGAGGCCTCTATTTAAAATAAAGAGTGGAAAGTATGAAGATTACCGAAAATAACACATACTAGGGTTCCATGTAGGAAAATATGGATATGGAAGAGAAATCTAACCATCAATTATCTGATGGAGAGTGGTAGAGAACATGGCTATGAAAAGGCCAACAATCCCAAAGCCATAAATTAGTGATGATTTAAGGTACCATCTAGGACAACATTTTTGTTCTAAGTTCCTTTTCTTAATGTTGAGGAATTTATTTATGAGATTGGCTATGATCATAAGGAGATATACTTACTTTATAATTAGAGTTTTATTCATTAATAAATTTCTACCACAAACTCATCTTTCACTCGTAAAAAAATCTATTTATACTATTCGTACAGGGTTCCAAAATAAACGAATTTATAATTCATCTATCAGATCTTTTAAAAAAACTACATTATTTAATCCAGGACATCTCTGGGGCCAGTGGTAGGTGATACACCCTTGTCGCCCTTCGGTTGCGGGTTCAAGTCTCGCGGCCTTGCCGGACGCGACGGGTTGCCGCCCGACCTCCGGGTTGTCCTTTTATGGCAATCCAAAATTAATATCAAACTAGAATTTATCCAAAATACTTCTGACCAAACTCACAGTCCAACATTTATAAGGAAGTTAAACATAATGTAGATCCTTTTTACCACGTAATAGCATATGAATACCTTTATCATGTATTCTTTTAAAACACTGAAACATCCTGAATTACCATAATCCATATTGATTACATTCATGCTCCCTTATTCCATATAGAATGTTGGATATACTTCATCAATCCAAAAATGTTTTAAACCCCAAAAATGATGGAATATACAAATCATTAATTAGTTTCAAGGTAGTCAAGAATATCCAATATAATTTATCCAAATCAATCATGTATTATTCTAAAATCACTACCTCGGTATCAGAACCATTTTATGGTTTATCATTCTCTCAACCATATATTTTCCAAAAATTTAACCTGCTATTGAGTCACTTTTCTTTGTTCCACACAATCTCAAGTCCTTAATGAAATAGTACTGCAGTACAATCCTTATATACTCCATAATTATTATAACAAGTACATTGTTGATACAACACTCAATTGACATAATCAACATAAGAACTCTAATCATTCCTCTTCATCTGTGGTAGTATCATAACTTGATTATAATCCAATAACATCATTTGGGACATATTCTGATGACTGGGACATAGGTTCGCATAGTGTCCAAACTCCTTGGAAATGAATCATTGTACATTTGAAACCATTTTCTTACCCTTGCAGTCATGTACTTTGTGCCCTTTTCCTCCACACTTATAACAAACTCCCATTCCTTTCAGACAAATTCCAGGGTGTTTCTTCCCACAGTTATCACATATGGGAAAATTCTTCTTTTCCCTCTTCCCTTTATCCATCTTTCTCTCTTCCATCCTTTTCTTCTCTTGCTTCCCTTCAAATCCATAGGACTCAGTAAAATCTTTACTTATCTTATCAACACATGATATTATTTCTTCGTATGATGATAATAAATGGAAGACTATTTCTCTTATAAATTATGGCTTAAGGCCATGAAAGATATGATCCTTCTTTCTCTTTGGATCATGTGCATTGCTGGAGTTCTCATTCCTTCTACTGGGTGCCATTTCTAAACAATGGCATACACTACATTAGTTTATGAATAACAATACCTAATCCCAAACTTGTAAGACACATAACATAAATTATATAGTTTATGGATATAATCCATAATCATATAAATTTCTCCTTTGAGGAAGTAAATCCACATAAACCCTTCATAATGGTTTGTAAATAAAATGAGAATTATCCTAAGCATATCCCCCAAGAGTGTCGTAACCAAGAGTGCAGCAAGGCCCGTTGTCGTGCACCAGTTCCCGTTCGAGTCTAGCTCAAAGCGGTGTTTTCAGGTTTTACCCCTAGGTACATCTGTGCCAGAGCCGCCTCTACCTGCTCGTATCCAGACAGGGATGTATTGCTCAGAAAACTCACAAAATCTCTACAATACCAAAATTCTAGGAAGTTCTTCTATACTAATCCTCAAAGTCCATCTTAAATCTATGTTCTCTAATCAGAGTTTATCTAAATCTAGCTTCCAAGGTTTGTACTAAACTTCCTCTGATACCAACTGTAACGCCCCGACCCCAGTTACCTAGAGTCGGTGCATTATTACATAACATTGGCATGATCACAAGAAAGATCAAACCTCAAAAGACCGATTGGTTTAGTAGCCTTGGAAACACTAGATATATTCATAAGTTTTACATTACATCATAAAATGAAAAACTACTACAACAACATAATGTCTCCACAGTCCAGACTATTATCCCCTCAAAATATCCCTGCAGGTCATTCATAACTTACTTCTTCACATCCTGGGGAAAATAAAACATAGAAAAGGGGTGAGCTCAAATTCCCAGTAAGGATAACAATATAACGGAACATTCAAAATAAGCATAAACATTTAAGGCAATGCATTACTAAAACAAAAGCCTTTTAAACTTGAACTTCAACATAGTATGGAAAAAGTAAAATGAAATAATGTCATTTACTTATTCACATGGATATTCTACTAATCGAATAATCACATGAAAAATCAATAACCACTTTCATAATTATGGAATGCATAATGCTAACCTTTAATTTCTTTGTCAAGGCCTCGTCCCAAGACCTTGGGGCTAACTGTAACCGGAACCCAACCCGGAGTGCCTCTAATAACCGGACACCAACCCGGAGTGCCTCTAATAACTGGACACCAACCCGGAGTTCCTCTAATAACCGGAGACCAAATCGGAGTTCCTATAATAACCAGAGACCAAACCGGAGGGATTACTTTTACCGGTCCCCAACCCGGAACATACTTGTCTAACACATTCATCTGAATGAAAGATTGAAATATAACATAAAAATTTGGATTAAAAATAACTTATAAAATGTCAATACTTTAAACAAAAACCATGAGTGACATAAGAATAACTTATCCACAGTCAAAAATATCACAAAACCTTCAATAAAATAGGGATGTTTTGTATCATAATAAATCAACTTCAAATAAGCTTAAAATCCATCAAAGGATGTTGACATAGATGAAATCAAAACTATTTTAGAGAAATATATCTTTTTTTTAAATCATTTTAAAAATAACATAATTATAAAATAATACATTCAATTTGAAAATATTTTTATAAGCTTGTAAGGGAAGCTTCGACAATTTTATAACGGCGGAAAATAGCCGCACCCACTGTATAAGTTTAAAAAAACATTCTTACCTTAATTTTGTCGAAATGGTTAAAAAGAACCTTGTTTGGAAAACGACGGAAAGATTCCTTTATAAACCTCTTATAAAAAGTCAAACAAGGGTATAAATGACTTGAACCCATATTCTTGTAAATAGTCAAAAATGTTTTGAAATACATTTTTAAGAAACATGGATGTGGATGATAAAGAGATCCCGGTAGATTATTACGTATAAACAGCCTCGGATAATGAAGAGATTGTGAAATAACCCTTACCAATTTGGTAACTTATGAAACATACATCCCATGAAATAGGTATCATACAATGAATATGTAAATACACATAAATTAGAGTGTATTACACAAAGAATATAATTATGGGTAGTACATACACCACACAAAAGGTAATGGTGGCAATATGGCATGAATCTCACGGGAATAATGAGTGAGATGAAAACCCCTTACCTTGTACTTTTACTTGGTTGGGGTAGGTTAAACTCTTGTATAATAGTGAAATAATTGTTATTAAATTATAAAAGAATCATATATATTAATATGATATCATATATGATCTTTTAACTTTGCTTTGTTAATAATGTCTTAGTATTATCGTTGTTTCGGGTGTTTACTTACTCCTTTTCTTTTATAAGTTTTATTACGTAAGCCATGTTTGTAATGGATAGGTTGTATATTATCCATATCCAGAATGATATCAAGTCCCTAAACATCATTTTTAAATCAGCAAATGATAATTATACTTGAATGGATATGACGGAGAATGAATCTCATCGCGTTCGTGGAGACGGTAGTCCGTACGTACGCACGAGCGACAATATCATTCTTTTGATATTAAAATAATATATAAATGGATGGTATATCATATATACAGAATCATTAACATGTTATATTTATTATTTACATGAGTTACACATCATTATTATACCCATCCAAATAACAATATATTGAATAACAATTACACCACGACGTGGAGACGGTAAGCCGTACGTACGCACGTATGGTGACATGTTATTCAAAGGGTGGATAGAATACTGAATATGGTTGTACCATATTTATAATAACATCACAGTATATATATGATACTGGAGTTATTATTTTAGAATGGTAACAACAAAGTAAGAAGAAGTGGAAGAAGAAGGAACTTGGAAAGGGTGGTGAAATCATTACCTCTTCTTCGGTTTCTTCCTTTTGATTTGATCAAAAGGGCTCATTAGGTTGTCTTTATGATCAAACTAAGTCCTCTAGGTTGTATTGAGGGAAGTTGGGAGAGTATTTGGGCAGATTTTGGCCGAACCAAAAGGCTTTTAAGGTGTGAAGAAAAGAGGAGGAGGAGTGCCCTTTTATAAGAGGGGTGAGGGGCACCTTTGGAAAAGCTAGAAATATTAGTTTATAATAAATTCTTATTCGGTTTCTAATGGCTCCAAAGTTGATTATTTAAATTTTAAGGTTGGGATGGGTCGAAAAAAACTCAACTAATAGAATTTAGACAGTTTTGGGTACTTATATTAACCTTATCTTTAAGTATTAAATCTAAGTTAATTAGTTTCACTTTTACAATGTCTCTTTGTATTTTTATATAATATGGTTAATAAACTTACTATATACATCCAAGAGACCCCCAAGTGGTCCATTAATGATGAACCTATAATTATATAAGTCTCTTCGCCTAACCTTATATTTTTAGGAATTTAATATCAATTAATAATATAATATTTGTTTTAAGAACTCTTTTATGTCAATTTTGACACTATTCAATAGTTGATTTTTGTGAAACTCATAACAGATTGATTACTTCGAATAAAGTCAATTAAATCAATCCTAATATATCATAGTATCCTAGAAAATTAGTTTAATTCATTAAAAGGTTCATATTTTATTTATTTGGGTATTTATAATATCAATTATTTTAATTTTTTACTATTATAGTAATTAATTCATCATCATTGTGTCACAAATAAATTAACTTATTTAATGTATAAAAATTATAAATAAAATATCACCATATAGGAAATCGTTTTATCTTTCTAATGAATATTTATAATCTAAAATCCAACATATATAACCCTATGTAACAATTGTTTTTCTAAAAGATATATGCTTGTGTCATTTTTGTATTTATTTCAACTTAATTAAAATAAAGTGTCCATATCACCTACAAGTGGCACCATGGGGTCCCAAAATCGACCAAAAGATGCCTATGGTCGAAAATGTATCAACCAATAAGGCTAGGACACGTTTTAGGGTAATTTAGTATTATTATAATATTAATTTTTAACCCTTATTTACCGGATTTACCCTTAACCATGGTAAATAAAATATTTACCGCAGTAATTATTCAAAGTGTCTAAAAATAAAAGTTACCTATTTACACAATTTGAAAATCATGATTCCAAATATGGAATCCATTTTTCTAAATTCAAAACACAGAAGTGGCAGAAATTAATTTAAAATTAATTCCCGCTGTCAAAACAAAAAGCGTGTATTTAAGAGATAATAACTATCAAAAGATTGACACTTGTTTATGTTCGGTTTAATTGTAAAATTATGTCCAATGAACAAAATTATATTAAATGGTAAACATATATTCTAAATATACTTTATAACCACTCAAATTCATAATTTATCACTCTTAATTATTTTGAATAAAAAGTTGTTTTTAATTAAAATTTAGTAATTTTCACTATTCATCAAAATATGAAAGTTATCCGAAATGTACCAAAATTTCAACTTAGGCTAATTTCGATATTCCAAATCCAAAAATGAAGTCCATTTTGAAATATAAAATATATATAATTTCAAAAAGTAGGTATTACTATTCATAACGGCTAGTTTGATTGGTTGTGGTGTGTGTTAGAACTCGAAGTTGCGTACAATACACACTACTGTATTATTCAAAGGAAAGCGTACTGTGGAAGCTTGGGATGTTTAATTTTAAATTTTTTGATGTCCCCATTTACTCAAAAAGTTTAAAATATTTTATTTAAAATGGGTTCACTATTAAAAGTTGGTAAAAGTGCAATACTGAAAATGAATTTGTTCTTACATTATGTCTAAGAAACTCATAATATGGATTCTAAAATTATAAGGATTATATAAAGTTTATAATTTAGTTAATACTATTCATAACCTCTTTTAAACGTCTTGTTTGGTAAGTCATGGTGTGCTTGAACTCGGTGTTGCGTGTAGTGCAAGTTATTATATTATTTTAAAGAAATAACACACTATGAAATCTTGGGGTGTTACACTTAATAAAAAAATTTCTAGGAAATAATTATGTTATTCAGGGTAAATTTCATAACAAATATTCTTATGAGAGTTTTTTTGTTCCCAAAATAATAGATCATCATGACATTATGAATTTTCTAAATAATATACCTCAGTAGTGTCAAACCAGGTGCGTAGTAAGGCATGTTGTCATGTACCATGTTACCCTTAGTCAGGCTCATAACACCTTGTAAATGTTTTTTCTCCTTGGTATATTTGTTCCAGTACCACATCCACATGTAGTATATAGACAAGGATGTATTTTATTGATAAACCAAATACTCTATATGAACCAAAATTTGGAGATGTTTTCTTATACAAAATCTTATCCCAAAGGATTTTTGTAGTGTTTTTTAATCCCATACCAAAAAATAACTAAACCATTATTATGATACTAACTATAAAAACTCAAATATTTGTTACACATTAATAAATTTTTATTACATAAAATTACACCTAATAGAACCCAAAATATTGAAAATTCCAGTTTCATAGGAATTAGGTACATATAATAACATCTTATGGCATTAAATACGACAACATTATTGAAAAATATATTAAAATGATTATAAATTTCAATTGATTTGAAAACTACACAGGATATCATTGAGAAAAAACATATGAATGGTGTGAGCTATAATGCCTAGTAAGGGAAATTAACAAGTAATAAAATGAATAATATAGTACATTTTATATAATATTCATATCAATGGAGAATAAAATGAATATGAATAATAAGGCATGATATAGAATTATAATCACACCATTGGAAAAGTGACAACAACATAAAACATTGAATCATAAACATAGGTCAATGATAAATCGAAAAAATGCCTTGGTGGTCAAAGTATCATAAAAGAAATTTGGTACAACCATGTCCCAGCCTGATTTATCATGATACTAAACATTACCTAATTCATTGGAGTTCTATTTAGGTGCAACCATTATAATCATATCAATTTCATGCCTAAGTGTACCACATAGATCATTTAACATGGATTAATTGAATATCATATTTTATTTTGTCATAAAAAATTTCTAATATACATATTTATATACCCAAAAAATATTTATATGTTTATAAATGTGAATACCATTGATAGAAAAATGTGTATGGAATTCACCATATAATTATTTTGTCATGGAAAATCGTTGTAAAATTTCAGCAGAATAATGACCTTACATAAAAACAAAGAAAAATTGTTCATGAGAGAAAAAGGTGTATATAATTATTTGAAAATAAAATGGTATGTAATAGGGGAATGGAAAATCATATCCCAACAATATAAATTTTGAAATTGAAGGAATAAGGTAATGAAGATACATTAATAGAGAATGAATCCTTGGAATGTTTTGGCTTGGTAACGGGTGGACATAAAGAATCATGGGATGATTAATGGGAGTGAAAGGAAACATTCATAATTTATAAATCAAATGTTCTGTAAGGTGAATATGTATTATCATATCCTATCATAAGAAAATTAATAGTAAATTACATAACCTAAATGGATTACTTGATAAATCCTGAGAGTCGAAGATTCCTAACATGAGTGTGTGACTCCAAATTCTTGGGATGGGCCTAATTAACACTTGGTTAAACAAGGGGGACATTACATAGTGGAGGGAATAGTATGGCCATGCTCAAATATGTTTTAGTGAAAGGAAATGGGATCTTGGTTGGGTTTATATACAAAAATATGGGGATTGTTTTTTATTATATATGTTTAGTACTATATATAATCAAATATCCAAAAGAACCAACAAGCCCGTGGTTTTGTAAAATGGGGAGTAGTTTATTTATTTTATACGTTCAAGGTCGTATCAAATTAAAACATTACAATCAGTGATGTGGATGTGAGTCACACTCTTGGAGAAATGATTTTAAAATATTAGTATATATTATAAATTTTTGAGGATTCATGATTGAATTAATAAATAATTCAAATAAATATAAAATAACATTATTTTAAAGGTAAAATATATATTATTTCGTGGATACTATTTATAATACTTATTATATCTCTTTTTGGTCAATGTGATGTACTAAAACACAAATTATATTTATATGGTTTTAAATTTTTAATAGAAATTTCGACTGCCATGTAAAATTATGATAAATTCACCATTGGGTAATTTTGATTGTATTATTATTAATGATATTTATTTTATATAAATAATTTCTTAAATAAACAAATATTCACTATTAAAAATTAAAACTATCATATAATGAAAATGATGGGTATTTAAAAATAAAATTTTTTTAACCCATATAAAAATTAAATTTAACATCAATAAATATATAATCCTTTATATTTGTTAACAATTATTTATTAATAATATTTTATTATAATATTATTTATCTTAAAAATCCATTAATTCATTAATTCATTATTTTTATTTTAATTCTAACCAAAAATAAAATTTCTTCTTTATTATATCAATATAAAAATCATATACAAAGTAACATTAATAGGATATAAATATATTAACTATTCTATAAAAATATTGCACATAATCATATATCTAGGGACTTTATTATCATGACCCGTCCCCTGGGGCCCGTGTAGTGACTACCCCAAGCCCGCCTTCTATAGACCATGGGCTGGAGACTAGCACCAAAGATGTAATTCCCTATAACTGGGAAATCATTGCCATTATAACCTTTAATCGCAAAAAACAGAGCACACAATTGGAAACAATAAAATAAGTAAACTGTATAAAAAAGGATTGTTGAAAGTAAAGGGGTCCAAAATACAAGGCCAACTATAATGTATAAGGAACTAGAGATAGGAAAAACAGCTGCTAGGTCCTCCTCTAGGATACCTACCTGATGGGTAGGTAATGATAGCCTCCACAGCACTCCACGTCTGTCAGTCTTCTCCATGTACCGTCACGTCTTATGGTCCACATTTGGGTACCGTTCTGTCTTGGTACTCTAATCCTCGATCATCGATGTCAGTCATCTACATCCAACACAATGAGGTGAAGTCATAGCCCATGTAGGGGTGAGTATAATGATACTCAGTAGGGACCCAGAGACCCTCAAGGTCTCACAAAATCAAACAAGGATAAACGACAAAGTATGAAATCAATAGATAACCCCACTAAGGTATATGCCCATACATATACCTAAGTAATCAAGTAATCCATCTCAAACATGAGGAAAACACAAAATTTACTAACTCATCTCACACAAGTATACAAATTATGTAGAGATTTACAAATGATTAGACATAGCAACTAAATTATCTATTCTCTCGAACCCACGTAGGATCTAGAAACAGTAGTAAGAGCTATCGAACCCACGTTGGATCTAGGAATAATAGTCAGAATTGTTGAACCCATGTAAGATCCAGGAATTGTAGTCAGTGCTGTCAAACCCACGTAAGATCCAGGAATAGTAGGTAGAGCTGCCGAACCCACATATGATTCATGAAGAGTAATTAGAGCTGTCAAACCCACGTAGGATCTAGGAATAGTAGTCAAAGTTGTCGAACCCATGTAGGATCCAAGAAAAATAGTCATAGTTGTCGAACCCGCGTAGGATCTAGGAACAGTGGTCAGAGATTTCAACCCACGTAGGATACAGGAATAGTATCTAGAGATATCGAACCGACGTAGGATCCAGGAATAGTAGTCAAAGAAGTCTAACCCACATAGGATCCAAGAACAGTAGTCAGAATGCAGCAGGCCACAGGGTTCCACAGAAAGCATGCTTGATTCAGGAAGGGGTCACTCCTTAAGACAAGTGTCTATACATCAACTGCCATGATTTCCCAACATGTTGTATCCAGGATATCTGTCTTGCCAAAAGAAACCCAACGCAACAGACAGTGCAACAATCAGACGTCTGGTCTGAGAGATATTGGCATTTCCATTCCAAGGGCCTGGTTGGATTTACATTCGATCCAACCTGGATATATTCCAACTATGTCCAAACCTCAATTAGGGTATACCAAATAAAATATAACCCTATAAGGTTTCTTTTTCCATAGATGGTTCATCAATCGGACTCCCAAAGCTCAAGTTACAGGCAAAAGAGTGGAAACAAGTCAAGCGGGTCCGGGTCCGGTCTGGCCCAGTCAGACCAACCCGGCCTGACCCAGCCCGACACGGGTCCCGACTGGGGTCCGACCCGATCCGCAGGGATGGTCCGGCCAGTGTGGGTGGCCCAACCAATGTTGGGTACGGCCAACACTGGGTCCAGCCCGCATTGGTCTCAGCCCGCGCTCGGCCCGCATCTAGTGGCACGTGGGGTTCGCCCTAGCCGCGTCCAGGGGGAGGTTGCGCCCCCTGGAATCTCGAAAGTCATAGCCATTTGGAGGGTTCAAAACTAGTGCCACATGGCTCTGGTCTATGTGACGTGGTTCCCATGTGGCAGGTTCCGCTCCTCCAGGCTAGCCGAGCAGTCAGCCGCTCGTCCCATGCCGCTACAGCCAAGGTCGCAGCCCCTAAGTCCACCGTGCGGCGTGCTCCTTCAGCGTCGTGGTTGCGTAGCCGCTGTCCACGTGGCTGGCTGGAGTTCTTTCCGCCCTTCCATTCATTGTCGGTGACGTTTACCTTCTCTGACCACAAGCGAACCTTCCGCATGTCACTGGACGAGTTCTTGTGGCCCAATTCTCAATCCGAAAGTTGTTGCGCACTACTCGGGATGTCACCTTAAATCTGTAACCATCGTTGATGAAAATTGCTCAGCCCTGACTCGTTCTGTGATTATCATCAAAATCAACATAGTGAGGCGGAGGGGGTTCAGGCCATGTTTGTTCGGCCCGCACCCTCCGTGTTAGCGTGATAGCATGTAGTTTCGATTCATAATCCTTGAAGGGATACTAATAACATGAAACAATTAACAAATCTTGAACCCTAAACTTTGATCATTATTCGCTGATGGAGTCGTCGGGAAGAAGATGGTGTTTTCATCATTCATCGCATTCGCCACACTCTTCTTATCCTGAGCACGTGCGTCGATTGATTGACAATGATGACAAGGAATGGTCGGTTGAAGACATCCCACATCGATAGGAGTCTGTGGATGAAGGAATAATGAGATCTTTCTTCTTATTCAAGCCATTCTTCATTGGAAGAACACGTTCTTCATTCTTTGTTGGAGAGAACTTTTCTCCCTAAGCTCTCTCTCTTCTCCCAAGTTCCACCAAATGACAAATGCCAACCAAAATAACAGGTAAAGTAAATTTATTATTTAATTGTTCCCAAAAAATTAAAAATTGTTGGATTAATTATTTGAGAAGGATTCAGCATATTAAGTGTTAGGGGAGTTGAATAGGCTCCCCTACACTTAATGGAAAAATTGAGGGTTTTTTCCCCATTAATGGGAAGTTTCAAGGATGTGTAAAACCGGGGTGGTAACCACCACAATTAACATGAATAGAAGGTTAGGTTCGGGTGGCCCCCACCACCATAACCTCTCACGAGAGGTTATGGTGTGGTGGTTCCCACCTCCAACTTCCACATGGAGGCTTTAACCAACAAAATAAAAATAAATCCACAGAACTTTATTTTTATTTAATTCTTTCACTAAAAATCCAAAAACTAACTTTTAATATCGACCAAATGTCGTCGAGGTGAAAGTCTTCTTAAGAGAATAACAGTGCTATGAGTTCAACTGTGCCCTTAGATTTCAATTCTGAGCACCAGTTGAAATGTTATAAAAACATGCTTTTACTTTTACTGAATGTACCCGAACAAAACTTCATAAATTGATTCCGGGCACTCTGGGCCTCAGAATCATGCACCATAAAAAAATTCACGGACTTGTAAAATTCCCATTTAATTAAAAAACATTACATGGAAAATTCGGGGTCTTTACATTCTCCCCACCTTAGAGATCTACGTCCCCTTAATCCATAACTCACAACTAAGGGACACAAGTGGGGGTACTAAGCACGCATCTGAGTCTCCCGCTCCCACGTGCTCTCCTGGAGGTTCCCATGATGCCAGCGAATGCGCACAATATGTATTGACCATCCAGGAAGGACCCCCTCCTGTCGATCCTCAATTCCCATTGGAACCTCCATAAAATTCACCCCATCTTCAACGTCCAGCTCTCAATGGTTGATGATGTGAAAATGGTTGTTCACGTATCTCTTCATTTGGGATATATGAAAGACATTGTGCACGTGGTGTAACTGAGGTGGATGATCTAAGCGGTATTCCATCTCACCAACTCTGCTGAGGACTTGAAAAGGTCCGATTAATCTCAGATATAACTTTCTGCCTCATCCAAATCTATGTAAACCTCGTTAAGGTGAGTCCTGTAGAAAGACGTGGTCACCATCCTTAAAATCCAGAGGTCTCTTTCTCCTCTCGGAATATGACTTCTTCCTGATCTATGAAGTCTTCATCTACTCCTGGATGATCATCACCTTTTCCGTGGTGGCCCATACCATCTCTGGTCCCACGAGTGCTGACACCCCGGGGTCAATCCAATACAAAGTTGATCTGCAAGGTCACCCACACAACACCTCGAAAGGTGTCATCCCAATGGTGGAGTGATAGTTATTGTTGTATAAAAACTCCAAAAAATGTATGTGGTCCTCCCAACTTCGACCGAAGTCGAGGACACAAGCACGGATCATGTCTTTGATGGTCTGAATGGTCCACTCAGTCTGACCATCTGTTTGAGGATGGAAGGCGGTGCTCAAACGAAGCTGCTTTTCAAAAGCTTCCTGCTTCCCCTTCCATAGTTGAGAAATAAATTGTGCGTCATGTTCAGAGAAAATAGTAGAAGCTAATCCATGTATCCACACAATCTCCTGCACATTGAGGCCTCTAAAGCTCTCTACTAAACCCTTCTATCTTATCGGTAGAAAGTGGGCCGACTTGGTGGGTCTTTCAATGATCACCCAAATCGAGTCATGGCCTCTTGATGTACGTCGAAGTCCTGTCACAAAATCCATTGATATCCCATACCACTTCCACTTTGGGAACCCTAAAGGCTGAACCAAGCTTACTGGTTCCTGGTGCTCTACCTTCACTTGCTGATAAGTGAGGCACCAAGAGATAAACTCTGTAACAGCCTTCTTTATTTCCGATCACCAGTGATGTCACTGGAGATCCTGGTAAATCTTCTCCACTCATTGATGTACTAATAGACGGGATGTGTTGAATTCCGAAAACACTTCTTCCTAAAGTGACCCTAGTACCATTGTACATCCTCTAAAAAGGATGAAATGCTCCCTGCCTTCATAAAATCCATCAGGTGCTTGCCCTGTGGATATTTGAGCACATCGTGTCTCTTAGTCAGCGTCCCCATGTTATGCCTCCCTGAATCGCAGAAGAAGTGGGGTAGTGACTATAAGATACTGAAGGAAGACTACTCCATATCTATCCACAAATGATATCTGTAAAGCAGTGAGCTACTCTGTTGCCTCGCCTTGAAGCTATATACCAAACCTCTTACTGAGTGAATCTGTAACAACATTCCCCTTCCAAGGAGTATAGACTATCTCAAAGTCATAATCCTGGAGGAACTCAACCCAACGTCATTGTATAACATTCATGTTATTATAGTAGAATATATATATGATAATCTTGTGATTAGAGTTCATGGTAAAACGTTCACCCATCAGATAGTGCCTCCACATCTTCAAGGTGAAGACCACTACTACTAACTCAATGTCATGGGTAGTGTAGCTCTGCTCATGTTGTCTCAGTTGTCGTGAACATTAAGTGATAACTTCTTACACTTTCATTAAAACACATCTGAGTCTGGTCCCAGATGCGTCGTAGTAGACTATATACCCAATGCCTTCCTATGGAAGCATCGATATGGGGTCACTAGTCAGCATCTACCTTAGCTCCTGAAAGCTCAGCTGAAATCTCTCTGACCAAATGAAGGGTTTCCCTTTATTCATCAAGGATGATAGTGGTGCTGCAACTCTGGATAAGTCTGGTACGAACCTTTGGTAATAACCAGCCAAACCCAGGAAACTTCGTACTTTCGTCAGATTCCTGGGAGGTTCCCAAGAAATTTCCACCTCAATCTTCACTAAGTCAACTACAACTCCAGCATTCAATATGACATGTCCCAGAAAGTGAACCTCTTAGATCAATAACTGGCACTCTGATAGCTTACCATAAATCTGGTCCTCTAGAAGTGTGTCTAGTACTACCAACAATTGTTAGGCATGCTCCTCCTCAGTAGTTGAGTAGGTAAGAATGTCTTTGATGAAGACTACGCCAAACAAATCGAGGTATGGATGTAAAATCCTATTGATGAGTCCAATGAACACCGCTGGAGAGTTGGTTATGTCGAATGGCATAACCAAGAACTCGTAGGGGTCGTAATGAAATTTTCAGGCTGTCTTCTGCACATCCTCGTCTCAAATTTTGAGCTAGTGATAGCCTGATCTGAGGTCTATCTTCGAGAACCACCGTTCACCATTCAGCTGATCAAAGAGGTTGTCAATCCTTGGGAGTGGGTACATGTTCTTCACGGTCACCTGGTTTAGGCCCTGGTAGTCGACACAAAGCCTCATGCTCCCATCCACCTTCTTGGAAAACATAATTGGGGATGCCTAGGGAGAAACATTGGGCTAGATCAATTCCTTCCCCCTCAAGTCCTCTAGCTGTACCCGTAGTTCACAAATCTCCACAGGAGACATCTGATACACTGGTGTAGATATCGGTGTCATCCTAGGGTAAAAGTCAATATACAATTCCACCTCTCTATGAGGAGGTAGACCTCAAATATCATCAGGGAAAACATCCACATACCTGTCCACCACTACAGGATAAGTCAGACTCTCCACATAAACTGCTTCAAGGGTAAGGCAAGCCAACTGATGAGTGATCAGTTGTACTCTCTTTCGGGCAAGTCCATCTTGTGATACAAATGTTCCCTTCTCACTGATGAAGGTGAACCTGGTCCCATCATTGCGGACAGACCACAATTTGTGCCTAATAAAGTCAATCTTATCATGGACTATAGATAACTAGTCCATACTGAAGATGACATCACAAGGCCTAGACACCACTATTAGGGGATCACAGATGAAGCTCTCACCTCCTAAGGTAAGCTCACACTAGTTTCACCAGTGCGTAATCATCGAGTCTGCTCTCGAAAGAGTATACTATCCATAAGGATTGAGCCAACAACTCCATCAGAATCTCTAAGCACTGAATGAGGGCAGTGGCAATGAATGAGTGACTAGAACCTGTGTCTATAAGAATTGAAGCTAAGGTGGAGTAGACACATACCATACCTCAAAGCATCTTTGGAGTTCCATGATCATATTTCTCAACTACGTGGAGCTGAGCTCTCCCTTATCCACCTACTCCCTACGGTTGGGGTGGACCTCTTGGTGGTGGTGGCGGTAGCACCTCAGAACATCTCCCACCGCTAACTGCTCGACCATCTTCTCTTCCATGTACGACAGTACCCTACAGACCACATAGAATCTTTGTCTCTGCCTGTGTGGACCTTCGACCGTATGTTGATCATCTGAATGGCGGGTCAGACAGTCATGATCCATGGGACCCTGCACGCTGCATGTGAAACACTGCATGTTCCTTGTATGATTGGCTCTGTCTTGTATGCCTCACACGACCGAACCTGTGTCATGAGGTCATCCACCAAATTGTCTGATCTGCTTGGATCTCTATGAAATCTGTCTACTGCCAGCTGTATAAGACTCTGCTATGTGACTCCCGATGTCGGGTCTCGCTACTCGTGACTTCTCAGCAAGGAAACTATCCAGTAATAAGGCTCGCTCCAAAACCCCTGCCTGTGTCAGGATGCTGAGAGAGATCATTGAAGCCCTGATCTCTCACCTGAGCCCCTGCTCGAAGGATTGGGCCCTGAAGAATGGGTCCCACACCATATCTATGGAGTAGCTTGAGAGGTCAGTGAACATTTCTGAGTACTGTGCCACCTTTATACTTCCCTACTACATATGAAGTCGGACATGTATCCCCACTGCACGTAGGGTGGCTAGGATGAACTCCAACTGAAACAGGCTCTCGAAGACTACCCAAAGTAGTGTCGCCTGATCATGCACTTGGAGAATCAGGCTCCCCCATATGCATCTGGCTTCCTAATGGAGACTCGTGACAAGGATCACCATAAGGTCGTCTGGTGTCCCTACTAGTCTGAAAAATCTCACCACAGCCTCCAGCCAATTTTATGCTACCCTTGGGTTTATCGCCCATGAACCTGGGCAGCCTCTTGCCCAAGAACTTGTGAAATGAGCTCAGGCGGTGTGCACTCTCTACTGCTAGGGCTGTTGGCATCAGTGGCCCAATGGGGAGTGGTACCGCTGGTTCCTCTGCTGGAAAAAGGGCCCGGCACCGAGACCTTGTCGCTCAGTGGGATATCTGTGCGTAGTACTCTCGGAACCCTAGCTGGCTGTCTATATTGAGGCATCCTAAAAAGATATCGGTGTGCCACGGTCAAAAAGTTCTACCTGGTGAGCTGACTCAAAGAATTCACAAAGAAGACTCTTGAAAAAACACATGCAATCAGTGTTTTCATGAACTGAGTCAAAAATTAGAAGTTAGGGTCCTGGTGTATGGATAGGTCGTCTGCCACACCAACACTGGATTCCCTAAACTGATAACCACACTCACTTCACTTAACACTATTTTCATTAAAAATAATGATCAGATTACTAGGTTCTGTGGTAGAACCAACTCCTCAGATACCAATTTGTCATGACCAATACCCTGGGGCCCATGCTGTGACTACCCTAAGCCCTACTTACATAGGCCATGGACTAGCGACTAGCACCAAAGGCGTAATTCGATATAACTGGGAAGGAATTTCCTTTTTAACCTGTAATCGCACACAATAGAGCACAAAACTTGATATAAAACACTAAATAAACTGTATAACAAAAGAGTGCTGAAAGTAAAGGGGCTGGAAATACAAACCCAACTCTAAAGTACAAGGAAATGGAAAAGGAAAAAAAGTTGTTGGGACATCCTCTAGGATTCCTACTTGAAGGTTAGGTACAAATTTCCTCCAGTACAATCCACTTCTGTCTTTCTCCTCCTGGTACCATCACACCGTATGGTCCAACTCTGAGTACCATCCAGTCCTGGTACTCTAAGCCTCAGTTAGCGTTGTCCATCGTCTGCATCCAACACAAGGAGGTGTAAGAATATCCCATGTAGGGGGGAGTATAAAAATACTTAGTAGGGACCCGGATACCCTCAAGGTCTCAAAAAATACAACAAAGATAAACCACAAAGTATGAAACCAACTGATAACCCCAATTTGGTATATGCTCATACATATTCATAAGTATTCAAGTAATCCATCTCAATCTTGAAGAAAATACAAAATTTACTAAATCAGCTCACACAAGTATAAAACATCTGCAGAGAGTTAGAGATGATTAGATGTATCCACAAAATCATCTATTCTATCGAACCCACATTGGATCCACGAATAGTAGTCAAAGCTATCGGACCCACGTAGGATCCATGAACTGTAGCCAGAGCTATCGAACCCACATAGGATCTAAGAAGAGTAGTCAGTGCTGTCGAACCCTCAGAGGATCTAGGAACAGTAGTCAGAGCTGTTGAACCCACGTAGGATCCAGGAACAGTAGTCAGAGTTATCGAACCCACGTAGGATCCATGAACAATAGTTACAACCTTCGAACCCATGTAGGATCTAGGAAGATTAGTTAGATCTGATGAACCCACATAGGATCTTGGAACAGTAGATAGAGCTATCGAACCCTTGTAGGATCTAGGAAGAGTAGTCAGAGCTGTCAAACCCATGTAGGATCTAGGAAGAGTATTCAGAATGCGGCCAGCAACAGGGTTCCGCACAAAGCATGCTTTATTCTAGGAGGGTCCCCTCCTCAAGCCAAGTGTCTATATAGTAGCATCCAAAAATTACCAATTTGATGTATCCAAGAGATCTTTCTTTCCAAAATAAACCCAATGCGATAGACAAAGCGTCAATCTAAAGTCCGGTATGAGAGTTATTGGAATTTCTGTTCCGAGGGTCCGGTTGGATTTACATTCGATCCAACCCAGTCGTACTCTAACTATGTACAAACCATGAGTGGGGTATACCAAACGAACAGTCCCCCTCCATGGATTCTGTCACCACATATTGTTCATCAATCAGACTCCCGTAGCTCAAGTTACGGGCGAAAGAGTGGAAATAGGCCAGGTGGGTCTGGGTCCGGTCCGGCCCAGTCGGACCGACCCGGCCCACCCACCCAGACCCGGGTCCGGATTGGGGTCTGACCCGGTCCTTAGGGGCATCCCGACCCATGGGGATGGACCAACCTTTGCTTGATCCGGCCCGCACTGGGCTCGCCCCGCGTGAGGCCCATGGTTGGCGGCCCGTGGGGCCCTCCCTAGCTTCCTCTAGTGCGGAGATCGCACCCCATGGAATCCCGAACGGCATAGCCGTTCGGGGGGGGGGGGTCAAAACCATCACCACATGGTGCCGGTCTATGTCACATGGGACCCATGTGGTGGGTCCCACTCCACTATGTTAACCGAGCGAAAAGCAGCCTCCCGCGTGGCCCGGCTGCGCCGAGCTTTTCCTGGAAACCCGACAGCTCGGGACGCCGGTTCTTCTCATGGACAGCCTTGTGCCGCCAGCCGCTGCACTGTAGCGGGCCATTGGCCTCGCCTACTCCTCTGGTTCCACATTTTCACTACTGCTATTCACGCGGCTGGTCGGAGTGTCGTCCACCCTTCCCTTCATCGTCGGTGAGCTTCTCCAGTTCTGTCCGCTCCATGTACGTCTCGCCCAGTTGTCCACCTCCAGGTACCGACTACTCCACTAGCCTCTACCCCGATCAGTGCTGTCTGTCGTCTGCATCCAACACAATGTAGTGCGAGCATAGCCCGTGGAAGGTTGAGTATAAGCTACTCAGTAGGGACCCTGAGACCCCTGAAGGTCTCCCAGAATCCACAAAGGGTAATCCACAAAGGAAAGATACTATCACGAATTAACATCCAACACTACTTAGGCATATGCCCATACATATACCAAAGTCTTCAATTCCAGATTGGCTCCAACATTCGATCCCAAGTTCGATCACGTCCACACACGATAACACACCACAATCCACATAGGAAAGAAAGTCAATCATATCGAAGATCGTGATTGAAATTCAAGACTCATCTCACACCGGAATACTTCCTCGTAAGACGATAAAGATGATCATATATAGCCACTGATTCATCTAAGCTATCGGACCCACACAGGATCGATAGGTACTAACCCCCTACAATGACCCACAAAGGATCGATAGGTATTATCTCCTACAATGACCCACACAGGATCGGTATGCACTTTCCCACACAGGACCGCTGAGCGCTGACCCACATAGGATCTGACCCACATAGGATCGGTAGCACTAATCCACACAAGATCGGTTAGTGATGTAGTCCTCGCTGTCGAATCCACGGAGGATTTCTGTACAGTCGTCATCGTCGTCACAGTCGCAGCCAGCTCTAGGGTTCCCGCACACAGCAAGCTCGTTTTGGGAGGGTCCGCTCCACGAGCCGATGGGCTGATACATCAACTGACACAATTTCCAGAGTTGATGTGTCTCAAAGTTCCGTATCATCAACAGGAACTCAACGTGACAAACGGCGCGTCAATCGGACATCCGGTTTGAGATTTATTGGGTTTTTCGTCCCAGGGGCCCGCTTGGTTTTTATGTCAAAACCAACCCGACCGTACTCCAACTGCATCCAAACCTAAAGAGGAGTAATCCAAAAGGTCCGTCTCAATAAGAGGAATCCATCAAAGTCGACGGCACATCAATCGGACATCGGGAGCTCATGTTATAAGTGTTTCCGCTCCGAAGGCCCGGTTGGTTTCGTGTTCGGACCAACCCGGCCATACCCAAAGTTCTCCGAAACCTTGAGTGTAATAAACTGAAACGACCGTCTCGATCTAAGGATCGCATCGCAACTGACGGTGTGTCGTTCGAAGGTCTGTTTCCCATGTTATGGGAAAAAGACTGAAAGAAGTCCGTGAATAGGGGGTTCGGGCCCGGTCCAACCCGGCCCGATACCCCCTGGGTCGGCCCGAACTGGGGCGACCCGACCCAGGTCCGGGTCCAGCCCATTAGGGCACAGCCCGGCCCAGTGGGTGCGGCCCGGCCCGGCCTGGCTCGCTCGGCCGGGCGGCGGGTCCCGACGGCTAGGCCGTAACGGCCGAGCGGAAGGGGGGGTGCGCTGCCACCTTGTTGTCTAACCGCGGCCCCCATGTGGGGGGGGGCACTCCTGTCTTCCAGCCGGTGGTTATGACCCCGGCCTTCTCGGAAGCCGGACGGCCCGGTCCGGCCAGCCGGTTGCTGCTGCCGCAGGACCGCCGAGGTCCCGCCCTCCTGGTCTGGCGCCGGAGGGAGGAAGTCGTCCGCCGCTTCCTGCTCCACCATAGCCAAAGGCCGCGGCCTTGGTCCAACTGGAACGATGCTACGGAGCCGTGCTTCTCCTCCCATTCTTTATTATTTTTCGCATGGTGCATCGGCACCGCGCTGCCGTGCTCGTGCCGCAAACAAATCAACAAACAAGGGGGGAGGAGGGTCAGTCGTGTTCGTGCGGTCCGACCTCCTCTCATTATTGCGATATCAGGCGGCTCAAATAAAGACGATAATCAGCAATGAAAGTAATCACGAACAAAAATAAATAACCCCCTACTTGAAGAAAAAGTTGAACGAAGGTTCGTCGCAGTATTTAACGTCGTAGAAGAAGGCGTCGTGGAAGGAGGATCGTCACGTCGCGGAGAAAAGGTTCGTCGGCGTCACGTTGTCGATCTTTTAGGATGGCGTCTCTCACCGGCTATAAGAGGGAATAAGACGGTACGATGAACTCCCCTTAGCGGTGACGGAGTTCTTCATCAAAGGCTCGGCTTTCTTAGTATTCTTCGTCGAGGAAGAAGAACATTAAGACCTAGAGAAAATCCTCTCCAAAATCCTCTCGCACAACAAAAAAAACACTAAAAAAATAAGTGTTGCCTTATTATATTACTCACGCCAAACATTTGAATTTCAAATTGAATCATTCTATTAATTGAATTAATTGAGAAGTTTAAACCGCCCAATTAAAGATGAGTTTAATATTCAGTTAAACACAAGAGTTGACTTTCATTTAAAGGGGGTTTGGGTGCGTTACCTAATTAAAAGTGGGGTTTGAGGAAGTTGAAAAGGTGGGGCTCGTGTGGGCCCCACCCCACAAATATCCTACCTAGTGGAGTAGGATTTTCTGGGTCCCACTCCAACCACTTTGCTTAGGTTAAACTACATTAAATAGAATAAAATTGGTTGCACCATTTTATTTTATTCTTTAACTTAACCCAAATTTTTAATAACCACACCCGAGCAAACGCAACTCCAGAAAAGGTGTTCCTAAGAAAATACTGGTGCTGCGGTTCCATCGGTGCCCTCGGATTTCGATTCCGATCACCGGTTTAAAAGTTAGGAAAACCCACTCGTTCGTTTACTGAACGTACCAGAGCCAAACTTCAAAAAATGATTCTGGGCACACAGGGCCTCGGAATCAGTTGCCGTCAGAAACTGCGTTCTTGTAAAATTCCAAAAAAAATTAAGATAAAAAAAATTACTTGAATTTTACGGGTCTTTACATTACTCCCACCTTAGGACTTTACGTCCCCGTAAAGATACATCGTAAACTAGGGGAACAAATGTGGGTACTGAGCACGCATCTGAGCCTCCCGCTCCCAAGTCCTCTCCTGGATGTTTTCGTGATGCCATCTGATGCGCACTAGAGGTATCGACCATCAACATAGGACCCATTCCTCTCAATCCTCGATCTCCACCGGTACCTCCGCAAAGGTCTCCCCATCGTCAAGGTCTATCTCCCCATTTTCGATGATATGCGTCGGGTCATGCACGTATCTCCTTAGCTGAGAGATGTGGAAGACGTCGTGCACCCGGTGCAACCAAGGTGGTAGATCCAGGCGGTAAGCCACCTCGCCTACCCTTCTGAGGACCAGGAATGGTCGGATGAAGCACGGAGATACCTTACCACCTCGTCCAAATCTCTGTAATCCAAGTCGAGGTCAGACCCGCAAGAAGACGTGGTTCCATCCTCGAACTCCAGTGGCCTCCACCTCCTGTCAGCATAAGACTTCTGCCAGCTCTGAGCTGTCCTCATTCGCTCCTAGATGACCTGGACCTTCTGTTTCATGGCCCGGACCATCTCCGGTCCCACAAGTGATGACTCCCCAGGGTCTGTCCAACACAGCGGTGATCTGCAAGGTCGGTCATACAACGCCTCGTATGGTTCCATCCTGATGGTGGAGTGCTAGCTGTTGTTGTACATGAACTCCACCAAGGGAAGGTGGTCCTCCCACCTGTGACCAAAGTCGAGGACACATGTACGAAGCATTTCCTCAAGATTCTGAATGGTCCTCTCCATCTGACCATCTGTCTGAGGGTGAAAGGTGGTGCTCAGACGTAGCAGCATCACGAATGCCTCCTGCAATCCCTTCCAAAGTCGGGAAGTAAAGAGAGCATCTCGATCGGAGACGATAGATTATGTCACACCATGAAGCCGTACAATCACCTGAACGTAGATATGTCCCAAGATCTCTACTGAGCCCTGCTCTCTGATGGGTAAGAAGTGGACCGACATGGTGAGTCAGTCGAAAATCACCCAAATGGAGTCGTGACCTCTGGATGTACGTGGAAGTCCAGTCACTAAATCCATAAATATCCCATCCCACTTCCACTCTGGGACCTCCAAGGGCTGTACCAAGCCTGTTGGTACCTGGTTCTCTGCCTTCACCTACTGGTAGGTGAGGAATCGAGAAACGAACTCTACCATAGCCTTCTTCATGCCCGGCCACCACTGCTGTCATCTGAGATCCTGGTACATCTCCGCCACTCCAGGATGTACCTACAAAGGGGAAGTGTGAAACTCTCTCAGAACCTCCTCTTATAAAGCAACTGGTACCAGGGTATGTCCTCTGAAAAGGATGTCTTTCTCTCCTCATAAAGAGAATCCATCAGGTTCCTATCCTGATGATATCTGTGCACGCCGCGACTCACAGTTGGCGTCCCCACGCTTTGCCTCTCTGACTCTCTGTAGTAGTGGAGGAGTGACTGTGAGTGGCTGGAGAAAGGCTGCTCCATCTCTATCCACGAAGGATATCTGCAAAGCAGCTAGCTACTCCATCACCTCCCCAAGTAGGTGAATTCTCGTCCTCCTGCTGAGAGCATCAGCTACTATGTTCCCCTTTCTAGGATTATAGACTATCTCATAGTCGTAGTCCTGGAGGAACTCAAGCCATCACCATTTTCTCTGGTTTAGGTCCTTCTGCGAGAAGATGTACCTGAGACTATGGTGGTCAGAATAGACTGTAAAGCGCTCGACCATCAGATAGTGTCGCCACATCTTTAGAGTGAAGACCACTGCTGCTAACTCCAAGTCATGGGTAGCATAGTTCTGCTCATGCTGCCTCAACTGACGTGATCCATAGAAAATCACGGCCCGCTACTGCATCAGGACACATCCAATTCTGGTCCCTGATGCATCGCAGTAGACTACATACCCTACTCCCACCTCTGGTAGCCTCAAGATAGGCGCGCTGGTCAATCTGTGTCTCAGCTTCTGGAAGCTCTGCTAACATCTTTCTAACCATACGAAGGGTTCCCTTTCTTCATCAAAGCTGAGAGTGGTGCCGCAACTCTGGATACTTCTGGCACAAACCTCCAGTAGTACCCAGCTAGCCCCGAGAAACTCCACACCTCTGTCACGCTCCTGGGTGGCTCCCAAGCTAGCACTGCCTCGATCTTCGCAAGATCCACCGCAACTCCCACTTCAGAGATGACGTGTCCCAAGAAGTGGACCTCACGTAACCAGAACTAACACTTAGAGAGCATTCCATAAAGCTGGTTCTCTCGGAGTGTGTCTAGTACATCCCGCAAGTGGTAGGCGTGCTCCTCCTCAGTGGTCAAGTATATCAAAATGTTGTCGATGAAGACCACGATAAATCGATCGAGGTATCGCTGAAAGATCCTATTCATGATACCCAGGAACACTTCTGGAGCATTGGTTACACCGAAAGGCATAACCAAGAACTCATAGTGGCAATACCGACATCTGAAGGTCGTCTTATTTACGTCCTCGTCTCGGACTCTGAGCTGATGATAGCCTGATCTAAGGTCTATCTTTGAGAACCACCGTGCTCCCTTGAGCTGATGGAAGAGGTCGTCAATCCTCAGTAGCGGATACTTGTTCCTCACAATCACCTGGTTCAGACGACGATAGTCGACACAAAGTCGCAAGCTCCCGTTCGCCTTCTTGGCAAACAATATTGCGGAAGGCCAGGGTGAAACACCGGGTCAGATGAATCCCTTGCCCTTCAAGTCCTCCAACTGTACCCATAGCTCTTGAAGCTCAGCGGGGGCCATCCGATATGATGGAGTGGATATCGGGGTTGTCCTGGGGTACAGGTCAATATATAAGTCTACCTCTCTGCGATGAGGTAGCCCTGGAACGTCATCAGGGAAAACGTCCGCATACTGATCCACCACTACAGGAAAACCATGACTCTGCATGTCAACTGCTGGATGAGGCTAGCCAATTGGTGAGTGATGGGTTGTCCTCTCCTTTGCATGAGTCCATCCTATGCTGCAAAGGCTCCCTTCTCGCCGGTGAAGGTGAACCTGCTCCTGTCGGTGCGTACACACCGCACCTTGCTCCTAATATAGTCGATCTGAGTATGAACTATGGATAACAAATCCATACCCAAGATCATGTCGTAAGGCCATGACGCTGCTACAAGAAGATCCCAGCCGAAGCTGTCACCTCCTAGAGTAAGCTCACACTGCCGACACCAGTCCGTAATCGACGAGTCTGCTCCCGTAGGAGTCTCTAGCCGTAAGGATCGAGCCAACGGCTCCGTCAGAATCTCCGAGCTCCAAACAAGGGCAGCGGAAATAATGTAATGACTCAATCTTGTGTCTATAAGAACAACAGCAAGGGTGGAGTAGACACATATCATACCTCTAATCATCTCTGGCGCACCGTGGTCGTAGGCCTCCGCTGCCTGAAGATGAGCCTGTCTCTGCCCACCAGCTCCCTGTGGTCGGGGTGGACCTCCTGGTGGTGGTGGTGGTAGAGCCTCAAAGCGTCTCCCACCACCTTCTGCTCGACTAGCTCCCCTGCCTCATCCTCCTGCTCTCGGCAGACCGCCACGGTCAACCCTCTGCCTCTGCCTAGGTGGTCCCTCAACCGTCTGCTGCTCCTCCGCACGGCGGGTTGGCCATTCACGACCCATATGGCCCTACCCGCCGCATGTGTAGCACTGTCAGCCTCTCGAAAGACTAGCTCTGCCTTGTGTGCCTCGCACCTCTGATCCATTGTCCCGAGGTCATCTGCCTGATGGTCTGGTCTTCCAAGACCCCTGTGACATTCTTCGACTACCAGCTGCAGACGACTCTGCTACATGCTACCCTGCGGTAGGTCTCGCTGCTGGCATAGGCTCGGAAAGAAAGCTCTCTATGAGAATTGCTCGCTCCAGTACTCCTTAATGTGTCAGAATGGTGATGGAGATCAGCGATGCCCTGATCTCATGCCTCAATCCCTGCTCAAAGGTCCGGGCCCGGAAGAATGGGTCTCGTACCATGTCCGTCGAATAGTGCGAGAGATCGGTAAATCTCACCAAGTACTGGGCGACTGTCAAGTTGCCCTACCACAGTTGTAGAAGATATTGGATGTGTACTGCACGGAGGGTGGCTGGGATGAACTTCGAGAAGAAGAGGCTCTCGAAGTCCATCCAGAGGAGAGACGCCTCGTCGTGCACCTAGAGCATTAGGCTTCACAATCTACATGCTGCCGCATGCAGGAGGCTCGCTGTGGGGATCACTATGAGGTCGGATGGTGTCCCCACTAACCTAAAAACGCGTTCTACCACCTCCATCCAATCCTCGGCAGCTTGAGGGTCCGTCTCCCGGTGGAACCTGGGCGGTCGCTGATGCTGAAACTCATGCAGTGCACCAAGGCGACATGCACTCCCAGCGGATGGGGCTGGTAGCATCGGTGTCACAGCGGGTAGAGGTACCGCTAGTTCCTCTGCTGTCAAAGGGCCCTGCACCGAGGCCTCATCGCTCAGTGGGCTATCGTCACGTACAAAACTCGGAACCCTAGCTGGATTCCATCGTGGGGCCATCCTGAAAAGAGACAGGTGGGCCACGGTCAAAACAGTGTACCTGGTGAGCTAATGCAAAGTAATCACAATGAAAACTTGAAACACACATGCAATCAATGTTTTCGTGCACTAAGTCGGAAATCTGAAGTCAGGGTCTTAGTGCATGGATAGTTCGGCCGTCGTACCAACACTGGACTCCCTGGACTGATAACCACACCCAATACTCTTAACATTATTGCTTCACATAGAAAAAGATCAGAGTCCAGAGATCTGCGGTAGAACCGAACTCCTCTGATACCAATTTTTCACGACCCATCCCCGGGGCCCGTGTCGTGACTACCCCAAGACCGCCTTCCAAAGGCCAGGGTTTGGCGACTAGAACCAAGGTGTATATCCCAACAAAAGGGAAGGCATTTCCATTAAAAGCAAACAAACACCACATAGTAAGCTAGAAAAAGTAAACACAAAGTAAACTGAGTACAAGTAAGTGCGGATGGTAAATGGGCCAGAATACAAACCCAAACTAAAAGTAAAGTACAAATGGAACCAAAGTACAGCAACTAAAAGTAAAGCAGCAACGTTGAGCCGTCCATTGGTACTCCCACATAAAGGGTGGGTACAGATAGCCACCTCAGCTCCTTCGGTCCAGCCGTCCGCTTCATGTACGTCCCGCCCAGTGGTCCACCTCCAGGTACCGACAGCTCCACTATCCTCTACCACGATCAGCGATGTCTGTCGTCTGCATCCAACACAACGTAGTGCGGGCATAGCCCGTGCAGGGGTGAGTATAAGCTACTCTGTAGGGACCCTGAGACCCCCGAAGGTCTCCCAAAATCCAAAAAGGATAATCCACAAAGGAAAGATACAATCATGAAGTAACATCCAACACTACTTAAGCATATTCCCACACATATACCTAAGTTATCAATTCCAGATTAGCTCCAACATCCGAGCCCAAGTTCAATCACGTCCACACAGGATAACACATCACAATCCACATAGGAAAGCAAGTCAACCATATCGAAGATAGTGATTGAAAGTCAAGACTCAGCTCACATAGGAATACTTCTTCGAAAGATGATAGAGATGATCAGATGTAGCCAATGATTCATCTAAGCCATCAAACCCACACAGGATCGATAGGTACTAACCCCCGCAATGACCCACAAAGGATCAATAGGTACAAACCCCCTCAATGACCCACACAGGAACTGACCCACACAGGATCGGTATGCGCATGCCCACATAGGACAGCTGAGCGCTGACCCACACAGGATCTGGCCCACACAGGATCGGTAGCACTGATCCACACAGGATCACTGAGTACTGTAGTCGTCGCCGTCGAATCTACGGAAGATTTCTGTACAGTCGTCATCGTCGTCGCAGTCGCAGCCAGCTCTAGGGTTCCCGCACACAAAAATCTAATTTTGGGAGGGTCCGCTCCACGAGTCGAGGGGCTGATACATCAACTGACACAAAGTCCGGAGTTGATGTATCTCAAAGTTCTGTATTGTCAACAGGAACTCAACGTGACAAACGGCGTGTCAATCGGACGCCCAGTCTGAGAGTTATTGGCTTTTTCGTCCCAGGGGCCCGGTTGGTTTTTAAGTCAAAACCAACCTGACCATACTCCAACTGTATTCAAACATCGAGCAGAGTAAGCCAAAAGGCCCGTCTCACTAAGAGGAATCAATCAATGTCGACGGCACATCAATCGGATGTCCTGACCTCAAGTTATAAGCGTTTCAGCTCCAAGGGTCCGGTTGGTTTTGTGTTCGAACCAACCCGGCTGTATAAAAAGTTCTCTGAAACCTTAAGTGTAATGAACAGAAATGACCGCCTAGATCCAAGGATTGCATCGCTTCTGTCAGTGCATCATTCAGAGGGTCGTAGCCCATGTTATGGGCAAAAGACCGAAAGAAGTCCGTGAATAGGGGGTTCGGGCACAGTACGACCCGGCCCGATACCCCCTAGGTTGGCATGAACCGGGTCGAACCGACCCGAGTCCGGGTCTGGCCAATTAAGGCAAAGGCTGGCCCGGTGGGCGCGGTTCGGCCCCGATGGCGCGGTGCGGCCCGGCCTGGCTCGCTCGGCCTGGCCCGCATGGCTAGGCGGCTCGGCCGTAACGACCGAGCGGAAGGGGGGGCACGCTGCCCCCTACTGTGTAACCGCGACCCCCATGTGGGGGGGCCACTCCTGTCGTCCAGCCGGGGGTTACGACCCCCGACCTTCTCAGAAGCTGGCTGGCCCGGCCGGCCGGTTGCTGCTGCCGTGGGACCGCCAGGGTCCCGCCCTCCTGCTCCGGCGTCGACGTCTGGAAGTCGGCCACCACTTCCTGCTCTGCCGAGTCCCCGCTCCGGCCGTGGCCTCTTCGAGGTTCTCCTGCGTGGAACGACAGCACCGCGGTTTTGTCTGTCTTCAACGGCGCCGCGCTTCTCCGCCCATTCTTTATTATTTTCCGCACGGTGCATCGGCATCGCGCTGCCTTTCTCGTGCCGCAAACAAATCAACAAACAAGGGGGGAGGAGGGTCGGCCGTGTTCGTGCTGTCCGAGCTCCTCTCGTTATTGTGATATCAGGCGGCTCAAATAAAGATGATAATCAGCAATGAAATTAATCACAAACAAAAAAATAATAATCCCCTACTTGAAGAAAAAGTTGAACGAAGGTTGGTCGCGGAATTTAACATCGCGGAAGAAGGTGTCGCGGAAGGAGGATCATCTCGTCGCAGAGAAAAGGTTCGTCGGCGTAGCTTTGTTGATATACGAGGATGGAGTCTCTCACCGGATGCGAGAGGGAAGAAGACGGTACGACGAACTCCCCTTAGCGGTGACAGAGTTCTTCATCGAAGGCTCGACGTTCTTCGCGTTCTTCGTCGAGGAAGAAGAACTTCAAGACTTAGAGAAAATCCTCTCCAAAATCCTCTCGTACGACCAAAAAAAACTCTAATAAAATAAGTTTTTCCTTATTTTATTACTCATGCCAAACGTTTGAATTTCCAAATTGAATCATTCAATTAATTGAATTAATTGAGAAGTTTAAACTGCCCAATTAAAGTGGCGTTTAATATTCAGTTAAATGCAAAAGTTGACTTTCATTTAAAGGGGGTGCAGGTGCGTTACCTAATTAAAAGTGGGGTTTGAGGAAGTTGAAAAGTTGGGGCTTGTGTGGGCCCCACCCCACAAATATCCTACCTAATGGAGTCGGATATAGTGGGTCACACTCCAACCACTCAGCTTAGGTTAAACTACTTTAAATAAAATAAAATTGGTTGCACCATTTTATTTTATTCTTTAACTTAACCAAATTTTTTAATAACCACACCCGAGCAAACGAAACTCTGGAAAAGGTGTTCCTAAGCAAATACCAGCGCTGCAGTTCCATCAGTACCTCAGATTTTGATTCAGAGCACCGTTTTAAAAGTTAGGAAAACCCGCTCAATCATTTACTGAATGTACACGAGCGAAACTTCGTAAAATGATTTCAGGCACACCGGGCCTCAGAATCAGGTGCCGTTAGAAACTACGTTCTTGTAAAATTCCAAAGAAAATTAAGAAGAAAAAAACTTTCCTTGAATTTTACGGGCCTTTACACTTGGGACACTATAAAGTAATAACCATAATTTTAGAAATAAGGGTGATCTTATGGATTAATTAAGCATTTAATAAATATAATGAATTATACCACTCACATGTAACACTAAATCATGTAATGTGATAAAATAAAAAAAATTAAATCATGATTTAATATTATAAAATAATATAAATAACCTTCATCATTTTACATTCATTAAAATAATTACATTTTACCATATTCACTTTTAAGATTAAATAACATGTGAATACTGTAAGAAAAAAATAATCCTTATTATAAACATGAATAGTATAACTGATTTATTTAACTTCTTATTGATTGCACATTGGTGTTCATCAACCCCACACATAGTTCCCACTTCATATTAAACACATATTCTTTATAATATTGGGAATATGAGTATAAAAAAGTTTTTACCCTCCAGGACCCAATTTTATTAGTAGCCATTCCAACCCAATAAACATGAGAATATTTGAGAAAAATATCATTAAACCTAAGGAAATCATGACTTCCATACCTATGACTACCTCCTATAAACACATTTTTTGTGAGAAATTCCATTTCTCTAATTATATATCATAAATAAGGACTCACATTTATGTCACCATCCTGTTGATGATTTATATATTTCGTGACTGTACAAGATGGGCTTAACATTTAATATATTGTATATTGTTTTAATGTATGTTCATCCATCCTTTTCAATCCAGTCCCATTAGATATATCATCCTCAACTCAGTGGTAAAAACATCTATCATGATCAGTCAATGAATTTCATGCCTCTTAAAACACATCCATCACAATCTACCTTTCCATGAAATCAATTTCATGATTTTTCCCTCCATAGAAGTGTGTTCTCATGTAGTACACATTGAAAATGATATCAAAACATGATACTAAGAAGTAAGTTCATATATTGGAACAACCAGTGACCCCTAAATCAATTTCTGTTCTTATTGGCGGCTTAGTCCTTTTGATATCATCTATTTGAGATCACCATGTGAGAACACCGTGAGGAGAAGTATCAATTATTATGAGTTCTTAACATAAGATTTTCATAAATCATATTTTCTAGTCAATATGATGTATCACACCCATATTAGATATATTTACAGTTACAATAATAGTATCACTAGGTTATCATTATAGCTATGATGTGCTATGACCATTTAATATAGATTTAAATCTATGTATAATACCATGTATAATATGAAAGAAAAGATACCAGTTATATTCCAAAAAGAATAAACACATGTAAAAATTAGACTGTAAACAGGTAATGTAATCAATTTATATAAATGGGGTTTTTATAGGGAACCTTCTCATAACACATCTAAATCCACTATAGATAATTGATAACCATTCTCAACCCACTATCTCTAATCTGAATACATGATTTTTCTGATATATGTATTTAGTTTGGGATACTTCCACATTATCCTCTGTGTCTACTCATCTAACTCTAACTTCTCCATTTAGGCTAAAATAACTAATGAGATGAAACTTATAACGTATGTTTATTATATCATGGTATGACCTGTGAACCAAGGTAGGAACTACTATGATCGTATTATCACAATATACTATAATAGGTTCTTCATTTCATGGTAGAACTCCATGATTAGAAACAATGTTTCATAATATACATGGATTGTGGTGTAGAGTCTGTGACCATAGATTTCTTCAAGCTACTTCAGCTCACTACACCACCATTCAAGAAAAATAAAAATCCTTAATATGAATGTATATTATCATGGTCCATCTGGAATATAGAATTATTTTATTATCCCATGACTATCTCTTCATCTCCACTATACACCATTAATATATCCTTTGTGCATATCAAGTATTTTAGGTTTATTTTTAATTTAATACAATATAGATCTATTGGACTGGATTGATATTTTCTAATAAATATTAATGTAAATGAAACAAAATTTTTTTTTCATATAATGGAATATATGATTGTTACCAGTACTAAATAAAATTATATTCTACTCAATATTTCAATCTCCTCTTCTGTTTGTGGATCCATCTTCTTGGAAAGATTAATGATATGAGGAAATAGAAGAAATATTCTATTTTATTCTTAAAAATTGAACACATAATGTACTATATCAATATATATACCTTGAATTATCCAAATCAGAATTTGATTTCTATCAAAATAGATCATTTAGCATACTTTGATCATGCACTCTCTCACATGGCCAAGTCATGTTTATTACGGTACCTCAAAAAGGTGTCCCTATATTCCAAGGGATATAGTCTAGCAGCAGGGGTGTGATATTTATAGTAGTGAGACTATACCCCTGGTATTGAGTTACAACCCAAGGAAAATATGAATTTATCAATAAATATCATAGTTTCTTTAATAGTACATATATTATAACTTGAAATATGGAAGCAAATAGATGTACCAATAAACTAATATTGATGAATCATGTAATAAAAATCAAATATATTTCCAAATGTTAGAATAAAAATGACAAAAATAAAAAATATATATACTGACACTAATAATCTCAAAAGAACATGGTTCTGAAACCCATGTATGTCAAATCTCCATCCTCTATCCCATCCCTTATGAAAAAAAAACTACAATAAAATACCTAAAAATGTATCCATGTGATCTTCTAAGGTACCAAACATTGATCCAAATAGGGTGTGGGTAAAACTAAGTAGACTAACCCCAATATTTCTAAAAACCCATTATAATAATAAGTTAATGTAATGAAGTAATAAATAGGTTTATTAATTAGTCTATTAATACAATATATAAATTATCCAGCTTTGGAACCATGTAGAAATGTCATTGAGAAAGTAGCCTAACCATTCTAATCATAACTATAAACCATGGAATAATCACATAACCGAGGAAGGACCTCTCGAAAATAATTTCAGACTTTGAGAAAATCCCTATATATAATAATTTTATCATCAACAATGCTAAGACCACTATATAATAATTTTAGCATCAAACTCAATGTATATCCAAAAGTTTAATCATTTCATCATGTATCACCTTTCCAATACCACTATATAAGCATTTCATCATCAAACATTGGGTATGATTCACTATATAATCATTTAAAAAGTAAATATTTGGCATTGATTTCTATAGAATCATTTCAAAATAAAACACTTTACTTAGCCTTCTATATAATAATTTTAGTATCAATCAAAACAAAAATCACAACAGGAAGGATATCACAATATCATATCCTAAGACTCAATGGTTTATCAGGAAAATTATCATTCATATTTTAATTTCCCATTCATTTAAATATAAAATTATAAAATGTCATATTAATAAGATATAATCCAATACTTAGGGATTCTGTATCAAGAAATCACCTACCATCACTTTTCATTATAAATATTATTTAATCCAATTTTTAATTCAGTATCATTCAAGGATTTTCTCAATGAACGATAACCAAAATCTTGGTCCCAACAAAAATTCAATTCAAGGGATCCAACCAATATTATGATTCATCATTTTTCATTAATAATTCAATAAATTAATTACAATGAGTGTTACATTGGTTAAGTTTAAATATTTCATATACTTAATAATTCAATAGAATATAGGGTTCTGTTTTAGACCCTTGACATTTATTTAGCGATTAAGAAACACTTCCAACCAAAATCATTGAAAATAATATAGGTTAGGAAGATTAAAAATGGATTATAGATCAATATAAAATGAGATCAAAACCCAATACAATCATGGAATAAATAGTCACACAGTAATGAAATATATCTATAGAGGAAAGAGGAAAAACTATGCAAATTAACTCACTAGGGAACAGATGAAGGACCATCAAATCTTGATGGGATGGAAGGGAACCAAAATAACTAAAACATCACATAGGGTTGTAGAGAGGAGGGGGTTCAATGAATGAAAATTATAATAACATGTTCTTACCCCTTAAAATCGATGGATTTTCATAATACATGACGTGTAACCTACTTTCATGCAATTCATTTCTTATTTAAGTGTCATGAGGAAAAACCTAACAAATCATCTTACTTTAAATCCAATTAAAACATTAAACATAATTTAATAGATTCAATACATGTATCATTTCATTTCATGACCCAAGTTCATGATTTGTTCTTGGTAGAAGATATACATCATGTAACCAATTTACAGGGCATGTAAATTCCCTACATGAAGCTTCCATCCCATCATCTGAAAAAGTGCCTGAAGCACCTCAACATCCTTCCAAACATTTGAAAAAACCTTATAATCTATTTTAACACATTTATACCTGGAATATGTTAATTAAAAAGTACATGTATCCCCAAATATTAGGTCATTTTCCCCAATAAACACTCTCTATATCTAAACAAGTCTCAGCCACCAATTTTTAAAGACAAAAGGAAAACCCAAAAGAGGAATTTTAACAAAAATATAAAAGAGGGATGTCCCTAGAAAAATAATGGATACTATAACCTTATTATTGTATAATATCTCTCTCCAAGACTAAAAATTAATTATTGTGGGGTATTGGTGAACAATTCTAGAAACATGGATCTAATATCAGACACCCTCTCATAGGTCTCCATTGTAACACATCTACACTGCCACTCCCCTCAAACTAAAGGTATATTCCTTACTCGAAGATAATTATCACTATATGCCACAATCTATATAAGATTTTTCTGAAATGATACATCTACATTATTCATGATGTCCTCGGTGTCTAAAACGTGAGAAGGGTTAAGATGATTTCTATAAAAATACGACATGTGAATGAAACTGTTCATGGAATTATTGCTCTATAGAAGGGATAATGGGTATTCCACTAGACCAACCCTTCCAAATATATCAAATGGTCTGAAAATTATGGGTGACATATTTCATTATTTATTGATATGGTCTGTCCCTAAAATGGGTGAAAGCTAAAGGAGAACGTGATGATAAACCTCAAAATCCATAGGTTATCTCTGTTGGATAGCATTTTATTTATTCTATAACTAGGTGGTCATTAACTACATCCTGGTTAGATGGAAATCTCAAGATGAATCCTTCATGAGACAAGGTCTAACAAGTACTGACGCACCTGCCTCCATCCAACAAAGAGGTGAACAACAGAGTCTATCAAACAAATCCTTGAATGTTCCATATGGATCGATACCTAGAAGATGATATTATATATAAAATACATTAGTTCAATATGCAACTCAAATGAACAACCAAAATCCAAATAATATGATTTTAACATATCCTCCAAAACATGAATGGTTTATTCATATTTACAATCCATATATGGATGATAGGTTGTTCTCAAAAAAAACCTTATATCCCATAGCCTTTTGAATATTGTTCAAATTCAAATATGTGAAAGGAGGATCTATATCATAAAATATTACTCCACGAAACATCATAAAATAAAATTACCTCCCACATATAAAGACTACCTAGATCATCAATAGTGGGGGTCTCCCTGATAGGAATGAAGTTGGATACCTTCATTAGTCGATCCATGATCACCCATACAACATAATTCTTATATTTTTTCCTATTAATTCCTTCGAAAAAATTCATTGTAACATCATCTAACTTCTACTCAGGAATGAGCAGGGTCTATAATATCCCATTTGGCCTATGATACTTGTTTTCCACCTAATGGAATGTGAAACATCAAGACATAAAGACAACTACCTCCTTCTTCATTCCTATCAACTAGTACTGTCTAACGAAATCATGATTCATCTTTTTTGTGATTAGGATTTCCAAATCATCTATAATCTCGAAATTCAATCATCAAATCCTCAAATAAGCTAGTAAAAACCCATAATGAACCAAAGAAAAGAAAACAATTGTTTTTGAAATGTGACCATCCTAATGGTGTCTCCTCACAATCTATACAATCTCTTAGAACTAGGCCCTCAGATCAAATTAATACTCTATATTGATCTATTCAAGAAGCAAAGCTATGATAGTTGTCAACACCAGATCTACTATCCCCTAAGACTCATAAACATATAATTGCATGTCTACCAAAAGTTTGATCATCCCTTAATCATCAAAAGATTCCCATATTTCCTCTATCTGGATCCTTAGGCTCAATGAATCTATAAAAACATTTCCTTTTCCTAGTCTATAATTCAAATCAATGTTGAAATAATGAAGATACCTTGCCCACCAATTGTGCCAAATGTTCAAGTCCCACTAAGAAAATATGTACCTAAGACACTTGTGGTCTATGAACACTCAAATCATTCGGACCATTAGAGAGTGTCTCTAATATCATAGGGCATGTACTACCCTTGCTGAATCTGGGTTTCGAGTAGAGTAATTGTAACACCACGGGATTTTATGAGATAAATTATTTTTAATTTCCTTGATGTCTTGTGTTATATAATACACTAATATTTTCATTCACTATATGAAACATCATATTATCTTTCAGTATACACAACACTTTTCTTGGCTTCCATTACACGCAAGAGTGACCTTCCTCGGTAGCTTATGTTATACCCAATAACGTTTTTACTAAACAACGATAAATCATTAAAATATTATTATTTAATGGGATATAAACTATATGTTATGAATAATATTAACAACATTTTTACTTTTATATAACATTAATATTCATCTAACACATTTTCAAGAACATGTTATGAGAACTAAATAAATATTTCGTATAAAAGAAGTATTTTTTAAAAAATGCATTTTTAACCAATTTTGATGGCACATCCATTTTGAATTTATTTTTGACACTTTAATAAGATAAACTATCCAAAAAAAATTATGCTTTGTAAGAGGGAAATAAAAATTTACTTTTGTTGAATTTTTTGTATTTTTGAAATAAAATTTAAATTGTAATGAATAGTAAAACATACAGCATTTTAAGTCAAAACTGTTTTTTCATATAAATTATTTATTTTGATAGATTGAGGATTGAAATGTTTTTAAATAGTAATTGGATTATATTTTTTTCATTTAATCCAATTTTAGTCATTGTAAGAAAATTGTTTTTAAATTGGACATAAACAGGTGTCCAAATTTTGATAGTTATTGTATCTTAAAAACCTGCTTTTCTATTTTGACAATGAAAATTTGTTTTAAATTAATCAATTTAAATTCCTTTTTTTCAATTTGTAAAAATGGATTCAGTATTTGTAAACATAATTATCAAATTGTGTAAATAGGTACCCTTTATTTTTGGACATTATGAATAGTAACTCCTGTAATTATTTTTTTACCATGGTCAAAAGTTAAATATGGTAAATCAGGGTAAAAAATAATATTATAATAATATTAAACAACCCTAAAACATGTAATAATACTATTGGATGATATATGTTTGACCACGGTCATCCTTGAGTTGATTTGATGACCCCACAGAACCACAAAGATGTGAAAATGACATTTGATAATAATTAATTTAAAGGTAAATATGACATAAATGTGTATATTCATTATAAATCAATTTTAAAATGGGGTTATAAATAATAAAATTTCATCTATAAATAGTAATAAGAAAGAAAAAAAATATTTCCTATGTCATGGTATTTTTTTTATAATTTTTAGATTCCATATAAATAAGTTTATTTTTGACACAATGATAGTGTAGTGATTTCCTTATTAATGAGTTATTTAAATAAATGAGATTACAAAATTAAAATAATATTATTTTGAATCTTTTTGTTCCATCCAATAATTTTATTTATGTGTATAAATTGTTATATTTTAATTAATGATGTTTTTTCTAAATAATCTAGTTGTTATGGATTTTTATAAAGTCAAGATAAGAATAGTATAAATGATGGAAAAAATAAGGTTTCTAAAAAATACAATTTTATTAAATGTTATAATAGTCTTTAAAATATATTTTTCATCAAAAATACTTAGATAATGTTTAAAATGTCATTAATTATCAACTTGAGGTTATATTGGAATTTTATAATAACATTATTAACAATAAAGTATGGATATAGAAGAAGACATGGTAAGAGTTAAATTATTTAACTAAATGTTAAAGCTAAATGATAAGGTTAAATATGAGAATAAACTTGTCTAAAACCTATTGGTTGAGAGGATTTAAAACAATACTCATCTTATCTTATAATTTAATGAGTTTCAGACATATGGAAATTGAAAATTATTTTATAATTAAATAACATTTCAATGCCTTCCTAAAGTGCCCATCCATTTCTCTTGTAAAAAAACATCTCCTCCCACATTTCATGACACCACCATGAACATTATAAATTGGAGAAACTCAGCCCAATTAACCTTTAAACAATCTTGGTTAACATATTTATGTCCCGGGTTTCTAAAAATTCTATCCCTAGTGTCCCTAAAAATAGATCCAAAGGAAGTCCAATGAAGAAGACGTAATTTCATTACCAATTCAATTTAATTCCTTTTCTTATACTTATTCTTTCTATGATGATTCCAAACTAATGTAAAAACTACAGTATATTATAGATGATAATATTTTATTATAATTATGGGTCAATATTGTACCTCTTATTATCCATCCTACAAATAACAATATCACAATGTGTTCGTACATACAACATACCATCTCCACACTATGGTGTAATTTGTTATTAAAATATACATTATTAGGATGTGTATAATGATGTATATAATGGATTTAATTAATGAATATAACATGATAATTATTATTTAATATTAATATACCATCTAGTTACATTCCATTTAATCATTAAATTTAATTATATCGTCGGTCCTGCAAACGTACGACTGACCATCTCTATGACACGATGATATTTATTCTCCACATTAACCATTCAAGAACGATTATAATGTATATATAAAAAATAAGTATGAAATATATGAAATATTAATTCTACTTTATTTTTGAGTATCTATATATTTTTCATTTACTTTCTTCCATTCAATTCAATAAAAAACAGAAACAGCATTCATGCGTACGTACAGATTACCATCTGTATAAATGGTATTTTCAATTTCATTTATCTATCTATTATATATATTTCTAAACTTAATATTTATGATATATAAATCGTTTGTAAATTTTTTTATTAATTAAATTACAATCTATGTAACAAGATCAATAATAACAAGCCAAAACAAGAACGATAAATATAATGATTTTTACCCAAAAATGTTCCATTAATCTGGATTTCATAAATTAAAGGGTAATATAAAGTCATAAATTAATTGTATATGATATCATAAATATTATTATTTTTCTATTACAAGTTAATAATATGTATAAACCCAATATATATAAGTTTTGGATACGTATGAAGAAAATCAGACCTATGGTTAGGGATTATTTGTGTGACTCTTATTTTTGTGGGACATATTCCTTATACACCGTCTAATTCTTTTGTGTGGTGTTTATGTTTACCATGAATGTTTTTATTATTACTTTTATGAAGGTTATTATATTTAGATATTAATATAATTTTAGTTGTTTTATGAGGTATATGTTTTGACTGATTATAAATTTTTAATGGATATTTTTGCAATCTCATTTTTACCAAGATTGTTTATACGTTAGTATTTACTGGAGATATATTTTTCATCAATGTCGAGGTTTTTTAATAATATTATTATAAAAATTATTTTTATTCATATATGTATGTTTAAATTCATTTTTTCACATTTTTTAATACTTGGTATTGAAGGAATCATTCTTTTATTTACCCTACGCAGTACATTTGGACCTTTCTAGAAAAAGTACAAGGATAATTTTTTTAAAACTTGTACATCATGAACGGATTTTTATGATTCCAAAATGCATTATTTACATGAATATTCATTTATATTATCTGATGTTTATTTTCAGTTAAATTATTATTTTTTAAATTGTACGTCATTTTGATAAAAGAAAACATTTTTGAAGAAGAAAGTATATTTTCCTTAGTAATTATGTTCAATAGTTTTATCAAAATTATTTTCTATATTAGATAACATAAGGTTATTTTTATATCCTTATTATTACGTTTATTTGATTTTTTTATGATGGAATTATTTTTATGAAGTCCATTTATCTTATATGGATTATGTTGTGATGAAATGATGTTAAAGAATCCCATTTTATTTCATGGGTTATGCTATGATGAATGATTTATGTTTTGTGGAAAATTTGAGAATGATTTAATTATTAGATTCTTGGGACCTATATCTCCATCCAATGCATTGGGTAATGATTTTTATCACACGAGATAGAGATGAATGGAACATAATGTAAACCAGGTTCAGTAATACATGGATGGAATGACAAGTAAATCCGCTTCAGTATTGGACTTTTTCTACTATGATGGTCTTGGAAAAAAAAGCCTTGGATACACTGGAAATCATATTATGTTCTTATTAGTTTCCATAATTAGATGTTTTATTCAAATGGTATTTAATCATTGTTAATGTTCCTCTATGATCGGTTCCTTAAGTACTACCACGATTTATTTCATGACTCAATATTTTGATGCTTAAACATTATGTTCATTTTTTTATGATCAAATGTTTATGTTTTTTTTGTTATCCACGTTTACCCTTAATGGGCATTTGATTTCACCCTTTTTGTTTTTTTCTTTTCCCAAGGATACAAATAATTGTTTTATATAGAAAAACAACAGGGGAAGATATTTTTGGGAGATATTGAATGTCTTTCACAAAGTTAGAAGATTATGTTCAATGTTTCCAAAGACACTACACTAATATGGTCTTTGGGAATATATTTTTTTGTAATGTATTATGTATTCCACAAAAGATATATATGGTTATATATACGTTATTATTGGGTCTTTATAGTTGGTATTATAGTGAAGGGTTAGTCAACCTTTCGAAACTAGTATGCTAAAAGTTTAGTGAGGTCCCCAGAAGTATTTCTAAGTATATGTCTATGGATGTCCTATTTATATGTCAAGTATAGGTCACAGTCCTTTATTTTTGTAACAATCATGAATAACCTAGGGTTAAACAAAAAATATCAAAAATTGTTATATTTTAAGTAATTTTCATTACTTATGTGTCTCTAATCTCTAATATGTATTTCTCACACTTTTCTTTATTGACTTTTTCCTTAAACAGAACTACATAGAACATAGTTAACCATTGAATATTTCAGATGTGAGTATGAGAATTATAATGATCAATTTCCTATGTGGAGACATCATGAAGAGAATCATGATGATGGTATGAGTATTAGTTATACTGCTGAGGATTAAGATATTGTAAATGACATGTGAAAGTTTTGTCATGTTCTTCCAGTATTGATTACATTATTCCTAAGAATCTTGATGTTATGAAACCGTAAGACATGATTAATTTTTTAGGAAAGACGAATATGATAGATCCTGAGTAATGGTTTAAGAATAAATGTTGGATGATTTATGCGTATGTGTTTTGGAATATAAGGATTATGTTATATGAATCATGATATATATAAGTGTTTTTAGTATTTGTTTATCATTAAGGATCAGAAAAGATAGGATAAATATTTATAAGGATCCAAAAAGTGATATAAGGGTAAGGTGATATACTAGGAGAACCCATGATTATGGGAAAGATAACCCTTAATATGTAGCGTATGTTATAATAATGATGTTTGGATAAATATATGTTATATTTGAATAAGTAAATTGGATGATGCTTGTTTCTTGAGAACTAATTATATAGTTTTTTACAAGAGGGTTATGATATACTGGATGAAGTATACAACCATTTAGGACTTAAGGAATATATCCAATAAGTTTTGGAATGATGAAACATTCATGTTTTCAATATGGATATATGGTAATTTATGTTATTGCCGTGACTCAATATAATTCATGATAAAGACATTCAAATGTTTGGAATGTGACCAACAATATAAATATTATGATTTTTGGGGGATACATGATGATATTAACATTCTTGTTATATGAAATTTATTGTAATTGTATTTTTTTTTGTAATTTGAGTTTGGACAAAAGTATTTTGGAGAAGCCTAAAGGATGGAATTTATTATAATGGAAATAAGATATCAGTGTTCAAGTAAAAATTTTTAAATATTATTTCTAGAATGTTATAATGGTATATTTTTAGAAAAAGGAAAGCCCACATAAAAGGGGACAACCTGTCGCATCAAACAAGGTTGTGGGAATTGAACCGGTAACCGAAGTGCAGCAGACCTTTATCACCAACCACTAGCCTACGAAAATCACCTAGTTAGTATAAATTAGTTTCATTTTATTTAAGTGGTGTGATAGATGAAGTATAAGTCCTTTTTTGTAACCATATATGGTTAATCTCTCAATTAATGGACTTATGTATAATTGATAACTTGTGCTAACCTTTTTGTGATAGATACAGATTGAATGACCTATCACTCTATATCCCATGATTCTCTAACACTTCAAGAATGAAAAATTCGACATCAATTATTTAAATAAGAGATGAATTGGAAATTTTTCAATGTGTGAACAATGGTTATATTATACAAAAATCAATTAACTTTTTATTCTCATGAAAAATTCTTTAACATTAGGGAAATGATCTTGACACTAAAAATGTTATACTAGTACATTCATTTATAATTAATTAGATGATCTTTTAAATCATCGTAGATTTATGGATTTCTGGTTTTTAACTTTCTCCGAAACATGTTCTCTATTACTCTCTGTCAGAACCTGATGGTTAGATTTCTCTTTTATATCCATGCTTTCACATCATAACTATGTTCTCCTATGTGGAAACCCAGTGATAAGTTAATTTGGGTAACCATTATGTTTATAACATTTATTTTTTAAAATGATGTTTTATTATTACTTTTCATGATGTGGGTTTCCATGAAAGAAACATTCATGTAGTAAACCATTTATAACCTTGATAAATTTCATGTAAGAAATTCATTTTAAGGAGGGGATATTATAACACACTGAGATTTAATGAGATGGATTATTTTTAATTTCATTGATTTCTAGTGTTTTACGCTATACCAATATTTAATTGCACTAAATGCCACACCATAATACCAAACAAGTCCAGCCAGAAGCAAAGCTTCTGACCATTTATTAAGAGGAATGAAAAAAGTACAATAGAGCAGCGAACAGGGAAATACAATAGAAAGACCATAAACTACCAAGAGAAGGTCTAGAGATCATAATAAGACATATTATTTCCATAATTAGAGTCACCAGTATTCTCCCACTCAGATTGGGACTTTTCCCAATTGAAGAATTTTAGGATATCTGTATCCAATTTCCTTGACACCTTAGACGACGATCTGGTAGACACCTTTCTAGGAACATTAGTGTAATCCTTATGTGGTCTCCTCCTAGAGAGGATACCCTCAATATTATGAACCTTTGGCTGGCCACTTAATATTACATCCTTATAAGAGGCATGGGCACCACTTCCCGAGGTCCAAATTGGGGTACCAACATTCTCTTGTTCATCCGCAGAAACATTTCCCCATTTCACAGGTAGTTCAGATACCTAAAAAAGCTTCTGGATTTCTTGTTTACAATCCACATGTTGTTTCACATAAATATTATTGGTGACATTGACCTGAGAAGTATCACGGGTCTCCAATCCTGGGGTTCGTATATGGGTTCCCTCAACTGAATCAGGTCGGGTGTCATACGGGCCACTCTGAGCCTTCATCGGAGATACATCAATAAGTAGCCCTTTCCCAGTATTAGGAACTGACTCATTACTTGAATCACCATCATGAGAAATAGGCTTTGACAATGTAGAGTCCTTCACCTTGGACTTCCTACGATAGAGGGCTGCTGAATGACCTTTCACCCCACATTCCTCACAAGAAACATTCTTCCGACATAGCTATAAAGAGTGGCCACCATCCATACATACATTGCAGAAAAGAGGATTTTTTCATAATCGACATCAATGTGAATGTTATCAGAAGGGGTGGAAAGGGTTACCTTGTCAATCAATGTTGAGCTAAGATCAACCTCCACTAACATCCTAGCAAAGTGACCAAACTGAAAATCCTCAGTCTCTTTGTCAAGCTGAATCAGAGTTCCAATTGTTATGCCAATGTCATGCAAAATTTTCGGATGCCGTAGGACCCAATTGAGTCCATGAAGACGAATCCAAAGTTGAGAGAATTCATTTCTTGCATGCGAGACATTAAAATCCAAAGGCCATTCATGAAAATGTATCCAACCAGGTTTCAAAAACAGGGTTCCAATGATCCATGCATGAAGCTTCAAGTCATCATATGGAAAAAGGCAATGGAAAAATCCTCGACCAAGAGAAACACATCTCCAATTAGAAAAACCCCACAAATGTGAGGTTATACGGATCACATCATCAAGTTTCCATGGTAGCGCACCTTTGGGAAGAACAATACGTGCAATCAATGAGTTCTTACCGATTGAAATTATCTCCACAAGGGTAGTGGGGTTGGCTTCAACGTGAGCCAATGATCCCTTACGAAGAATTCTACTCGGACAAGAATCCTTGAAATGGGAAAACGAACCAGCTCCCTTCACCCCAAAGCTTCCTTTCCTCACCACATCAGAGTGGGATCCCGAGATCTCATCACCACATGGCGGAATAAAATCCCGCATCAACGCATCATCTGGGGCCATAGCCACAACAACATCAATCGGACCAGATGACTTCCGTGAATCTCTCCATCCTTTAACTTTCAAAGCCGCAGCAGATTTGTGCGATTCCTCCGTAGATCCAGCATAGTGATCCATAGTCAGACCAGCCGAGATGGTCAGCATAACCATGGAATTCAGTGAATCACCACTCCACGCGTCAACTTTCAAAGCCGCGGAAGAAATATGCAATGCCTCCGCAGATCTAGCACAGTGATCTGAAGCCAGGCCGGCCAGGAAGATCGGCATAACCATAGCTGAAGTGTTGCAAACATCCCCAGAAATCAGAGGATCGCGAGAAGACAGCTTCAGCGCAACCTTAGGATTGAAAAAATCACCAGAATTCCGAGAGTCGCGAGCATACACCGAGGATTGAATCGCCAACGCCACATCACAGGGAGAAGAGAGACGATCGAAGCCGAGCGACCGTCCTGGATAGCATGTGTTGTATACAATACAGAGTTTCACTAAAAGATGATATATTATTAAAATATTATTATTGAATGGGATATAAACTAGTTGTTATGAATATTATTAACAACATTTTGAATTTTATATAACATTTTCATTTATCTGGCCCATTTTCTTGAACATGTTATGAGAACAAAATCAATTTTTTGGATAAAAGAATTATTTTTTAAAAAATGCAGTTTAACCTCTGTTTGATGGTGCACCAATTTTTTATCTAGTTTTGAAACCTTTATATGTTAAATGTTACCAAATAAACTTATTTTGTGGAGTTCTAATATAAAAATTTACTTTTTTTATTTTTGGTATTTTTCTAATAAAATTCAAATTTTAATAATTAGTGAAAAATACAGCATTTTATTTCAAAACTGCATTTTATCTAATTTATTTATAGAGTTAGATTGAACATTAAATTGTTTTTAAAGATTAATTGAATTATATTTTTATAATTTATTCCAACTTTTTTCATTCGAAATAATTTCACATTTAAATTGGACATAAACACATACCAATATTTCTATAGATATAACTTTTAAAAAACCCTCATTTTATTTTTGACAATGAGAATTAATTTTAAATTAATTAATGAAACATATTGGTTTGGAATTTGAAAAAATGGATTACATATTTGGAATTGTATGGTTTAAATTGTTTATATAGGTACCTTATATTTTGGGACATTATGAATTGTAACTTCAGTAATTATTTTACTTACCATGGTTAAAGGGTAAATATGGTATATAAGGGTCAACAATAATATTATAATAATATTAAACTACCCTAAAACATGTCTTAATCCTATTGGATGTGATATTTCCAACCATGGAAATCCTTGGGACGATTTTGGGACCCCATAAAACCCTTTAGAATGGGGAAATACATTTTTTAAGAATTAATTTAAAGTAACGAGAAATCTAACATAAACTTTTATCTTATAAATAAAACAATTTTAATATGGGGTTATACATATGATAATTTATACTATAAATATTAATTATATATATAAAAATATTTCCTACATTATTTAATTTTATTTATAATTCTTAGATTCACAATAAATAAATTTATTTACGACACAATGATGATGTAGTGATCATATTATTAATGAATGGTTTTTAAAAAAATGAGATTATAAATATTAAAATAAATTAATTTTAAATATTTTTATGCCATAAAAGAATTTTATGGATTATTATGACCATTTATATTTAAATTAATGAAGTTTTATCAAAATAATCAATTTTATATGGATTTTTAAAATGTCAAGATAAGAATAGTATATAAATTGACATAAATGAGTTTTTAAAACAGAAACTATTTTTTTAAATGTTATAATAGTCCTAAAATTATATGATTCTTCCAAATGACTTAGATAATGTTAAAAATTTCATTAATGAACCACTTCAGGTTATTTTGTAATTTTATACTAACTATATTAACATTATAGTATTAATATACAAGAATATATGGTAAGAGTTAAATTAGTTAACTAAGGGTTAAAACTAAAATATAAGCATACATTTTAGACCAAACATTGTCTACAACCTATTGGTTGAGAGGATACCTAAAAATAATCATCTTATATTCTAATTAAATTAGTTTTCGACATTTTTAAACCGAAAAATGAATTTATAATAAAATAATATTTCAATGCCTTCCTAAAGTGCCCCTTCTCCTCTCTTATAAAAGGCATCTCCTTCCACATTTCCTCACACCACCATGTGACTTATAGCTCAACCAAACCCTAAATAATTATTCTATAGACCTTTTTAGAAAACTTTTCAGGGTCCTATATTTTGAAAATTACTATCCCTAGTTTTTTTAAGAATATATCCAAAGGATGTCCAATGTAGAAGTGGTAATTGCTTTACCAATTCAATTAAATTTATTTTCCTCTTCTATATCCTCTTGCAATGTTGATTCCATTATAACGTAATAAATAATATATATTATATATGAAAATATGTTATTATAATTATGTTACAACATTATAACTTCTTTTTATCGATCCTGGGAATAACAATATCACCCGGTGTTTGTAGGTATGACTTGCCATCTCCACGTCGTGTTGTAATTTGTTAATAAAAAAATACTTTATTAGGATGGGTATAACAGTGACTATAATGGATTTAATTAATGAATATAACATGATAATAATTATGTATTATTAATATACCATCCACTTCTATACTATTTAACCATCTAATGAAATGATATCGTCGCTCATGCATACGTACGACCTTCCGTCTCCATGACACGGTGAGATGTATTCTCCACATTAACCATTCAAGAATGAATATAAAATATATAAAATTGATACGTGGAAGATATATTACATAATATTTCTACTCTATTTATATATTTCTATATATATTTCTTTTACTTTCTTCCATTCAATTCAATAAAGAAATGGAAACTACGTTCATGCGTATATATGACTTACCGTCTCCATGAATGGTGTATTCCATTTCATTTATCTATCTATTCTATGTATTTATATACTGATTTTTTTTATATATAAATCTTTTTTAACATTCTGGATGTACGTAAATCACTATATAATTAATAATATCAAGAATAACATGTCAAAACACGTACGATAAATAAAATGATTATTACGCAAAATGTTGATTTAACATGGATTGGATAAAAGAAAGGGTAATATAAAGTCTGAAGTGAATCATATATGATATCATAAATATTATTTACATTTTATTAAAAGTTAATAATATGTCTAAACCCACTATAAAGGAGTTTCAGATATGTACAATGAATATCGGACATAAGGTAAGGGATTATTTAGTCTCACTCTTATTTTTGTGGGACATATGCATTATAAACCATCTAATTCTTTTGTGTTGTGTTTACATTTACCATGAATTTTTACATAATTACTATTTTAAGGTTCTTCTATTTACATATTTATTTAATTTTATTTTTTATATGAGTAATTTGTTTTGACTGATTATTAATTCATATTGTATAATTTTTCAATCTCATTTTTATATGAGATTGTTTGTACATAAGTATTTACTGGGGATATATTTATCATCCATGTCCATTTTTTCTCTTACTATTATAATAAAATGCATATTATTATTTTATGTATGTTTAAAGTCATTTATACCCATTTTATACTTTTACTACATGGTATGGATGTGATCTTTTTTTTATTTACCATACAAGTTACTTTTTGGATTTTCCGGCAATAGTACGAGGACAATGTTTTTTTAAATTATATTGCATGACCATATTTTTACAATTTTAAAATGAATTATTTCCAAAAATAATACTTTAAAACATTTCATTTTTATTTTCAATTAAATTATTTTCTTTTAAAATTTCACAACATTTTGAGAAAGTAAAAAAAATTGAAGAAGAAAGTATATTTTCCTCATAAATTATCTTCAAGTATTTTATTAAAAAAATCCATCTAAGATGAAATAGGGTTATGTTTGTATCCCTATTGTTACATTGAAGTGATTGTATTTATGATTGAATTATTTTTATAAAGTCCACTTATCTTATATGGATTATGTTATGATGAAATGATATTTTAGAATCCCATTTTATTTTATAGGGATTGCTATGATGAACAATTTATTTTTTGTGGAACATGTTATATTGATTTAATTATGAGATGGTTGTGAAATATATATCCCTCCAATGCATCTAGTAAATATTTACATGCCCTGAGATGGACATGAATATAATGAAAATTAAATCTGGTTTAGTAATACATGGATGGAATGGCTTGTAATCTTGAGTCAGTAATGGACTTTATCAACTATAATGGTCTTGGATGAAATTTCATAGCTACTATGGAAATAATATTATGTGTTTATTATATTTACACAATTACATATTTTATTCCAATTCTATTGTAACATTTTTAATGTTCCTTTATAATTTATTCCTTATGTAGTACCATGATTTATTTCATGACTCAATATTTTGATGTTCAAACATTATCTTCATATTTTTACATTCAAATGTTTATTGTTTGTTTTATGTTATAAATATTAACCCCTATTGAGAATTTGAGATCACCCTTTCTATTTTTTCCTTTCCCCTAGATATAATGAAATATTAAGGATGGAAAACAAAAGGGGAAGATCTTTATTGGAAATGTTGAAGATCTGTCATAAAGTTAGATGATTATGTTTCCAGTTTCCAAAGACAGTGAACCAATAAAATAATTGGGAATATATTTTGGGTAATGTATTAATTATTCCATAAAATAAATTTAATGAACATGTATGTCAATCTTTGGTCATTGTAGTAATTCCTCACATGTGGTCGAATTAATCTATGTCTATAAGAAACCAATCTATCATCCTTAATCAGAACTAATATGATTCCAACTATGGGTGTGTCATATTAAAATGTGTATTCCTCATAAGAATAAGTAAAGTGAGAATATTTTTTTGGGAAATCCTTCTATTTAGCTCCTCAAAATCTACCGAGAAGGTGTCCGACCAAGAAAAATTCACCCCTTTTTGGCCAGGATAAATAATGTTGATTTTATATTGGAAAGGTCCTATATAAAGAATTGATAATAACTTGATAAACCTAGAATGAATTGATTCATGATGAAATTCTTGGGGTGATCCTAAGATATTATAGATGTAACCATATATGGTTCCAATAACACTCAAATATCTTTAGTTACATGGCCCAAGAAGTGCATTTTACCACCCATGAACTGAATTTTGTTTTCTTGGACTAAATCTATTTTTATATCAATATTTTCAAGATGATGTCCTAATGTTTGGAATGGTCATCTACTTAATAGGAGTATTATAATATGTTTCCCTCAAAAACCACAAAAATTTTATCAAAAAAATGATGAATGATCTAATTCCTCAATCAAATGAATCGTGTTGTTGAGTTTGATAAACTAAACGACATCACTACTCACTCATACACTCCTTTCCTACACCAAAAATGATTCATTGTTATGTCTGATGGTCTCACACTCAACTTTTGGTATACTGATCTCAAATAGATCTTGGAGAAGATCTTATCACCCTTATACTGATCAAATATATTATTGATAAATGGAATGATATATAGCTTATTGAACACCATCTAATTCAAACTCAAATAATTCATACATACTTTAAAAGTCTCATTATCCTTATTACAAAAAAGGACCAGGGAAAACGATAGAGAATTGAAAGGTTTTATGAGACCTTTATCTTCCATATCATCCAACTGAACTTTCAACTATTGAATCTTTATTTCATCTATTCTTTATGGATGGATATATACTGGATCTTCTCCCTGCACCAACTTAATCATGATCACAACATCATGATCAAGTTGTAATACATAGAACTCTTTAAGGAATACCTTTTCAAAATAGTATACCACCAGGGGAAAATAATCCATTTACATTCCACCATCACCGAGAACTAGTCATGTTATACGATCTATGAGAAAATCTAATTATAGCCAAATTTGTCCTTTACCACCTACCTGAAGATCTCACTGACCCTTGTGAGAAAAGATTTCTTTTTTTAGAGAAAAAACAGTAACTCTCCATATATAATATTCAATATGAGACGACTATATAAATAATCTACCCATTGAATGATTTTAATTGAAACCTTTCATTCCATCACAGATGGTTTCGAAAAGTAATGGTAACGAAATGTTTTTTGGAAAACGCCTCAAAATATTTGATATTCATTGAAATCACACAAAATTGTTTTCTGATGGACTAAACACAATCAGATATTTCTATTACAAAGAAAAATATGTTTGTAAAAGGTTCAGATAAAATGTAATATGATGCTTATGTATCAAACATAATGATATCAGGGTTAGATGATAAATGAATCGTACCTTTGGAAGGAGAAGGTCATGCATCCATTATATCCAAAGTAGTCTGTGTAGCATGCAGTAGACTATACCCCCTTCCCAGGGTACCAAATTGACTCCCCTTAGCTATTCCCTCTACCTAGTATTGTTTCTTCTATGTTGGGGTACCACAACCCTTTCCCCCCAATAACATCCCATGGAACTCTATCAATTTTTATCATGGGTATTAAGTATGTCATTACTAAACTATGGTACATGCCTCCATCACAATCCACTAATCTACTTCAATAATCTCTTACAAAACTTCTAAAGGTAACCTAACCTATTGCTAGAATTGACCTCTAATGTAGGGTATGGACATTGATAACAATTATGGCCCAAAATTCCACACTGATAGTTGTTTAATGGACTATGAACCCGAGATGGATTCCCTTTTCCTTGACTTCTCTGCCCAATGTTTCCTATTTTAGGACTATCATAGTCGAACATCTCTCTACCTAAAGAATTGATCTTGTTTTTCCCTACTGAATCAACTTGACTACTACTTGGGGCCTATCTCATATTCCCTTCCATGATAAGTTACTAATTCATCATATCATAAAAGCTACCCAAGTGAAAAAAATCCTCCTAATACCTGATATCATAGAGAATCCCATCCTAAAAATGGATCTCCCTACAGATCTCATTAATAACTTAATATGGAAGAATTAATTACATGTTGAAAACATTTAAAGAGTAGTACATCAATGATATTCCATCCTTTGTTATATTCTTGAACGTATGGTCCTTGTCTCCATCAAAATCACTAAGTAGAATTTCTTCAAGAGTTCTACCTAAATTATCTTCCAAGTAAACTCCTCATCCTACCCGTATTACTCCAAAATATCTGACGACATCTTAGAAGGTCCACGAAGCATATATAGAGCTTGATTGACCCTCCTATATGTGGGTGTCTCGAGGTTCTTGAATATCATCTTGATCAACTCGATCCAAAAATAATCTTCTCAAGAGCCTCTCTCCCTAGTGAACATTGGTGGATGTGGAAGAAAAGAATACCTTGTTAGCTCATACATTGAAGGTATGGTGGGAATAATCTCCTAGTATATCAAGCACACAACCCGCAAGAATCAATCATGAAGCTAAACATCCATATAATCATAATGATATACATGAATATCTACATCAAATTCATTAGGTTCTTTCTTATTTCCACTCTACTAAAACTCGACTCAATGATGATATGGTGGAATTATCTAAAAAACTAAAAACCCTCCTTAAAACACTATGGTCAACCTCAATAGGTGAAAAAACATAGATCCACTCAATCTATGTCTCTATAAACATGGATTATTTTTTTAACATGACATAATGCGTCATTAATTTCATTTATCATATATAAAAGGAATCTTCGATCACATTTCACAATAGGAAATATATATCACATGCAATAAATATGTCCTTATCATAAACAATGCATGTTACGATATATCCCAATGTACATACCATGATGCATGGATACTCATATTTCTCTATACCAGGTCATTAGTATAAATCTCAAGATACAATATCACCATAAAAAAACATCACACATTATGTGATTCACCCTAGTAGACATAACACCAACTGTAATTAGAGAACATCGTAAATAGTAATACCATCGATGGGAACTATGATTTCCCCCCCAAACCTTAGTTAGTTACTCCCATGGATAGGATCATTACCATGTCTTGATACATCCTAGTATTCTTTTTAGCATTACCAAATAGTAAATCAACTAGAAAAAATTATTGTGCACTATAATATTTATTTAATAACTTCCACTGATCCAACACTCTCTCACATAGAAAAATCAGGTTATTTATAGGACCTCAAGAACACCTCCCTATATGCTATTAGATTTTTACTTTTATCGGGGTGTGAAATGTATATAGGGTGTACTATTCTATTTTCTATAGAGTTACATCATTGTATAAATAAATAAGTATCACTAAATATCATAGTAGTGGAAATATCAGGAATAATACAACATTTAACTTGGAGGTGACGAGAGGAACCCATAATCCCATAATAATAAATAATTTAATAAAAATAGAAGATGAATATAAATGTAAAAAAAAATAACAAAAATAGAATAAGTCATCTAACACAAATTAGCTCAAAATACCTTATCCTCAAGCCAAATTTTGGTCCCATATCAAACATCCATCTCACCCAGCATGCCATAAATAAACAATAAGGTGCCTTTTGATTGTCCGACCTAACATAAATGTAATATGATTAGGTACCTAATGGAGACCTGAATAGTGTGTGATTAACACTCAGTAGGCTTACACAACTATTCCTAAACAAAACTAGTCTGATAAAAAGTGCATTCATTAAATAAATAAACATGCATGTTAATTAATCAACCAATACAATACGTATATCAACCTAATTCAGAACCAAGATAGAATGTCTCTAATCATGTTGCGTAACCATTAAAACCATAACCATAACCCATGGAATAATCATATAACCAGGAAATGCCTTGGTATAATAATTTCAGCCTCTAATAAAATCTATCTATATATATATATTTCATAAACAATTGCGTAAAGCCCTCAATATAATAATTTCATCATCCAAATATGGGAATAGCCTGCTATATAATCATTTCACCATATATCACAAGGCATAACACGCTATTTAAGAATTTAATCATCAATCTCATGGTGTGGATTTCAATATAATCATTTCAGCATCAATCACAATACAAGTCCATGTAGCAAGGATATAACAATATCACATCCTACGCCTCAATAGATACTTTTGAGAAGTACCATTCATCTTCCAATTACCATTTCATTTATATATCCAAATATTAATAGTCACATCAATAATAAATAAGTCCATACTTAGGGATTCTATATCAAACTATCACTGAATGTCTCATGTCATGCTAAATAAGCTTTAATCAATTAGCCAATTTATTATCATTCAATTATACTCTCACCCAATGATATACACAAGTCAGGTCAAAATAACAATTGAATCAATGGGATCCTCCAATATTCTTATTCATTATTTACCATTAATAATTCAACATATTAATTTGATCACATGTTACATTGGCTCAATCAAAATATTTAATATAATTGACAATAAAATAGACCATAGGGTTATGTTTTAGACCCACTACATTTATATGGTGATTAAGATACAGTTACAACTAGAAAACCCAAGAAGAATGGAGGGAAAAAAGATTACATGAAGAAACACAGATCCAGCGACAATGAGATAAAACCCAAAAAAACAGTGGTCAAAAAAATAAGCACTAATGATGGAGAAAAATAGATAAGAGAGGAAAACCAATGAAGAAAACTCATCAGGGATCCAATCCATGATTGGGATCCTTGTAAGGGGTGATAGGGCACTAAAATAAACATGAATAATCCTAATATCCATTTTTGGATGGGAAATAATGAATGAAGTGAATAATCATATTTTAATCCCACATAAAACCATTGGAGTTGAGTAATGCATGGAGTGTAACCATATTTCTTATCAAGAATTTTTTATTTAAGAGTTAATATAAAAATAACATGTCTCTTTGGATTAAAATTAATTATGTTCAAACATTACGAATCATTTAACAAGCATCATTAAATTTAATCATTTCACATGATGAACCTGGTTAACAAGTTGTGCACCTAAAGAGTTACATGATGAGTAAAAAATTTACATGGAATGAAAATTATTTCCTGGTGGCTTTTAGCAATTATTATGAAAAATTTACTGAAATTTTTTTGAATACTTTCAAACATTTGGAAATCCCTTGTAAGTTCAATTGACATGTCATGACATTAACTCCATTAATTAAAAACATACATATTTTAACAGTATGTTATTTATCCCAACAATGACACTCCCTATATGAACACTACTTAGCCTCCAAGGTTTAATGGCAACACAAACCCCAAAAAATATTTTTAATAGAAAACAACAAGATGGAATACTATGAAAAATATGGGATCTTATAGATCTGATTCCATAGAATATAGGATGATTCACGAGATTCGTTCATGGATATGTTTTCATTTAACCAAGTCTTTAGTTACTCTAATAATTACATCTAGTTTCCAAATAACAATGTTTCAACAATATATAATACTAGGATAATTATGTAACACCAATTATACTTTTTATGACACATGGAATGATTTTATTCATAATTAAAAAACTTATCTTATAGATTCATCACAAGGAACATTCCATGATCAATATTATTTCGACTACTAGAACATTGAACAATAAAAATCATTTTTAGAGAACTGTGGGTATAGGTTTTATGGGAAATATAGTGAGAAATACTAATACCCGTGGTTCTCTAAAATCCATGGGAATAGGTCAACAATATACCCATGGTATTCAGAGAACTGTGGGTATAGGTTTCATGGAAAATTTTTTACTTCAAAGACTTATGACCACGGTTCTAAAAAACTAGTGTTATAGGTTGATCTATACCCATAGTTTTTTTAAACTGTTGTAATAGGTTCCATATGAAATAAATCGACCTATAACCACTGTTTGACCAAACTTTGAGTATAGTTTGACACATTATGTTTACATAAAAATAATATATATATATATATATATATATGAATATATGTATATAAATATATATAATTTTTATATATGAATATAAAATGTGTGATAGAGTAGTGTTATGGTCATCAGACTGTAAGGGGGGTGGTGCTGGGATAAAATATCAGCAAGAGTTTTTTTAAATAAATGACATATACCCACGATTTGGACAAAATGTGGGTATATACCAATACCCTAGGTTTTCCCAACCCATAGGTATAGGTATTCCCACAAAAAATTCATATACGATGGGTTTAAAACTATAGGTATAGGCCGCATATACCCATAATTTGTCCAAACCATCGTTGTAGGTCTATACCAATGACTAGACTCTCGATGGTTCATAGAATCATGGGTATAGACTATACACATAGTTTTTTGGGATATATCCATGATTTAGAACCATGGGTATAGGTAAATTATTATAGTATTTTGAATTAATCTAAAAATAAATCTTTAGAACTTGTATCCATTATTGAAACTATAAAACAATAGAAACTTTTGGTTGCTTCATAAAGATGTCTCCAAATAGCCCGAATGTCTTAATGGACTTCCTTTTTATTGATATTTTGATAACCCCACTTTCATGTGATGACGGGGAACCCATAAAAGGCTTGTAGGATCAGATATTACATGGCCCATAGGCATAAAATATTACATGACCTGAAGGTCTTAGGGAATTGGAAAAGACTATAACATCAAGGAACTTCCCCTCCCCAGCATCAGCATCGTGATGGTAGCTCTCCACTATCGCATAAACATCTATCTAGGCTTACCGTGCAAGTACATTCCAGTCCCGATGGCATATCCATACCATCTCATTCTTCTAATTCCATTTGATCATGCTCTGTTCTGTGCGCTTTCTCTGAATCCTCCTCTGGGGATGCTTCTTTTTTATAGATGTCTCCAATTAACTTCCAATTTAAAAATATGTTTTTACAACCATAACCTAAACTTCCAAATCATATAAGGTTGTTATTGTGTGAAATATTTTGATATATTTTATAATATAAACATTCAAGAAGGATTCATCATATTCTATTAATTGACATTATATTCTGCTAGATGTGCTTTATAGGATATAAGTTGATCATCCATGTCTTTATTTTTATCATATATCAATTTTTAGTAAATTTGTTTTACATCATCAGGTTGGTCAACCAAAATCCCAACATAATGTTGGTTTATGGGATACATTTCAGAATTCATGGATTCTCTCCATTTATCAGAATACAAGTCATCTACCAATTTAATGTAGGTTAGATGTTCATTATTATATTTTTTTATGTCTCCCAAGATTTGGTAATAATAATGATACATCTCTTTGGTTCTTAAACATCTCTAGTAAACCTATATAGTACTTGTGTATCAAGAAAGTCTTACTCTCCCTATCTATCTTATTAGGATTATTCTTATTCTAAATCTTACGCATTAAGAGCACAATGATCGAAGAGGAAAATCTTTCTACAACTATTCTCATTGTAAATGTGTTCCCATAGAAATATATCATTTCTTATTACAATATAATTTCAATTAGAAGAGTTATATATGTAATATTCTTTAGTATACATAATATAACTTATATATATTCCTTTATTAATCTAAGATGCTAAATTTTCATAAGTAATTGTATTGAAAAAATTACTTTCATCCTTGTACAATTATATATGATAGATTGGGTTTATTTCCATAAAATAACTCATATAGAATCCCATTGAAGCTTTATTCAATACATAGTTTAGTTTATATTGTATAGTGTATAATGAATATCCAAAAAAAGTATAACGGTAGAGTTTCGTAACCCAATAACAGTATAACCATGTCATGAAGGTTCCAATTCCAACTTTCGCTAACAATATTTCACTGAGATGTATAAAGAGGAGTGAGTTGGGAAACTATCTTACATCCTTATAGTGATCAATGATAACGTGGATACAATATTCTCCTCCATAGTCTCATTGTTTTTTCATAATCTTATTACCATGTTGATTATCCACTTCATTTTGATATTCCTTAAAAAGTATTAATGATTTTTGTTATACATCATTATGTAGATATATCCATATCTACTATACTCATGGGTAAAAGTAATGAATCACGGAAACCCACCCCGTTCCACTTCTAGAAATGGACCTCATACATCTGTATGAATGAATTATAGTGATTCTTTGGCCCTTACTCCTTTTGAACTGAAAGGTTATTTGGTCATTTTACCTTGTGAACAATCATGATATACAAACAAGAGTTTTAAATCAATGTATTCTAAAAACTCTAAATGATACATTTTTCTTAAATTATCATAATTTACGTTGCCTATCCTGATGTTCCAAATAGGGGTAGCATATGAGTCATACTAACATGATTTTTCATTGATTACCAATATATTATTTTCTAATTCATGTATATATAAACCATTATTAATATGTGTGATACCATAACATTTGTTATCCTTGCTCATAATAAATATTTTATTTCTAAACATGAAATAAAATCTCATAGTGTAAAAATACAACATTAAGATTATGTTTTTAGTAATAGTTCATAATAATAACATTTTTTTATTGAAAGAAACTTCCAAAAAATAAATGTAAGTTTATAATATCTCACTCCTAATTTTCTTATTCTTTCAAAATTTGGTACTAATAGATCCACTTAATCCTTTTCAATTTCCTTGAATATTCATGGTTTATGAAGCAGAAGAATTAATTTCCATCATCATCACAATTGTGAAATTATTATTCAAATGTCCAATATTTCTACATTAATAGAGCACTGGATTTGGGACATTTCTCTATATTTTTATTTTTTTCTTCTTTAAATGGAATTTGATTGGTTTCTTTGACATGGAATAAGTAATGGAAAATTTTCCCTACTTTTATTTTTCTTGTTCACCATAAGGAATAAAGAGTTAGGATTATTCATATTAATATATTCTTGGGAAACTAAGGAAAATTAATATGGTAGTGAGTTATTCATGTTATTCATATTATAATTAATAATAAATTTTTATAAGTGAGGATCTAAAGATATATGAATGATATTGTTTTTTAGTTCTTTATTTTGTTTTAATACAATAGTCCCTAGTCACTCACTGTACCTGATCACCATAAATCCATGAGGAACTACATGATTCTATTTTTCTAGACAGTATCTATAAAGAACACTTGATATCTCAAATCATTCTTTTTAAGCCCTCACAGAGTATAACTCTTAGAGATAAGACATCATTTGGAAAGAATCATTGATCACATTCATTTTCTATTTCTCACTAGACATATATGACAACATGAAACATGAACATCTAATTAATCTTCAATATTCTTATGGTATTTATCTTTGTTCCCATTACTCACTCCCTAAGGGGGATCAGAAGGTAGGGGACTCTAGAACATAAATTTTCATTTATTAGTTGAGTAATATGCGCAAAAACCTATACCACCCCAAGAGGTTATTTTTAGAAAAAATATTGTCTTTTTTACAATACTGATCATAATTGATTTGAATTATTTGTTGTTTGAATTTGATCAAAAAAATGGTAAATTAATAAGATTAGTGCATTATCCTGATTACCAGTAGTAATTTTAAAATTATTTATTTTAAATTATGTCAATTTTTCGATCAAATAATATTCCCCCTCAACTAGTAGATTTAGAATACTCTATTAATTGATTATTATATTTGTAATGATTCTTAACCATATTATAATATCCCAATATCTAGAATCACCAATACTCCAAGCTTCAATGATATGATTTTGGATGATCTACCATATTGGATCATGGATATTTAATCTCTTGAGTGGTGTCCCATGTCTAATAAATTTTTAAATTTCATTGCACAACATGTTTCCTAAAAACTATAAAAGGCTAGATATTTATACTCATTTGCTTCAAACTATAGTAAAAACAACCCACAACTCTGATTAAAACTCATTATTAGTAATAGAAACATTCATATAGGGATGATGAGACGTTGAAATGATTGTTGTGTCAAAATTCGAGCACTGTAATGAATTTTATGAAATAATATTTTCTTTGGGGGATTTTATAATTTAATCTCAACAAATGAAATTATTTATTATTTAAGGTGATTTTTCAATTTTTTTAAGTCACTAAAATAAATCTACATTTAATATAATACATTCTCCCACATATTAATTTTATCTATAAATGTTTTTTATAAATAAACCTAGTGATTATTGTAACACCCCAAGATTTCATAGTACATTATTTTTTCAAACTAATTCAATAACTTTCACTACATACAACACTGAGTTCAAGCGCACCATAACATACCAAACTAGCCGTTATGTATAGTAATACCCACTTTTTAAAATTTTATAAATTATATCTTTCAAAATGGACTTCATTTTTTGATTTAGAATATGGATATTTCATTAGGGTAAAGTATTGGTATTTTTCTGAAAACTTTAAATTTTTGATGAATAGTGAAAAGCACTGAGTTATAGATTAATACCGAATTTTTTTTAAAAAATTATTTATTTTATTTAAATTTATTTTTGGTCAAAATATATACATAATACATATATAAGTTCAATGTAATTCATTGAATTTAGTTTATAATAATTTTAGATATATAAACATTTTATTGAACTTTTCACCGTCTTTTACCCATCTCGTAGGAGAATTTGCAAATTCACATATAACTTAATTTTACCTCTTATGTGAGTGGAATTTAAAAAATGTGATAGACATGGTTAATATAAAGGAGTAAAATGTGGTTCAATAAGATCAAAATAATTTTTGGTGAATAGAAACTTTTTACTTTTATTTACCACGGTTAAAAGTAAATATGGTAATTAAGGGAAAAAATGATATTATAATTATCTTAACACATCTGATAATTCTATTTTATATGTAACATTCGACCCAAAAATACCTTAGCAATAAAATATGACCCTTTAGGTCTACTTGGATTAGATTAGGACATTTATTATTATTTAATTTAAAGAAGTGTTAAAAGTGTTAAATTCAAAGTTTATTAACTAAACTATTTTTAATATAGGGTTATACATAAGATAAATTCGACTATAAATATTCATTATAAATATAAAACGATTTCCTACATCATTTTATTTTATTTTTAATTTTTAGACATTACATAATTAAAATTATTTATGACACAATGATGATGTAGTAATTACCTTATTAATGACAGAATCAAATAAATGGTATTATAAATATTAAAATAAATATAATTTCAAGGTTTTTATGAAATACACAAATTTTATCGGTGACTATGACATGTTAGGGATGATTCAATTTATCTTGTTTTAAGTAATCAAGTTTTTATAACTTTCACAAAAACAAAATACCAAATAGTGTAAAAATTGACATAAATAAATATTTAAAACAAATACTATATTATTGGTTGATATAATATTCCTAAAAATGTAAGGTTAGGCCAAAGGGGTGAAATAATATTATATATTTCATTAATGAGCCACTTTAGGTACTCTTGGAAGTTTATAGTATGTTTATTAACCATATATAGTAATAATACTAGAAGACACGGTAAAAGTTAAACTATTTTACAAAGAGTTAAATATTAATGATAAGGTTAAAATGGTAACATAAACCTGTCTAAAACCTATTTTTTGATGGGATTTAGAACCATAACCACATAAGGCTCGAACTAAATTCATTTGGAACCATTATAAACTGAATATGATTGTATAATAAATCAATACTTTAATATTTTCCTAAAGTGACCCTCACCCCTCTTATAAATGGGAACTTCCCCTTCTCTCAAAATCTCACCTCCAAATCCATTTGGATCCACCAAACCCAGCCCCAATATCCTCCAGACTTCTCTAAAATAATCCTAGAGGCATTAGTTTGATCATAGAGCGAACCTAGGGAGCCCTTTTGATCAAATCAAAAGGAATCACCTGAAGAAGAGGTAATGATTTCACCACCCTCTTTCAAGTTCCTTTCTTATTCCACTTCTTCATTATTTGTAATTTACATTATAAGATAAGAATTACAGTATCTTCTATATAATGTGATGTAATTATAAATATTTCACAACTATATTCACCATTCTATCCATCTTATGAATGGTAATGTCACCATGTGTGCGTACGTACAACATACCGTCTCCACGTTGTGGTGTAATTTTTTATTCAACAAAATGTTATTTGGATGGATATAATGATGAGTAATATGTATATAAATAATTAAAGTAACATGATAATGTCTCTGTAAAATTAATATACCATCCAATTCCACACCTTTAAGGAAATGATATTGTCGCTCATGCGTATGTACAGATTACCATCTCCACGACGCGATTAGAATCATTTCAAAGTTCACCATTCATCGACAATTATAAAAATATATATTACTAATAAGTATGTAATATATGAAATAATAATGCTACTGGAGATATATATATTTATATATAAGTATTTATTTACTTACATATATCTTATTCACTAACATCCTTTCAATGCTATAGTAATCGGAAATAGCGTTTATGCGTACGTACGGACTACCGTCTCCATAAACGGTGTTTTCAATTTCATATATATGTCGATTATACATATTTATATTCTAAATATATATGATATGTAATTCATTTTTTATATTCTGGAATTATTTAAATCATGATCAAATTGATACAATCAAGAGTACAAAGTTAAAACACATACGATAAAGAAAGCGATTATTACCAGAAATATTAATATAACATGGAAATTATTATTAAATGGGTAGTATAAATTCATAAATGAATAATGTATGATACCATAAATATTAATATGGTTCTGGTATAATTTAATAACATAATTTAATCTTCATATATGAGGCTAAATGTACCCTCGACTAAAGGAATGTGCAATGATAGATGTTTTCATCTCACTCCTCATTCCAGTGAGATTTGTGCCATATTGCCACTATTACCTTTTTTGTGGTGTATGTACTACCCATAATTGTATTATTTTTGTAATACACTTTAATTTATGCATATTTACATATTCATTGTATGGTACCTCTTTCAAGGGGTGTGTGTTTCGTAAGTTACCAAATTGGAAAGGGTTAATTTCACAATTTCATTATTATCCGAGGTTGTTTTTACATAAGTATCCAATGGGACATATTTATTATCCATTTCCATGTTTCATGAAAGAGTTTTCAAAGGAATTTGTTTCAGGCCCTTTTTTACAAAAACATCATTTCAAATGTTTTAAATATTTATTCTGCTATATCTTTCTCATTAATGTCCATGTCTTCAAAATGGGGTTTTATAGACTTATTTATATAGACAAGAATGATTTTAAAATGTTAATTCCTTTCAAAAGATTTAAAGTGGTATGGAAAATTTTGATTCAAAAATGTCTTTAAATGTCTTCCTTTCTAAATTGTGTGACTTTTAAATGTTTTCATGAAAAATGGATATTTCTCTCAAAGAGTTTTAAAAAATCATTTTCATCTATTTCAATATCCTTTGATGGATTTTAAACTTGTTTGAAGATGATTTATTATGATACAAATCTTCCATATCGTATTGAAGGTTTTTTTATATGTTTGACTATGGATGTGTTATTTGTATACCATTCATGGTTTAGGGATAAAGTATTGGCATTTCGTATTCTTGTTTTAATAAGAATGTTTATGTTATGTTTGAACATTTTCTTATGAGAAATGCATTGGACTTATTATATGACGGGTGGAGGCAGCTATAGCTCCTTGATGAATCGACAGATGTCATGAGACAAACTAGTGTCTTGGCAGAATGCTTTGACAAAATTTTATTTGTAGTCTTGGCACAAGGCCATGAGTATGTGGTTATGATAGTCTGGAATTATGCATTCCATCATTATGAAAGTTCTTAGTGATAATGCATGTGATTATTAAACTAGTAGAATATAGAAGTGAATAAGTAAATGTAATTACTTCATTTTATTTCTTCCATATTATGCTGAAGTTCAAGTTTAAAAGGATTTTGTTTTAGTTATACATTTCCTTAAATGCTTATTCTTATTTATGGAAGTTTCAACTGTATTGTTATCCTTACTGAGCATTTGAGCTCACCCCTTTCTATGTTTTAATTTTCCCTGGATTCCAAGAATTGTATTGTGATTGATATTCAAGGTTAAGCCAAGGGAATAATGGCATTAATACAGGATTATTTATGTTGTTTTTATGTTATAAAGTTTAAGGTAACATTCATGTATGTAATCTATTTTCCAATACTGCTAAATTGATCCGTCCTTTCGGACTTGATTCCTTGTAATCATTCCAATGTATTAAAATAATGCACCGACTCCGGGTAACTAGGTTCGGGGCGTTACAGTTGGTATCGAAGGAAGTTTATCAATAACCTTGGAAGCTAGATTTAGATAAACACTTATTAGATCACAAATACCTAAGATATAATTTTTTGATTAGTATTGAAGAAATTCCTAGAATTTTGGTATTGGAGAGATTTTGTGTGTTTTCCAAGAAAATATGTCCCTATCGGGATACGAGCAGGTAGAGGCGGCTCTGGCACAGATGTACCAAAGGGTAATACCCGAAAACACCTCTTTGAGCTACACTCGAACAAGAACTGGTGCATGAAAACGGTCCTTGTTGCACTCTTGGTTACGACACTCCCGGAGGATATGATTAGGATAATTCTCATTTTCATTACAAATAATTATGAAGGGTCTGTGAGTATATAATTCCTCAATGAAAACATCTTTATTATTATGGATTTTATCCATAAACCATTCAATTTACGTTAGGTATTTTACAAGTATGGAATTATTCATTGCAATTCATAAACTGACCTAGTTTATGCTATTGTATAGAAATGGAGCCCTGTAGAAGGAATGTGAACTCCAGAAATACATATGATCCAAAGAGTAAGAAGGATCATATATTTCACGGTAATAATCCAACATTTAGAAGGGAGATTGTCTCCCGTGTATTCTCCACATATGAAGAAATAGTATCATGTGTTAATAAGATAAGTAAAGAATTATCTGAGTCCAATGGCTTTGAAGGGAAGCAAGAGAAGAAAAGGATGGACGAGAGAAAGATGGATAAAGGGAAGAGGGAAAAGAAGAATTTTCCCATATGTTATAACTGTGGGAAGAAACACCCTGGAACTTGCCTGAGGGGAATGTGAGTTTGTTATAATTGTGGAGAAAAAGGACACCAATTACGTGATTGCAAGGGTCAGAAAAAGGTTTCAAATGTATAATGCTTCGTCTTTAAAGAGTTGGGACACTACGTGAACCAATGTCCAAATCATCAAAGTATGCCCCAAATGATGCTATTGGATAATAATCATGTTATTATACTACCATAGATGAGGAGGAATGATTATAATTCTTATGTTGTTATTAGAGAATTATGTCATTTGAGTGTTGTATCAACAATGTACTGGTTATAATAATTATGGAGTATATAAAGATTGTACAATATTACTATTTCATTAAGGACTTAAGATTGTGTGGAACCAAGAAAAGTGACTCAATAGCAGGTTAAATTTTTAAAAAATATATGGTATAGAGAAAGATAAACCATAATTTGGTTCTGATACTGAGTTAGTGATTTTGGAATAATACATGATTGATTTGGATAAATTATATTGGATATTCTTAACTAACTTGAAACTGATTAATGATTTTTATATTCCATCATTGTTGGAGTTTAAAACATTTTTTGATAGAAAGAGTATATCCAGTATTCTATAAGGAATAAGGGATCATAAATGTAATCAACAAGGTTTTATGGTAATTCTGGATGTTGTAGTGTATTATAAGAATACATGATGAAGTTGTTCACATGTTATTATGCAGAAAAAGAATCTTCATTTTGTTTACCTTCCTTATAAATTTTGGACAGTGAGTTTGGATAGAAGTATTTTGGATAATTCTAGTGTGAGATTATTTTTGGATTTCCATAAAAGGACAACCCGAAGGTCGGGTAGCAACCCATCACATTCAGTAAGGCCGCGAGACTTGAACCCGCAAGCGAAGGGCGACACGAGTGTACCACCTACCATTGGCCCACATGATGTCCTGGATTTAATAATCTAGTCTTTTTTTTTAAAATCTGTTAGATGAATTATAAATTCATTTTTTTAAACCCTATACAAATATGATAAATAGAATTTTATTTTTAAGTTCTATTATCTTTTAGAGTGAAAGATGAGTTTGTGGTAGAAATTAGATAAAGGATGGGACTCTACTTATCAAGTCTATATTTTTCTTCCTCTCTTATTCTATGAATAAATTAATTCTTATAATTTAGTGAAGGGATCTTAAAACCAAAAAATGTGTTATCCTAATACCATATGTTTTGTTGAACTGATGGTATTTTAAATCATCATAGATTGATGAATTTGAGTTCCTCAATTTTACACTTGTTTGTGATTGATATCCTCAATCACTACCTATAAATATTTACGTTTTTATTCTAATAATTTGTCTCTAATTTCTACCAATGTTATCCTAATCAAGATTATAATTTGGTGGTGACCCTTTCACTTCCCTTCTCCTTTTATTAAGACTAAATTTTATTAACCTAATTTCCTTTGTCGGTTTTCCCAAAGGTATTTTCTATTTTCAACCTTTTATTTTTGAATAAAAATTTCAAATTGTGAGGACGCAATTTATTGAAGGAGGAAAGAATGTAACACCCCAAGATTTCATAGTACATTATTTTTTCAATGTAATTCAATAACTTGCACTATAGGCAACACAGAGTTCAAGCGCACCATAACTTACCAAAAATGCCATTATGAATAGTAATACATACTTTTTGAAATTTTATCTTTCAAAATGGACTTCATTTTTGGATTTGGATTATCGAAATTAGCTTAGGGTGAATTTTTAGGTATTTTTCTACAAACCTTCAATTTTTGATGAATAGTAAAAAAACAATGCGTTATAGTTTAAAACCGAATTTTTATTTAAATAATTATTTATTTTATTTAAATTTATTTTATGTAAAAATAGATACATAATACCTATATAAGTTCAATATAATTAATTGGAGTCAGTTTATAATGATTTTAGATATATAAAAATGTTATTGAACTTTTCACCGTCTTTTATCCATCTCCAAGGATAATTTGAAAATTCACATAAAAATTAATTTTACCACTTATGTAAGTGGAATTTAGTAAATATTAAAGACACGGTAAATATCAATGAGTAAAATTTGGTTAAATAAGATAAAAATATTTTTTGTTGAATAGTAACTTTCTACTTTTATTTACCACGGTTAAAAGTAAATAGGGTAATTAAGTGTAAAAATGATATTATTATTACCGTAACACATGTACAAATTTTATTGGATAAGTGTAATTCGACCAAAAACAACCTTAGGAATAAAATATGACCCTTTAGGTCCACATGGATTAGATTAGGAAATTTATTATTAGTTAATTTAAAGAAGAGTTAAAATTGTCAAATTCAATGTTTACTAACTAAAAGATTTGTAATATAGGGTTATACATATGATAAATTCGACTATAAATATTAATTATAAAGATAAATATATTTCATAAATCATGGTATTTTATTTATAATTTTTAGACAATTAAATAATTAAATTTATTTATGACACAATGATGATGTAGTAATTACCTTATTAATGAAAGAATCAAATAAATGGTTTTATAAATATTAAAATAAAAATAATTTCAAAGTTTTTATGAGATACAAGAATTTTATAGGTGACTATGAAATGTTATAGCTGATTCAATTTATCGTGTTCTATGTATTCAAGTTGTGACGACTTTCACAAAAACAAAATACCAAATAGTGTCAAAATTCACATAAATTAATATTTAAAACAAATACTATATTAAAGGTTGATATAGTATTCGTAAAAATTTATGGTTAGGAAAAAGGTCTTAAATATAATATATTTCATTAATGATCCACTTGAGGTTCTCTTGGATATTTAGATTAAGTTTATTAACCATATATAGTAAGAATGAAAAAGACACGGTAAAAGTTAAACTATTTAACTAAGAGTTAAATCTATATGATAAGGTTAAAATGGTAACCTAAACTTGTGTAAAACCTATTGTTTGAGATTATTTCGACCCATAACCACCTAAGTCTATAAATAAATTCATTTTGAACCATTATAAACTGAATATGATTGTATAATAAATTAATACTTTAATCTTTTCTAAAAGTGACCCTAACCCCTCTTATAAAAGGGCACTTCCCTTCTCTCAAATTAACACCTCCAAATCCATTTGGTACGGCCAAAACCTGGCCAAATATCCTCCCAACTTCCCTTAATTAAACCTAGAGTCATTATTTTGATCATAAATCCAACCGAAGGATCCCTTTTGATCAAATAAAAAGGAAGAACCCGAAGAAGAGGTAATGATTTCACCATCCTCTTTGAAGATAATTTGTTCTTCCACTTCTTCTTTCATTGTTATTTCCATTATAAAATAATAACTCCACATATTCTATATATTGTGATGTTATTATAAATATTTTACAACTATATTCATTATTATATCCATCTTATGAATGATAATTCCACCATGCGTGGGTACGTACGGCTTACCGTCTCCACGCCGTGGTGTAAGTTGTTATTCAACACAATGTTATTTGGACGGATATAATGATGATTAATATGTATATAAATAATTAAAATAACATGATAATTTCTCTGTAAAATTAATTTACCATCCAATTCCACACCTTTAAAGAAATGATATTGTCGCTCGTGCGTACGTACGGATTACCATCTCCACGACGCGATGAGATTCATTTCCAAGTTCAGCATTCATCGACGATTATAAAAATATATAATACTAATAATTATGCAATATATTACCTAATAATTCTACTGGAGATATATATATTTATATATAAGTATTTATGTACTTACATATATCTTATTCACTTACTTCCGTTCAATACTATATGAAAACGGAAACATCGTTTATGCGTACGTACGGACTACCGTCTCCATAAATGGTGTTTTCCATTTCATATATATTTTTATTATACATATTTATATTCAAGATATATATGATATATAAATGATGATTTATATTTTTTTAATTATTTAAATCATGATCTATATGATACAATCAATAGTAACAAGTTAAAACACGTATGATAAAGAAAGCGATTATTACCCGAAATATAAATATAACATGGAAATTATAAATAAATGGGTATTATAAAGTCATAAATGAATAATGTATGATATCATATATATTAATATGGTTCTGGTATAATTTCATAACATGATATATTCTTCATACATGAGGTTTAACGTACCCTCGACTAAAGGAAAGTGCAAGGTAAGGGGTTTTCATCTCACTCCTTATTCCCGTCAGATTCGTGCCATATTGCCACTATTACCCTTTGTGTGGTGTATGTACTGCCCATAATTGTATTCTTTGTGTAATACACTTTATTCATTATATGATATCTCTTTCTTGGGGTGTATGTTTCGTATGTTACCAAATTGGTAAGGGTTAATTCCACAATCTCTTTATTATATGAGGATGTTTTTACATAAGTATCTAATGGGACATATTTATTATCCATGTCCCTGTTCCATTAAAGAGTTTCCCAAGGGATTATTGTAAGGCACTTTTTTACCAAAAAATCATTTCAAATGTTTTAAATATTTATTCTTCTAAATCTCTCTCAATAATGTCCATGTCTTCAAAATGGTTTTTAAGGATTTATTTATATGGACAAGAATGTTTTTAAAATGTTATTTCCTTTCAAAAGTTTAAAAGTGGTATGGAAAAATTGGATTCAAAAATGTATTTAAATGTATTCCTTTATAAATTGTGTGACTTTTAAATGTTTTCATGAAAAAGGGATATTTCTCTCAAAGACTTTTAAAAATCATTTTCATCCTTGTCAACATCCATTGATGGATTTTAAACTTTTTTGAAGATGATTTATTATGATAAAAATCTTCCATATTGTATAGATTTTTTTTGATATGTTTGACTATGGATGCGTTGTTTTTTTACCATTCATGGTTTATGGGTAATTTATTGACATTTCATATGCTATTTTTAATATGAATGTTTATGTTATGTTTAAACCTTTTCTTATGAGGAATGCATTGTACATTGTAAGTGATGGGTGGAGCCCGCTATAGCTCCTCGATGCATCCGTAGGTCTCATGAGACAAACTATTGACTTGGCATAGGGCCTTGAAAAAATCTTATTTGTAGTATTGGCACAAGGCCTTGACTGTGTGGTAATGATAGTCTGGCATTACGCATTCCATCATTATGAAAGTGGTTAGTGATATTTCATGTGATTATTCGACTAGTAGAATATCCATGTGAATAAGTAATTGGCATTACTTCATTTTATTTTTTCCATATTATGCTGAAGTTCAAGTTTAAAGGGCTTTTGTATTAGTTATACATTGCCTTAAATGTTTATGCTTATTTATAAAAGTTTCCACTATATTGTTATCCTTACTGAGCATTTGAGCTCACCCCTTTCTAAGTTTTATTTTTCCTAGGAATCCAAGAATTGTATTGTGATTGATATGCAGGGTTAAGCCAAGGGAATAATGGTGTTCATAAAGGATTATTTATGTTGTTTTGTCTGTTATAAAATGTAATGTAACATTTATGTATGTAATCTATTTTCCAAGACTGCTAAACTGATCGGTCCTTCGGGACTTGATTCCTTGTAATCATGCCAATGTATAAAAATCATGCACCGTCTATGGGTAACTGGGGTCGCGGTGTTACAATTATGCCTATTGAATACACATTCCCAAAATAATAAACAATAGACATGATAAAGTAAATAAATAGTGATGTGATCAAGATCCATTAACAATTATTTAATCTATTGTGTGAATAATTTATTAGTATATACCCCTGAGTAATTACTAAAGTCTACACATGGCTTTAACCAAAATTACAATAATACCCCTCTACTTCACATTTTGGGTTTACAAAGGATCAAGACTCAAACCACTTTTCCATGACCTCCTCTAATATTTGCATACTCATACAACGGAGAGAGATACTTAGGGAGAAAAAATACATTTTATCACGTAAATATGGACACACATGCCCATATAAAAATTAAATATCGAGGGATGACACATGTTTAATCAAAATAATATAATTATTTCATTTTCAAACATAAATATAATAAAAAAATTAAATTAATTAATTAAATAAATAAAAAACCATGAAATTCTGAATCTAGTCTCAAATCATGATATGTAAACATGAAACTACGATACATAATAACAATGTTATATAATAAAATTCCACTCGAGGATATTTCAATGATTTAACATATTTTAAAATAATTTAAATTAATTATCAATATATCCCACAAAATCCAGAATAATTTTATTAAATTTTAGACAATTAAACATAATTTATGAAATTTTTTTATTTTTCCAGTCTATTTATACCTAATGTACATATTGGGAAATTAATTTACTCAATATGATGGGTCTGATGGATTGGGAAAGTTAGACATGGCCCAAATTAGTCTGGTACGAGATGGGGATAGGTTGGACAAAATATTTTGTGGTGTCAACCATGTATATATACAATATATATGTATATATGTATATATATATATATATATTATAATGCATATATATGGGGGGGCACCATAATAAATATGGCTAAAAATGTCTCCCATGTCTTCATCACCCAAAATGGGGATATGTTTTTAATGTTGGGGCTAAATCATCATCTTTATTATTAAATTAAACTCCACATATTCTGATTGGGTAGAGGGGGGCCCATAAAATAGCTCATATAACCAGTGGTATTAAAGCACAAATACATGGCCGAAAGACAATTTTTTTCTGAAGGGCCCTTCAGTGAATAGTATTTCTATAGTGTTTCTACACCAACAAAGCTACAATGCACTACTACAGTGTAGATATATTACATGAATATTCAACCATACCCGTATTCGATTTTGGTACATTTGGATGCCAAGAATGAGCATTTACCACATGGGTAAGGACTTGTTTCCCAAAAGGGTGGAATGATATGTTATCTTATCATGATATATATACTATATACATATTAATATATATATATAACGTATTTGAATTTTATGTTTTCTATTTCCTCATGAATCACATGAAAAACACACTAAGCCCCACCAACCAATAAATTCATAAGGAATAAAATTTATATATATTTATACACACACATAAACACACACACATATATATATATGTGTGTGTGTGTGTGTGTATTATTTTCTGAAACAATATAAATTTAAAACCCATTAATCTGTGATAAATCATATTTTTGTGATATGAAATCAGATTGGTACACAACCAGTTGTGTTGTGGCTATATCAAAACCAAGTTTCAAAATTATAGAAAAATTAATTGAACTATTAAAAATTTAATCATAAATAATTTCACATTCCATTTGATACCAATTTATGGAACATGGGGCACAACAGAAACATGAAAAATACTCCATTCAATATTTTGTGTTCATATTCATGATATAAACTCTTAATCCGATAAATAAATTCTATTAATTCTCAGAGGACTTGGGGGATACAATTTAACAACAAAATATATTGAATTAGACCATAAATTGAACCTTATTTATTTTAATTTAGGAATTTTATTTGAACACTGTGAGAATTTCATTGCTCAAAGATATCATGATAGTCATCCTATAGATCATACACATTCAACACATCTCCTAGATTGTTTTTCTACAGTTATTTTTTCCTATTATAATAAATTGAAGGGCTTTACAACATCCCATTAATCATGTTAATAATAACCACTTTATAAAAAAAGGGAGATCAATCTAAAAATGTTCTTCTTTCTAAATATCAATCTAAGAGCTTTCGTGGAAATGATATGGGTTACTATCTCTCAAAAATTAATTTTATTCACCTGTTCAAACTTTTGAATCAATTAATTTTTTCATAAATATCAATAATATTTTATCACTCTTATTTAAAAAATTAATATGTTATGTGAAAATTAAGCACCATTAACTCATCTCCTAATCTGTGAAAATAATTTACCAAACCTTGATCATATAATGATCATTTAAAACGTTATATTTTATTATAATAACTTTTATGATAAAACTTTTATGAATATGTTTTGAAATAAATTTGATAATTTTTATTATAAACATGAATTATATTTTTCAATTAATTTACTTGTGATTGATCAAATTTGGGAATTCACAGAACCTACACATGGGCCATACTTCATCTTATGCTCTTATTCATCCAAATTGGTGGAACATGTGGATACCCTTGGGTTGGGAGCCTCTAGTTCTTAGTCTCGATACTATTTATTCCTTCTTATAAACCAAGATTAGAATATAGAACCCCATCATCAACCCAAAGGATATATGGATAGTAAGAGTTTTACATCTTCCTATGAACATGTTCTATGTTTTATAATATATTTTTCTCTTGGTATCTCATAAAGTGGGATGAATACTTCTTTCATAACCATTTTGATACATTATATATTTCATTACCTTAGTGAATGAACTTAGATTCTTTTACCATGACCATAGATTTAATAAAGGTACTACAATCATTTTTATCCTGGGCCTATGATATATCGCTTAATCAACTCAGAGTCAAAAAATTCTATCATTATCATTCAACTTTTGTCATGACACCGAACACCTATCCAATAAAAGATAAATTTACAATAATTCAATTTCATATTTTTCACATATACCATTTATCCTGATCAAATTTTATACACTGAAAACGGTCCCAGTTTAGTAGAACAGTCAACATGTTTGTATATTTATAAAACTGATGATGTAAACAAATTAGGTGTTCTGAATAGTGGGCTAGTCCACACGGTCTCATCTACCCGAGAACGCCAAGGAAGAACATCATGGTAATATGTCTCAATTTTTATAATCCCATAGAAGCTAATTTTTATACATCATATTTATCCCATCATTATGTGTTTATATACCAAAGGACATTTTTTAAGATTACTATCATAGTATCATAAAAGTTATAATTATAGCTAGAATCTTCTATAACATTTTGATATGAAAAATTATATAAGGAAATTTATAATTAAACCATATAAAAATATGTATCAACATATATATATAAATAATAGAAATATTTATATATTAGATTGTATACAAGTAATGATAATCAATTTAAATAATAGAGTTTGTTCTAGGGAACCCTCTTCCAACATAATAAGGGAGTTTCCTATTTAATTTCTAAACTTTTTTCTTATCATTTTATTTCGTTTGATTAATTTTACCTTTCTTGTTAAATTATTTTAAATTTCCTAAGTGTTTGAATCTATTTAATGACAACCCACTTTATGAAACTATATACAGTACAATTTCCATGAATGTTAAAATTTTATAGAACATGTAATATATATTAAAATGATTGTTTTTTATACTCAATATTAAAAATGTTACTTTTATGAACCTCATTAAAAATAATTATGTTATTTTTAAATATAAAAGGAAGTTAAATTTAAATAAATTTTTTGGAAGTGTTGGATCATTTTACAGTCTTGTATTTTTGGAAATTCATTGTGACCTATGAACCGAATTTTTAACATATATTGTTATATTTTAAAGATAAGTTGATTTACAGGTTTCTCCTAAATTAGTAATCAAAATGAAGAACTATTTAGGGTTTTATGTGTGGGTTATGGGTATTTAAATGTTCTAGTTTATAATTAATTAATAACACATAAATATTGTATTAAACAATTTCAATGTTTTCTTTCAAAAAAGTTGTAATTTTCAAATTTTTTGGATGATTTTTGTTTTTAAAACTAGTGATTGTTTTTCTTCGTTGAGTGATATGTCATTTCCATTCAACCACAGATTCTATCAAGTTACATTTTTTTGGGTTACCTCCTTAAAATAATTTTATTTAGAAATAATATGGGATGTTTTTAAAATTTTAATGGATTTCAATATCTTTTATAGCTTTAAAAATATGTTAATTAATCAATTGATATGGAAATTCACTCATAATTCATGTTTGACCATTTTTAAAATTAATATATAACCAAATAATGGGTATATTCAAATTACTATGCTCACTATTCCACTCATTTTTTTTCTAGTTAATCTATTATAATTCTGTGGTTCAATTATTTTTGGATAAAAATAGTAATTTTAAGGAAACATTGAATGTAAAATTTTGTTATAAAATGGTTTAACTGTTTTTAATTTCCACTATATCTATAATATTAGAATCAAAATTTTCTTTAATAATTTTTATTCTGAGTAGAAAATTTGATTTTTATTTATTAAAAGTCTCCAAGGGAAGAAAACACTTGTTAATGAAATATCATTTTTTCTATTTTCACATATCACATTAAAGATGAATTTATATTAAATAAATATTTATTAATTAGTTTAATGAGGAAAAAAAATTGTGTCATGTGTGGATGAATTTTATGTGTTTCAACTTGGATACAATTTTTATCGTAATTTTCATTAAAAAATATTTTTTTGACATCCAAATAATTAATATTAAATATTCCAAATCATCATCATTTTGTTTTTAAAAATATTCCAATATTTTCCTTGAAATTGATGTTTTAATTAATAGTATATTTCAATATAATTTTCCTAATTTTCAAAATTATATAATATAAAATAATTTTATTTTAAATTTCATTAATTAAGATAATATTTTTAAAGTGATTTGAAAAGGTTTTTTTATTCGTTTTTATTTTTGACTATAATTATTCCAAATTCCATGAATTCTATCCAAATCAAAATTATAGGAATTAATTTTTCCACATTCCATTATTATTATTGAAAAATTTAATTTATGGAATATATTTTTATTCATTATGTAATTACTGGAATTTCATTGGTTGATCTATTTATAAATAGTCATTTTCACCCTGATCTAATTAATTTTTTATTATAAAGAATTTTTAATATTAGGCACTGCATAATGGTATGTTTCAATTGGAATACAATTATAATTATCTATATAATGAAGTGTCAGTCTAGAGTGCCATCCAACAATTCTAACCGACTGTAAGATTATGATTTATGTGAAAATTCATGTGCTATTGAGTTGAAGCTATATAGAACCAATGTTTCATCCAACGGAAAACCGATATCTATCAAGCATATAGATTTCATTCAAAAAATAGAATAGGGATCACCAATCTTGACTTAAGGATATTGACTAATCTTGGAACAAAGATACATAATGAATGATGGTTAATAGTGAATCTTAATGATTGAAAATGATATTTGATTAAAATTATGAAGAGTTGAATATTTACTTGGAGATGAAGAATTAAACTCGATAAATAATAAAGAATATTATACATAAATTATTTCTTACTAACACTAAATTCGAGAGGATAAGTCATTAAAAGTAAATATTAGTACATGAAATCCTCATAAAAGGGGTGTTCTTGTGTCTACCATGAATGAGATATATCCTTTCGATAATAAGGAACAAAACTGATCAAAGAATAGATCAATGAAGAAGATTATTTGAGACAAGTAACCATAATGCTCATTAAAAATTAGAATGATTTTTTATTGTGTCTAGCACTAGGGATATAAAAATATGCCTTGGCTAGATGTCATATCACACAACTTTGACCATAGAAAAACACACAACAACATCCATTCCCTAAATGTTATTCAGAAAGGAAAAAAATACAAAACCAAATGTAAAACCTAATGGGAACAATATCATTGAAATCACCACTATAATAATAATATAAATCAATATAAATAATATAAAAAAAACTGTATTTATTAATCATAGACCCACTTGGTCTTACATCAAAATAAGAACACCACCAACACCACTTTTTGATATTACAAAGAGAAAATAAATTCCAAAATACATTCGAGGAGTAAAGAAGGAAAATTAAACATACCAATCAATAACAAGAATATTGATATAAATAATCCCACACAAAACTATACGGAATGAAATGGAGTCTAAATAAATAGGGAATTGATTTTAATGAGAACAAAAGAAAATATTCCAAAACCATCTAACTTAAGTCATGCCTCACCTGTCAAACCTATGTCTAAGAAAAAATTTAATGATTTACACTTCTAAATAACCCATAATCCACAATCCGAATGTCGGATAAGTACTCTATTGACACATGTGAGAAGCTTCGCCAATAGAGACACGAATAATCCTCCACTTCATGATCATATCATTAGCTTATCAAGATCTATATGTCCCAAATTTTCCATCTCTAATATTTGATGTTGTCTCTATAAGTACTAGTGTACACATAAAACACTGTAAAAATTTAATAAACCCTTAAACAACCTCAAATATCTTTGTGAAATGTGGTCGTTCATGGATATTCCGGAAGAATATATTAGACAAACATTAATTGACTACATTGTAAAAAAAGATGTGTTAAGATCCTCATCATGCTATGTCTGTGTATTCTCCCTTTGTGTAAGGGTCTTCAATATGTTCCTCTATAATGTTTCACATGGAACACAGTGTAAGTGTTTTTCACCTTTTCACAATGGTAAAAATTTCATAGTTATAGGTTAGTATGCTGTTACATAATGGTTTACACCACTAAGTAAGGGTCCTTCTACTGAAACCATATCCTCATGAGGATACCATTTTCCTTGAATAAATGTATCCAAATCCTTATATATGGTTAACCACTCTAATTTACGTGTTATATAATAGTAAATAACTCCCATGTAAAGGCAAGGCATCTTCTAGACTCTTTTCATAAAGGTCATCTAGAGCCTATGTAGGGGTTGCTTTTCAAAAACCAAGCCTATGTAAGGCTCTATTGACCTATACATAAATTTTAATCAATATATGTAAAGACTCAAATAATGGTAAAAAATCTCTTATGTGTGGTTCTATAAGCAAAAAAATATATATAAAGTTATGCACTAACATACATAAGCGTAAAACATTAAGCAAATAATGGTAACGTGACCATACTTAATAGTAAAAGAACATTCCCAAAAAATCAAAATCAATTAAAAGCTTAATAAAAACTAAATAAATAGTAAAAAACATATAAACCAAAGTTATTTTATGGATTCAAAAAATAAAAAACTTAACATTAAAATTTTTTATATAAAAACATTCCAAATTTTTCGAATCTCTAAATTATGAAATAAAATATAAAAATATATAGTTGAATTTATTGGAGAAATATAATATCCTAAAAGATCACCAGGTTCAGAAAGACTTCACCAACATAAGACCATATGGTAAATCCTAATCATCAATGATTGATCACCTTCCTAAAATATACCATAATGGAAACTTTCTTCCCATACCAACATATCTACTTTTCACAGTTGAAAAAATATTCATAGAAAAAAACTAAATTATAAAATATTATGAATATTAAATATATTCACTTATCTAGGCTTCAACATCACATACCGACAACAATATACATACATTCTATTACATGTCTCATTCATCTCTCATGCTATTACATGACACCAAAAAAACCAAATCAATACGCAGTTCCCCAAATAGGAATAAATTATGAAAAAAATAATGAGAATTAAAAAAAACAAAAATAATAAATTAATTCAAAATGGGAGAATAAAATATAAGAGAATATTGGGATAAATAATAAATCAAATTGTCAAAAAGACACTAAAAAAATGAAAACAGCTTAGAAAACCATCCCTAACCCTCTCTCCCAACCATGGCTTGAAAAAATCACATCTGACTCCAGTCCTAGGAACTCTTAATAAATACAACCTAGAGATAAACATACTCTTTAATAAGAGATTATATAGATACTCAGAGAATCTCATCACTTTAATTACCTAGTAATGCTAGATATTTCTAGGATATATTATCCAAAGTTAAAACCTTAGGGTTGAATCTCTTAATGTGGGTATTTTTTCTCAAATGTGAGGATGAATCTGCACACTGAGAAACATTGGACCATACTTCACCCCACATAACTCTATCATCAACACTGAATTTAATGAACCCTAAAAAATTATTAACATTTAAATTCCTATATATTTATGGAATATCTACTATAAAACATAGAATTTGATAAAATATTGAACTAATTTTCAATGGAATTAAAAAATATTACACACTAGATGTCATTAGTAATATCAAAACCTATATTAGCCAAATTAATTACGATGTTATTGAAATTATCTACATGAATTTGAATATAAATTACCCAAACCATATTGAAATTATTAATACATTTTTTTGTTTTGTGACCTTCCTAAAATATATCTAGTCATGTAAATATCGTAAATATTCAGTAAGATTTCATAGCCATAAGCTTACTAGTCCACTTTTCTCAAAACAAATTCCCATATGAAAAACTATAATAGGTGATGAAGTTTCTTAAAATAATTATTTTCAAAATCCATAAAAATAGTTAAAAGTATCTCATGTTGTATATAAAATAGTGATCATCCTACAAGGTTCTATCGAAGATTATTCATGTATATTGTTAACTTGAAGAAAATTCATCCTAACTCATAAAAAATTAAAATCATTTTCTCTAAGAAACTCATCAAACACTAATATAGTAAAAAAAGACATTATACTCAAATAAATATACACTGCTACAACATGTTATACACATCCCACCCAAGTAATATGTTATTTCACACAACCCAAAAAACCAAAAACAAACTATAGGATACGATAAAAAATTTCTTCGATAAAAGGAAATAAATACCAAACTAGATGTAAATCCAAATAGAAAATTTTTAATGAAAAATGCTATACAGTGAATAAAAAAATATTAAATAGATAAAGAAAAAAATATTTTCATGGATTATACCCCATTTTCTTACTACATGGCGATAACATTACCCTCAACCCTTCTTCTTATCAAAGAGAAAAATTAAATTGAAGAATACAAGATAAGGGAATAATGTAAATTCATAAACCTAGATGAACACCAGAGTAATGATATAATGAATCTCAAAAAAACTAGAAAAAAATAATCCTCAACACCAATACAATGAAATTAATTTCAATAAGATAAAAATAAACTCGGATCAAACCCTATTTCCTAGGTTCAAACTCATATATAATAACCCCATATAAGAAAACTAGAACAACCTTTCTATTCCATAGAACCCATAATCCATGATCCTAACGTTATAATAGTACTCTCGTGATAGCTATGATATGGGTCCCCAATAGACCAATATATATTTTCTCACATCATGATCACATTATTCACGTATCACGATCACTCTCTCTCTCTCTCTCTTATATTTACCGTTTATGAGTTTTATTGTGTCAATATCAGCATTATAACAGACATCATGTTCATAAAAAATTATGTAACAAAACCTTGAATAACCTATAACAACATCAAGACATGTGGTTGGTTGAAGAAAATTAGGTGGAATCCATTTCAAAAAAGTAAAAACAGTTATGTCACAAAAAAGGACACATTAGGGTCCTCAGTGTGCCATATAATTGTATTCCCTCTTTATGTATGGGTCTTTAGAATGATCCATCATGTAATTTTCACCCAAATCACTATGTAAGTGTCTTCTCACTTTTATTCAAGGTAAAACATTGATATGAAAGGACCAGTTGACCACTACCAAAAGGTCAACACCACTATATAATTGATGGTCCTCTTGAACTATAGCTACGTAAGGGTACCACTCTACTAACATAAATAAATACCACTTCTTGTTTAAGGGGAACAGCCCAAATCCATTAGTTATTTACGGGTAAATCGACCCCACCTAAATGTAACACGTCCACTAACTTTTTAGCGTAAATTTCATCCCAAGACTATATAAAAGTTCCTCCACCAGAACTGAGGCTACATAAGGGTACAATAACCCATACATAATGGCAACCGTATGGCTCAAAAACTCACATAAGTGTTAAAACACTTATGTGAGGGTCAATTGAGTAATAAAAAAATCAAGAAAATGTGGCAACAGTCATACATCGAGTATCGTATTCCACACATATAGGTTTCATGATAATACATAAAGGTACAAATACATCCCGTAACATTGTAAAGTCATTTATAAGATTAATAAAGAATCAATAAATGGATAAAAAGACTAAAAAAATGGTAATTAAAGGGCTAACAACTGAAAACATACATTTTAATTTTTCACCTAAAAAATTCAAAATTCAACAGTGTTGTTTTTCATTTGTAGACAATGAATCAAAGAAGAAGATTATTATAAAATAGAATGATGAAGATTCTTCTAACATTGTTTTTAGTTTATTTTAAATATATCATTCCAATACTAAAGCATTAAAAGATAGAATTACACCATTTTTAGATGATTTTATGGTTTTGGAATAAACATTTAATCATGATGGGGCCTCATCACACCAAAATATTGTGGGTTTGGAGCTAGAGATTAACAAATGACAGGTACACAATAGATTGTCAATATGAATATAAATGAAAATATCATGGAGAATGGATCAAAGATTATTTTTGACTCTGTCATGGATTTTTTGTAGGATGAGACATTAGACTAAGTGAGATGTAGTGTCAACCATTAAGTTAAATTTTTATATAATTGAAGATTATGATGTGATTATTATCTAAGGAACCAAGTGAATGTTATCCTATTTATTCAACTATAATGGAAATGTATAATATATGACACCATGGTTAGATATGGGATGGTGAATCCAACCTACTAATTATTAGCCTATATTCCTCATGAGATAGACATGGGTAACTTCATTTCTATCAAAGTGTCACAAGAAATTCCATATGTGTTAATATACAAATAGGATTAAACACATAGGCTGATGTACCTAAATACTGAAAATCTATGTCAAGGTGGTATTTTGATTAAATGAAATTTCATGTGACCTTAAATTCACATTTTGAAATCAAAATTAGTGTATTAAGATAATGTCAAATATGATATTAATAAATGTAGAATCTTGTACTATTATCCAATATTGATATCAAGATGTTCACATGGGTTTACCAGTATAAGTTGAGGGGATCAAGTCAAGTTACATGAATATCTCAATGATCCATAGAGACCCACGACATGTGGAGACAAAAAAGAAATGTTAAAATATGTGGGTTTTCAGTCACAAATCTATAGTTGATGAAATGTGTGATTTTTAGTCAATTGAAAATCATTTCAGAAGGGTTTAATTTGTTGATCATTCAACATTAATTGAACTATGGAAGAATGGGGATAGAATGGGCATTTGGATTCATAAATAAATTGGACCATGAGTCAGATAATGGGTATATCCAGATAGTGAAGTTCTTTTATTCCCTTCTACATTTTCAATGTTTTATTTTCTATAAGACATATTTATGGAATATTTTATTAGTGTTAGTAATATTAGTATCTAAATTATTTTTTTTGTGTATGGTGAAGATGAATTGAATCTTTTACTTTTATTTCCTCATTTTCCTTTGTTAATCTCTTTATTATGTTTCCTCATATTCATTTTCCTTGAACAAAAATTCTTTAGTGATTATATACAAATGAGTGATACTGATTGTTTTATTAACCTCAAATCAATTATCTGAAGTACATAATTGAAAAAAGATGATTTTTTTCTTTAAAAAACATTTCCCTTGATCTTGGTTGATGAACCACTCAATAATTAAGGTGACAAAATAGAGTAGAGTATCCATAATGTATTGTGGAAAATGTAACTCCATTTATATCATCTAAGTTCAAAAATGATCTTCTTTGATGCAAGTACATACCTAATTACAATTTATATAGATATATATCCCAATATAATTTATTTGTTTAACCCTTTAATTACTTTAACCATTATTCACACACCCCCTTATTTTTCACTCTTTTTAATTTCCTCTCTTCTAATTTATCTTGTTATGTTGATTCAATTTTGTAGTTTTGTATGTTTTTACTTTTTGTTTTGTTATTTTGGTTTCTATAATAAATGTTTTTCTCAATCCATCCATTTGTGTTCAACCCTACATAAATCAATATAAATTAAATTAAAAAATTAATTAAATTATATTTCTTATCTTAAATCATATGATCATTCATTGACTAAATATCCTCTAACCTATATTTATTTTTCATATTTTCAATGGAATTTTTTATGTTGATAGACATCATGGGAGTATCTTCGTCAATTGAGGATTTCTATTCAATGAAACTAATTTCTGGACAAGAATAGGAGGGGAAGGTAATTTGGGGGTTATTTCATTAACTAATATGACACATTACTTCCTTAAAAATATAGTTTTACCATAATATAGTTTATTTGAAGCATATAATAATTATTGAGTTTTCTGCATGTATTAATTGGATTATCCTATAATCCATTTTTGGTAGTGATTTGTGTAACATCATTCACAAAATATTATTTCACCTCAAATTTGTAAAACCCTACATTTATGTATTGATATTTTTGGTATTCAAAGGGGGAGATATTAATATAGTTTACTATTACCTATCATCAAATGAATAATATAGGAGTTGGGGTTATGAAGAGGGTATTGATACATTCTTATGATGTATTGACATTCATAATAAGGAATTTAATATAGTTTCCTTGAGAGTCGTATTAATGTTTGAATTAGACATGAGATATTTAAAATGGGTCTTTTTGTTTATCCTCTAAAGGGTATCTTATTACTCTTATATTTCACCAAGATAGTCAGGTTTGAAATTGAATAGTTAGCTTCATTGTAGCCAAAATGGTTGAGGGTATAGAAAAGGATAATATTTTGTTTGAACCATTTTTTACTAATCATTGGGTAAATATGGTGTCATTGAGATGTGTTTGAATATATAATGGAATGACCTATCATTGTATTGATATTTCATTTTAGTGTTTGGTGAATTATATAACCATATTTCACCTAGTGAAACCTATTTCAATATGTTATATCTTTGTTAAAGTCAATAAGTATCTAACTATTTAAATCATTGAATATATTTTTTAAGACCTTACCTAGGCTATTTGGAATAATGACTAGTATACTAGATTGAATGTCTTATAGGTATGATAAAGAGTTTCTTTCACATGTCATATTTTTTAGCCATGGTCTATTAGATTAATCCACATTGTTGTTCATAGGTAATAGAAACATGGATTGGGGATGACTATACTGATGACCCATTTCCGTGGTCAGAATTAGTGGTATCTTTGTTATTTAATAGTTTAGAAGAGTTGGCCTTTAATCATATCAAGACTAATTTGATGAATTTTTGTTAGCCAACATGTCCAACAATTCATTTGATCAAAAAACACTCTTGATGGTTTCAGATTTTATTGATGCTCATATAATTCTCAATGAATATCATGTTTTCAAGTATGTGTTACATGTGTGATCCTTATATATGTGTCACCTAAACACTGTGATCCGCCATAACGTCACTTTTTCACCCTATATGACCTCTTTCATGATCATTTTAGTTATTAAAATGGTTTTTTAGGTATATTAAATTGAATGAATCATATTTTTACTCCAATTGAAAAACAAATATTTTTGGTTGGGTGGAAACCATCCTGGTAATTATGGGGAAATGAATTCTAGAAAGGTTTAGAGAAGCTCTGAGCCCATGAGGGATCTTTTTTATATGATTTATTTGACATATATCAGTTATTTTTATCTTCTAAAGACATTTAATATAAAAATTTTGCCTCATATATTATAGCTAATATTAGAGTCTTGAATAGTTAATTATATCATTCCTAGATGATTGAATGTTCATAGTTGACCAACTATTTTGCCATCCAATCATATAATCTATATACATATTTATAGGACGTCCAACCAATCTCCTTATTCATCTGTTGGTGTATAAAACACATAATGGTATCTTACTATGGGATATGAACGACTTTTATTCTTGATATCTATCATTATCTAGATAATGTCCTTAATGGTGAAAAAATCATTGATATTGATCCATATAATATACTGATAAATGAATTAATCAAGTTTATCATTTACACCAACCTAATTGGATCACATGATCTCTAGAAATGTAACCATTTTCTTTTTCAAATTAGTGATGAAATACTTTAGGATCACCTCTTCTAATAAGTAATAATGTTTGTTATTTTATTCATCTACTTATTAAAAACTCAGTTTCTTCTTTCTATCCTTAATAGGGTGTTGTTTCTTCTCCTAGAAATAGGTATTTCATCACATATGGTAGGCTTAGAAGACAAATCTAGTATAGGTAATCGATTTAGAGTGATAGTGAACATTTATTTTTTTATCATATTTCATTCCGTGAGTTTGGAATTCTAGGAAAGTATTTTATTTTGAATTCCAAATGGAATCTATAAACCATTATTATTCAATAATATATTCATTAAATCCTCCATGATACATTAATGCTTTGAGACATTTTTATAGATGGTCATAGATATTCTCTTTATATATCAACAATACATAATATAATTAACATTCTATTTATAGGGAATAGGTTTCAAAATTCTATAATGTGATATAATTTGAAAAAAATTAATTTTGATGTTTTTTACTATTTGAGCCTTTGAGTATTTTATTCCTCCTCCACATTGACCTAAACTAATAAATTAATTTCCACTGTATATATTCTCAACTGGTAAGGGATATAGCTATTATATTGATGCATGAGACAAAATTATGTCCTTACAAAGTGTAGATGTAACATCTAATCTTAATTGCTTCCTAATAATTTGTTTCTCCTATTATAGGATTCTGTTGATATGAAAAATGAATAAGATATGGTTTTAGGTTTCTTGTGACACTAAATAATAAAAAGATCTTATTCCTAAATTTATGTGGAGGATGAGTCAAATAAACTAAAAGAGTATATGGTTTCCTCTTGGGTTTAACCAATTCCCATAATCTATTCATGGTTTCCTTTCAATTAGTATAATATCAAATAAATTAGAAAAGCTATTATCATATTAATATAATATATTTAATTTTACGTGGACTAGTTTTTTGTAATTTATGTTATCTTATTTTATGAAACTATCGCCAATAACCTAACTAGGTAAACCTAGGGTGGCCTATTTCTATCATTGTGGGTAGTTTCCCTAATTATAAACATCATGAGATCCAACTGGTGTTGGGGTTAGGTGAACTATTTTTTTACCTAGGATTTATTGTATTGATTTACTATACCTATACTAGTCAATAAATATCTTTTTTTGGAGGAGGTTCAATTGAGGGAGGCATGATGACTCAAACCTAAGATATAAAATCAATGGGTATATTAACTCCAAGTAGTTCTAAACTATGTTTCATATACTTATGTGATAAGGAATAATTGTGGGTGATCTTCCCCAAAATAGAAACAATATTGAATTCTTCATGTAGTGGGTAGGCTACAAATACAAATAGACATTTCCCTTTTCCCATGATATAATCCCTTATAGTGGGATAAAATAATATTTTTAATAGTTTTTACAGGTCATGATAATTTATTTTATATTTATTTATTACTCCATCTTCATGTTTATTAATACAATTCATAATCCAAAAAAATCATCATCATGTCCTTAGGTATCAGCATCTAGGTCTACATTATCTATGTGATTTAAATCAATATAATGTTCTAATATTGGTTACATGATTGGAATCATATCCTCATATTCATTGGAGTATTCAAGAGACTATTCGTCCTACGAGTATCCTTTGAGGGATATATAATAATTATTTTTTGTAAATGTGATCATGATGGAGGCGATTAGTCCTTACATTTAAATAGATTGAACCGTTAAGGCTCTTCTTTTTTATCTAATCCTAGTCAGTAAAATTCCAACCTTCACTGAGGAAGGGGCAGAAAAAACTACCACAATACTATATATTGGGTTTTATTTTTTTTAGATACACACCATTGTCTATATTATTATTGTAGGGGTGGTAGTAGAGGTAAAAATTTCCCTAACCCTATAGGCTGGTGAGGCTTCCATATTTTCTCTAGATCATTTACTACACCATTATTTTCTTTTTATTCCCACATTCTATAATGAAATGGGTAATATGTGAATTGTATTCTCTTTGGATGGGATGATTAAACCATAAAATGTGCTTTAACATCAATGGAATTTTCTTTTTGTAATCAGACTCTGGATTCACCTTTGTGGATGTTTTCTATTGGAGTTTTTAAATCACTCATACCCATCATTATCTTATTTTATTAGATCAATAGATAGAGAGACTCGATTGTAATAACCAACTAGAAACTCTGAATCTTGGACCTAAGACCAATCAGGAGGTAATAACATTGTTAGATACCCTATCTAAATATGTTTTTTGGCTAGCAAGTGGAGTAAAGTGTAGTGCTAAATATTCACTCTGTTATTTGATTCATATGATAGAAAAAACATCACTAATCATCTTGTGTAGTTTATTGAATATATTAATGTAAAAATACAAGATAAAATCAAACAATATTTTCAATAATAGGAGTTTAATATACTTAAAGGGGTGCTAGACTAGTAACAAAACACTACACATCTCAAACATTGAGGTTAACTGGATATTCTGAATAAGCTATATTCTTATAATGGGGATTATGTAGATTTAGTCTTTAGTTGTGATGGATATACAACACATATTTGTCCTCCAATTTATAGGGAAAATAAAACAAATATAGGATAATAGGGAAAAACATGACTATCATTTTATCTTTAACTAAATCCATCTACACAATAATTGTATTTTCCTTTTCATCATTGAGATTATCCTAAATTAGATCAAACTATATTGGTTTTCTCTATTACATTTTATTATGAAAATCATGATATTTTTGAAAAGCTGATTTATATATATGTTTTTAAAATCCTTATGACACATTAATAATGATCATTTTCTCTATTTTTCCATTTTTTGGGATAAAAAAATTCTAAATGACAATCGAGTTCTTAGTGCAACTAACATCAATGTTTACAGTTATTTTTTGATATGAGAGAATATTTTGATACATTTAAACATAGGGAGGACCATAATACAATGAATATATTCCCATGAGATGAGGGACATTACAATGAGTATATCGGAAAGGACATCAATATTTTTTGATTTCATATTCACCTTCATATAGAAGACCTACACATTGGAAATTTACCTGATCAACAATTTCTAGCCTTCTGTGATTATAGATTTCTTATTTTCCTTTATGGTGAGGATATCAAAATTTTTCATATATCTTTCCCCAAGGAGGAATTTTTCAACATATACCGTCGAGATGACCTCTAGATCTATTATCATGTTCACCATGGGGAGGACTGTTGTGGTACTCTATTTATTTGTTTCTAAGTAGATGTGGACTACTATTTTTTGGATATTTAATATATTATTAACATAGATAGTAATTCCTTAACTTTTGGTATTTTCTCTATTGGTAGGAACTCCACAACTGACATCAGGTGGTGGAGCTCCAATATTATTTGATTATGTTCAACTATAGTGATGGAAACCATAGTTGGACTTCATATGGATGTGAGGAGAACCTTCACAATGATTACTCTTTGGGAGAATCTTAGGGTTTCTGACTTATTTATATCCATGTGGAGGACATATGTGTTTGATTATTTTTCATTATAGGGAGGACTTATTGTATGTATGTTTTATACAATTGGGAGGTATGAATCCCCATAAATTTCATATATAGATAATTAATCTTATATTAGAAATTCATAATATTCCTAACAAATAGATTCCTAAGGAGAGCAGTGGTTTATTGTTTTTAAAAACATCTATACATAAATAATTTTTCCACAAAAGATAAAAACTATCTCACACATAGTACTTAATTACTATAACCCTTTTTGGACACATCATACATAAAATAATTATTTATATCCTTTGAAAAGGACACATCATAATATGGGAGATAAGATGATTAGTAAGGTTAAACAAAAGAGATGTTAATTATCACATAAAAATAACATGATAATAGGGGTATGGGAACATAAAACAATCATTTAAAAAACATAACATGTATTCCATAGATTGTAATCTTGAGTCATTTTATAATGATTGATAGTTTATAAGACAATATTCATAAAGGAGTCATAGAACATGATCCATGAGAGAAAAAAATTAGCTTAAGATAAACCCGCATGGAATATAAATGACAATGGAAAATATTTTCTCAATAGTTTAGTCTTACTTCCAATACTATCATGGTGGATTGGGTTCAAACCCCAAATCATACTAATAATCAAGGATCCCTACCAAGACTATTGTAGTGGAAGGATTCCCTTTCTAAACAGGGTTCCATTCCCATCTCAGTACTGTTTATCCCATGCAATATCCATATTAACACAATTTATTTGTGGGATGTCACATCCCATCCAATTACGTCTCGTGCCATGACTCCCCAATCCCACCTTAAATAGTCCAGGGTCTGGCGACTAGCACCAAGTAGGCATATCACTAAAATGGGAGGACATAGCCTATTTACCTAAAAAATGAACCCATCTCCATTCACATACTATATTCAAATGTAAGAAAAACTAAATAATCATTCATGGATACATATAAATCCAACCACAAAAGTTTGATATGAAGTTAATAAAATTATATAGGTCCAATTATATTCCCCCCACAATGAGCCTAAAAATATGCCCAATAAGAAAGTAAAACTAGGGGAAAATGTCAAGATACAATAGGGACACACCTCAGTCTATCCTATTTCACTAAACACTATATAGTCCTAGTCTATCTAGGACTCTTCCAAAGGTTTGATCATATGCACAAGAGATGACACATGTGGGAAATCCCAACAATACTAAACATGACACCTTCAAACCACAAAGAAAACAAAATAATAATATAGTCAAATATAAATAAGTATATTTATATATTATATATAAAAATAATTTCCAAATATTGTCAACAAGACACACATTTGAATGTTATGTCACAACCATAATTTCATCCAGTGATTCTAGGTAAAAGGTTACACATATCACTCATTTGGGATAAAACACTTATGAGTTTTGTAACACTAAATATGTCCATGTGAGAGGTATTTCTCTTTCGGTATATCCACTATATGTACACACTAAAAGTATGAAGAGATATGATACATAGATGTGGACTACTCCCAAGTACATGGGGTACAATAATAACTCAATCTGAATTAACCACTGTGTAGAGGATCAGCGTCTGCGTAGTGTTTGACATGATGATATGAAACACTCAACCTAGGGTATGATGATGAATATAAGATCTCACTCCAGGCATCATGGAAGTATTATAACAACTCTTCCCAAGAAGTATGGTGAATGGAATCATTTTACTATGTATAGGATGTGATTCAATACTATCTATCTGTGAATGGGTATTGAGAATGCACTCTAAAAACTTGTATAAGATATAAAGGATAAGGGCTCCATGACATATTTTTTGGAGTACATGACATGTATTAAGGGTAAAAGCAATGTATGGTTGACCATGGGTCCTACCCATGTAAGAAATATATGTCTCATGTCTGTGCTAGTTTAATAGTACACGACATGTCTTCTTTCTAGGTACTCTGCCTGTGTACCAGAACACAGGTATGCCCATGTACACCAGGTCAAGCCATTTCTGTGTAGGATCACATGGAATGGCCATGCCTGTGTACTCTATCCTATGAAAGTGTATACTCTAAGGTCCTTGTCAAGAAACCATGGAGGGGTCACACTTTTTGTCATCACGCCTTTTTATTGCATAACATTTCATTACATTATACATACATAGGATCATTAAAGTCTAGTGTCTTGGAAATCAATAACATAATACATGAAAAGAACATAAAACATCCTTCTAATACACTTATAAGGATTCATAATAGGATCATCTTAAGTACAATTACTGCATCTCATAACCTGGAGACATACCTCAAAGGAAAGGGTGATCAGAAGGCCAAGTAAGGACAACAAGGGAATCAGTTTACTTGTGGAATCAATAAGAACATGATAAAAACATAAAGACATTAGTAATGGAAGTAAAGGAATTTTATAATGAAAATAACATGAACCATAACATTAATATGTTTCTACAACATTTAATTTATACAATCATGAACATATCACTAAGGTTCATCCCAAATGTGTCATAAATATTACCAAGGTTATTCACCAAGGTATCGTGAAACTTATCGTCCCAAGATATTAAATTCTTTACTCAAGGCATCGGAGCACTATCCAGGAACACCCTTAATATGTCTTTATTTTCATGTGATCCACATAGATCAAATTCAAATAGTTCATAAATAACTCATATAGAATAAATGAAATAGGGTTAATTTCAAAATCTAGAGGTTTAAAAATATCTAAAAAACATGATCGTTACGTCATTTATAACCCATGAAAAGAGAGTGAGGGTTATATGTACTTCAATTCCAGAATCAAATAGATCAATTTAATGTATTTATGAATACCCCTAGAAATTAAAATAGATGTGGGTATTCTCATAAATAATACCAAAAAATTTCTTGAGAAAAAGAGAGAGATTTGATAAGAGAATTCTGCTGCATAATGGCTATATAACATGGTTTTAGAAAACATTAAAAAGAGAGGGTAAAAGGTTAACCCACCCCTAAATAACATATAATAAAGATTAAACACTTAATAAAATGGTTATAAGAACATTATATGGAAATTATAATGACATACCACATGAAAACGAAAGTTGAGAGGAAAGAGAAGGTGCGATTTCTTTTAGAAACATTCCGACAGCCTAACGACATCACTTAAAAATTCAGAAAATAAATTGATGAGAGTGGAAAGGGTATCCCATAATTTGGACATGAAATAAAAAGTAGTAAATATAAATAATAAAAATCCATCACATAATAAAATGGAACTATAAGACATATCATAAAGGATGTCATGACTTAAAAGAGTAGGGTGAAAGGTTCCCTTACCTTGAAGAGTAACTTCGAAAGCATGAAGGTTAGGACCTTGGGAGGATTGAGTGAACCTAGGGAGGAATCATTTGGATGCTGAAATACCAGATCTTTGTTTAGGAGGATTATTTAATGAATGTTAGAAGGTAATTTCTTGGTATATATAGGAAAAGTAAGCGAATAAATTATTAATTTCCAAGGGACACCACATCGGTTGTATTTGCAAAACCATTGGCCTTCCAATGGTATTTTACCATGGTATTGGCCACTTAGGACACCTCATAACATATATTACTATTCAAAAGTATACCAGATTATTTACATCATTATTACATCATCAATGATGTCATTAAACACATGAATCTCTAAACTGTATTTTTACTATTCACCAAAAAATAAATTGTTTTAGAAAAATCCCAAAAATTCACTCTAACCTAAAATCGAAGCTCTGAATTAAAAAATAAACTCCATTTTATGAAAATAATTTTCTATAAATTTTTATTATTATTTTTAAATAACATCATTATTTATTCCAAAAATACAACTTTAATACTATTACTCATTTTGTAATACCTTAAGAAAGTAATCAAGGACCCATAAAATTATCGTATAACCATAAGAAAATAATGTAACAATTTATGATTAAATTTTATGAAAATAAATTTCCATTTTAAATTATTAAAATAATTATAAAATTGTAAATAAAATATTTATGAAATACAAAAATACAAATGCATAAACTATGATCGTTTTGTTCCACTTTTAAGATGTCTAAAATATATTTATACATTCATCGGTGAAGTTTATATTTTCTGGTTGTTTTACTATTCATTACTATTCATACGGGTATGTTACTATTCATACATTACTAATCACTAAAAAAATTGGTTGATCTTATTAGACTCTAAATTTCCTACTGAACACAATTGTAATAGACCATTTTTTAAAAATAAATTCACATTATTAATTATTTAAGAATACAAAAATATTTTAAAATACCCCTTTTTTCTAAAATTCTACAATAATATGGAACTATAAATTCATCTTTCATTTATTCGGATATTTGAAATTCACCAGGTTTTCCATAATAAGAAAAAAAATTATTTATACATAAGCATTACATAAAGTAACTAAGGCTTCGTTACATAGCCCCTTAAAACACATTCATATGACCTAAGTGTAAGGTGTTCTATGGTGATAAAATCTTGGGGTGGCTCAAACACCATTTCCTGAGTGGTGATTTCTATCATCTTGAACTTCTCCCTTAGGCGATTCCATTCAAGCTTCACATGTTGAAGTTCGGCATGGGCTTGGTCTAGAGAAAAGCCTAGTGATGCTACCTCTTTCCCAAGCTCTGACAGATGGGCTTCATATGGCCCGAGTCTACTAGATGATGTCATCGACTCTTCCTTCTGTATTAATTTACCAAGATCATTTGAATTTATAAACAATAATTGTTACGTTAAGAATTTAGTTTCCAACAGGCATATTGACTTATGGTCACATAACAGTCCAAACCCAACATTCTCATTTAATTATACTCACTTAATTAATTAATGGATATTGTTTTTTTGAGTATAAAATAAAATAGCACAAAATTTTTGGAAATAAATATTATTAAAATGTTCAGGTCATTACACACTCTGTGTGATCCTTAACTTTATCCCAGAACCCAAGCCAGCACTAGAAAGGACCCACACACAATGTAATCATGTATTATACATCATGTGGATCAGCTTTTTCTTAAAACCATAGTTGTTTCATTATTGTATACCTGCATCACCTCTACCTAAAAATTGGTACTTTCTCTATCTTGTAATCATGTTTCTAGTCTGGTAGAACCACTCCATGACAGTTTTTCAGACTCTGACCCTTAATTCAGTTTGAAAATCAACATTATTTTTCAATCTTCTTTTTTCGCCGAAGAACACAAAATTAGGTTTCCAAAACCTTTTGATACTATATTTCTTCCATATTCACACCATTTTAACGTTGTTATGATCCCAAGTCTATTATATAGAATTATTATTTTAAGAAACAGGTTCACACCGATCAATTTACCAGTGGATGTCGAACTATGGGACAACAATGAAATCATGTGGTAAATGAAAAAATATGGTATAAATTCACTACCAAAAACATGTGTAACCAAACTCCAAAAAATTTATTGTTGGCCTTGATCTATTTTCATTGGAACTACAAGTGAAGAATCAATAAACATGAAGAAAATATCCCAAAATAATAATGTAAATAAGAAAATCCCCTGAGATGATCGAACTGTGGATCAATATGTTAGATGATTGATTCACTATTATTGTTGGAATGAAGAATAAGGATATATTACTATAAAATCCAACATCCTACATCATATTATATTGATCACTTACTTAGAACAGAGTAATGCAAGGATATTTGGTTAGATCTATTGAATTTGTCCCACAATGGTCATCGATATCTGATCTGATCAACATTTTCCAATGAAATAACATTTGAATGGTCTCTAATGGTCCTATTGATCTTTATGTTTTATCATCTAAACATAGGAATTCCCCATAACCATTTTTTTTATAAAATATGTTAAGTCATGGTGTTAATCATATGAAATAAAATAACCTAATCAAATAATTTTTTAATTTTTTTACCAAGATGACTTTACTAAAAACACACAGTGCTGAAAAAGGTTATGTCGTGCCTAGGGTAAAACCGATGTTTTGAACTGAAAGGTGCCATCCAATTTCTAATTTCGGGGCTTGTTTTTCTATTATTCAACTGTTTCATGAAAACTATGTGCATGTGCTATTTAATATATTCCAAACATTTATTTCAAGCACACTAGTACTTCGAATTGCATGCCATATCAGCATATGGTCTAAAAAATAATCAATAAAATATCAAAAAATAATACATGGAAAATATAAGTAACAAAAGTCTCCACACCATAATGTTTTACATCATGAAAATTAAAAAAATGAATATAGAAAGAGATGTGAGTACTAAGCATGAATCTGAGCATCCCAATACCAATTTCTCTTCTAATGATTTTCGTGGTGCCACTAAACATGAAATAAATTAAAGTATCACACATGAAGGATCCTTTTATACCTATAATATATCACTACTGGGAGATAAAAAATCTTAGAATAATCATTGATGTCTATATCTCCTCAGTCCATAATGTGTGATGGGTCTTGCATGTACCTCCTCAACTATGAAACATGGAATAAATCAAGTACCCAGTCTAAATGAGAAGGTAGAGTGAAACTATACTCCACCTAACCAAATCAAAAATGTATTTCTAATTGTCCAATTTATCTAAATTATAGCATTCCACCCTATCCAATTCATTGTAATTATTATTGCGGTGATACACATAAAAACACATTTTCTTTCTCCTTCAACTCCAAAGACCACTTTCTTCTATCTTCATAAGTCTTATAATAGCATTGTGAAATATTCATCCACTCTTGGATGATCTAGACCTTCTCAGTAGATTCTTGCACCAACTCTGGGATCAAAAGTGAAGACACTCCTAGGAAATTATAATATATTAGTGACCTGTAGTATCACCAGTAAAGATCCTCAAATGGTTTCATACTAATGTTCGAATGAAAAATTATATGGTTTCAAAACTCTACCAGTGGTAGGTGATCCTCCCAATTACGGCCAATGTCAAACATTCAATATGGTATCATGTCTTGGAAAACAGGAATGGTTGGCTCTATCAGGTTGTCTATTCGAGGGTGAAATGTTGTGAACAAGTGTCACTGAGTCCCAAATGATTCCGTTAATTCCTTCCACAACAGAGATATGAAGTGATAATCATAGTTTGAGATGATTTTATATGTAACTCCATTGTATTGGACTATCTCATTCATATAGAGGTGTCATAATATCTCTATTGAACTCATCTTCTGAATACTTATTAAGTGGGATGACTTGGTCAATCAGTATATGACTACCTAAATAGAATTGTGTTCCATATAATTATGTGGTAATCCCATCAAAAATTACATGGATATCCCATCCCACATCCTCTGTAACACCTCGTGATTTTGATCAAAACCTACTATAAGTTGGTTCTTAGCCATCACATACTAAAAATTAAGGCATTGGGAGAAAAACACAGAAACTCCTTTTTTCATCTGTAGATTCCAAAACTGACATCAGAGGTCTTGCTAATATTTACCACACCTAGATATAATGCCAATGGATATAGATTGAACCCTCTCAAAAAATCCTCCTTCAACACCAATGTTACCATTCTGAATCCTCTGAAAATAATGAAATTATCACCACCATAATAAAATCCATCATGAGAATGTGTGGTGGATATCTTAGAATATGGGGTATCATAGTCGGTATCCCAAGATATACCTCAATGAAATGATATAAAAATTAGAGGTGTTATATCCATTGATTGGAGGTAAGATAATCCATCACCATCCTAACAGGATTAAAACAACTAGGAAAACTACATAGGTCCCTTATTCATCAACTGGGGAGATGATCTCATTCTAAGAGCATCTGCTTCCACATTTTCCTTTCTAGGAGTATATACAATTTCAATGTCATAATCCAGGAGGGACTATTTCCTTCTTCTATGTCTCAGTAGAATATCCTTCTAAGATAGGAAATACTTGAGTCTCTTGTGATTAGAATATATGATATACTAGTCTCCCATCATGTAGTGTCACCACATCTATAGTGCGAAGGATATTGCTACTATCTCAATATTTTGGGTCACATAGCTCTGGTCATGTGGTCTCATGTAGTGTGGATGATAGGCAATCACCTCTTTTCTATGGATCAGAAAAAAACTAATCCTGGTTTTGGATTCATCATAGAGAACTAGGTACCCTCCATTAGTAATGTCAATATGGGTGCTCTTGTCATTCCATGTCTCAACTTCTGAAAATTCTGTTGGTACTTCTTCATCCAAATGAAAGGATACCCCTTTTAGGTATTTTTTACGGGTTAAAATATCCTATATAAATTATGTATTAATATATAGTAATATTATACGATCCAATGCAACCTCCACACCTCTGTCAGAATCTTCGGTGGATCCCAAGAAAACACTATATCGATCATAGATGGGTCCACTGCCACTCCATCTACTGATGTAACATGTTTTAGAAATTGGACCTTCTTTATCTAAAACTAACCCATTCATATCATTATTTAATGATATTTTTCACAGAGTATGTCTAAAAGCATCTGCATGTGTCTTTTGTTCCCATCCTCAGACGCCGATTAAAAAGGTATATCATCGACAAAGACTACCACAATCAAGTTTATGAAAGGTTGAAATATATTTCTCATGAGTCCCTTGAACACTAATGGTTTATTATTCATGTTGAAGGGAATCAAAAATTTCTCATAGTGATCATATCAACCTCTGAATTCCATCTTTGGTATATCTTCATCTCGTACTCGCAACATGTGATTGCCTAATCTAAGGTAAGCCTTCGAGAACTATAGTGACCATATTAACAAATCAAAGAGGTCATAAATCCTAGGTAGTGGTTAGTTGTTCATAATAGTCACCTGGTTCAAGAATTTTTAGTCCACATATATCCTCAATGTCCTGTCAACCTTCATAGAAAAAAAAATCGGGGATGATTGGGGTGAAACACTAGGTCTAACAAATCACTTCCTTGGAAAGTCCTCGAACACCCCCTTACATTATGAAGGTCTTCGGGATCCATATGTTATTCTAGTATTGATATTAGTGTTTTCCTAGGGTGAAGATCAATGAAAAAGTCAATTATATAGTGGGTAAGTAAATATGGAACATCCTTAGTGAAGACATCCTCGTTCTACACCACCACTATAAAAAGTATGAAACTTAGGTATGGATGAGTTATGATAAGACAATGCTAAGATTTACTTTTTTATGTGGAGGATGTGGTTTTTCAACATTGAAAAAAACTAGCTTATCTTTTTCTAGTGAAATGGAAACCCACAAAGCACATGAGGCCTCATTTTTTACAACATAGAAATTCTAATAGAAACTCTCGCATACAAGATTCATGTCACACTACCAGCCCAAGTCTATGATTACTGGGTGATATATAGTAGAAGTCTCCAAAAACAAGGGTCTTTCCAATGGATCAACTGGAATCTCTATTCATTGCGCAATATATATAGAAATAAATCAATGAATATAACCATTTTCTATTAGTAATGAAGATAATTTATAAAGGGAACATATTTTACCTCATATCATTCTTGAAGCCACTGGTTCTTAATTTGATCACCTATAGTTTCCCCAATAAATGTCCTTTAGCTCACTAAGCATAGTGTGGACCACATTGGGGTAGTGGTTGTAACAAGTTAAAGAATATACCACCACCTCCAACTCACCTTAATCAATTTCAACATTCACTTCCCAATGGATGTATCTGATCCTATCACTGCCTTTAAGTTGGTGGCACATCCATGGTCTCCCTATAGGCTATATATTGGGTTGAAAATTCTGAAGCAATATGTCATCTCTCATCACATGAGTAGCACCGCCAATACCTAGGCGGACTAGATGAATCAAGATATCATGAAAAAAAATCTTTTTTCTTGGGAGTTTTTCCTAAAATATGTATCACATACAAATCCTTGAGACTGATGTCATCACCCTTTTAACTGGGTCAATGCTTCTATTTTCCCACTATAGGAAACCACGGGTTGTATCTACTCATCCTAGAAACTCTCAATCACCAAATCTCACTCAGAAATCCCAACATTGGTATGATTGAATTGAGGGTTTTATAAAGGTTCTATGTCTCTATATAGTCATCAATGGAAGGTTTGGTCAATGATGAACTACTCAGGAATCATATCAATTGAGTAGCTGGAGATGTTGGTGAATCTAGATGAATGCTCAGCTGTAGTAATTCTAACCTACTAGATATGTTGATTCCCTTTCATACATATAGCCCTTAGCTAGATGGAGATAGCTCCTCTCTAAAAAAAACTCAATCTCTGATCATGTTAGAGTTTGCTCGATGTAAGACTGTGTCAAAAATTCCCAACATTTCACTATTAGCACATAGAAAAGGATCACTTCTAGGATGCCCATCTGATCAGTTGGGGTCCTCACCATATTGAAAACTCGCCTCACCACCTCAAGATATTGCATAGCGGCCTGTGAGTTGGATCACCTTGGAACTTGAAGGTTATCTATTACTGAAACTCATTATGTGATCTCAACCTGTGTACCTCATACGCTGGTACTACGGGTACCATCATCTTCTCAATAGGATGTGGTATAGCTGGAGCCGCACCTGAAGATATCGCCTCTATAAATGGTCCATGTATCAACTCCTCATCATTGAGGGGATCATCCTCATGATCTAGATGCCTATTAATATCTAGAATATAGTGTTGAGGAATCCAAAAAATAGACAAGACATACCATGTTCAATGATTATATCTGGAGAGATGACTCAAGAAGAGCATATAAACCTCAACCCATAACTATATTATGAATGTAACATTATATTCCCTAAAATTAGTTTTCACATGTATCGAGTCAGAAACCAGGTGATTATTGTCATGGTGTTTGGGTACGTCGGTCGTCACACCAACACTAGAGTCCCCATCCTGAAAACCGAACTCATAACACATAACATTATCACCCAAAATAAATATCACATGCTCCAAACATAAGTTTGAACTGAATTATTTGATATCACTATATCATTGTGTGTACCAATGGGGCCCATTACACGAATCCCAAAAACCACCTCTAATAGGATAAGGGTTGGCGACTAGAAGAGACTAGCCATATCACTAACATGGGTGGCCTTAGACTAAGTACCTATATACACACAAAAACGCATCTCCAAGCCCATACAAGGCTGAAATGTAAAAACAAAAAAACAACCATGCATGAATACATATAAATACCACAATCAGAGTAATAAAGGAAGTAAATAAAAGTATATGGGGCCAAATAAAATCCAAGCACAAAGAGTGTAAAAACAAGCATACACTAAATGTAAAACTATGGACTACTATTTAGATAATATATGGACACACCTCTGTCTATCTAATCTCACTAATGACCATTTGGTTCTAGTCCATCTAAGAGAGTTTCAAAAGGTTATTCAATCGAAAAACACATGACACATACAGAAAAATCCCATGATGTGTTAAGTATAACAATACCTAGTAGGACACCCAAAAACCAAAGTGAATAAAATAGAAGAATATAGTCATATCTACACATGTATATGTCTACGTTACATGTAAAATAATATTCATATATACTCATCAAGAATCATAGTTTATGGACTGTAACAACCATAATTCTATCTAAGGATTTCTGTTTGAAGGTACCACATAGAACTTGTCTGGGAGAACACACTCTTGATTCTCATATCACTAAAGATATCCATTTTAGAGGTATTTCTCATTAGGTCCCTCCATTATATGTACATTCTAAAACTCTTAATAGATATTCCACATAGATAAGGATAACTACAATGGACATGAGGTATACCGGCAACTCAATATGGATTAAACCACTAAGTCAAGGATTGTTGCCTGTGTAGTGTTGGTCAGGAAGATACTAAGAACTCCACTTAGGGAATGAAGATGAATATATGATATCACTCCATGACTCAAATAAGGGTTCCAAAACCCTATCCAAGATGTCTTGATGATGGGATCGATGTCCTCTCTGTGGGAGGAGATTCTATAATATTTATCAAGGAATTGATATAGGGAACACACCCTAACAAAATGTATCCAATATATAGTGGGAAAGGGCTCGAAGACAAAATTTCCATGAGTAAACTATAAGTTGTGGGTGCAGAACCCATGTCTCATTGACCCCATGTCCTACCAATGTAAATGGATTGGGTCCCGTATCCATGTAATAGTACACAAAATGTCATATTCTTATGTATTTTTCACGTGTACCAGTACAAAATTATTCCTGTGTACACCAGTACATGTCATGTCTTTGTGAAAGTACATGTAGTTTTCATTCCAATGTACTCTATCTCATGTTCATTTATCCTTTGAGGCGGACACTGATCCATTGGGGTGGGGTGACATTCTTTATAACTGGTTCATACACCATGTAAACCATAGCTGTCTCCTAAAACCGTATCCACCAATAAGAGGGACACACAAAAACAGTATGTAATCCTGCAATACATGTCATGTGGTTTTTGTTTTGCCAAAAACCATCATTAATCCTTTAATGTGTGCCAGCACAAATGCCACCTAGAAATCATGCCCCATTCTTTTCAGAAATCAAGCATCTGATCGATCCAAACTGCATCGTTTTTGTTTTCTGGATTGAGGCCCTTTGATCCTTTCAAAAATCAACATCATTTGTTGTTTATTATTTCACTCTATAATACTTGAAATTTGGTATCCAAAACCATCTGATCAACCTCCTGTTATATCACGACACTACCATCGTGCAATTTCAATATCATATCTATGATATCGAATTAGTGCACAAGTAAATTGGTACATAATGATTGGTCTCTTGATGGATGTAAAACTATGGGTCAATGAAGAATATTAAAAATAAAAGAATAAATATAGGGAAATACATGACCAAAAATATGAGGAATTATCCTCAGTAATTGATTATGTTATCCTTAATAATTTTTCCTTAGAACTATAAGATAAGAATCAAGGTCAGGGATTATAAAATCTTTAAGAATCACCTAGATATGGGCCTAGATGGATATAGATTCAAGGGGTGTTGTCCCTGTTTTTTTATGTTGTTTGAGATTCAAGAGAGAGTCGGTCATGTAGCCTATATATGACTATTATGTTAGAGGTACCATGTCATGCATGATGTCTTCGATGTTTCTTAACTTTTTTTCTATCATTCAAACCCATATCATTCTTTTTCTCCCATGGATGTTATGAAAGATGAGGATTATTCCTTTGATAATTATCATATATAAATCATTGAACAGAGCATGAATCCTATTTGAGGCTAGTCTGTACCATTAGTATGGGTGTTGTGGCATCACATCTATGTATAAGAAGATCTTTTTGTGATGGAGGACAATGTACATGGCTAGTGTCCAGAGTAATTCTCAAATGAAGTTCTTCTACCCATGGAAGGTGAACGTGAGAATGAGTTACATTAATGGGGGAATACTATAAGAACTTGGTTTTTATATAAGGTATGGATCACTTTATTTTTGGTATAATTCCTTCTTATGGACCTAATAAGGTTTTCTAATAAGGATGTAGAGGTTACCATGGGGTCCCAGAATTGTTCAGATCTTCGAAACACTACTGCTATTAAAATAGAATAGTATCATGGTTAGGAGAAACCGTGCAAGATAGACCACACAATTACTTCTAACCATGCCGAGCTAGACATTGGAGTGCAATATAGTGTATTGTATTCTCTAACCCTAACCCAGAAGCGTCACGACTATGTAGAAAACTATAGACATGTTCCAATGGTTTTTTTATTTTTCTTCCATGGTTTCCTTAACAATTTCACCTAATCATGGGGGTGCCCCTCCCTATAGTAGAAATATCACAGTTGGTGCCTGATTTCACCAAACCTGTGTCCAAATCATTTGATGCCTCCATTAACCTATTTTAGATCCCAAAATAATATTGACAAATATATGATATTGTTCATTTGTCCCAATTCTGATTGAATAACCATTCATCTAGTTGGATCCAAACATTTTAGATCTTATATCCTTTTTAGTCGTTGATCTTTTATCTTATCATCAATTTTGTTATTGTGTTGGAGGCCCATATGCCTTATTTTCAGAATGTTGGTCCATTCATTACATATCATCCAATAATCGATAAAAAAATTGGTTGATAATGGATGAGGAAAGTCATATGAGTAGGAGGTATGTTGTTAATGAATTATTCCTCAAGCATTGATTTTTTACAGTATGCTACATTGTGTCGCATGCCTATTTTACCATGCATTGCACCTAAACTGAAACAGCCATGAATTAGTTAAATTTCATGGAACCAATTGATAATCATAGATCCATTGTGATCTAATGTCTTGAATGAATCCAACCCTTGAGAGTGTCCTCGTTATGCAAATTTTTTCATTTAAACATTCATGCCCAAAACACCTGACGATGTTTTTTAACCTTAATTTAAATGATGATACCATTTTACTATGGTGTGAGAATATTTTAATATCATGACTAATGACCTTGAACAATATAATGAATTAAATTTAGTTGATTGGCGAGCCCAAGTCGCTATCTTATGTTTAAATTGGTTATACCCTTATCAATGTTGAATGTAAATGAATTATGAGTCCTAACATGGATTGTATTAAAGACAATGGTTATTTAACAATGGTATGATATAAGGGAATAAAGAACCTTGATAATTATAATGATTGGGCATGATGACACATATGCGTGTTGTAAATGATTGAGGGTGACATCCCCCCAGCTAAATAATCCAAATGGGCATGAAGACCCAAGATATATCTAAATGGGAATGTTCTCCTTTTATGCATATATATATATATATATAAATGCGCATGGAGTCACTTCATATTTATAATTATTAATGGGAATAGTGACCCTATTTATATATAAATGGGAATGTTTGTAAGAACATCATTCTTCCCTGAGGAAGGCATTATCTTTTCTATCAATTCTAAATTTAATTTCTTAAGTATTCCCTAATATGAGTGCCCAACATGATCAAAAGTGTCTTGGAGGTCTCTAGGGATAGTTCAAAGCCCGGAGCTATGTTTTGGTTTGAAAATGTCCCGACACATGGTTAGTGAAACCCATGAGGGTCTGTAAAAAGGGTAAGTATATGTTTCACTTTTTGAGTAAACTTTGAGGGAGGAGGTGTATGCCCATTCAACCATGTTTTCATTTTCTATAGATTTTGACAGTTACTCTTCACATAGTTTTCACATGATTTGTAACCCCTATTGTTAAAACATATCAGTTCCCCTTATCCTACATGAATCAATGCGTGATCTGTGCACAATTTTTGAACCATTGCACCTAAAATTTATGCCCCATAATGTGTGTTGGTTTTTTATAACATTAAATTGAATTTAAAATCTCATATAAAAATATAATTAGGTTCAATCTCCCATGAATAGCAGGACACCCCATTATGAAGCTACCTTATTCAATTACTATATGAATTGGGATATCTTCTCTATCCATACAAATATTCAAGTTTGGTTCATATCCTTGCATCCATAATGGTATGATATAAATAAATTTTAGTCGTTCTCAATTCTTCTTTCAATCGATTACTAGATTGGGATTCAGGATCGTATGATGTAACTTCTCATTCATCAATAGTTCTTTATATTTATCCTAATCTATGATGAATCAAGACTAGATATTATATGATCTATCTAGAATGGTCCAAAGGTAGGAAGTTTCCTGCATTTCTCTCAATGTCAGACAATTTATATATGATATTGTATCATGTTCCCAATTTTTGGGTGAATGAAATTAAGACCCTAGACATACTAGGAATGTTCTAGGTTATTTATTAGGCTTTATAAATATTGTTATCGGTTTATAATCTTGAATGAACCACCCATATGAGTTTGTAGGATAGAATGGCCATTTTTATGGCTTTTTCATTTGACCCCAGATTCCCTTGATGAGTGACTTTGTATTTTCATGGGTTTTAAATGAGTAAATTGAATTATAACTAATTTTTGAATTTGTTTTTATGTGAATATATTTAAAAGGGAATGTATGAATGGATTTACATTTTTCCCTTTATTTTTTAATAGCTTGGTTATGATTTAATTTCCTAAAAATGAATTTACCATGTGATATAAAATTGGTTAAATAAGATAAAACTTCCATTATTATTCATTTTCCCATTTGAGATAAAAGGTAAATAACCCTTGTGATAGCTATGTAAAATTTTTTAGTCTTGTTATATGAAAAATGGTTGTGTGACTAATTAAATGGGATTTTTATTGATAATTCCAATGTGATTAATTTAAAGGACAAGCATTTTGATGTTAGACAATGATTTATTCACTTTTTGAGGTGAGATGTATCTAGATGTCATTGGTTCTGGCCATTTAATGTTAAATTAAAATATTAAAATGGAATTCAATTGAAGAAATGTTTAATAGAAATGGATGAATCATATATGAAATTGAGGGATTCCAAGGAAGGAATCATTGGACTGGTTAATTGAATGCATATGATGAATCATGGATCTAATAGAGTGATTCTTTGGACAAACTCACTGGCCTGAACCAATTAATTCCTAGGGTGAATCATGGATATAGATTATGGATTCCCTAGAAGGACTCAATGTCAGGAACCTAATTATGCATTGGGTTAATCATGGATCCAAATGAATGATTTCATGTATAGACTCTAAATGGAATTGTCTATTTATTCCATGGGTTATACTCATTCTCCCTATAGGACCACTGAGGACATACTCGATTGGAAGGACTCTATTCCTCACATAGAGCAATAAAAAGTTCCTGACAGGTTCCCTAGAATGGGATTATATGGTGTTGGTTCATATTATACTTATGATGTATCTTTGTGATTTTGACTATATGGGGGATGTTGATATTGATCCAGATCATTATACTTTTAAATTCAATGTGACTGAATTTTGGAATGAAATTCATTAAGTGAGATGAATGTTTGCTTTTTTGTACTTCCTTGTTTAATAGTTATACTTCATGCACACATTTTATATAAATTCACTGAATAATTTGAAGAGACCTTGGGTGGTTTCCTAGTAGGATTATACCTCAAAACTTATTTTTGTCAATTTTTTTGAACAAAATAGATTACATAATTTTAGGTGTTGATAAGGTAAAGTGACATAATACAAGTACATGATATGATGCTTAAGAGTATGAGATCCTGGATCCAAGAAGAGTATTGTTATACTACTCAGATTCTTTTATCATTTTTTTTAATTTTGGGACTTTTATTGTATGTGAAATATTTTTACTTTTTTAGGTAGTTTTAATAGAAAAATGTTACATGTATCATCATATAGTTTGTAATGTGACTTCTAGATTTGATAATATTATCAGTATTCCCCTCTTTATTTCAATTATCTGGTTTTTATGACTATGTTATTAAACTATTTTTGTATTTACATTTTGTTACACTCTCTTAATGAGGGAATAGTCTCCACATAGACTCACCAAGACCATCACATATATTTGGCGTCCTCTCGCACTTGGGGAGACGCACTTGAGGCCATGCGGCCAACCGGGATTAGAGAACTGTCGAGTGGCATATGGCCCTCGGATGTTACATAGTTGTATCAAAGGGGTTACATTATAGTTTGTTATACTATATGGATACAATAGACCGAGATAGAAAGGAATTGGAGTTTGGTAGTAAATAATGATAGGGATTAGCTATCCCGCGTACATAGAAAATCCAAATTTTCCATGAATGAAAATTGATGTTTTCTAGATTCTAAAAATTACAATAGAATCGACTCCACCATTGGGGTATTCACTTTATTTATTATCTCGTTGTTAATTTGAATTTGGGATCTATTTTACTACAACCCGATGAGATAAGGGTATTCCATCTCATGAATTATATAGTAACTTGCAATATTTTCACATGTAATGAATTATTCCAGGCCATTTTAGATGCATTACTAATTCTATACTGTTGTGATATATTATTTGAAATGTATTCCATATGTTGTAACAAGTATATTGAAATATTCTATTGTTTGGGTGAAATTTATTCCATGTATTGGTCACAGGGGAGTATGGTCCCTCATGGATCATAATTTTGCAGACCAAGGTTCAACCATCTAAAGTGAATTGTGAATAAAATTAGAATAATAAGAAATTTCAATGGAAAATTAGAATGAATATGGGAACTCTATTGGAAATGAATTCATGTAAAATTAATTTTAAAATTTTGTTTTTTATAACAATGAACTTGATCTGACCTGACCTTTGTAGTGGGAAGTAGGTTATAAGACTTACTTATACAAGACTTGGTTGGCACCCAGAATATACCCATGGGACATGAAGAGGGATGATTTTTTATAGAGAAGGTTTTTAACCTATCCTATTTAGATATCTATGCTTTTGAGATGTAAACTTTCATAATGATCATGTACTAGGGAATGCGTTTAGAATTGTAGTGGCATTCCACCACAATGAACTTCAATTGTATGATAGGGAGTGGCAATGATCACAACACAGAGGTGATAGGCCATGGACTACCATTAGATCCTCCATTCATTCCATATACGTCACAAATTATGGTAAAAAATATAGGTGAAGATTCACACCTATTTATGGCTGTGAAAAAAAATTTACATTCATAATGTTTCACATAGGCTGATTAGAGTCATCTTACTAAAGAAACATTGTAGTCAGTTAAATCATTATTTATAGTTCACATATTCTAATAATATTTTTATTTATTGAAAACAATGGTCTTAAATTTTTATTAACAATGAAATTAAAATAATTCAATACATAATTGAAATATAAATGGGGATGCAGAGGAAATGAAATTAGGGAATAAAGGCCTTGATGTAGGGTTTGATAATGATGGTTCATTTGTTATTAATTTTTTTTAAAATTTAATTTTATAATTCATTTGATGAAACTCTAGTAATGAATTACAATAAATTTATTTATTGAGTTTTATATTTTATCATGCCGTCAGAATACAAAACCCACCCCCTCCAATAGTCAAATAGGATAACACCTCAATTGAGAATGCATTTCACAGGAGACCCAACTCCATCTCTTCAGGTAATCCCAACACCACGGTATGAAAGCTTTTCCTGAGATAAGGGATCGAAATATAATTATTCAACAAAAATAAAAAAAATTAAAATAATTATATGGTGGATGACTTCCGCACCAATGCAATAATCCCACATCCACAGAAAATAAATTTCAAACATATTGAATTGAAGAACAAAAAAAATAACACCAATAAACCTCCCCCATGGACAAGAAATGGGTTAGACACTTATCATTGAAAAGTGAATAGATATCCTTATGTAATAATGGAATATATAAACATAATTATTGTTGGAAGAGAAATATGGATGGAATAAAGAAATATAAACAATTTAATATAAAAAAATTCATTACATGGGAAATGAAAACTATAATAAAAAAGAAAAGAAAGGCAGTAAACCAAAATAATGACCATTGTATAGAGCGTCACTCATTGATCGATTGAATGGTGTGGGATTGATTGAAATGGTTTAGTAAGGATTATCTATGCTACTTTTATAGGCCAAAACTTCAACAAGAATGTTTCCATGTGTCAGACCCATTAAATGGATGATTAACCAATGTATCCCTTAAAAAATGTTCTTCCAAAAAATATTCATTATATCTCATCCAAATTTTAGAAGATTTGGAATTTTTTAGCGAGAGTTAAGCAAATTTTACATCGAGACATTATTCTACCAATACAAACTATCCATATTCAATGTCTTCCGTTTTCTATTGCACTAATGGCCCCTGAAAATTGATGATTCACACATGGAATACATCCTAAAAGTTGTTCCTCTATATCTTATGCATCCACCCATAAATATTTCAATTATTTGTGTCATCCAACCATGAGATAGGGGCCCAAAAACAAAAATCAATAGATCTATGAAGAGTTTTCAAGGCCTAACTTATTTGCTAGTGTTGAGCTTTTAGATGGTGTATTTAGCATTGGGTGAAAAAGAAATAAATGAATCACAAGATCTATAAATTCAAAATAAGAGAGAATTTCATGATTTTGTTTTTTATATTAAATTTTATGGCCAAATACTAAAATAATTTAAAACTGTTAAAATAAAAAATGGGCTATTATTCTGATGAAGTTCAAAATACCACTAAAATCATAAAACGTTATAAATTCTCATAATATAACAATTTGGTAAGTTTAAAAAATTGAAAACCAATGTATTTTTAAGGAAAATATTTTATCAATCAATTCTACCACAAATAAACCTTGATTTTACTCCATCATAAAATATCAACACTGAAAATTAGAGGATACTAATTTTTCCATTATTCAAATTCCAGAGAATGAAATCAAATAATTATCAATGTAAAATCAAATTTTCAAAAAATAAACCTAAAATATGAATTTAATGTCATATATTTCTAAGAAATAGTCAATTCATGAATTTTACTTTTCCCTCTTAGAAAATTTATTGAACTTCATATTTCCATCATTTATGCTCCTCAATTCATTTTTTTCAAACATGCCAAGTATTGATTTACCTCAAATACGATTATTTATTCTCATAATTGATAATATAATTGAATTAGAGTAATGATAATATCATGAGAACCTGATCCTTATCCATAGTATTGTAAATGAACTAATTTCTCCACTTTGTAAAGGAAAAACCCAAATAATATTGCAAGGGCTTGTAATCAAGGTTCAAATGTCTCTAAGGTTTAATGTTCATTGGAATTGATGTTAAAAATTAATGTTCAAGGATGAGGTGTATCTATTAAATCATTAATATGATATTCAAATTAAATTTTTAATGAAAACATTTTCTTTAATTAATATAAACTCCACATATCTATGAAAACCCAAAGAAATTATTCTGTTCAGTTCAATCATAATGAATGATTTGTGTCTCATCAAGAAAATATAAACATATATATATATATATATATATATTATAATTTTTTTATTTTTAAAATGACCGTTTAAATTTTTTTAATTGTATATTATCATAATAATCCTCACATTCACTGACTAACCACATTTGATTAAAATAATCAGTCTAGTAACTGTTATTTTTTTACCCGAATCACAACACATTTTTCTCTTTCTTTTGGTCCCTTTGACATTTTCACTTTTTTATATTCAAGAGGGAAAATATAATTTATTATAACCTATGATTCCACAAAATTTTACAAATAACAAAAAAATCACCCCCACACATCTTTCTAATAATGTAAATAATCTTATTTACCACGATTCCCTTTACCCCTAAAAATCAACATTAAAATATCCTGAAATTACTAAGAGGATAGTATGAATGTATAGAAATACCTTGAAACATGGATCATCCCTAAAAAGGCCATTCATTGTCTTTAAGGGATAATTAATGATTAAGTTAAATGTTTCCTTTTAAGGATATGTGTATTATAAAAATATTTCTCAATAATTTTAAATGTGTTTTTTCATGGTTATATATTTGACCAGTTCAAATGAATGTTCTAGCAAGTGACATGTCCCTTGATTACTCATTAAATATGCTCAAGAAAAACTGAATGAACATGGTCTATAAATCCCCTCTATAATTTTAATAAAATATTTGAAAATCACTAATGTAATGATAAATAATAAACATAAAATTCTTATAATTTTCATAAATTCAAAGCATGAAAAATGATATGGATATTTCATTTCCTTAAATAAATTAATTCCTTTAAATAATAACTCCACATTTAAATATCCATGATTCACTATAAATATTCAATTATCCATTTTACTCATTAAATTTCATTAATATTCATGTCTAAAACACGTAATCAGAAGATTACTAGGAAACTCGTGTCTCCTATATAATTCATGTAATGCATTAATTAAAGAATGGGCATAAAATTTCAGTTTACTACTCAAATCATTATATTGGAAAAACTTGAAATGATTTTTAAAGATAAAAGTTAAAAGTGAACTTCTTTTTTGAAATAAATATTAATCCTATTTTATCCATGGATATTTGGGTATTCCATTATCCATTTTGATCTTACAAATCAAAATTACTCTATTAATCATAAAGATTATGTAATTTAATATCAAAAAGAAAAGATAGAGTGAGACAATTGTGGAACTACTCCAAAAAATTAAAATGAAATTTAAATTACTAGAATTCATGTAGAGATAAATTTTGGTATGATCCCCCAAGAAGCCAATAAATTTTTCCTGCGTCAAGAAAGGAATTACTGAATATTATCAAGAGTCTGATGGTGGTTGGTTCCTCTTTTATTTGAACAACCACATGTGGATTTTCCAAAAATTTACTTATTAGTTCTTATAATGGATAATTCCTTCTTTTACATTCACTAGATCTTCCCCCTTTGTAATGAGGTATAGTTTTTATGGTGGGGGTGAGATGAAGTATAGTACCTCCTCCTCTTTCAATCCCACTTGGGAAATTTTTTATTCAAAAGCTATTAGTTTCTCTAGATGTTTATGAAAATCCTCACATTTAATATTTACAGCTTCTAGATTTGATTCTTCAGGAAGAGCCACTTATATTTTCTTTTGTAATCCCTCTATTAAATGTTCAACATCTTCAATTAAAACAAATAATTACTCCATAGGTGTAATTTCTTTTACCTATTCATCCTCTAGGGTATAATAAGATTCAACCGATTCTGAAAATTCAATACAATTAGTCGTGATACTCATATTTGTTTCTATAAAATTAATTGATTTTGAGTTTTAGAATTTAATATATTCCTGATTTATTTGGACTTGAATCTATTGTTTTATTGAAATATCCTATTATATTTCATCATTTATGGATGGTGGTAGGTAGTGAATCTCCTCTATTTTGAGTTTGGCCTTAGATTCTCTAGTTTCCTCTAGGAAATTGGGGAAAACCTAGGGTAGTTCATTCTTGACCTCTAATATTTGCAAGTTGGTTTTTAGTTCATCGATTACCGCCATAAAATTTTGATGTGGGATACATTTATCTATGCCTCATTTATTTATCTTTACCATTATCATGAGAGCATCATCTTTTCATTATTTTTTCTTCTCAGTATATTCTATTTATGATTCTTTCACCTCTGAGTAATCTTCTAATAGAGAGTAATTGGAATTTGAAAACATCATAGAAAGAGTTTCTTTTATATTTTTTTTTAAATAAAACAAGGAAATATATTTTAAAAAAATAAAATATATAAAAAAAATTACAAAATAAATATTTATCTCCCTAGGAATTGTTCTAGTTTTGAGGCACCCAATAATAGGGTAGGCAAAAACATTTATATTCCTATTTATTCCTAAAGGTTGACTAGGGTAATCTAATGTGAAGAACAACACAGTTGGTTCAACATTGATTCTAGTTCACCAATTCTATTTTAAAAAACAATGGTTTGGGTTTTTTTATTAACCTGATATTTTAATAATGAAATACAGAATGGAAATATAAATGAAGATGTAGAAAAAAATCAAATTAGAGAAGAATGGTCTTGGTCTATAGTTTGATAATGTGGGTTCATTAGTTATTTATTTTTTGTTTAAATATATTTTGATAATTCATTTGATTATGCCTCATTAATTAATTACTATAATTTGATTTATTTAGTGTGACATTTTAGCATGACTTTGGCATACTAAACCCCACCTCCAACAATAGTCAAATATAATAACACCTCAATCAATCAATCATTTCAAAAAAAGACCCAGCTAAACCATTTTTAGTGTCATCTCTTAATGAATACCCAACTCCACTGTATAAATGACATTCCCAAGAGAAGATATGGAAAATAATTAATCAAATGAAAGAAATTTAATTTAATATAATGATGTTGTGGATGACTTCTACAGATGTGCTATACTACCACATAAAAAACAAATAGATTTAAAACTTTTTGAATTGATTGACAATAAAGGACACCATGAAACCTCCCCTGAGGACAAAACATGAGTTAGAAACTTTCAATTTCAATGTGAATAGAGATATTTATGGAATGGTGGAATAGAGAAATATAATTATAGCTGGAAGAGAATGATGAAAACTAAAAACAATTTAATATAAGAAAGCTAAATGTGTTAAATGGTAAAATAATTATAAAGAAAATATTGAATAAAATATTAAGTCATTCATATCATTTTGGACCTCCCTCTCAAATAAATTGGATAGTTTGGGATGGATTGGAATGATTTGGGATCGAGGATCTCTCCTCCATTATTTAGATAAAATTTACCATATAAATTGTTCATGTGTTAGACCCATTAACATTATAATGATCATGTGGTACACATAATAAAAGTAGTTCAGAATATATTCATCATTTCCCCATCTAATTTTTGGTTATTTGGTATTTTTTAGTATGAGTTGTGACTTTTTTACTCCAATACATTATTATTCCCAGACAGACACTCCATAGACCATGTATCTGGTTTCCCATCCATTAAAGAACATGAAAATGGATGATTCACGTGTCGAAAACTTCACTAATATTATTCTTAGATTTATTTCTCATCCTAACAAAAATATTTTATGTAATTGGTCTATATAATCCTGATATAAGGCCCCAACTCCAAAAATATCCAAAACATGGAATAGTTTCCAAGGGCAACGTGTGAATCAGTTTTGAGCTTCAAGATGGTGGATTTATCTTTGCATCCAGAAGATGCAAATGAATTAAAGGATATAGAAAATCACTATAAGAAATAATTTCTATGTTTGGACCATTATAGAAAATTTTATGTCTATAATACTTAAATAAGATTAAACTATTACAGTCTAAAATGGGAAATTATTCCAAATAAACTCATAATTCCACTAAAATCATAAAATTTGATAATCCCCTTAAAATAATACCTTGTTAGTATTTGAAACCTCAAAATTTTCTATAAAATTATTAAAAAAATCTCTTTCAGGTTTTGAGAAATAGTTTCATGATGAGTTGGTGCAATTCATGCATACCATTATAGAAGCACTGCGACCTACCCTGACTATGGAATAGTTGACACATGATTTTCAGTAGAATAATCTGGTTATGTTTTTATAGGTTGGAGGACCATATCGTGAAGATTAATGGTTAGAGTTCCCTCTGTATATTTTTAGGCACATCGAGACGTCTCTATAGAGGAGGATAAATCTTCTTACGTACCTATTTTCTGATTCCTCTATGAGTTGGTGGGATGGTTTCACTATGAATTATCATAATTAGAAGATATCTCAGAGGAATTTTCATATGGTATTATATTATTATTCCTATCTCAAAACATTGAGGGGTGATATAGATCTATAGTTATTACTTCTAAAGAAGGGTTTTCTATTAGTTATGGATTAATAAACCCCTTCTAAAAAGCTCCAGTGCATCACAACTATTTTGATCGGTGATGAGAAATATAGAGCTAGCCAATTCGAGGATGGTATTAGGTATGAAATGTGATCATAGGATAATATCTTTCAAATAAATACCATTTATGGAACAGTGAATCAGGGTATAATCATATAGTGTAACCTAAGAGAGTTTGAGGGTGAAAGCCATTGTGGTTCAGAATCTTGACCTTGTACAACTTTGACTTGTAGTAGGAAGTTTCATTTGGATCATCCGCTAGGTGATATTAGAAGTTAGAAGAGACCTCTAGGCATCTAGGTTTGGTGATACCATTGTGGTAGGCTGGGACATACAAGGCCATAGTGTCCTTAGGACCTAGTTGAGTGCCAACACTGTAGTAAGATGGTCCATGTACAAATATTATGTAGGATGTTTCCACCACCATCCATTGAGAGAGGGTATAAATTGACTCCATGTTCTAGAGAAAGGTTAACTGCTTTTCATTCGACAAGTTTCTGGGGTACATTTGGTCGAACATGATGTGGTGGTTCTTATGTCTATGGTAGCCCGACCCTAGGTCCATAATGATAGCAGGGTGGGTTGGGTCAGGGTAGTCAGGAAGTGTCACAGGGCCACGATACATGCTAGGAACATGCAGTACAATAGATACATGAGATGTAGGATTCCGAACCTTCTACTATCAAAGGTTTTATTCTAGTAGCCTCCACTTAAGCTTTTGAACTTAATGAAACTAGTGTTTCAAAGAGTTTTATATATGTTCCAATTGTGGAGATGTTTAGAAAAAATGTTTAGTATTATTCTTACATCTTAGATATTGATACTCGTTTGGGAAATAAAAAATGAGGGTGTATGATAGTATAGAGAGGGACCCCTCAAGATTATTTAGTGTCATTTCCTATGGGTCCTCTTCATCCTTCAGATGATAGGAATTGATATTATTATTAGGATGGACTAGTTGGTTCCCTTTCTTGATTTTTCTGACTTCTCTCACTAAAGGATTAGACTTACATCACTATAGGGTGGAGAGTACATTAAAAATGGGTATGGTATGTACATGAGAGCCAAGATGGACCCGAGAATCATGGGGTGGGTATGATGGCTTTCCAATTGATAGTTTGTATCTGGATGATCAAGGAGTCTATCAGGTGGACATCACACTAGTGGGTGATCATTTTATGATATTTTCCTGGAGGAATTATTTGGATTTCCCCAAGTGAGAGAGGTATAGTTATTTTTTGATCTATTTCTAGGATCTGCACCAGGGTCCATTCCACATTACAGAATGTCTATGATGGGGTTTCATGATATCACGCGGTAGCTAGAGGATTTAGAGGGAAAATGTTTCATCTAACCCATAACATATCTATGGGGTTCACCAATCCATTTTCAGAAAAATTTGGATGATATCCCTAGGGTATGTACCGATTACTAGAAGTGGAACCAATTATACATTAAAAACAGGTATCCTCTACTATGGATTGATGATGTCTTCGACTAGCTTAGAGGATCTTGAATTTTCTAAATGATTGATTTGAGATATGGTTACCATCAGGTTTGTATCAAACCATCATACATACCTCTCACAGCCTTTTAAATAATGCATGGTCTATATAAGTATTTGTTTATGTCGTTCAACCTCACAATCGAACCAGTGGTCTTAGTGGTCTTTCTGAACATAGTGTTCCATCCATACCCACCCATCTTGAGAACGTTTTAAAAACCCTAAGGGAGGCTTAGTTAAATTATAATCTCACAAATTGTCACTTGTGGATAAGTTAGATTCATTTCCTCGGTAACATTATCTCAGAGATAGGAGAATCAATGGATCCATTGAAGGTTGTAGTTGTAGTTTACAAGGAGTATCCTCAATACATATATGAGGTGTAGAGTTTCTTAGGGATATCTATTTAATGTATTAGTTTCATAAAAAAATTATTAAAATTAGAAATGACATTGATGGGATTGAATAAGAATGGTGTGAAGTATGTATGGGCAGATTTGAGTGACATGACCTTTCATAAGATGAGAGAGAAATTAACTTTAGTACTGATACTAATTTTTACAGAGTTAATATGGAGTTACATTGTGCACTGTAGTGCATCATGTATTTGGCTTTGAGCAGTTCTTGTGATGTGGGGTCGAGTTTCATATGTGTCTGGACAATTGAGGCCAAACAAGGAGAATTACCCAACTCATGATCTTGAGTTATCTACAGTTCCTCGTGCCTTTCACTAATGGAGACATTACTTACTAGGATAGTGTTTTTTACGTAAATGGAAAAAATAATCAAGTATATATTTTAATAGTGTGATATGAATATGAGGTAGTGAATTTGGTTCAAATACTTTAATTTTTTCGACTTCGAGCATACCTAAATGCATGGGAATGAACATTTAGTGGTGGATGCATTAAGGGAAATGACTCAGATATAGGTAGTTTAGTAGTCCATTAGTTAGTGGAATCACATGGATTTATTCTATAATATATACGTGGTGGTGCATGACAGTTAGGGGAAATCATTCTAATCATATTCATATTTTACCACTCTACATTTTGATAGAGTACAAATGAGGTAGCTATCAGATTCTGAAGTTCTGGTTCTATAGGAGAGTGTTGTGGGTCAGGAACCTCCAACTGGATGGACCACATGGGATGATTATATCTTTTATGTACATGTTTGAATATGGGTTTCATCATACATGTGTGAGGTGCAGATGTAGTATTTTCATTCTTCATCTATGGAAGTGCACCCAGGTGTCACTAAGTTGTATCAGGATTTACATTGTTAATATTGGTGGTCATGTATAAGAGGATATGTAGATGGTTTTGTAAGAAGCTATTCCACCTGTCTATAGGTGAAGGTGGAACTACCAGTGACTGAAAACATATTTATAGTAGCTACCAATACTTGGGTTAAAGTGGAATAACTTCATGATAGATTTCATGACTATTTTAATAAGGTCACCTCAACGTAATGTTGTTTTATGAGTTATTGAAGATCATCTCATGAAGGGTGATCATTTCTTATATATCAAAGAGATATTTTTAGTTGATGATATTTTGAGGTTTTATATCTGTGAGATACTATGACTCAATGAGAACCCACATTCTATCATTTTAGATAGAGACGCACAGTTTACTTCTTCATTATAGAAAGGGATACAAATTAATTTACTTACTCAGGTGATTGTGAGCATTGAATACCACACCAAAAATGGAAGGAAACTCAAACCATGTGATTCAGGTGAAAGAGGAAACTCTACAAGCATGAATTGTGGACTTCAGTGGTTCTTGGGAGAGGAATATACACCTTGTTGAATTCATATACAACTGTATGATTTAGGATACTATTAAGATAGCTCCAAAAGAGGTTTTCTCTAGATGGACATTATAATAAAAATTTCCCATGTTCGAGGTAGGATAGTAATATATTCAGGGACTTTGACTTGATTAGAAGATATTAGAGTAGGTTTGGTTGATTTAGAGGAGGATGGATACTACATAGTCTCATCATAAATCATAAGTCAATCACTGTAGATGACCTATAGAGTTTGAATTCATGGATTTTTTTCTAATTTGTTTCACTGAGGCTAAGATACAAGAGGATCATAATGTTGGGAAAACATTCACTGATATATGGCAGGATGTTTGAGATTCATGATGGAGTTGGTTGGATAGCCTATCAGTTGTAGATACCTCAAAGGTACTGGGAGATGTATGAAATATTCAATGTTTCTCAGCTAAAAAGTTATCATTCAGACAAGTATCATGACATTCAGCCTGAGGAGGCTGACATATAAGTAGATGTGTCCTTTTATGAGAATACTATATGAATTGTGGATCATAGAATGAAGGTTCTTCGAGGATGGTATATTCCTATAGTATGGGTTCTATGGAATCACAGGTTAGTGCATGATGGGACATGGGAGCAAGAGGTCGATGTATGGATTCAGTGGCTGGAGTAATTCACAGATCATGGTTCACTACCCTAGGAAGGTAAATCTTGGGATGAATTTATTTAAGGGAGAGTATATAATAACCTAGATATTCCATGACGTAAAAAATATTTTTTCATCAATTCTCAGTTTAATTGTTAAATTTTCCTAAATAGGATCTCCTAACATGATCAAAGGTGTTTAGATGTTTCAAGGGGTAGTTCAAATCCTGGAACCCAGTTTTATGCTGAAAAAGGTGTGGTACAGGTTTAGTAAAAACCATTCAGATAAGGCTATATATTTTGACTAAAACATGCGAAGATTGATATAGGGGATGTACATACTACACGGTTTGAGTAAACCTTGCCGGAGGAGGTGCAGGACCATGCAACTAGGTTTTCGATTTTAGTATATTTTCACAATGGCACCTTCTATAGTTTTATCATGGTTTCTAAACCATGTGGGTAAGTTGTGTGCATTCCCCATGGCCTATAAGAAGTCGCGCGCCATCCGTGATCAATTTTTGAAAACTGTTCCCCCAAACTGTGTGAACCATGAGGTTTTTTATTTATTTGTAAAATTTAATTAAATAAAAAATATCATGTAAACCTAAATTTTTTTATATATTTCCCACACAAAAACCTACACCATTTGGAAGCTCCCTTCATCAACTACTCTAGAAATTGAGATTCTTCTCCTTCCAAACTCTAAATCAGTCATGGTTTTCCTCCTAGGATCCATAACAGTAATATTTAAATGAATTTTTAACTCTTCTTAGTTCCTATAGATTTTGATTATGGTAATTAAATTTAGTATAATGTTCCCTAATTTATATTTCTTTGTCTATTATTCATATTTTTTCGAATCTGGTCTAATTCAAGGCTCGATATGGGATGAACTATCTAGAACGGACCTAAGTTAGGTGGTCTCAGGCCATTCACTTAATATTGGTCCGTTAATATATGTAATTTTGTTATATAACCAACATTCATGTGTTTCCATAAATGAAAACAAAACCGTATAATTTATAGGATTGTACTTGGTTTTTAAATAGGATTGCTCAGGATTGATTTAGGATTAAATCCTAGAATGAACCACCTCATATGGTGTGTTGGCTATAATTTCCATTTTGATGGCTTATACATTTCACCGTTGAATCCCTGTATATGTGAAATTGTATTTATATGGTTTTAAATGGGTTAATTGAATTTTAATTTGTTGAAGAATTGTTTTTATGTGAATTTAATTCAAATAGTATTGATGAATGGATTTACCCTTGTCCCTTGGTTTGGTAATAACTCAGTTATGACTAAATTTCCTTAAAATGAATTTTCCATGTGAGTTAAGACATGGATTGGATATTAAATTGCATTAATAATATATAATTTCTCTTTTCAATTATTTTCCCATGTGAAACAAAGAATAACTAAGCCATGTAATAGGTTTATAGGATGGTTAGGACTATTTTTTGAAAAATGGTAGTGTGATTATTTGAATAGAATTTGTATTAAGAATTCCCCTATGAGTAATTTAAAGGAAAAGACTTTTGATGTTGGAAAATACATGAGTGACATTTTGTGGTAAGCTATATATGGATGTCATTGGTTTTGACCATGGTATTTTAAATGAAATATTTATGATGTAATTTAATTTATGAAACGTTTAATAACCATGTGTGATTCATGGGTTCAACTGAGGTATTCCATGGACCAAATCATTGGAATAGTGAATTGAATGCCCTGGGTGGATGATAGTACATGTTGAAGGATGACATGGATGTACTCAATGGAATAAAACTATTAAATCAATGGGTGAATCATCGATTCAGTTGAGGGATTCCATGGATGGACAAAATGTCTTGAACCTACTTATTCATTGGGTGAATCATGTATCCAAAAAAATAATGTCTTGGATGGACGCAAAAAGGGAATTTACTTTTTAATCCATTGGTTATAATTAGGCTTCATATTGGATCACCAAGGGAATACTCGATTTGGGGGACTCTATACATCACCTAGAGTTATAACGGATTCTTAAAAGGTTTACTGAGATGGAATTGAGTTGTGTTGGTAGATATCATACTCAAGTGATACCTGAATTATAGATTATTAATTTGATGGATGAGCTCATGTTCTATTTTGAATTAATAATAAAATTATATATGAAATATCTACAATTAAAAAAGACAATAATAAATTCATACATGACTCATATCCTTATAGATTTCTTCTAATCCATCTAAGTGCTTTTGACTATAAGGGGGATATTGGGCTTGATCAAGATATCGATAGTTTTGAATTCAATGAGATTGAATTAATAAAATAAATTGATTAATTAATATGGATGCTTAGTTTTGATTAATTCTTTTTTTAATTTTCATTCTGCCTTGAAACTAGCTATATATATTCACTGACTGATTGGCATATACTCTGAGGGGTTACCTAGTGGGATTATATCTCACACCAATTTGGGACACCTTTTTTAACATTAAAATGTATAAAATTTCATGTGTCAATAAGGTAAAGATCCCTAATATAGGTAATTAATATGCTGCATAAGATCAGGATAGAATGGGAAATGATTATTGTCGGTGTTAACAAGCATATGTTCCCAAGTTATAAGTCTCTAGTATTTTGGTATATGTTTTTAAGGAAATCTGGGAGACTGGGATCAGAGCAATATCAAGTGGAGTACAGGTCTGGTACATTAAAATGGATTACATTTTGATATGGTTATGGAATACCTTGTTATAATATCATGATATGGGAATGTAATCCCTTTTGATATGGGTATGGTTTCCCTTGGGATACTATTGTGATAAGAGAATAGTGTCCCATGTGTTGCAGGAAAGGTGTCACTTGGGATACTATATTATTACGGGAATGGAATCCCTTGTGATACAAATGTGATACTTGGTATGCTTTCAATCATAAATGTGATGGTGCGAATTGAAACCCTTATACTAATTCAGAGTTATTAATGGACGAGCCAAATTATGTAGCTTCATCCTCACATACTTCCAATAATCATATCATAAAAATGTAAAGTTGGTGTTACTATTTAATTTAATGAATATGCATGTTGTCATATTGTATACATGAATGGATAATAATATTCTTTTGGGTGGTTACCTATTGGGATTGTATCTCACACCATGTTTAGGATACCATTGTGCACCTGAACAGATTACATGCTTACAGTTGTAGACAAGGGGAAGCATCACCTTATAGATGTGTAACATACTTCAAGAAATATGATGAAGGTTGTAGCAGATGATAGGGTTGCAACCCATGATACTACTTATACATTTTGGATTTTTGTAACATTTTCTATAGTGTTACCTCTTGTAGTATGTATCTGTGTTTTTATTCTTTATAGATAGATGAAATACATTAAAATCTTTATTTACGTGATCCAGTGTACATTATTTTTTTATTGATATCAGTTTCATGTCTATTTACATCTGCTTCTTCTTATTATCTATTTTAATAATACATCAACTATTTATACTGTTGATTATTTTTCTATGCTACTCTGGCAATGGGGGAATAGTCTCCCTGAATACCCACACAAGTCCCTCACTCTTAGTCAGCATCCTCTATCATTTGGGGAGATGTTATTAAGGTAATGTGGCCAACCCGGCTTGGGGAACAATTGAGTGGAATCTGGGTCTATGATGTTACAAATGGGATAACGCATGAGAATTCGGTTCATCGAACTCCAAAAAAATAGTTTTTTCAAATGTTAAAAAAATTGTTGTTTATAAAGAATGATAGAATCATAAATCTTTGTTTCATAATTATCATTGGAATTTTTATAATGGAACATAATATAACTACTTTACTCGTAAAAATATTTCCATCACCAATAATTTGGAATGTAGATTTATATTTATTATAGTTTAGTAAATCACTAGATGATAGAAACCATTATGTAATTGATATCTTTGTATAAATGTGTATTAATATTTAAGATAGGGAAATATGATGTAAAGTCCAAATTTTAGGTTTTCCTTGGGTATGGTTTTGATAGCTTCATTTACATGCTATGGAATGAAGAAAACCGATAGCACATTGGAAACTTATGTTTCCACATCAAAAAAGTGGTTTTACGGATGGATTAGAAGTTTTTGTTAAAAAGGTTGAGGGAAATAAATCCACTATTAGTTTAATTACTAATCTGAGTAAGAAAATATGAAGAGAGATAAATATAGAGATCATATATGAATGTACCTAAATACTAGGGTGATTATATAAATTGATGTTTAATAATGTTCTTTTTAAATTGAAGAACAATTGGGAGTATCATCTACTCAAATACAAGAAGATAGTGTAGAGATAAGAAGTGTGGTGGAAGTTACTAACTTACGAAGAACTAGATTTCTAAATATGGTTCATTTATTTGTAAATTGTATGAATTTTCTACTCTTCATATATATAAGAGAACTACATATCCTAGATGAAGTGTTCACAAATAATGGCGTAAGAAAATGAATGTTAGAGATGAATAAGGATATATCTTCACTAATGTTTAATAAATCATGGGAACACACTAAATTACTAGATAGGAAGAAGTAACTAAAGAATAAGTGGATTTTCTATTTGAAAAGGTAGAAAAAATATGAAAATAATTAAAATATGTAGTTTTTGTAGAATGTTTTTTTAAATATGGGTTTATAGAAATATTCTCATATGTAGTTAAAAATATAATTTTCTTAATAATATCGAGAAAGATAAATTTGAAAAACATTAGGTCAAATAGTTGTGGAAGAATATGAAATTCCTTAATTGTGAGTTAGAGGAAGAATGATATTAGAAGAAACTAATATGTATCATGAAATATGAAAAATAATTTTTTTTATATGATGAAGAAAAGACTTTCTAAACTCAAGATATCCCCAAGGAAATGGAATTGAAACATTTATTCATTTATATCTAAATATGGTTTTAACAGGCGAACCAAATATATTTTTTATGTGATGGGACAATAGTTGTATTTGTATTATATAAGGATAAAATATTATAAGCATGACTATGTGAAGAAAGAATCTTGAGGTAAAAGCCTGATTTATTTAAAATATTTGTGATTAAGGATCTCAAACATTCCATGACGTTTTTCTAGATAAATATTGAAAGATATATGAGATATTAATACTTTGTTCTATCCATGAATTAAAAAAACTAAAATGTCTTCAAATATTAATGAACAATAGATATACAATCATCTCATGTCCTCTTTAAAAAAATTAATATTTTTAAATAACATGCAACAAAAATTGAATAATATCACCAGTATATTAAAAAAGTTACATATATATAAGTTGGGTAAATGTTTTATATATGAACTTATTTTTATGTGATTGTATATTATATCTTTAGTGTAATTTTTATGTCATTTTTTGTTGAATCAGTTAAAGGTGAATTGTGAGGCTATAAATTGGATCCTTTAGTATATTAATATAAAAGAACATATAACCTTCATTTATAGGATATATGTTCCTTTGGGAAGATATATTCATGTAGAATTAAAGAGATACATAGACACATGTAAATGAAAAATGGTACTTTACTTTAACTAAAAAGGAAAAATAACAAGTTAGATGGCATGGCTACAACTAATTTTCTATCTGATTGAAATATAAAAATTCATTTAGACGGAATGGAATTTGTTAATTGACTGATTTGGTTGATAGATTTGTTGAATGTACTTGGTTAGAAGTAGGAAGGATGATATCTTCTTTATGATAGAAAATGTGGAATCAACTTAAAAAATTGAATATTCCTTTCTAAATCAAAACATATCTACATGAAATATCATTTCATCTCGAATTTACTAGTGGGAAATGATCTAGAGAAATGAAGGGTAAGAAGAAGAAAAAACCTAATAGATATGATTAATTTTTAAATAGTTCTATAATATTTGAGGTATCATCATGTCTTAGTGGGCTTGGAGAAAAAAATTGTGAATAGTAGAACACTTAATTCCTTAAATGTGGGTATTTCTTTGACGTTATGGGTCTTTTTATGTTATATTAAATAGGTCTTCATGTAGTATACTATTAGGATGTGATTTTATTTTTACATCAGTAGATGTTCATTCATGAAAATTTCATTTACAAGAAACTATCCAACAGAAGGTACTTGGAGTCTTATACATATGAGAACAATTAAAACACTCCCCAGACAGAGAAACATCAAATGTTTTCATATTTTAATAGAATTATGATATGGTAATGAATGTATTAATGTTTCATAAATCCTCAGGTTCATTCAGTTGGTATGAAATATTAAGTGTTCAATTTTAGTATTCCATATTTCTAGGGGAGTGGGTTAAACATTTTGACAAGATAAAATTTATAACATTGGTGTTTCAATGATAAATTCTATGAGTGGATTTGGAAGCAATTAATTCTTAAAGAAAGATATAAATAAGATCGATATATCATGGGTGGAATAATTTTTATTAGTGTTCATGTTTGGGGATATCTTGAATCATATAGTGAATAAAAAAGGTATTACTATTTGTCCCATGCATATGGGGATCATTGATCAAAGCATTATAATCACTTTTTCCCATTCCTACATTTTTTATTTCAGTTAAATGTATTTTGATTTATCCTGATTTATTTATTTTCATATGATGATAATGAAGAATTTTTTTGGTTAGTATATTTTCTACTCTAATACTACTGGTACAAACATTATTTGTAAGTGGAATTATATAGTATTCATTTATTCTATTTAAGTCCCCATAAATTTATACTTTTGTTGGATAATGGTGCCTACTTCTAATGGTTTTATTCAAAGCTCAAGTGTTTGGTGATGATTCCTCCCAAAACTACCTATGTATCCCTAAAAAAGGAATAAAAACCCATGTAGTATTGTGTTATTTAATGAATCACAACATATTGTTCAAGGTCATGTGAAAATTACTGTCATGGTGCCTTTTTGGTCAGGAAACCATGACCAATGTTTTCCCTTTAATATTTTTCTGTTTAGTACTAATGATATGCCTTTTAAGATCATGAAACCTGAAAAAACAAGTCATAAACTTATTTTTATATAGCTATGAATATTTTTGAACACATTAAATTCCTAAATAATGGACCACTTAGTGATAGAGGTATAAAAATTGTTTTTTCGGACTTATACACGAGGGGATGTTTCAAGATTGTCCTGGAAACAATATTATGTGATGTTTTGTAGAGTTTTACTCTTTATTAGAGTCCCATTTTTTCATATCTCATTAATTGTAATATAGAGGTCAATTAAAGGGTCATTCGTGACATGATAGGCATGGTGGTGATATATAATTTCCATTCTAGGTGACCTAGGAGGGATATTATACAAAAGATTACAACAGTTCTCTGAGAGGCAGAGTCAATACTATCATGGTAATATATGATTAGCTATATCTTAAGGATATAATCATACTTGGTGGAAAACATGGGGAAATATCTTGTTAGATTTACAATTCCAAATCTCAATTTAATACCTGATTATAATGAAGCAAGGTGATGTGAAAAAGACTCATTCATGTATGTAGGGAGGCCAGAGAGGAGGCCATGATGGATGAATCCCTTTTAATGTTTGGTCATGATAAATACTCTTGGTGAGGAATTTTTAGGAACTACTTGATCTAATGTGATGTATGTAGTGAAATAGAATTCTAAAATTGATCTTATATTGAATTTGTATTATGATAGGAGTAACTCCCATAATGGTAGATCTGAGAAAATAGAATCCCAATAAGGATATTTGATCATAACTCAAATTGTGGAGATTTAGGATCAATTTTGAGAATATTTTTAAGGATGAATGTAATTTTAGATAGTGAAATTTTTTATTTTGGGACTTATTTATAGCCTCTATAGTCTCACTGTGGGTCTACTAAAGGATAGATTGGGAACACGGGGTAATTCCTGGGTAGCTTGGGAACACCCCAGGAGAAATGTATTTTTCCCTAGTCTTCGATATGAGATTAGAAAAATTGGGTCTTATATGATAATAATAATAATAATATGATTTAAATAACAATTTGTACCATTATTTTCCCATAGGGTTTCATACGAAAATTTTAAAAGGGGTAGCATAGATGTCCTATTCATGTAAAACAATTTTTATATATGCTCAGATGTGTTCAATTTTATCTTTTCCACATTTTAGAGACAATAGTGTCAGTATATAGTTAATAGGATCTATGAACCTAGATAACCACTAGTAACTATCTGAGGTTCCTAGTCCCATTGAATAGAGAACGAGGGATGGTGATGAATACCTAATGGGACACAACACTAGCAAACTTACTGCAAGCATGGCACCGATTTTGGGTTTCTAGACAGGAAACCCAGTTATTATTTATTCTTTTGAAAAAATTTAAATTCCTTTATAGATTTTTATATTATTATATATTTAATTAAATTAAATAACCAACCATTAAATAAATGATATATTATTAATACCAAAATTATAATCATTACACAATTTATGAAGTTGAACAACTAAAATCTCTCTATCCTTACCTCAATTTCTATCATTTTTTTGAGACATAATTGAAGATTTTTTATATTTTATTTATTAATTTCATAATGAATGTACCATGTAAATTTTTAAAATTCATCAAATCATTCATATTTTGAAAATAAAAAATTTCCAATATAAAAATTCAAAGAGAAGTGAGGTTTTTGAAAATCATATTGAATTGGTCTTTAAGAAAATATTTACCTATAATGGTGAATTTAGAAATTACATTCTCAATATATTAACCACTTTTTAATGGATTAGGTTTCAATGTTACGTTTCAATTCCCATCCATATTTATTGTCTAGGAGTTGAAATTATATGGTTCATGAAAAAGTTTTGAGCCCAAAAAACATTATGTTTATAGAATGTTTCAACCTAATTGATTTTGTTACTTCTTCCCAAATTTGACAAAATAACATTCATTTATTGTTGTATCCTAAAATAATATCATTATCTAGTAAAATAATTAAAATTACAAAACAATATAGACCCCATTATAAACACATAATTTCTATGAGAATTTTATATATGAACAATTTTATATCATATAAATATTGATGATAAAATCAATGCCACCACATAAACATCAATATCATTACCAGGTTGTCTCATTCATGAAATAATAGAGAAATCATAATATATATATGATTCATCAATACCCATTGTGGCATGTAATAATTTAGCAAGAGAATTTTCCATGTACTATGATATTTTTTTTCACCTCCAAAATGATTCTTGTAATCTGTAGATAATTAAAGATGATGGTTTCTAAATTTTCTTTCCAAATTTTGGATACTCATGATCTATTTTGTTCGAATGGGGAGTGTGTTATGGGTGATTATGGTTCCCATCTAGAATATATTTTTTCTAAAATCCATTACAATTTCCTTGTAGCCTCCTTATTTCCAAATATCCATCATAACCATGGAATGATTAAAATATACCAAATAAATATGGATGGACTAGATTCATTATTCATGTATCGAGACACACCCCACAAGGGTTTTTTAATTGATTCATAGTCCTTATGAAGAAATAAAAAAATTTGATGAAACACGTATTATTTTTTATTTCATACCCATTAAACAAAACTTTAATTTACTATCATATGTTGGGAAATAAATTCTTTATCTTATTATAACATATCATTCAATTAAGAATAATGTTTTAGAAAAATAGTGAAACTCCATCCAATTACATTTTTCATATTTTATAATTTTAATATGAATGATAATGTCGAAAATTTGATAGAACTTGTATAAATTGGAATAATTGCATTGTAAATTAATTTTTAAAAAACGTTTTATAATTGTGAACGTCAAATTCAACTATCATTGTAATTTACTCAATATTTTCTACTACGACTTTTACAATTATACTAATTACAGACAATAAGAAAACCATAATGTTTTCAAACTCACCAGCTAAATTCAGTTCTTCCGTAGTTTTAGTGAAACATGTTTAACATTGATCTATTATATGATAGATCAAGTTTTTTTCTAACACATCTTGGAAAATTCATCTCCAATAAAAATAATGTAAACACAAAAAAATAATTATAGAAGTTTAGTTCTCATTCATAATTTCAAACATGATGTACTCTTTATCCTCATCCTCGTAACCTTTTCTTCTATGATTTACATCAATCCATTTTTATTCGTATTCCTCATATTTGGATCACCAATATTCAACTTTCACTAATATATATAGATAGAAAAAATCTATTCCATTATTGTATCATTTTTACATATGTATAAATAAATATTACATATATTATTTAAAATTTATAAAACCTTGATAAATATATATATATATATATATTAAAAAAACAATATATATATAATTTTATATAATTTATCTATATAAATATTTTAAAAAATTAAATATTTCTATGAAAAATTATACATATGTATATATTTGTGTGTATGTATATATATATACATGCATATGTATAAACCTATACATAAAAATAGAATAAACACATGCTTAAAAACACAAACACACACGCACTTACCAAAAAAATACATGTGGATATAATTTATAAATTTAAATGTATAATATAAAAAATTATATAATACACTTATTAATTATAATATGTGGATTTATAATGTGTATATAATAATACATCTAATGTCTACATTTTATTCTTTTATAAATTAAAAAATCGAATACATGTAAAGTATATTTTTTACAGTACATTTATATGTATATGTATACAATTAATATATTTTCATATATATATATAAACATAAAAAGTGTATACATACATAATTACACACACACACATTAACACGTATATATACGCACACACATGTGTTTCCATGTGAATGAGAAAAGATACATATATTGATATATGTATCTTTTTATAAAGCTATATAATTGGAGTTTGTATATATATACATAAAATATCTCGAGAGAGAGAGAGAGAGAGAGAGAGAAAGTGTGTGTGTGTATAAATATAAAAGATAATGAATGAAGATAAACAACTAAAATAACAAAAAATATATATGATCGTAAAGAAAATCTTAAAAAACTATTTAAAAATCACACCCCATCAGTTATTAAAGACAAATCATGTAAAGGATTCCAAAATAAATTCATACATTTCAAAGTTCATGAGATTTTAACAATTAATTAGAAATGAGGTGGAAGATAGGGTTCATTTAAATAGTGTGAAAAATATTTTTTATGTGCTTTCTCCAAATCACTGAAAACGAAACATGTTATCAGTTTTTTTTCAAATAAATGTGATACATTACCAGTGTTTATAAATATATAATATATGTAAAAAATCACGGGCCATGAAATACTAGGGGATACAAATGAGATATTTGAAATAGGGAGGGAAATAATACACCAATTAACCTAGTGAACTCATCTTGCTGTTAAAAGGATTTTTCATTTGTAAATAAATATTTAATTTTTTTATAAATATATTAAAATAAAATTACATAAATTTATACTAATTAAATGTAATTATATATATTTAAAACATTTTTTATAATTTTAAATATATATATATATAATATGTAATTAGTAATTATATTTATGTATAATGAATAATAGTTAAAAAATATTTCTTTTTTTTATAAATGTAAAAGTATTATTTTGAAATATATTTCTAATTATATATAATTAATATTTATATTCAAAAATATTGTAAATTATTAACAATTTTGAAATCTTTTTAATTATATTTAAAATATATTATTAGTTATATTAATCATTTTCATCAATTATTCTAAAATGGAAATTTTTTTATTAATTACGTTTATTTATAAAACTAATTACAATAAATTAATGAATAAGTATAATTTTCAAATTTCTATAAATTGTAATTAAAAAAACCTATTCACAATTATTATTATTGAAAATATTAATTAGATTATAAAATTATAATTAATTATATATGTAATAAAATGATATACTTTTTAATAATATGAAAAATATTATTATTCATTTTTAAGAAATTATCAATAATAATAAAATGTATAATTTGTTTTATACCATTAATATTAATCATATTTGAATTTTTTTTTAAAATTATTAATTACATTTTAAAAATATATTAATTATGGTTTATATTTTAAGTAATTACTACTTACATATATAATATTTTTATTGATAATATGATATGTATTATTATTGACATATTTTTATATGTTTCAATGAGAATATATATGTAATGTCAATTAATTCAAAAAATGTTCAACATGTTTCTGAAAGTATCTTTTTTTTAATTACCAGATATTATCAATGTATGCTCATAGAAATGTAGAAAAATATAAATATAAGTGATATATAAGTAATAATCTTTAATTTTCTATTATAAATTAATATAATATGTTGATATAGATTATATACTAGTTGGGAAAATCATATTATTGATATATGTATAGAATATGTATATGTATAACCACACTAAAAACAATTTATATTGATAAAGATATATATATATATATATATATAAAGGATTGTGAAATTTGAAGCTCTAAAAGATGAAAACACTAAAGAATTGAGGACACAATCAAGAAAATGGAATTCCTTAGATATGTTTATGATGACTTTGGGAAAACACAACGGGGCTCTAGGATAAAGTGGTATCCTAAAGCCCATGACGATGATCCCTTGAAGTATCCACGATTTCGCTGACCCACCCGCATTGTCTGACAACATAGTCTTATAGTATATTTTTATGATTACCCATGAAGTCTCTCTCTCTCCTTTTCTGGTTTGACTATGCAGTGTCATAGAGTATTTTGAAGACACTCGTCCAACTAAATGGTAGACTGTGCTGTGATCGATTGAATTTTTAAGATACTTGTTGAGGTCACTATATCAACCATGTTTTCTATTGGAAAATAAATCCTCCATGGAATCTCCTTATTATTTTTTGTGTGTGATAATGTTTGTTGACATTTCTAGATGACTGTGAATGAGTATGGATGGTGATTGATGAAGAAGTTATTTAAGGAGGCATAGTTTCATAGTGTTCTATAAATTATTGGGCCTTAAAATTGGGAGTTTGGTTTTTAGAAATGGAATATTTCTATAGAGTATTGAAGAGTATACAGACCATGAGATATAGTTCACAGATTGCAAAGGAGATATGAGGAATGGTTTGAGGAAGGAAAATGGTTCACATGGAGGCTCACGGTTCGCTGAAGAAAAGTAGTTTGATAAATCCATTCATGGGATGGAATGTGTTACTCAAAATTATTGTGGTACATCATATGGATTGTTGTTGGTAGAAAGGATTCCATGATTTGTGAAGCTCTAATGGGTGTCATTTTGAGAACATTTGACTGTGATTTTGGCCACCGTGTAGGAAGAATGGTGGTATGCAGACTGTGTAGGGACGAATGGTTTGTTGGAGAAAAATTATGTAGTGAAGGCTATACCACATCGATGATTTGGAAAATCTTGGATTTTAATATTTTCTGAATCTATTTTATAATATAAGGAATTCATATCTCATCATTACATAGGGTAATTCTCATAATAAAACATCATTTCTTTAGGAATTTGGCCAAGTCCAAAAGTAATTCATGATGTGGATTCTTCCAAGGTTGTCATAGTTCACAAAATTGATTCTATGAAATGGTTTTTGAAGAAAATCTTAGTATGCAAAGAAAGTAGGTGGTCTATAGATGAAGTAATCTATAGAAGAATCAATTCCACATAAGTAGAATTGGTAAGAAAAGGCAGTACATGAAAAACGTATACAGAGGTGGTAAGAAAAGTTGATTCATGAAGACAATATGTGGAGGTAGTACATAATGGATGAGGTGGAGGAGGTTCATGGAAGAGGTGGTCCACAAAACATACTCGCTACACAGTTGGCGGAATAGGAAAGGTGGTTCACGGAGGAGTTAAGGAAAATTGTAAAAGCACTAGAACAATTCACGAATTTAATTTCCACTAAGCTAATAGAATGTGAAAAGGTGGATTTCATATATTAGGGAAAATTGAAATTAAAAAGTGAATAAACCTATATTCAAGGATGCATGATTTGATGAAAATTATGTGACATAAAAGTCCATTAAATATTAGTGGATCCTTTCCAAGAGTAGAGAGAAAACGAATAGGAATTAGGTGATCTATTCCACTAGTAGTGAGCTAGAGAAAGAGACATTGGGAGTGACCTTTGAGAATGTAGCAGGGATACCAAAAATCTCATAAAGATAGTGATATAGGGTTTAATAGTGATCTATCTTGAACATTATAATTTTTAGAGAGCATTAGTTGATTTGGTACATAGTCAGATCACCATTGTATACTCCTTGAATGTAGCCCAGTGAGGGTGAACCAAGTAAAACTATTGTGTTCTATGATTCATTTCAATTCAGTTAATATTTTTCTACAGGAGAAAGAGAGAAGTGAGTTTTTATTATTGATGAAATAAGATCCAAAAGGGTATTAATTTTAATCTGACATACCCTAATTCACCCTTCCACTTATAGAGGTATTTTACCTAGTTGAAATAACATTATCCAACCACATAGTGTGAGAGCTTCTTTATAACACGCTTTATAAGTTCATTCTATGATCCATTAATAACTAACCACAAAGAAATTTTGTGTTCTTGAATACTTTCGAAAATCACTATATATGAGAATCCAATAGATTGCTAACTCCATTGAGGAAAATAAATAAATAAATGTACCCATGAGAAATCCCAGAAGTTGAGATCTAATTGATTTTCAATTAATTAAATAACTCTCACAAAATGATTCCAACAAGTAGTCATAAGAAAACTATTTTTCTAATTATGTAAAATATCTCATGGGGGTCCATCTTGTAAGGTCATCCCTTGAGATGAAATCATGGAAAAAATATCACATAGCTATCCCTTGAGTCAATCTCATGTGTAACAACACAAACATTTATTAATGAAAACTCTTTTTGATATAATTAAATGCCCTATTAGGTAAAATTGTTATATAAAACATATGCACTTCCCTAGTTTTAGGATTTATAATTTTAAAATACTGTTAAAATTGTTATTGTTTCTAATATAGTCAGTGAATAGGGATCAATTTATTAGTATAAATATACAGCTTTGACAAATCCAATTTAACCAGAAAAAGGAAGTGATGTCCTCATCCAATAGAATTAATCCATATGAAGCACATTTTTTGGAGCATAGAAGGGAAGTAGCATCACTGGTCATCGCTCTTGAACAAGCCCTATCAGCTTTTCAACACGTCAATCTTGAATGGAATCGCCTATAATGGAAGTTCATGTTAACAGAGATTACCACCCGTGCAATGTTATCCGAGCCGCCCAAAGAGTTTGTCACCATCACACAACTTACCCATAGGTATTATGAGGTTTTTAAGGGGTTATTTAATAATTAATTAGTTACTTATTTTGTAATTACTTTTTATAAATAAAATTATTATACCATCAATTCCTTTATGAGAATATGTTTTCTTAAAAATATAATGAATTAGATAAATTTATTTTTTGAGTAAAATTTTACATTTTATAAATATATAAATTATTATATTAAAATATATTTTTAAATAATTTTATTATAATAGTGTTATAATAAAACTCTTTTTAATTATAAGTGATGATTATATATATTCCTTGTTTTTTACCCTATATAAGATTAAGTATTTAGTTTGATAAAAATTATATTTTTATATGATAAAACTGAAATTGAATTTTTAATTAATGAAATTATATATTATGAAATAATGAATTTTTAGAATAAATAATATTTTAAAAAAATATTATTATAATAAAAAAATTTAAATATAAATGATCATATTGTTTTTATAAAGTCAAATGTAACTTTTATTAAGCTTTGGAAACAATTTTTATCAAAACCGTTCAATTTTCAATAAATGTCAGTTTTTATTTTAATAGTAAAAATTAAAATATTTAGAAAATTTTTTAGATGAAATAAATATTATTTTTGGAATAAGGACTTCAAAATTTTATAATGATTAATTTTTTATAATTTTCTAAGACAATGGAATTTTTGGTTAAAAATTAAATACTAAATAAATATATAATGCGTTTTATGACATCATAATGACCAAATAGTATTGTAATAATTTAATATAAAATTTAAACTCGCTAAATATATGTTTTACCTTAAAATAATGTGATTTTAGATTGTTTTTTATTAATATTATGGTGCCTTAGTGGACCCTCCAAGACTTATAAAAAAAATTTACTTTTTAAAATGATTTCCTTGAGAGTGTGACTCACCTCCACATAAAAACCCCTAAAAGTTTGTTATTTTAGGCCATTTTCCTTTAAAAATAATTTTTTCCAATACCCTTTGGAAAAAAATGGGCAAAAAACATGGGATTGTTTGTAATTTTGGTTTGTTTAATGTGTAGTGTCCAAAATATAAATAATAAAGAATTCCCTTTCTTTTTGTATATAAACACACTCAATATCCCGTTCCTCTTCATTTGAACCATTTTTAACTCAACAATACTCTGATATACCCTCTATATAATCTCCCCAATGCGCCCCATGCTCAAAAGAAGTCTCTCTCAAGACTCTCCCAAGCCTTTGGGATCACACTTCCATGTAAGGGATCTTGACTTTCCGTCCTTCCTTATTTATGTCCATGTTTCCTTATATAGTTATTCCCTTTTATATTAAATGAAAAATGTTCGGGTATTATTTTTCACCTGACATATACATCCCTACTTATGTTTTAATGATGATATACGTATTTACCTCCCATTAATGCCTCCCATGTACACCCGTTACCATGAAGAAATTCTGTATGGGATTTATCTCTCCTAATTTACATTCAAGATATTATTTTATATGATTCATCAAAATTACGTTAAATTTGTTGGGATATTATGATCCATGACCCCTTGATGTCCATTTATAGTATAAATGATTACATACCCCTTTCTCTCTTATCATCCCATTTTATGATCTCTATTTTATGTCGTTATGCTTTCATAGTTACACAAAAATTTCCCAGGCCAAAATCATCGTGTAAGTGAATACCATACTCATTTCTCTAACAAGGGTATTCATCATGATTCCCATGTACTTGTTGATTGAATACATGCATTTAGGAATTACACGTCTCTTATTCGTGGAATAAATTATGATGTTTAATAAATCAATGTTGTATGATCTATGTGGAACACTTATACATGAAGTGAAATGATTATGAAGGGTGCACCCTTATAACACTCTAATGAATTGGGTAAGAAATAGTATCAGGATACACCATGTGAAATGAGGGTTTACTCATGCTAATTCAAGTGCAATGAGTGTTTAATCATTCTAATTCAAGTGCAATGAGAGTTTACTTATGATCCATGTGCAATGAGACTTGGATCATGCTAATATCATGTTAAATGTTGTTGAAACATTTCTATGTTATGATAATAATTCTATATCATGACTTTATGTTCACATTTCTCTTATGATCAATTGATATGGTTATTTCTTAACATGTGTTGTATTCTTCATTTTATGCCCTATTTACTCCCTTACTGGGCTATATAGATCACCCTTTTCACATGTATATCCTCAGGTTACCCTAATCAAAGATAAGTATGAAGGAATGTTGTGGTCATGTAAATGATGTTTTCAACAAATATGTTGTATTTTATGTGTTATGTTGTCATGTAATGTTCCAAATTCCAACGAATATGGACGTCTTGATCCTCATAGTTTTCATAAGTGCAATTTTATGTAACAAATCATGTTTAAGTGTGTAATAAAGAGAAAGATTGTTATACCATGGATGTTGTCTTATTGGGATATCTCATTAGGTTTCCTTCTTGAATCCATCTCATGAGGTTAGATATTAACATGACCTCATGGAATCCATCCCTTGATCTTACCCCCGAATTCATCCTCAATGAATCCATCATGCAAGCTCGGTGCTTGAGGTGACCTCAAAAAAATACACCGCAGGCAGTCATCCCTCTAGTGGGCCTCACAATAATTAATCTTGGCAGTCAACACTTGAGGTGACCTTGTGGAAGCCACATCATTAAATTAGACTGCAATTTTACCCCACATAGGCCACGTTGTATGGTTTATTAATGGGGTAGTTTTTTATGGCATCCAACATTGTTGATGACCCTCCTTTTATAGTTTCCTCTTCAGGTCATGCTAATTCAGAAGACACTGGTGGATCCTGATTTCAAAGGGTAAAGCATCATGAAAGAAAAAACTCTACCTACATTAAAACCACCAAATATACAGGATCATTGAATTCACAATAATGTGAACCCCTTCGATCAATGAATACATATATAAATTTAGACCTATTAATTTGAATCCATGATAGGTATAAATATCATTGAATGTGTAATTTTGGATCCCCTTGATAATGGAGGTCCTTATTTGGATGATATAGGAATGAACCCTCATGACTGAATGATATATTTACTCTCCACTCAGTGATCAATGGAATACCATAAGTTCATACCCAATTAGTAATCACCAACATTTCATATTCACAAGGATATAACCACCTTGAATAAATTCCTTAAGATGTATCAATCCATGTTTGGGAATCCATCCAAGCGAAATATCTAATTTTTCTGTTGGATATCAAAGCCTTCATACATCCATAACCCATCTTGTCCCACCAATTGGTAGGAATATGGGATGATCGAACTCCTTCGTGTAATCATCAATACTCTATTCCCTTACCAAATACAATTATTAAGTTCAACACCTTCATGATTCGTTAGGGAATATTCCCCATTCAAATACAGTTTTACACTCCCATGAAATGTGTCTGATATTCCTAAATAACATATTTCACACATAGATCATGACACACATGATCTTAAAGATAAATTTTTATAAGAACCAAAGATAATAATATCATTGTTTAAATTAATTTTGTAAGATAAAAATTAAATATTTACATAAAATAATAATCCTATGAACGGAAGGTTTAGTACCTTCTAGTACAAGTGAAATATGCAATTAATTTAACATAAATTTCAAATATTTATCCTAATTGAGCCACACTATACTCACTTCAAGACTCCTTAAAATATATACTCAGCATGATAACATGATGATTGGAAAAACAATACGGGGAGAGTTGTAATTAACATTATGTGAAAAACTCATCAATATGTCATCAAGGGTTACACCGTAAGTATATGACATAACTTGAATGTGGGAGAAATTTATTATTAATAATTACAAGTAATAACGTGATTTTTTTATAACTCATCAGAGCAGAACTTGTATTTTCAATGACCAATCTTGTACAATGGAATAATAATGTCACATAAGTATGGGAACATGGTATAAAGAAATGGTATCATAATATCTTCAAACCATTTATATGTGTCAACCACATAAAAAGTGACAGTATAAGCTTAAATCAATCCTCACTACCAAGATTATCTGAGTGGAAACATCCTATGGTAGATTATGTTCACCCCCATTCCCATTGATATAGTCTATACAATTACATAGTGTATTAGGTCCACTTCCCATTCCTATAAACATAGTGAACATTTCCCCAGAGTAGATTGGATTAACTCCCCATTCTTATCAACATAGTGGAAAAAGTCAAATGGTTGTTTTAGCTAACCCCCCATTTCATTTCATATAATCTCATGAGATGTTAATATTAAACCAATGAATTAGAGTGATATGTAATTATGGTCCCCCCACATTAAATAATAAAAACCATAAAATGTACAAGAATACTTGTGACACATGGGGAAATGAAACAATACAAAAAAACATAATTTTGATAAAACCCATGAGAAAAAAGAGGCTTTCATAATCTACCATCAATGAATAATCAATATCTTTATCACAAGGATCCCAATGAAAAGTGGGAATTATATAAATTTTTAGGTTTATATTTTTATAATGAATCATATGTGTTTAATAATGAGTTTCAATGTAAAAAATTTTATAACAAGGATCATGGTTATGTATCAATGAAAATGATGTACATTGTATACGCTTTTTGAAATGATAAAATGATTTTTAAGGAATTAAATGTAGTATTATTATATTCTAAAGTATAATTAAACCATACGGGTTATAAAAAAAATAATTATATTTTCTAAAATTCTATTCAAGGTAAGAAATATTTTTTTAGGTGACACTTGTTAATAAATAATAAATTAGCTAGTTTCTATTAGTCAGGTTTACTAAAAAGTGTGAACTTTGAATAGAACAAAAAACATTTATTGAAACTCAAATAATGGAAAAACAATTATATGAGTAAGGAAAATATATATAAAATATGGAATAAAAAATTTGAAATAAAAATGAGTAAAGTGGACATAAATAAAAAGACCATGTAACATAAAAGTAACGATGGTAGATTAAAATTCCCCTTACGGCGGGTATCATTCTTGTGGGTTTTTATGGGTAATACTATCACAGAAAATGGAATAGTCTATGTTAAAAACTATATAAATGTTTATCTAAAATATATAATTTATTTTTTTATTTAATTTTTATAAGTGATGAACATATCTTTTTAACATATGTAAATAAAATATTTTCTAGTGTAAAATATTAAATGAGTTTTCAATATGATTAGCACGGTTTTTATTAAAACATAGAGTATTTGTAAAATATTTATGTTTTTTATAAATATATAACATTTATCGAAAAAAGATTCAAAAATATTTAACTCATTATACTATTGTGATAATGTCATAAAAGTAACAGTTTTAGTAAAATCATTATTTGATTTATATTCACCTAAAAATAATTCATTTCAAAATTATCCAAAAAATCATCCTAGGATAATATTGTTATACTATGAATAATGAAATTTTAATTTTGTAAAATTTTAATTCTAAAATTTAACTTTTAAATAAAAACCAAAAAGTATATTGAGAAATATTCTCATAGGAAAATAAATTTTTAAAATATTAATGTTTGTTAATTATCTTTTCTAGAAATTACTAATTAAATAGATATTAATATATTATTTGTAAAATAAATATATATTACATATAATATAAATATAGTTACATTAATTAAGAAACAAAAAAACTATTTTAGAAAAAATTCATTTTTTTGAATAAAATGATGTTGTTAGTTTTTTCAATGTGGTCACAAAAATACTTTTTCTTCTTCAAAACATTGGAATTGATAATTTTTTACAATATATGAGATAAATAGAATATTTAATTAAAAAATTAATTTTTATATAATCTTAATTTTTATTTATGTGTCCCTTTTCGATCTTCATATGAGATATAAGGATATGATAATCTCGAGGGGTGAGTCATGGGTGGTGATTACGCTAGCATGGATTTCATGGAAATACCCATAAACATAAAATTATCATTCATATTCTATTTCACATATAGTAATTTCTATATTTCATATTGGGGTTTCACTTCAGGAAACCATAGTTCAGCAACCACCTATCCAATATTGAACGAATGGTCATTATAAGGGTGACTTTAACAATCCTATTCAATTTATTTTCTTCATATGTTTCATAATATTGTAACATAATCTTATACTCTTTAATATGAATTTTGTATAGTAATACAAAAATTTAATAATTTTATTATAGCATCATTATTTTATTTTTCTTTAGTGTTGTGTGTAAAGTAAGCTATTTATCATAGTATATATTTATGGAAAATACATAGTGAATTTTTTGTTGGTTAAATATTCCCCCATAAATAATTTGATCCCTTGAAATTTTAATTATAAGTTAATTTTGAAATATTTTGGGATTTTCATAATTTGTTTATGACTCGTGATCTAATTTGTAAACACATATACACCTTAGAATCTTATGAAATATATCATTTTACTCAAAATATTCATATACATAATATTTAAATTCCATCCATCCATTTGAGATAGGATTCTATCATTATTCTATATCAAGACCCATGTTACATAATTTACTTATAATGTGTTTTCATAATCATAGAAACATTGATAGAATATTTTTGGTTGATTTGTAATGGGTTATCATTATAAAAACTATTTTTCCCTCTATATGGAGAGAAATAATCAATTTACCAAATCCCATTAAATTTATCTAAAGGAATAGTAGTATTATTATTATTATGAATATTATTCAAAACATAAACATGGGATATAACAATCATAATATAATAAATTTATTATAAAAAATTAAATATCTAATAGTTGTTGAAAAAATATACAAAATAATTTATCATAAAATCTAGAGTGAAGAATACATAGTCACAATTAATTATCCCTATTAACATCTATAATATTTATGGAATAATTATTTTGTTATTCCCATGGTCTATGAGGTTTTATTTCTTTTTTTGAAATGAATCTCTTTGATTAATGTATGATATTTCCTTGTCTGATGCTTCTTCACATGTAAAACATCAAATTTATAGTGGATATTTAGGAACAACATTTTTTTTCATCATTATAATGAAACCCATACTTTTCCCTCAACACCATATTTCTTGAGGCCCTCATATTACATAGATTTAACATTTTGTATATCCTTTTTGACATTCCCCTGAGTAAAACATCCAAAAAAATTAATATGAAGGAAATTTAATATTCTTTTCTCTATCATTATCTTCACCTAAATATTAATGAGATTCAATTCTTCCCTTCATTCATTTTTTTTAAATCAACTCATTCCAGATTTTTCATAATTATTATTAATACGTGATTTAATATAATCATAATATTTCTCACTCCAATTCATAACATGTTAGGTTATTCATTAGTCTAATCACGGTATTTTACATATAATAATTTTTTTAGCTTTCTTCCTTTGGGATTTACCCAATACAAGTACAAAAATGGGAAAGTGTAGGTGATGAATAATTAACATAGTAAAAGAATTATCACAACTAATCTTATAAAAAAATAAATCTTGAAATGTATTACTTTTAAAATCCATCAAATTAGATTTTAGTTTAGCCTAAATTCCTCTATGTTTAATATATGTTTCAATATGTTGATTTCACTAATACTCTTAAAAATAAATACTTAATATAATGAATCCATCATAATGGATTGTAATGATAATTTTATTTACCAAAGAATATCCCTCGAGAGTGTCTATATTGGTTGGAAGTCTTATGCCTACTCATCATGAATAGTGTAAAGATAATGTTAATACTCAACAATCCCTTTTCAAGAAGATTACCCCAAGATGCATAAATTCAATAGCTTCATGAAAGTGTGATAATCCTGACATAGAGTTAATTTATAAGAAACCACACAATACATACTGTACTGAAACATCACAATGTTATTCTACCCTGAGACTCATCCTTAGTGTTTTTACATATGTCATCTAATCATAATCCTCAAAAATAACTAAAAAATTCTCAAAGTAACAAAACAATTATTTGAATCTGAATGTAATAAACCAACATAAATGTATATATACTTTTCTACATTTAAAAAAGATAAACATTACATCTCATAATAATATTATAATCCCAAGAATGGAATGATTACTATCTTTATGGAATACCTACATATGAAATTTTTTTAAAAAAACTTGTGAACATTTTTCCATAATTATCCCAAAAAAGAATCCCTTTAAGACTCTTATTAAGTTCTACTCATCTTCATTACCCAAGGAATAGAAACATAAGAAGTTGTGAGATCAAATGATCTATAAGGGAAAAATCCTTAATATGTAATCAAGGGATAGATCATAATGCAATTAGAAAATATGAGAACGAAGGAAAATTATTATTTAATACTATAGAATAATAATAATTATCCAAAATTCAAGATTATGAAACATGCAGTCATAATGAAAAAACATGTACCATAGAATAAAATTTTGAAATAAGTATGAAAATGTGGTAGAGGGAAATGATGTCATATGATCACGATAACATTAATATGTGGTAACACCATAATACATCACATCATAATAATAATTGAATGTTTCCTTCCAATAATATCATATTTTAAAAGTAACATGGTGGATCATGTACACTCCACATACCTATAAAAAAGTAGATTGAGTCCCACGGTGGATTGGGTTTACACCCAATTTCTAGTAACGTACCAGACACAGTTTTATGGTGGATTGGGTTTAATCCCCATACAATTTTATATTATCTCATGATATGTACCAATTTTCTCAATTAATTAGGGGGATATATAATATCAATAATATCGGTAAGATAATAAAAACAATAAATGTAAATTAACACATATACCACATTAAGAAAATAAACCACACATAAATCAAAATAATGATAAAACAAATGGAAATGAACATGATTTCTTAATCTTATATCAAAGCATAATTGATGTTTAAAAAACATTGATTCATCTGTGAATATGGAATTAAAAAAATTATTTATATTTTAATATGGAATCATATTTATTTAAAATTGAGTTTTAATAAAGATAATTTCTCGAGAAGGGTCAATGGGAGGTAAGAATAATAATTATCCACATAAGTGATTCTTTCCAAATGAGAAAAATATATTTATAGATGGAAAGGGGAGATTTATTTTCTTTTAAACCAATATTAAACCATGATATTTCTATATAAAATAATGAATGATTTTAAAAGATATACATTATTTACAAAAAAAATTAAGTGATAGTTTTCATGAACTGAAACATCAGAACTCTACCTTGATAACAGTTTACATAAAATTATGAATTTTAAAGGGAACATAAAACATGTTTTAATCAGATAAAAATGATAAATTAATATAGATATATATTTGAGAAACATATATATAAAATATGACTTAAATTCATGATAAAACAAAATTTTAGGGAATATTGTTTTGGTAATAAGTGATATAACTTGTTCACTTTTTTCTAAATATGTTTATTTGTAATATATTTTATATTAGATAATTCTTTTAAAAATTTGGTGAAAATTCCAATTTTACTCTTTAAAACTCACTATAGAATTTTTGACATTTTTTTTTCTTATGAATTATCTAAACACTAAATTTATCTACTGTGGTTTTAACTTAATGAGAACCAACTTTTATTCTGTACATGTGAGCTAAATTTTACATTTTATTATACTAAATGTGGAATAGAGTCAAAGATGGGATGGACTCACTAGATTAGACACCACTTCAATATTTAGGCCATATAATCTTCATTTGATCAGGGATTTGGACAGAATTTGGAGAGAGGCTCTAAGATCTATTTTTTCATAAATCATATTTCTAGAAAGATAGATGGTTCATTCATTGTGTAGGTCAAACAGGTAGTGAAAATTAGATTAAAATATTTGGCCGAATTTACCCATTCACACTTGAAACTTCCCTTACCCTAGTCTCCCCTCTATTCAATAAATTTGTATTTTTCCCATGTGGAGGGGGTTGGAAATTAATTAGGATATAGGGAGATTAATTAAAGTTGTTCCATACAATTTCTATTCATATTTGTAAGAGGGAAGATGCCAAGATATTATATCCTACAAAATTCTTGTCGTTTATTCCTATTTGTTGTATTTTTTTGTAATTTCAATAAACATATTAGTTTATCTTCTCTTTCATCTATTTTTCACATTTTCCTTCTACTTTAATTTAGCTATTTGGCCTATAACTATGAATTTTAACTTTTATTAGGATATAACCATTCTAAACTGTTATGAATGCAATTTTTTTTTACGATGAATACACCACCAATGGGATATTTGTTTCTTTACCAATCAACCTTCATATTACCTTCTTTAGTCATTTATTTTGAATAAATGATATTTTTTATTTCAATTAATATTATCTATTAATCGAGTTATAAATTCAAATGAATCGAATAATGAAATTTAACAATAAACACTAAATAAGTGAGGTTGAGAAATGTGTGAATTGTGATAGCACAATCTAATCGGTAATACAATACCATGATTTATCAATATGTAGAGTTAAAATATAATCCATAAATAAAATAATACTCATTTTGAGAGTGGACATGTTCCATAATTTATCACTGACCATATGTTATCCTTATAAAATTATTCAAAATAGTGTGATGCGCTTGAATTTTCAAAAGCTAGGCTTAAGTTTCATTAATTTCATCTTGGTGGTTATGTTGATTATCATAGTTTTCAGAAGATAAATAATTATGAGATCCTTATTTAGTGTAAATTAATATAAATTTTAAATATTAATAATTAATTTAATAAGTATAGTTAGATAGATTATTCTTTCTAAAAATATTTTCTATGAAAAAAATATTCTCTCATTGTGTAATATTAATCAAATTTCATTTCAAAAATAAAAACCAACAAAATAAAATTTAAGTCTAGTAAACGTATTATTCTTTTATAAATGATATAAATACACAATCCTTTAAATTAGTATTTTTTATATTTTGTTATTTTATGTTCAACATACCATTTATATGTTTTTTTAATTACTCCCTCTTTGAGAGATGACCTTGGTCAGCCACTCTCGTGCACCTATGTACCATAAATCCATATATCATATAAATGATCACTCGATAATGCCTTTCAATAGATGATAATAATATTATGTAAAATGTGGAAAGAAAAATAGAACCTATTACTCAAAATTAACATGGGTGGTTTATAATATCCCCCATCATAAGTAATGATTCATTTTATGCATGTTCTTACATATTTATTAAAAATATTATTTTAATTAAAAAATTTATTTTTATCCTTTTTCATAAATATTTTGTATTACAAGTTATATATATTACCATACATTATTAATTTACTATAAATTTTTAATTCATGTCGGTTACTTGAAATTTATTTATTAATCTATAGGTATGATTTCTATTATCAAATGTGGAATAAAATATATAGATAATCTAAAATAAATTAGATTTATATTTTATTTATTATTCCATTTTAATAAAATATATACAGTTCCGTATGATTCAAAAAGTACCCCAATTAAGATAGTTTCATGATATGTTCATTTAATGAAATTAAATTTAATATAATATTCAATTTTCTATAATACATATATATATATATATATTCAAATATAATCAGTATATAATATCTTATGTATCTTAAATATCATGTTGATACACTAGGTAAATTTATAAATTTGTCCATTTTATTCACAAATGTATAATAAAATATGTTGTTCTGTGGATTCGATAGTCTGCACATATGTGTGAGTGACATTCTCACTTTTTATAGATCAGAAACAAGATGTAAAAAAATTATTTCATTTAATAATATTATCCTTGTAATAAATAATATATTTTTTCATTAAATGTTTTTAATCGTTCCTATAAATGGTTAATTTAAAATAAAACATTTTGTTCATGTTTGTGGAAGTCCTGACACACTCATTATGATGTCTTTATTTTTTTAAAGGTTTTGGAGAGAGGTAAAAATTTGATATTATCTTAGTAAAATAACATTTAAGAAGAATATAAACACATATTTACTAATTTTTTAAAGGATAGATCATATTTCTTAGAAGAATTTTAAAAATCAATGTTTGAGGAGTATGTATTACTCCCGAGGAGAGTTTGGAATTTCTATTGAAATTTTAATTTTAAATGATGGTATTTTGAGGGATTTATGAGATCGTGGCCATATAAACCTTAAATGTAATTCTAAAAGATGTATATTGGATAGTATTTCCTAAACATTTCTAAGATAAACTATATAAACGAAAGGGTATAATCGATCTCGTTCTATAAATTGTGAAAATAGAATTTTTATAAATACTCATTATATATTAATCATTCCATTTAAATTTATAATATTAAATTGATCTAAATGTATCGTATAATTAATTTTATATGATAGGGGGTTGGTCAATATTTAACCATGCACTTTCAAAAAATTATTTAAATATTTCTTAGTCTTTTAAAATTATATTTCTATATATTACCATATCAGTTTTTTCCCTTTCTGACTAGTTTTTTCTACTATATAATTTTTGGTTTACAAAAACTATAAAATAAATCAATTTAATTTATATTATTATTACATTGAGTTTGGGATCTATTTAAACCAATTCATTTTTTATATATTATAAACATTACGTTTCAATTAAACTCTATAATATATAAGATTTGTTCTTTTAGAAAATAGATGTTTTAACTATTAAGTGTGATCTAAATATTTATGGCGTTCAGAGGTAGTTATTACATGAGAATTGATCTCCTTGTAGGATCTAATTACATTAATACATAAATTACACCCTTAAGATCTCCTTTTAAGATCTAACTACATGGTAATTTATTGTGGCTTTCAGAGGTAGTTATTACATGATAATTGATCTCAATAAAATTGTCATGAGTTATAACTTCTCTCATATATCATTTCCTTAATATAATATTTTTTGGAGACTATACTAGTCAAACTCTATGTAAATCCCTTTTAAATATACCACTATTACAAGCATGGAAAAATTAGTTTCATAAGAAATACTTTTCCTAACTAATTCCACTTCATTCCTTTATATATTTACTAAAATGGGTAATTTATTTTAACAACACAAAAAATATTCTATTCATAATTTAGATAAATTTAAGATTTATATTTTACTTTATCAATGTTTTTTTTGGTGTTGTATGTAGAAAAATATATTAATCATTGTATTTATTTAAATAAAATACCAAATTAAATTTTAGGTTGTTAAAATGTTCGTTGTTCCTTTAGTATAATCATAATGCTTCCAAATGAATTTCGTTTCTAGGTGTAACCTCAAACCAATCATTCCCCTATTGATTAACTCATCATGAGGATTTTATATTAATTCATGTAAGTGCATCCTCCTGTCTGCTAGCCCCATTCAATATTTTGTTTTCACACCCTTTAAAACACATACTTCCTCAAATATGAAATTAAACATAATGTCCATATTTCTAGTCTCATGATGTAAAATACTGTAACAAAATCCTTACCACATGATTTTAAACAACATGGTATAGTCCAATCACATAAACTTAAACTATATTGATAAAATAACATGGTCATTGATTCCTCCTAGTTTGGAATCATAGGATGCCTCATAGTGGTTGCAACCAAATATCATCACCCATCAATTAATAATACTCATGGGTCCATATTACTGATGAAGCCAAATTCCTATTTCATCATACAACAATATTCCATATAACATTGTACATACCTTGATCAGATCATTAACATTATGAAATGTTCCCCAATATCATATAGATCTATATTATGTAAACATATTTCCATATTTTTCTCATTAGTCCATATTCAAAATCTCACTTATTTTCTTATATAATGGCCAACTAAAAATTCTAGATGGGTGAATTTAGTTTTTTAACTTTTTTTAATTTTAAGAACCCACTTGGAGGTATTCATGTTCTAATCCTTCCTTAAATAAAAATTGGAATTATAAATTTAAATACATAGAGGAAATATACTAAATGAAAGATATTTATAGTGGTTATGGGAATAATAATACCCGATTCCTCTCTACCAACACTCTACTACAAAAGTTTTTTATTTTCATTATCATATCCCATTTTTGGGGGCTCCTAGCTAGGTACAGGCAACTATTACATAGTAAAAAGGTATAAGTTATTTTAACTTAGATATCCCATAATAAGAGCAATCCAAAACCATAACACACTCACATAAAATGAGTATAAAATGAGTAGAGACGAATGAACTTTAATGATCTATTGAATCCCATAGTTGCAAGAAGTAACTGTTAATAGATGAAGATACATATCAATAAGATGATGATATTTTAATCATTTATCTAGATTATCCTAAATTTTAATTGATTGACCTTAAAGTGTTGAACATTATCAATGTATAGGATCTTGTCTATGTACCATAATTATTTTTCTCCCTTATCAGAGTATTCATATGTACATATGTGTCCCTGTTTCTATATCTTCTTATAGTAACTAACTCTCTCTATATATATATATCCTCTCTCATCATTAACTTAATACCACCATAAAATCAAAACTATCAAGTGAATATTTTGTTAAAAATTAATGAGATGGGATATTAATTAAATGTTTCATCAATTTCAATTTTGGAATATGATTTTTTAGTGGTAATGACAGAAGTACTATTCATTAGATTTTCCTTTTCTAGAAAAAAAATTACAAAAATCAACCCTTACTTAAATGGAAAAATCATTTTATGATGCACTTAAAAGAAAAAAATGAATTATTAAGAGGTTAAGTAAGTAATATTTACATAGTTCATAAAATATAGTTCCTAATAAGATATCCAACTAATAGTACAATTCTCATAATATAAATTTCTTTGATATTTCATTACATAATCCAAACCATTGATTTATACTATAAATAAGATTAACAAAATTCAACATAGCATATAGTAATTAATTTGTTTAAGATGATTATTTTAATAATGTGTGATGCTTAAATTTCAAAAATACACTTGGTTATCATAACATAGTCATTTTAAATATCATTTTTGTTAGATAAACACATTTAATAACTACACTCTGACTAAAATATGTTACTTCAAACATGAATTACCTATTCAATTCTTTTCATATGAAAATATCATACATATTAATATAAACATTCAATATTGATGTTTAAAAATTCGATAATATGAAATTAAATCATTAAATAAAATATTCTCTTTAGATAAAATACATTTACATAGATTAAAAACATTACTTGGTGTAATATAACCACTTATAGAAATCCTAAGATAAATTCCATATAAAAAATATTATCTGAAACACTTGAGATAAATCATTAGAATAATAATATGAATTATTTGAATCATAAAAAAACATAAAATCTATTATATATTTGAAAAAAATAAGGTTATTCAATAATCTTCTCCTTTTTATGATAAGAAACCATTGAATATTAAAAACATTGAGAAAATAAATTTTAAATTTTTTATTATCCCTTTTCCTCTCCCCTATTTAATTATATATTTCCATTTTTCTTCTCCACTTTTTTATACCATAAAAATGTTAAATATGGAAAACTAAAATAGTCAATATTGGACATGAAAAACTGTAAATGGTTAAAACTATTGAATGTTAAAATAATTTAACATGAATTTTTACTAACAAATTTATTAATCATTATAAAAAATTAAATAATTTAAAAATGATCAATAAATAGTATTGATGAAAATGTAAATAAATAGTAAAGAATAAATTATGATTAAGGTATAAAAATAATGAAAGTATAGAGAACCATAGATACAAAAAACTATAATTCTAATGAAATAAATAACTAAATTAAGAATACATTAAATATAATAAAGAAGTCATTAAAATGTTTTTATGAAACATCATCTTTAATTTTAAATTCCCTTTAAACCAAACATGAAATTTTTTTATGTGTGTGAGTTATTAGGTATGAAATAATTTTCTAGATGGGAATTTTTGAATTATCGTTGCATTCCAGATTTTATGGATGATGTAGAAAAAAGGGAATCATCCATCTCCCTAATAAAATCCCCTATTGTGTATCAAAATGCCCAAAGTCTAACCCAATAACTTCGAGTGATTTTTATTGAGTTGGATTGAATATTGGGAATAGATTTTTCTTCACTTTACATATCCAAATTATCTATTTGGACAAATGATATCTTTGAATATGGCTCTCATAAAGGAAATAACACATCTTCTACAAAACTGAAAATTTATCTTAAGTATATTTCTAGTAGGGTCAAAAATCTATTTTAGTATTTTTGTGGTAGAGGCATAAAGATCAACAATAAGAGGTACCACATTTTGAATCCCAAGAATTTAAAATATATCTTCTATAAAATCATTAATTCTATTCATTTTTTCATATTTTCAATAATTTTAGAGAGTTTGGAAACCTTTCCAAACCCGTTGAGAAAAGTTTCCATATCAATTATGCACATATTCTTTTTTGACACAACTAATGGATAATATCTTCATAAAATCAAACTTGTTTTCTAAAAAACTAACTAGATGATCAATATAAAAAACTTCCTTCACTTTTTTAGAAACATGATGATTCTGTGGTTTAAAAAACTCTTTAACCACTTATTTTTATTCTTTTTCTTTAGAGGATTACGACTTAAACTACTTACTACTAACTCATGAAATTACTTAAATTTCTATTATAAAACATAGAAATAAAATTCAATAAATAAAACCATTTTTTCATGTAGATTTATAATAAAAAATAGTAACCTTTTTCACTTGTACCCATGTATTTTATGTTTAGGGTACTATTTACTTTAGTAAAAAGGTGATTTCCAATCGAGATTGATCAATGGACACAATATAACTGTAAAGGAATATAATAAAGTTTATAATTTCATCAATCACACCCCTATAACGACCCTGAAAAATTTACGTAGAGATAAGTTAAAATTTTATATAAGAAATTGTAGAATAAATTATATCAATTTCTAGAGACTCTCCTTCAACTATTTAATGTATATCCACCTGATTTTTGAATTCTCCCATAGGTGTTTTTGAAAAAATTTCCAACACTGATTGAACTGATAGCTTGACTTCATAAATGTCATCATTAAATACTACGTGATCAGACATATTCTTGATATCACGTCATGACTCAACTAACTAAAATTTCAATTATTCTACTTAATAAATTAATTTAGAGTTGATTTATTATACACTTTCATTATGAATATCTCTTTATAATATGGAATAGTATGAACCTGTATGTTGTGCTTGAGTGGGAGAACACAAATCATGATGAACTTTTATACTTTGAATGTCCTATATAAATGGATTTCTATCATTATTAGATACCACTTTATGTAAAACTTGTAATTTTGATTTTTTTTTAAAAAATATAAATCATATAAAAATATAATATAATTATTTTATGACTTTATATTCCCTTTATAATTCTAATTCATTGGCTTACAGAAAATTAAAAGTGGAAAGAAATAATAAATGGTTATTTAATGAATAACTTTTGACTTTAGGTTTTGGAAAGTAGATTTTAGGTCTAGAAACTATGTTTATTGAATTTTAATAAAATATTAATAAAATAAAATACACCATGGAAAAAAATAATATTCAAGTCATGATTATGTAATTATTACATCATGAATTATGTTCTTTGAATTACACCAGTTAATTGAAACAGTATTTTTATGATTTACTGAAAAAATAGAGTATTTCTAAAAATTACCAAATAATCACCCTCATATCACTTTGATGTGATAATTTCAAAATGATATTAATATTTTCAAAATTAATTTAAAAAATTGGTTTTTTTAATTTTTATTACAAAAATAATGGTTTTTTAAAAAATTCTTTATAATAATGTTTATTTAATATGTGATTATATTTTCTTTGAGTTTATTAATCATCATAATTATTTTTTTCACTATATAATTTATTTATACTTAAATTAATCATGGAAAATATTATTTTTATTAAAATTTATTATTTTGAGGTAAAATTATTATTCCAATGGTCTGATTACTATTCATACAATCACATTACTATTTCAATGGTCACATTACCACCTATAAGTACTGCTCTATTATTACACTCAATATTTATCTCAATTACACTCAAGGTTATGTATTATAATTTTCTATAATGTTTCTTTGTTTACTAATATTTTTCTTCTTCTCTTTAGTGTTTCCATTGGGGAGATGATTCTAGTAATTTGGGTTGATCCATATTTTCCCATTTTAGCTTACCTATTTTTATATTTTCTTACAGTTGTAATGTTTGTAATTTTAAATGGTTTCATTATTGATTAATGTAATAGTATTTTTCAATTAAAAAAATTCTTTATTGGTTTCTCTTTTTTTTATGTGTATAATATTATATAGAACACATCTATTCAAAAAACAAATTTTAGTAAAAGCCCTGGGTTTTTACAATGATGGCCAATGCCAATGAAAGAAGTTGTGAATAATGATGTTTTAAATCATGTAGATTCTCGAATTATTTACCCAATTTTGGATAATGAATGGGTGATTTTTTTATATGTTTTCCCAAACAAAAGAGTTATGATTGTGATAAATAAAGATTATGAACTAATTTTCACTTGAATGATGATGTGATGAATTGTAGTAATTGACTACATAATGTTGAATGATGATAATTAGAATAGTCATTTTACACCATCATATTGTTGATCCTATATTAGCGAGACATGTATGGAAAGATTGTTATTTATTTTTGGATAGTTACTCGGGATACAATAATATTTTTATTACACAAAATGATTAATCAAAGACTATTTTCACATGTCCCAATGAAACTTTTTCATACTAACTAATATCATTTGGTATATTCAATGTAACCACCACTTTTTAGTGATGCATGACACTTAATATTTATGTAATTGTGGATGATTTATTCAATATTTATATAGATATTTATCATTATATAGAAGATCATTTTATGTGTGCCTTAGAAACCTCATCATGGTCCTATAATTATGTGAAGATAATATTCTAGTTATCAAATGGGAGAAATGTCACTTCATAGTGACTGAGGAAGATTTTCTTGGCTGCCGAATCTGTAAGGAATGAATTCATGTTGATACATATAAAGTAACAGTAATTAAATAATTAATAGTTTAAAAACATTATTAAATCAGGGTATTTTTGGGTCATGTTGTGTTTTTAAAATTCATTAATTAATATTTATCACATATTAATTGTATGATAACTCATTTTTAGTAAAATATATGGAATTAAACATTGATTAAAAATGAATGGAGGATTTCAAAGAACAATAGATTAAGTTAATCACTACACATGTCATAAATCCTCCCAATTTAGAGGAACCATTTGAATTAATGTGTATTATAAGAAATAATTATGTTTGATAATCTCTTAAAGAAAATAAAGAAATGATATTTTAAACAACATATTATTCCATAACAAATTTGAAAGTGGAAAAAACATTACACTACCTCAAAAAAGAAAATTTTAGCTGTAGTATATTCATTTGACAAATTTAAACAATTTCTTATTCTCTTATAAGTGATGGTACATGTTGATCATGTTGTTTTGAAGAAACTTATTAAAAAAATAGATGTCAATTCCTATATAATATGTTTCATTTTTTACTTTGAGGGTTTAATATTGAAATACAAGATATGGTACGATTGATTAATGGGGTGGCCAACTAGATTTTTAGGATAGCCATTCCTAATATTTTTTGGTATTAAGAAGTTCCTAACAAAAAGAACAATTATAGATTAATGTCTATTTATAGTTGAAATCACAAAAAATCTATATTACATAGAATGTTTTAATTATCTATACACTAGAATGCTTTATCCACACTATTCATAATTTTAGAATAAGATGTTTTTATTAAATGTTAGATATTATAATTGGGATGGTCCACCCCTATTAATAATGAGTGGAGATGGAATTTTAAGTAGGTGTGTGCCCAGGAATGATATTGATAGTGTCTTTTAGTTTTGTTACCCCTTTCCAATATGAGTAAATCATAGTCCATATCAAACGGTAGAAAATTTTAACAAATTTGGATTTTTTGGGTCCATGTTACATAATGATGGAACAAAATTTGTAACCACATATGATAATTTCTAAGGAAAATGGAACATTGTTAAATGTAATTAAATTCTACAAAACTATATTATTGAATTTGAATTTTTTGACATTTTTGGAATTGATTTTATGTGTCCTTTACCTAATTAACATGGAAAAAAGAATCATTTTTACATTTAGATTTTGTTTCTATGTGGGTTGAGGGTGGAGTTTCTAATGATAACATTGTATATGTTGTCACAATATTTTGGAAAAAGAATATATTTTCTTATATGGATGTGCCCAAAATTATAATATGTGCTTGAGGAACCAATTTCAATAAATATTTTTTGTTTTATGGGATAATGAAACATGGTATTAGTTACAACATGAGTATTTAATTTTATTCGTAGGCAAGTGGAAAAGTGGAAGTTTGAAGCCTGAAGGTGAATAGAATTCTTGAGAAGACAATAAATTATTATGGTAATGATTTTTTGATAATTATTTATGAAGATTTATGATACTACTAGATAGATTTCAAGACATATTTGGGGATGTACCCATTCTTATTGGTGTGAAAGAAACTTTTTCATCTTCAGGTGGAACTCACCCACTAATATTTTTTGGTAATAGGGTGTGAAATGAAATAAATATGTAGCAAGAAGGAATATATTGTTGAATTTATATGAACTCAAATAAATCCATATAAAATAATATGATAATGAATAAATTTAAAAGGATAAGAAAAAAATTAACAAGATAATATTATTCAACGGAATAGCATTCAACCTATTGTAAATTGATTTTGTATAACACAATTTTCAATTTTTTTAGATCTATGATATAGATAGTCTAGACTGCTCAACATCATTCATGTTTTTCCCATGGATCTTGATATATTCCAAGAAAATATAAACCCCATTTCAATGTCAATATACATCATATATATGTTTTTTTCATCAGGATTAGGTAAGAAACTCACTTTCCCTAAAATTTTAATGACATGAGAATCAAGTATTTAATGATTCTCAATCTAAATAAAGTGATGATTAAAACGAAACCCTAGTATGATTTCTCCTTTAATATCATTATTTTATTATTTTTTTCTTCCTTTATTATTATTATTTTTTGATTCAGTCTTTGGAATCCTATCACTCTGAAATGTGTATCCTTAAAACACCTTATGAGTATCCAATTTAGTCACAGACCCCTCTAAAGAATATTTATCATAAGATTTCATCATACAACAAGGAACATATATCCACACCACAAGTGTAATTTTATTGAATCATCCCAAGACACAATTTTATTTCTAATCTAAAAGTCCCTATAGAGTCTAGATATCATTATTATTTTCACTGAAAATTTCTACACCTTAAAGCTACATATTCCTCTTGATTTTGGATTTTAATTTTTTTCCATGATCACTATTCTGTAGTTGTTCAAGAACATCATATCATCAAAGAGCATGATATTTTCCCTCACTAGAAATTTTTTTCCCTCCATTTGGTATCTCATAATTTCATCATTGGATCCCAAGATTCCTTTTTATATAAAATATTATGTGACTAGAAAATTCATCATCGCCATGTCTCGACTTTTAGGTTATTCAATAGGGTTATTTTCATTTTTAATTTTTAAAATTTTAATACCAATGGATTTTTACACTCTCTACACTGGAAGGAAGATCCCTATATCCCAAGGAACTCATCCATATTTTTTTTTTCAAACCCTATTTTCAAATTTCATATCATCTACATACTCTATTCTTGTGTTCACCATTTCCAATCCCCATTTATCGTTCGGGTTCTTCCTCCTCTCAAACTAAAAAAAGGTAACCCTTCCCTTTAACCACCAAACTCCCTATTATCAATGTGTGTTAGGGTTGTTATATATCTTTACCACCACTTGTTAATCCCTCCCTCCCATCAATATTCTTAAAATTTTAGTTACCTCCATTATCATGGTACAAAAAAAGTAGTTATGATCACCATATAATTATTTTGTGAAAAACTCCGCCTCCAATATTGAATCCTCTTCCAAAAAATCCACCCTCCCTCTTTTCTCTGAGCACACTACCACCAATGTTTCTCCTTCTAACCACCCACCACATCCTTTTATTTCCAAGACAAAAAATAACCTTCTCAAACTTCCAAAACTCACACAGAACCTTACTCTTCAAAACCTCATTACCCATCTCCCTCAAAATACAAGGCCTAAAATCAACCTCAATCTACCTAAAAATAAAGATCCCCTCTAATTAAACAACATAATTACCATCTAAAGGCAGCATCTGATACTATTTCTCAACCATCACCACAAACAAAACGTCAACACACATAGTTTCTCCTAGAACATTTCTATTTCTACACAAACACCCATGTCTATTCTCTAAGGATGATGATTTTATTATATGAATCAAGGGCTTGTAGATGAATCCAATGGGAACCAAAAAAATTTTGGATTTGTTTTTAATGAATAATATTAGTATGAAAATTAATATTCTCTCTACTTTGTATGTTATTTAATTCAAAAACATTCTTTTTGTATGAGAATAATTTTTTTATAAGTTTATAATGGAATTCCTCACTATGGTTGATATTGAACAATTAATGTTATCTTATGATTGGGCATAGTTAATTGGAGACTAACTCTTGCATATTTTTGCAGTATACCAGGTATCTATAGACCTAAATGTTTTTCCTCACAAACGTATGATCCATTGTTTTGAGACTCGAGAAGAATGATGTGTAAGATATGTGAAAGAATTTTGATATTGATCAAATAATTCGATTTGATTCATCTTAGATAAAAAATAATCAATTAAAATATGACATCCTATATATTATTCACTAGGGAAGCACTCATGTGTGGTCGACTAAATGTTACTCTCAGGGATTAGTAATTCAATTTGATTTATCAATTCTCCTTAAAATTTATGTAAAATATGAAATCAATATGGCTCACCAATTCATGATATTCATTTATGGATTTCATAAGAAAAAAATTGTACTCTTATGGGTGGAAATTTCATAACCATTTTGGAAACAAATATCAAGGATTTCATAATAATTACCCCCTCAATTCCCAAGGCCCTTAAAAGTTCTTTGATCAGCCTATGTTAGAAGAAATGGTCTTGATTTACAAGTATAAAGATACTTTTTTAGTAGAAAATTATACCCCTGGATATTAACAATAGGATGTAGAAAGTAAATCTCAATCTAATTTTAGACCATGGTTACCTCCTTTATAGTTACCCCAAGATCTTTTACCTGTATCCCATGATAATTCTTAGCAGGACTGGTCACATTTTTGTAGATAATCATTCCATTTTATTTACAAACAATTGGAGGGAATATGTGATCAATTGGGGATTTATGTTCCGCAGCTCCATCATTGCCACATCCATTCCTAATAGCAACTCCACCTCCGTGAAATCCATTATTCCCCTTCATGACCAAGTAAGAATAAGCCTTCTAAGACTTCTCTAGATCCTACATCATAAAATTCACTAAATATACCTTTGGATCACATAAATCACCAGACAATGTTTTTGGAAGTCTCTCCTCTAGAATCATAGTTCCCTGTCGACCAAGTTTCGCTTACGTAATAGTGGAAATTGAGGGGTAAAATTCATAAAGAACCCCATGAGGTCACATTTATTAATCACCCCACTATATAACACACACTTGTTGAGATTCATGAACCACCAGACTTTTCAAAAATTATTCCTCCAATGATTACTTCTTCACCTATTTTTTTTACCGGATCTTCCAACTAATTCTTCCCTCCATTCACCAAACCATCCTATGTGGTCTTATAGGTTAAACCTTAGCCTCTTATTATTAATACATCACCACATCTAGAACTTATTTATGATATGAAAACTACTTTTTCATCTTCTGAAGCCCTTATATTATATCCAATAGACACAATAACTTCTTCATGGAGAATCACATGAGCATTTACCATATTCTTTGTATTTCACTTTTTTTTCTTTTAATTTTTTATAGATTTACTATATTTGACTACACATTTTTCTTATTCTGAATATTAGTGATTATATGAACTTATTTTCTTGAACTTTCTAAATTATTTGGTGTTTAATTTTTTATCCATTCACCATTTTCAATGTTGTGTGATCATTTTGTTTCTTGGATTTCTGATCACCACACACATTTTCCTGGATCAAACTTTTCCCTCATGTTTTCTTTATCTCTATTACCATTTTTTCTACTACATTATTCTTTTAATGAACCCCTTGGTAAAAATATTCTTTTTATGTGTGTGTATCCTCTTTTGACTGTATTAGTATATTTTCCCTAATAGGCTACCCAATTAGATTTCATCAATTAATATATCTACATTGTAATGTGGAAAATTTTTAATTTATCATTCACAAAAATAGACATTTGAAGTTACAATTTTGAAAACATAACTATTGATCCAAATTTAGGATGTTCAGAAATTATTTATAATAGTATTTTTAATTCCTTACTTTGTATCATAGAAACATTCTTTTTTTTATATAAGTTTTTCGTGTCTATTCCATGAATTATTTTTCCAACTTTTTAATTTCCAATCCTAAGAGGATTTTGATCCTTCTTACATTTTCTTTATGATAATACATTTCTTTGGAAAACTCAAAATGTGGATAACTATTAGAATTTTCTTTTATTGATCATAGATTCTTAATAATATTTTATTAAATTAAGATGATTGAAGTAATCAATTGATTTACCTTTATACCATATAAACATGAGACCCACCTTACATCAATATTTTTTAAAACTGTAGAAACCAGGGAATTCGTTAATACTAAGTGACTTTATAAGAGATTCGATCCTTCTAACACTATTTATTTTAGTATAAATTCATGATGTTTCATTTTAACTTATAAGGGAATTTTATTATTTTCTTTACAAGTTTTATGATAAAATGGGATTTGGGGGGTTGATTATCTTGAAATATTGGGAAATCTTTTCATTCATTTGTTATTGTGATTTATTTCATACCCTTATTTCTTTATAAAAAAATGTATTATGTCATCATATGGTAAAAAAATCACTATTTATTACCCAATTATCATGATCATTTGGAATTGGGTGGGGGATACATGACTAGTCCAAAGAAAAAATTTATAAATTATTTTAAAAAATAAAGATAAAAGTGTCTTTTTTAGTAATTTCATGGTTTTGTGAAACATACTCCATATTCACGTAGTGTGATATTTTATTTTGAAATTATTTTCAAGAAGATAATTTTCTATTTTGTGTTACTTGAATATTATGCATTGTTATTATAGAAATCATCCCTCCTCATAAACCCATAAATTACATTTTCCAATCACAAACCACTAACCTCAAACCTCAAAGAACATTATAAATTTAATGAAGAAGACCTCATGATTTTTTTGTTCAACTTATAAGTAGATATTGAGTAAGATAACAAGCTTATATATAGGATGTTCATGGATTGGGATGATCATAAATAATGTTAAATATAATTGTGGGATGAGTGGAATATTCTTTAATAGAAATGTTGATCATTTACTCTCATGGAAACTAATTAGAAGTTAAAACATGTTGGTAAAAGAAAAAAAATCATCAATTGGGAAATTATAATTGAGGAAATGTTTGAAATAAAATTCATTGATGAATTTGGTTTCTTTTTTATTTTTTAGTCTTTATTATATTTCATTGTATTGGCTTTATGGTTTCATATTTTCCATTGAAAGAGATTTGATCCTATGTGATTCGATGTTGGGGGTTTTCATGGGTATAATCAATGGTTCATGTGTTAGGGAGATTGATAAGTGTATTTTTTATTCTCCTTTGAATATCATTTTTCAAGGGTTCTGAACGTAATCCATTATTTTTACATTGTTTTATTTGTATTTTGATTTGGATTCATGTTCTAAGGGTTTTCTGGACTATGGATGATGTTTAAAAAAAATGATCTAGCCATATCGTAGCTACAATAATGTGTCATGGTCTATTGAATATAGTTATCCTACAGTGAAATTGTGGCCATCATACTATAAGATATACATTGATTGAAGGAAAATAAGTTATAATAAAGGATCATGCGATGTAGAAGATTATCCAATTAAAAAACATGAAATATGTAGAAGAAATAAATGGTTCCAATTAAGAGGGATGGACCTCAACCAGACTATGATCCACATAGATAACTTGTGTTGGAATACAATTAAGAAACTAAGAGATACTTCCTATAGGATAAACGGAGAGGAGCACAGGTCATGCGAGCGCATAATCACATTACGGTAAGGTCTATGTGGGGGTGGGAGGAGAGTTCCACCAGTGCAAGGATACAACCATAATCATTTTGGGTCCTCTGAACCTAGTCCAACTTGATGATTTTATGATGGATATGAAACACTTAAATAGAAGTTCCCATCTTTTTAAGTCTTCTATGAGTGATATAAACCATGATCCTACACCATATAATCCATCGCTGTACTATAGAATGACACAGATTATATAGAAAAAATATTTGATCGTGTCTATATAGTATAAAAACATATGTTACAGAACATAAATTTCTTGTCATGGTTTAGATTTTAAGGATTAAGAAATCCACGTCGTCGCAGTATTCTCACATCATAGGGAACCCAACACATGATCAACTTTGGTCCAACCACGACCATGCTATTAGAGATATATGGGTTGTAATCCTTGAGGAATTGAATTTCTATTTCAAAATTAGTTCCCTATTGTATAGAAGATAATATTTCCTTATATAAAATGTTTAGTTATTTTCACATTCGTCATAAAAATGATTCTGTCTCATGAGGTGTTTGAGGTAATTAAATGAAGATTTATCCAACATATAAAAGGGGATTTTTGGAGAGCAGAATAAGAGGTGAAACAATACATCAAAAAATTATGTATGGGAGAAATTTCTATGGGAGAGGATCATTATTATTTTCTAAATAAAAGTAAAATTGATTTATTTTGAATTGAATATGATAATTGATTTAGGAGTGAGTTCATTTAAATTTTTCTAACCATATTCTCTCATTCATCTTACATGATGAATCAACTTGTAAAATAATTAAAGTAAATCAATCTAATAAGAGTGAGTAGTAATTTCATGGATGGAGGATTAAGAGTAATTAGGATTAAATGTGAGTACAATAATGAAAAAATGTTTTGTGATTTAATGTTGAGGGATTAATACTATGTTTTATTCACTTTAACATTTCCAACAATTGATTATCTAATGATGCTAATGATGATCACTATATGAGCCCTATCATGGTATAGAGGATAATGTGGGTAAAGCTAAGACTCATTGTACCTTTTTTATAGTGAATTCCTTTAAATGAATCTATGTATAATTTATCACCATGAAAAACAATATTGATATATCTAAATTGTTCTAGTTGGATGAAAGGTAAAACTGGTTTATTCCAATAATTCATGCAATTAGAAACCAATTTTAATTCATTATAAAATTGAATTACTATTTTTGGAATCATTCATCAAATATAATCCACTGTCATTATTTTATCTGATATTTTATTCACCTATTAATCTGTATTATTACCTCTTTCATCATCAACTACAGTGAAGCCTATATTTTTTTATGATTATTAATAATTTTTATTTAAATATAAATTAAAATCAATAGCATTAGGTTAGGGTAGAATCATCATGTTTTATCTGGGTTTAACCTCAGTACTCCACTCATCTATACAAATTTTTAGTAGTATTTTTGAATAGGGTCTTGATGTTTTCATTTATATACTTTAACCCACATTCCTGTGAGTTGACAAAACCTAGGAATGTTTCAGTAGTATATCCAAAAATATTATATAATTATTATTTTCATCCCTTATTTTATTATGAATATTTTTTCTCTACCTTTTATCTACTAAAAACCATCTTATCAAGATCATATTATTCCTTCCATACGATTCTTCATGTTTTTTGATAAGATATCATTTCACATAATGTGGGATGAACACCATTATTGGGAATCCATGTTTTCGTAATTGAAATATTTTAGTTAAATATTATCCCATAATTTATTCTCTTTTTAATTTATTTCCTTCTATAATATGGATTAATAATTTTTTATTTTTTGGGTTTCATAAAATTATTCACTACATGATTAGTGTAACTTTCTACATCCTCCATAATTTTGGAAAATTTATTATTCTATTGAATAGTTTTCATGGATTCCATTTAAACTCTTATTAAGGATTTTATCAATGCAATTTCAACTATATATTCCCTATAATTATTGGATTTATTCCTAAAATTATACTAATGAGACAATATTTGTTGAAAACAATTATCCTTTATTATATAGGATATGTCCTTGTCCTTCGATACCTACTAAAAATTTATTCACCTCCGTAATAACTATGTAACTGAGTATAATAATCTAGTTAATGGTCCATTTATCCATTAAATTGGAATTTATTCAATTGGAAATACATCTCACACTTATTCCTTAGTGTATTTGAATAACTATCAAATATTTTGAATATTCTAGGTTTTTGGGATTTATAGTATCCTATAGACATTTTATTTAATTTTATCTTGAATAAATATCAATTATTTATCATTTGTTCTTTTGATATATCACCTTTATATAAAACTTTTATCTTTAATATGGTATAGGATATTTTTTTAATAAATTCCATGTGTTTTCATGAAGTTTTTTGAATATTATATTTCAAAAACACACTGTTAATGATCCCAAATTATAACATGTTCTTGAATTATCTATGTTTCAACACAACATTGATGTCATTGTTTATGGTAATAGTTAATTTGAGTAATTTAATATATTTTCCTTGTTCATTAATATTTTCATTAATATATTCATTAACCTGAACTTTTTATTCATTTTTTAGATTGAAATATGATCATTCCATTAAGATGACCTATAAAAATATTTTTCAGGTAAAAATTCCTATAACCATGTAATTATATCTTTATTATAATCCGAATACATATAAGACTCCATTAGTAAACCCTTAATATTTTTATTTATAATTTTTTTTATCTCTATCTTTTAATGATTTCCTTAAAGTTTCATTTTAAGATCCACTACGCCTTTTGATTGATTATCATTCTTGAATTTTGTTTCAACATTATAACTTATCTCCATCATTCCATAACTTAAATATGGTATTAATTCATATTATACTTTGTTAAGAAGAGGTCCATCATTGGGTACCTTTATTCCTGCATAGCTCCTTTGAATTTTTTTCAGGATGAATTCCAAAATTAGATTTGGAATTTATTCTTATGGGAAACTTCTTTTATCTAATTTATAGGTAACCCATTTCTCTTCTTTCTCCATTTTATCCTTAAATACATTTTTGTGATGTGTCCTACTTTGAAACATTATAAGCATAACTGTGATAGTTTCCTTTAAATTGTACATTCCCTTGTTTGGATTTTTTTACACTAGTGAGTGGAATTCACAACTAACTTATTCAACTACAATATCATGGTTAAGATCAAGGTTCTTCATTTCCTTAAAATCCAACTCCTTGGATGAGTTAATTTTTTATTACCCATATCTTTTTTTCACCACAAAATAATATACATTATAAATAAATAATTTAATGCGATGTAGTTATTCAAGTAAAAATACCTTTTCATTATACAAATGTGGCAGTCTCCATTGAATACTTATAATGATTCAAAAAAGAATTATATCATTACCAAGTATTCATATGGATCTATATATATATATATTTATTGAAGAAACAATCAAGGAATTTGTGGGGTTATATACATATATCTTTAAATTTGTTAGGTAAAACATGATGTTTGGTCTCTTTCACACTTTTATAGACGTCATTGATTTTGGAAATATTATCCCATATGTATTTAGTTTTAGTAAAACCCATTCGTTATATTTATTTATTTATTAAATAGATCACTATATTAGTAATTTTATTTCTTTTCATCATAATTAAATAGCTAATTGTTAGATTAATTGAATGAAATCATTTTCGGATCATTGATTTGAATTCCATGAATTATGGTAGAGAAAAAATATTTCCTGGGATAAGATAGATGAAATATCATTATGTTATATAATAGAAAATAATTGTGTCTATTAAATATCAAAACTCATTCACATTGATAGTATTCTCTATTATATTACTCCTTTGTTATATATTTCCTTGATTGATCTTTCTAGTTCTGATTATACATTTCATTGTCACTAAATTCCCAAACACCCCTATAGGGAGATAAGTTGGGTAATATTCCTTTATTTTTATATGAAACTTATTCTCCTATCAGTAATAACTTATCAAATTTTCATAAAAAAGTTAACGATAATATCAAAAAAGTTAATAAATCACAATGACATTAGGATATTACTCTATTCTCCCAAATGTGAAACATATAATATGTGTAGACACATAAGTGTAACAATGTAGAAATTATAACTAATCTCACTTATTTTTATTATAATGTTTTTAAGATCAGTTTATTATCACATTATAGGACCACCACCTCTTCTAACCTCTCCAAACACTACTTTGAGACGTGGTCACTGTTGAGAAAAGTATTGTTTTCAAAAATACATGTTAATGTTATTTAAAGGGGGAGATTGTTGAAAATAATACTCTGTCTCTTTATGATAATTTTGATTCTCACAAATAAACTTAGTTATTTTCTAGTGATTTTATTTAGTATTTTACAGGAATTTATTAATTTATTTTACTCTTGAAAAAACGAGAATTTATTACTTATTCGGAATCTACTTTAGCACGTTCTGGAATCACTGTTCACACCTTACGTAGATAAATATAGCGCAGAATCTGCTGTAGCACGTTCTAGAATCACTGTTCATACTCTACGTGGATAAACATAGCGTAAGGATGAAAAGAGTATACTTTTTGATATAAGAGAGAAGTATGGTTAAACAACCATACGTTTTCGGAAAAGTATGGAAGGAGAACCTCACGTTAGGAATAAACATTTCGTTTTGGTTGTCAGCAAAGTATGGAAGAAGAACCGTACGTAAATTCTATGTGATTCATTTTTTTCTCAAAAGTATGGTTCATCAACCTTACTTTTGTAAACAATCATACGTTCTTGGAAAAGTATGGATCAAGTAAAAGTATGGATCTTTTACAGTACGTTTGAGTGTTGAAGAAAAAGTATGGATGATCAACCCTACATTTGTGTTCAACCTTACATTATCAACCATACGTTTGAAGACTATGTTATTCACCCTACGTTTAGAGGCCACGTCATCGACCTTATGTTTGGCATCAGAAATTTTGACAGACGATCTTTTTTGTACAATGATCAGTAAGCTGATTTCTGGGTGGATCTCAAGCTGGATTTAAAGTTTTTTTTAAAGTACGACTTTGACTGATTCAAAGCCGTTTTATTAATGGATTTAAGATCAAATTAAAAGGAGCTTTTTATGCCAAGTCTTAATGGAAGTTACGACTTCTCTGTAAATTCAAAATTTTGAATATCGTGAATCAAAAGGAAAATTTTATGGATCTAAATATGCCGGAGATATGTTTTATTATATATGTTCTCTCTGAAACACTAGGTATATAAGAATGTGATCAATCTATTGTTGAAAAAGGTGGAAAACAGAGATTGAAACTATTCACGATTGATCTGCTGATTCAAAAGGAGTGTAAAAGATCTGTTTGTTCAAGAAGAAGGAACTCAATAGAAGATTCACCTATTCGACATCGAATATCTACTGTGGATCTACTACTGCTGAGGTTGTGAACTATATCTCTATATCTACTAGAACTAGATCAACTCAGAACTTCTTCGTCTTAATGATCAATATTTCTAGAGACGTCAATCCATCTGTTGTCAATTACATTCTGTTGCAATTGTGAAGATCAACTGGAAATTTCGTTCTGAAATTATTTTTTATTCATGAGTAACCAGCTTCTCGTTCTAAGCTGTGTAGGTTTCTGTTTGAACCAAAAGGCTTTTTATCAACTTGGATTGTAAAGGTATCAACTTCCTGTACTCAGTTGTGAATTGGTCTATGGAAAAGAGGACCAGATAGTGAAAATCACCAAGCTCATGGAGTAGAGCGTTGGTGGAGTGGAATAAGGGCTTTCTGTTCCACGAACCACTATACATCTCTATGTTCTTGATTTTAATTTTTCCGCTGCATGAAAAAATCTGATAAAGTATAAAGGACAGTACTTTTTCAAGAAAAGAGTTATCGAAAAATTGCAAAATACACAATTCACCCCCCTCTTGTGTATAATCTATAGATTCAGATCCAACAATTGGTATCACAGGAGGAGATTTTGATAGACCCTTAGAAATTTAGAATCATTGAAGGATTATACAACAGAGCATCATGACTGATACAATAGAAGTGATGTCGATGGTCAGAGCACCATATTTTAATGGAGACAACTATGGTTGCTGAAAATCGTGCATGATAATATATCTGAAAAACCTCGGATATAGAGTCTATTCAAAGATTCTGAATCCTTATGTAATTCCTGAAAATCCTGAGACATGGAGTGCTACTATAGAGGTAGATTAATATATGAACTCTAAGGCTATGAATGCAATTATCTACGGTCTAGGACCAGATGAATTTAACAGAGTATCTCAGTGCCTGACAACATATGAGATGTGGCAAACAATAGTTGTGGCATATGAAGGAACAGACAATGTGAGGCAAATGATATATGGAACTGCAAAACTGAATTTTGATACTTTCAGAATGGTTTAAGGTGAGAGCATTACCCAAATGAATGGGAGATGGACAGAAATTGCCAATAACATAACTTCTCTAGGAGAACCTATCAAGCAGGATGATCAAGAATTAAAAGTACTGAGAGTACTTCCTACTCAATGGAATGGTATCTCTGATGCCATCAGACAATGAACACCTGTCAAAGATATAACTATGAGAGAGATTATTGGTACACTAATGATGTATGAAGCTGAAATGCAAGATGAGGCTAATGAACATAAAGTTCTTATCAAAAGAGAAGATACTTCCTTGAAGTTAACTTCACAACAAAAGAATATAAAGATGAAGAGAAAAGAAGTCAAAGCTAAATCAAAAAGCTCTGACTCATCCAACTTAGATGAAGAACTGGCTCAACTAGCCAGAAAATTTAGAAAATTCTACAGCAAGAAAAGAGGCTTCAAAAAATCCTTTAAGGGAGATAATAAGGAAGTAATATGTTATGAATGCAAAAAAGACGGGACATATCAGACCAGATTTCCCACAATTGAAGGATGCAAAGAAGATGAAATTCTTCAAAAGAAATGGCTTTGAGCAGAAAGACAAGAAATTTATGAAGATCACTTGGACTGTATCTGAAGACTTTAGTAGCTCTTCTGAATCAAGCTCAGAGAAAGAAGAATTCAATCTAAAGGCAAACATGTGTTTCATGGATGAAACTGATGAGGTACACTCATATTACTCTTCTGAATCACATTCTGAATCAAGAAACACAAATGAAAAACTTGCAGCCTACTGCAATATGCTTGAAAAAAGATATGACTCACTATTTAAGAAACATACGTCACTAAAAAATAAACATAAAGCCATTTCATATGAAATAGACACAATTCTGAAAAAACATAAATAATTAACTTATAAATACAAATTCATTAACACTAACTATATTAATTTTGAATCAAGAATAAAAACACTTCAGGATGAAGTAGAATCTTACAAACAGGCTGCATTGGTTTTTACAAAAGGAGAGAATTCATTAAATGAAATTCTTGGAAAAACTGTCATTAAAAAGGAGAGATTTGGAATTGGCAGTAAAGGAGAAAAACCAAAGCTATAGAAAAATTATTTTGTTCCTAGCTCTAAAAAGGATAATTGTAATTTTTGAGGGGCAAAGGGACATGTAGCTAAAAACTATTTCTTAAGACAACCTCAAATTTTTGGTATTAAGAAATCCTATGTTTCAAAAGACTTATATGATTCAGCTAATATTAATAGAAAAAAGCAAATCTGGATACCCTGATCATTGCTAGCTAACACTCCTGGACCCAACAAAATATGGGCACCAAAGCAATTTGTTTGAATGTCTTTGCAGGTAGTAGGTCACCAGAGAATAAAAGATATATGGTACATAGACAGTGGCTACTCAAGATATATGAGTGGGAACAGATTGAATTTCTCTTCACTCACTCAAAAGGAAGGAGGACTTGTCACATTTGGTGACAATGCCAAAGGAAAAATCAATGCTATTGGAACTATTGGAGATCCAAAAACAGTCTCAATCAACACAGTACATTATGTACAAGGAATAAAACACAATCTGATAAGTATCTCTCATCTTTGTGATGATGGATATACTATTGATTATACTAACAATTGTTGTATTGTTTCTAGAGATAAACTGTTTAAATTCAAAGCACCAAGAAGTGAAAATGTCTATACTTTGGATTTAAATTCCTTGTGTAAACAACAAGTAAACTGCTTGACTGATAAAGTAAGTGAATCTTGGATCTGGCATAGGAGACTTGGTCATTTCAATGTATATTTTTTACATATGTTATCTAAGAATCATTTAGTTTCTGATTTACCTTGTCTCAAATTTGAATGTGACAAATTTTGTGATGCATGTCAACTTGGAAAGCAACACAAATCATCCTTCAAATCTGTTAATAAGGTTGCTACATCTAAGCCTCTAGAACATATTCATATGGATTTGTTTGGACCATCAAGAGTAGAAAGCTTAGCTGGTAAATTATATGTATATGTTTTATTTGATGACTATTCAAGATTTACATGTATTTTCTTTTTGAAATTTAAAAATGAAGCATGTACTTTATTTGAAAGGTTCTGCAAATCTGTTCAAAATGAAAAAGGTTTCAATATTATCTCATTGATAAGCGATCATGGTAGAGAATTTGAGAATCTGGAATTTAATTCCTTTTTCTCAAATATGGGTATTAAACATGCCTTTTCTGCACCCAGAACACCTCAATATAATGGGATTGTAGAAATAATAAATAGAACAATTCAAGAAATGTTTAGAACAATGTTAAGTGAATATAGCCTACCTATATATTTCTGGGCAGAAGCTATGAATATATCTTGTTATATAATTAATAGAGTTTTAATTAGACCTATTTTGAAAATGACACCCTATGAACCATGGAATATCAGAAAAACTAACATAAATTATTTTAAATTTTTTGGATGCAAGGTTTATATCTTAAACACTAAGGATAATCTTGGTATGTTTGATCCAAAATCTGATGAAGGTATTTTCTTAGGATATTTTGCTACCTCTAAAGCTTATAGAGTCTATAATAAGAAGTCAATGATTATTGAAGAATCAGTTCATGTGAAATTCGATGAATTTGATCCTTTTGAGAAAAGGAAAGAACAAATGGATGAACTTGACTCTAATGATAACATGAGACTTGAGAATTTAAAGAATGATTTTAAAAATGATATAAAAGAAATTCAGTCCAGTTTAGAAGAACCTTTAAATATATTACCTAGATATTCTAGAACCCTAAACAATCACCCTTTAGAAACTATAGTAGGTGACCTAGAAATTGGTGTTCAAACTAGAAGAATCTTAGGAAACCTAGTGGAATTATCTACCTTCCTATCTCAACAAGAACCCAAGACTATAGAAGAAGCTTTAGATGATGAAAGTTGGGTAATAACAATGAAAGATGAATTAAACCAGTTTAAAGGAAATAAAGTTTGGGATTTAGTGGAAAGACCTAAGAATTATCCTCTAATAGGAACCAAATGGGTCTTTAGAAATAAACAGGATGACCAAGGCACAATAACTAGAAATAAAGCAAGATTAGTAGCTAAAGGATATAATCAAGAAGAAGGAATAGATTATGATGAGGCTTTTTCACCTGTAGAAAGGTTAAAATCCATTATAATCCTTTTAGCCTATGCATCTTATATGAATTTTAAATTATTTCAGATGGATGTTAAATCTGCCTTTTTAAATGGTTATTTAATGGAGGAAGTTTATGTTGAGCAACCTCCTAGTTTTGAAAACTCTCTAAAACCTTATTATGTTTTTAAACTTACTAAAGCTCTTTATGGCCTTAAACAACCACCTAGAACATGGTATGAAAGATTAAGTTCTTTTCTTTTGAAAAATGAATTTACTGTTGGTATGGTAGATCCAACACTATTTAAGAAAACTGTGAAAAATAATGTTTTATTGGTTCAAATTTATGTTGATGATGTAATCTTTGGATCAACAAATAAAACTCTTTTTCATGAATTTTCAAAATTAATTCAAGAAGAATTTGAAATGAGTATGATGGGAGAATTAAACTTCTTTTTGGGTCTTCAAATATTTAAAAAATATTATGGAAATGTTTTAAATCAATGAAAATACATTACTGATTTACTTAAGAAATTTGGACTTGAGAACAGCAAGTCATTTACAACTCCTATGTGTACTAATATAAAACATTATTTGGATGAAACTGGCAAGTCCGTTGACAACAAGTTATATAGAGGTATGATTGGTAGTTTTTTATATCTTACTTCTAGCAGGCCAGATATAATGTATTCAGTATGTCTTTGTGATAGATTTCAATCAAATCCTAAAGAATCTCATCTAACTACTGTTAAATGAATTTTTAGATATTTAAAAGGAACTATTTTTCAATCTCTTATTTATCCTAAAACTTCTGATTTTAATTTGATTTCATATTCAGATGATGACTTTTGAAGTTGTAGATTATATAGAAAAAGTACATCAGGTACATGTAACTTTTTAGGAAAATCATCAGTATCATGGTCTAGTAAGAAACAACATTCAGTTTCCTTGTCAACAGCTAAGGCAGAATATGTTTCTGCTGGCAATTTCTGTGCACAAGTGTTGTGGATGAAAAACACTCTTATGGACGTTGGATTGAATTTTAATAATACACTTATTTTATGTGATAATAATAGTACAATTAATATTTCAAAAAATCCTATTATTAATTCTAAAACTAAGAACATTGATAAAAGACATCACTGTTTAAGAGATCATGTTATTAAAAAGGATATATTTTTAGAATTTTTAAATATTGAAATTCAATTAGCAGATCTTTTTACTAAACCACTTCCCACTGCAAGGTTTGATTTTATTAAGGAGGAGCTGGTTTTATTTAATTTTAAATAATTTTTTATTTTTTTTTATTTATTTATGTAAATTTTATTTTGTTTATTGAATACTGTTTAAGATTTTCTTTCTTTCACCATATGAAAAAATTATTTGTTTTTTTTAATATATGTAATGATTAGTGATTACATGGGAATCAAGGCTGTCAGAGCCTTTTTGACTTCTAAAACCTTTCACTTCTATCGAAATCCTTTCGAAATCCGAAAATCGCACTTCCTCTTCTGAAACCCTAACCATCGAAATTCTGAAACCCTAACATTCAAACCTTTAGAGACTCTTGCGGAAATGGTAAGGACTAAAAGAGCTAGTGAGGCCAAGCCAAGAAATGCCAAGAGACAACGCACCGAGGGAAGAAAAATCTTACAGGGCAAGGTAATTGATCTCGACTGGTTGTTTCAGACAAATCTGTTGTTGAAGCAAGCACTGTCATTTCAGAATCTTGAACATATGTTCAACAGTGAAAATATGGAATTTCTATATGAAGTAGAACATAGATACTTCTACAAATATTTACAGTTTAGTCTGGGAGATACAGAGGATAGTATGATAGCTAAGATAGAGGATAGGGATTTTTCAATCTCATCAGTAGAGATTAGTCAGATTCTCAACTGCCCTCATGAGGGATTTTTTTATTTTGACTTGAATAATATATGAGATTTTGTGCACAAACCCAAAGACATCATGTCTTTTCTTTTTGGTACCAAGGCAATAAAGAAAATGTTTGTCAAATATTTAGAGCCTGATCAGAAGATTTTTTTCAAATTTATTCAAACTAGAATAGCTCCAAGGATGGTAGAAATGGAGAAGATTTTGTACCCTGATATGTATATAATGTTTCTTATGTTAAGTGATATTAAGTTAAAATTTCCAAGATACATGATAATGTATCTCAGTTACTGCTGTCAAAGCGAGGTCAGGATGAATTTCTACCCCTTTGGTAGATTTATTTCTAAGCTTCTATTTATGAAATACATGGTGATATTTGTGGATGCTAGAGTTAACTCTCATCACAGTAATATGTTTAATGCTGGAACCTTGAAGAGATTTGGATATTTCTGGAGCACAATTAAAGGAAAACTTTTTCAATTAGGAGCTGAGGAAGACTAAGAGAGTGCTCAGGATAAACCTACTAAGTCCATGGAGGGACAAGATGAATCTAGAGTTAGAAATGTAGCAAAAAGTATTCACTTTGAAGTGGAAGATGTTGAGGAAGACAGAAGTCAGGAGGGGCTTCAATCAAGAAGAAAAAGACTGGTAAATGAGGAAGTCACTTCCACTACTTTAGAAACTACAACAGAAGCTTTTTTTTCTTATTATTTTGTGAGAGAAGCTGTTTCTGATAAAACCATGGAAGATGTTATTAAGAGAATGGCTCTAGTAGAGAAATCAGGAGCTCAAGAAGAAACTCAAAGGGAAAATCAGGAACAGATTTTAGCTGATGTTGAAGTTATACTTCAACAGGAAAAAGGGATGGAGGCAGGGCCTGGTGAAGAAGTGGCTAGACCTCAGGAAACTTCTGAAAATATTGTTCTTGAAAAAGCAATGGAAGGAATATATACTGATGTTTTTGGTGAGCATGCTTCTAAAGCTCACATAGAGGTACTTCAAGAGGATTTTTCTATGGAAGATTTTGAAAATTGTAAGGAAAAATCTGTGGAAAAACCTTGTCAAGACAGAGAAAAAGAAAAATTTGATGCTGAATCATTGCCTTTGGTACTACTGCATCAACCTGAGAATGCGAATCAAGCACAGGGTGCATCTGATTCAAGAAAAGAAGAAGTTGAAGAACTGTACAGAAAAGTATCTCAGTTGGAATCTGAGAATGTTTCTCTGATAAATGTCTTAGACTTAGAATATTTAAAGTTTCAAAAGCTGAAGGAGTGTAAAGTTTCCAGGCAAGAAGATGAAATGTTTAAAGAGGATATGCTGACTGCTATTGCAAAATTAAAATATGAAATAGTTATGAAGTCAGATTTATCAGATCTGAAGCTGTTTATGGAGAACCAATTTGCATCCGTTGCAAATAATGCTGTTTGTGGATCAGGTACTTCACCTGATTTAATCAGAAGGTTTTAGGTTATCACAGCTGTGTTGAGAAACATGAATGACAGGATAAAATATCTTCAATGTAACAATGCTCCTTTGTCAGTGTTGCTGGATAATCAGAAGTTCTTAGTAGATCAACTGACATCGAGTAAGTCATCGATCTGAATTTTGTTAAATCAGTTATCAGAGAAGATGTCAGTATTTGTTGAAAAAGAGGAAAGGATGCATAAGTTTTTCAGAGTCAATTTAATTGAGGACCTTCATATGACTCAAGAGAACAGAGAGCTCATTATCAAGCTTGGAGATGGGATGATGAAGAGACTTCGGGAGAAGTTTAAAGAAATCAAGTCTACAATCCAGAGGAGATAGACCCTGTTTCCTATCTTACCTAAACCTTGATTCCTGTGTATATCATTTTCATGTATATACTACAGTTTTTTAATGAAGATTTTCTTCATTGTTTATTTGTCTCTTTCCTTATTTGTTTTACTAACTTTATTTTTAACATGCCAGTACTCTAGATTTAATTATTGATAAACAGTTCATAATAGCATTTACTAATAGTTCTTTGCAATATTCAATGTGCTAAAATCAATGATTTTTCATTCTTTTTGATATCACAAAAAGGGAGATAATTTGGATAAACACAAAATCAAAAACTACATTTTATTTAGGGGGAGAGTTCATTTTATTGAGGGAGAAACATAAATGAGAAATTTGGATTTATAATTATTTTTTGGTGGAGGTTTTTATTTAAAACATTCTAACTAATTTTGACGGTAAATTTTTGTTTAAATAATTTTAATTATTTTATGGGTTTGTGATCATCAAAAAGGGGTAGATTGTTGAGAAAAGTATTGTTTTCAACAATAAATGTTAACTTTATTTAAAGGGGGAGATTATTGAAAATAATACTCTGTCTCTTTATGATAATTTTGATGCTCACAAATATCCTTAGTTCATTTCTAATAATTTTATTTAGTATTTTGCAGGAATTTCTTAATTTATTTTACTCTTGAAAAAAAGAGAATTTAATACTTATTCGGAATCTGCTTTAGCGCATTCTGGAATCACTGTTCACACATTACGTAGATAAATAGAGCACGGAATATGCTTTAGCGTGTTCTGGAATCACTGTTCATACCCTATGTGGATAAACGTAGTGTAAGGATGAAAAGAGTATACTTTTTGATATAAGAGAAAAGTATGGTTAAACAACCATACGTTTTCAGAAATGTATGGAAGGAGAAACTTACCTTAGGAAGGAACCTTACGTTTTGGTTATCAGCAATGTATGGAAGGAGAACGGTACATAAATTCTATGGGATTCATTTGTTTCTCAAAAGTATGGTTCATCAACCTTACTTTTGTAAACAATCATACGTTCTTGGAAAAGTATAGATCAAGTAAAAGTATGGATCTTTTACCATACGTTTGAGTGTTGAAGAAAAAGTATGGATGATCAACCCTACGTTTGTGTTCAACCTTACGTTTTCAACCCTACGTTTGAAGACTATGTTATTAACCCAACGTTTGGAGGCCACATCATCAACCTTACGTTTGTCGTCGGAATTTTTGACAGACGATATTTTTTGTACAACGATCTGTAAGCTGATTTCTGGGAGGATTTCAATCTGTATTTAAAGTCGTTTTTAATGTACGACTTTGAATAATTCAAATCCATTTTATTAATGGATTTAAGATCAAATTAAAAGGAGCTTTTTATGCGGAGTCTTAAGGGATGTTACGACTTCTCTATAAATTCAAATTTTTGAATATAGTGAATCAGAAGGCGGCTTTTATGGATCTAAATATTCAGGAGATATGTTTTATTATATATGTTCCCTCTGAAACACTATGTATATAATAATTTGATCGATATATTGTTGAAAAAGGTGGAAAATAGATATTGCACCTATTTACGATTGATTTGCTGATTCAAAAGTACCGTAAAAGCTCTATTTGTTCAAGAAAAATGAACTCGATAGAAGATTCACTTGTTCTACATCGAATATCTACTGTGGATCTACTACTGCTGAGGTTGTGAACTATATCTCTATACCTACTACAACTGTATCAACTCAGAACTGCTTCGTCTTGAAGATCATTATTTCTAGAGACGTCGATCCATCTGCTGTCAATTGCATTCTGTTGCAATTGTGAAGATCAACTATAAATTTCTTTATGAAATTATTTTTTATTATTGAGTAACCAGCTTCTCATTCCAGGATGTGTAGGTTTGTGTTTGAACCAGAAGGATTTGATTCGCCTTGGATTGTAAATGTATCAACTGCTTGTACTCAGTTGTGAATTAGTCTGTGGAAAAGAGGACCAGATAGTGAAAATCACCAAGCTCGTGGAGTAGAGCATTGGTGGAGTGGACTAGGGGCTTTCTGTTCCCCGAAACATTATACATCTCTGTGTTCTTGATTTTACTTTTTCCGCTGCACGATAAAATCTGATAAAGTATAAAGGACAGAACTCGTTCAAAAAAAGAGTTATCGAAAAATTTCAAAACACACAATTCACCCCCCCTCTTGTGTATAATCTGTAGATTCATATCCAATAGTCACAAAATCATTTTATCACATTCCATTATAATGAAATAATTTATATCTGTCTAATACCCAAAACTAAAATAGGTATTTCACTATAATTCTATAAATATCCCATTCATATTGTTGTTTCCCTTTGAATCATCATTATACCATGAAATCTATATATATGTTACAATAGTATATTGTCTATTTATCTTTGATTCTTAAAAACCTTATAACTTCCTTTCTCTATTTTTATTTATCATATCATTTATTGATGACACTTCAATATTAAAAGATAAATCATTTGTGTTCCCTCCTATTTTTCCTCTATATATCACATATTAATTTATCATTAATATCATCCATGTTGATCAAGTTAAGACTCTCATAAATTAGTGATAAATTTCCAAATTTGAAATACATTCAAATATATAAAACATATGTATCTTCTGACACCATTATATGTAGAAGGTTACCCTGGAGTGTTGATATTCATGCAACTTATCCATTTATAACTATGACTAATAAACACCCTATATCAAAAAAACATATTATTTACATATTTTGAAAAAAAATTATATTCATTCACCATGACATGTATGTGTCTATAATGACATGTTAATATATTTCTCCTAAAATCATGATATTGCGCAATGAAATGACTCCCATCTCATATTTGTTAGTATATTCAACTTCTATATCATTACATCCTCTGATTGAGAATGAATTTGGACATAATATGTTATGTAAACCATTTTGGCTAGTATATTCTACATTAACAGATTTCCTCTCAATCATGATGTGTTTATTTGTGCTATAACAAGTTATATATTTCAAAGGTATGTTTTATAAACTTTGTTAACTTGTATCTATACCAATGCACAACAATATACCATTTTTATTTTACTAACTTCTTACATGATATTTTAATGTTCCCCATGGCATGGTTTTAATTTTATTTCATAAATATTATTCTACCCTATTCAAATTATCTCTATAATACCATATCTGATCAGTTTAATACTTTCCATAAAATACATTATTTCTCATCATGTTATCAATATTTTCTTCCTTTGTATGACATAGTATCCAGAAAATAATATAATTAAAGTTTAATATAAAAATTTCTTTAAATATCATACAATACATAATATTCTTCAATATATTTGGTATAAAAACTACAATCATATACTCATGTATACATGAAAATAATGAAAAATATAACTTGACACTAACCCTTGATACCCCAATATGTTAAAGTTGAGTTTCCTCAACACCACCTCCAATATGTTATTGATAATATGAATATATATATATATATGTGTGTGTGTGTGTGTGTGTGTGTGTGTTTGGTGATTATAAAAATACTAAATAAATTCTCCCCTGAAACTCTAATGTGTTAGTGAAAATAGGCCATTCCGTATTATAGGTAAAATAAAGAAGATAAAATAAAATAAACAATAAATATATCTCAATGTATAATTATATATAATCACAAAAACCCTCACTAGAATAATATATAACATATAATATACACAGACATAAAATTTACATCAATATTAAGAAAATAGGCCTCTCTTACCAACAAAATCAGCTAGAGTTTCATTGTTCCCAATGAGAATTTTCTTATCTCTTGAAATAATACAGTCAAGTCTGAGGGGAAATTGATGTAATTCTCAATTTTATATCCAATTATCCTATAATTATTAGATGTTATATCATACACAAAATTGACTCTTAAGTGGATATTTTATAAAGAATAATGTGTTGAGGTAAAAATGAAAATTATCATATTGATCAAAATATTTGTTGTAGTGTTAGTGGGATTATATAGAGTGCTTGTGTAATATTTGAAGTTCATTTATTGATGATTTTAAATGGACTAACAACTCCTTATTTTCTTGTGGGCTTATAAACCTCTTTTTAAACATTCTTGTGAGCACAAATATGGGCATTAATGTGGACTTTATATTTCACACTACTATCAAGTAAGAACTTTTTCCTGATCTTCTTTAGTGAAGAACCAAAACCCCCACAAAATAATCTACTTAAGTCTCATTCCAATGACCCTCCCACCTAAATACATGTAGGAAGAGTATATCACATCCCAATATCAAAAAATGCCACATGTCATAGCTATGTAATACACACTCCAAACTACACTTTCATTCCAAAAAATATTCAAACCAATTTTAAAAAAGAACATAATTCATGAAAAAAAATACATGATAGGCAGAAAATATTTATATCATGGGTTCAAACCCCTAATATTTTTTGGTATATAGTGATTTTATCAATGACTTCATACATTTTAGTGGTGTTGTTCTAGTTTACACATCATTAGATAGAATGTTATTTAAATAGGGAGTTATAATAACTAATGTTGTAGGCATATTCATGGAAAATCATATACACGTACTACGCAGGGATTGATCAAAAGTTATAAGGTTTTCCTATAAAAAAATATCTTTATATGGATTTTTATATTGTTAAAAAGATATCAGTAGACAATTTAAGAATTTATTGGTGTGATCACTTGAAAATAAATAATTTATATCCCTTCTTTCATTAATAGATCCCACGTTTCATTAGGGGTGTGGGGAATTTCATCAACCATATTAAATTTTTTTTATTTTGGTGTTGTGTGTGTGCCTTATCCATTGTTCTCCTAAAAAGAAATTGTTACATTTAAAAGCACTATTTGGAAAATACAGATCACTTTGAGTGGCTTTTTAATAAAATAATCCACTCTAGATTACCTTTACATATCTGATCATTATCCATAATTTTATGTCTAAATGGTGGATCAATTCTAGGAGACAACATTTCATATATGTGATCTATTCCTATTATTGTATTAGTGATTATTTTCATTATGTATTTCTATCTTTACATATAAGATTATATTTATGGTGTTGTTCAATGGTTATGTCACTAGAAAAAGTAAAATAAAATATTATTGGATTTGATGAGATAGAATCATTTTTTAAAAAATATATTGAAAAATAGAAATTTATATTAGATACTTCTGAGTATCTCATTTTTTAATTTTAATCATGAGAATATAGAGAAAGGGGAATGTAATGATTTTTACCATACAGTACTTGGAGTGTTACATATGATGTCAGTATAAATGTTTTTCAATATCATGTAGATAAATACCATTGGTAAATTAATTTTTGTGATCACCAACATGTGTGAGAATGGGTGGACAGGTTGGAGAGGATTCTAGGTATGGGACGTGGCTTGTTCCCCATGGAATACCTCGGTGCACCTATTGCCCCAGGTAGGTTGAAGACCAGGGACTTTGACAAGGTGGTCGGGAGGATTACGGAGAGAGTCTTGAACTAGAAAAATCGCTTCATGTCCTTCGGGGGAAGGATTACATTGGTGAACAGTGTACTTTCAGCAATTCTGGTGCATGCCTTGGCCTCTGTAAGTGTCCCTAAGGGAGTGATCAGGTCCATTGATAAAGTACTTGCGCGGTTTATATGGGACGTCGCGGATGAAGGGAAGAGGCACTGGGTGTCATGGAGCAGGATGGCGCGTCCCAGCGACGAAGGTGGAATAAACGTCAGGAGTCTGGGGGTTATGATTCATTTCATTCGGGTGAAGCTTGCATGGGAGATCGTTGAGGGTTGCACCCTCTGGGGTAGGCTCATGATGAAACGGTACAGGGATGGGGGTGCATGTGCCTTGAATATTGGGTCATCTTTGTGGACTTCGGTGAGTAATATTATCCCTACGCTTCTCTCGCTGTCCCAGTGGATCATTGGAGAGGGCTTAATCTCCTTCTGGAAGACTAATTGGTCGGGTTCTGTGCTGGGGTATCCGGGTTGCCCAGCTTCCACCATCACGTTCAGAGAGGCGATTTTATATCCTCAGTTCTTCATATATATGTTGGATGCAAACCAGAAAGAGGTTTTCGATGATATTTGTATGAATGATGAGAAGGATAGGTGTGTTTTCACCCCCTCTTCCTCAGGGTTGTTCAGCTCGAAGGAGTTCTGGAGGATGGTTTCCTCCTCTAGACATCATGACGGTTAGAGTGATCTGGTGTGGGGAAACGGAGTGCCGACTAAGTTTTTCTTCCTTTCATGGAGGCTTCGGAACAACACCCTTCCATCTGACGATAATATCAAACAGCTGGGAATCAGCATGGCTTCCTGCTGCCAATGTTGTGTGTTCAAAAGTGAAGAAAGCTTAGTCCACATCTTCTTCATGGGTGGTTGGGCACGCGAGGTTTGGAGATCTATCTGTATTCTACCAGACTATGGGGATGCAGGTAGTAACATCGAAGTCTTCTTGGAGCATTGGGTTCAGGGGGCCTTGGGAGCTGGCTCTGACCTGGCGGCGAGGCGGGTCATTTTCATCGTGGGGTGCTGGGTGTTATGGCAGGCTAGGAACCGTGCCAGGTATGAGGGGTTCCTATCCTCTGATAGGGCGGTTGTGGCCAGAACAAGGTGGCTTTTGCATGATTTGGTTGTCCACGGTACCATCAAGAAGGAGGCCCCGTCCCTGGGTGCTCTTTTCGGTTTGAGGGTTGCAGGTGCACAGAACGTTGCCAACCATCTGGGGAGTTGGATCCGATGGTTACCTCCTATGGATGGCCTTAAACTTAACACAGATGGCTCCTGTGGGATGGGTATGATGCGTGGAGGAGGGGTTGTGCGGGACACCAGGGGGAGAGTAGTGCTAGCTTTTTCGATCTTTTATGGAAGTGTCTCTTCAATTCGGGCGGAGGCTAATGCGGCCCTATCCGGCCTTATCTTTTGCAAGGAGAAAGGTATTCTCATCAGTGAGATGGAAACTGACTCCAGGATTATCCATAATGCCTTAACGGGTAACTACACCATTCCCTGGTCCATATCCTACACCATGAAGAAATGCAAGCTCCAGCTCAATAACCAAGTGAGAGTCTCTCACACGTGCAGGGAGAGGAACAAAGTGGCCGACCATCTGGCCTCTCTTGCTTCTCCGAGTTCCCCAGTTTTTTTCTTTTATAATGTGTCCCAGTTTAATCCAGAGGGGGAGGACCTTGTACGGGGCGATTCCCTTGTATTACATTACTTTCGCCCCCCCCCCCCCCCCCCCCCCTAGGTGGGCCCTCTGCCCCCCTTTCGTCTTTTTTTTGTTTCCTCTGTTTCATTAACAAAAATCGTAATGTTGGATGGATGATGGTAAAAATTGGGGTATACTAAAGTTGTAAGGCTAGTGGATATAGAGAAAGGAGAAGTGGTAAATTTGTGTTCTAGGACCTATATTTTTATATTATTTGATGAAAGTGTATATGCAGAATTATTGAAAGGATGATAAGGTAAATTCTATAGGATTATTTGTGAATACAATAGTTGGGGAAGATAAAAACAACATGTTATTATATATCAATAGCCTATTAATGTTTTGGATCAGTAACTATAGAGAACTTTTAACTATATAATAGAGAGGGGTGCTAGGAAAATTATATATCCATTAGGTTTGGAAGGTTTTATCTTATCTATAATGATTCAATTGTGATTTTATTAAAAGGTGACAGTGAAAAAGATTGGATTGTTGCTGAATTCTCATGGGATTGGACATATACATGGATTATGGAAGAACCTTGATTTGATAAGTTGATGAAATGATGTGGGTTTCAGTGAATCATTTTTTGATAAAGTGAAGAATATTTCCAAAGGATACATGGTGGTGGATAAATTTTGAAGGATAGAATATCTTATATGATGGTAATGTCATATATGATAATGTTTATTAGTCTACTTACAAAATATTTCTAGTTATTTAAATTCCCATTTATCCACATGACTAAGAAGGGAATAGTAATTTAGGATACTAATGGGATACTAAAACTAAATAACTTATTTTATAGAGCATGTTAAAATTGTATCCTTTGAAAGGATAAAATAGTTCTTTTTTATATGGAATTATAGATACTAATGTCTCAAAAGCTGGAGCATGTATATATTGAAGTATAGGGGAAAATTTTGGTATGTTCCCATAGTTATTCACTATATTATATTACCTTCATCAATGATTCAATAAGATGATTTTTTGTGTACATTATAATGATGAAGTTAGAAGTAATTGGAATTCCCATTAGAAGGAGAGCCATTGTGGAAAATGAGACCACTATAAAGCTAAAATGATCGAGTTATATAAATTAATGAGCTTCTTACATAATAAAGGAATTAGGATTTAGAAATCATTGTCCAAGATAGTAGAATAAAATATAATAGATAAAGATATCAATGAGACTCTAAATGAGAGAACCAAGAGTATAAAATTACGTTTTATTTTTTAAAATTATATTTGAGTAGAAGTGAAAATGCCTCCTCACTCACCCAGCTACCTGCTCCCAGTGCTCCCGATGCCTATCCTAGGGTTTCGTGGGTCTCTTCGTCAGTGACGTCACTCCTCGCATCTCCTGGTTTTTTTCCTTCTCTTGCTTTCTCCTTCCCTCCTTCTTGTCAGATTGAGCTTGCCAGTGAGATATCTCATGTCGATCATCACCCCACTTTCTATCTGACTCGGCGCATCAGACCTCCACTCTGGGGTTTTTTTATGGCATTTTAGACGGTTTGGGTTAGCGCTGGTGGCGGCATCCGGTGATTCTCTTCTCCACTGCCCTTGCTGGCCATCACATCCTATTTCGACTCCATTTGGTCGGCCTCGATGCGGGATCTGGTCCTACTTGGGATTGTGCTGGAGGGGGGCCGAAAGCGCTCTCAGCTCGTGTTCTTCATCAATCTTTTGGACATTTGGGTTTGGTTGCTATAAGCTATGGTTCGTGGTCGGATTGGTCTTTTGACAAGCTCGTTCTTTATCTGGGAGTGTGTTTTATGTTGATGGTTCTTATGGTTAGTCTTCTTTCAGTTCATTGGTTGATGGCTATATGCGGTTGTCTATCCCCCTGTGTCGATGATGTGATCCCCAGCGTGGTCCCCAACCGAGGCATCATCCACTCAACTCTGCTCTGGCGTCCTGGTCAAGAGCTTGCTTCCCAGTCGGTCGGTTGAAATGGTCTTGATGGAGGTGTTGTTTGAGCGTCCTGTGGTCTCCGGGCGGGAGGCTGGCGTTTGATGTTCTCTCTCGACAAAGTGTGTTGATGGATGGTTTTTTTTCATTCGGTTTTGATGGTGGTGGTGAATCATTTTTTATCTCAATGTACCGATGCTGACCAGCGTTTACTCGGCCCGACGACGGCGCTGAGACAACGACACCGCTTGGAGTAGAGGAAAACGGTAATGTGGATGATGGCGCCGAGACGATGATGATGGTGATGGTGATGGCGACAGGATGTGTTTGTTGCGCTGGGATGCAATCATGGCGCCGGGATTTGCGGTGATTTCGTTGAGGTGATTTTTGACACCTTGTAATTTGATTTTCTAGTAGGATTTTGAATTTTGAATTTCCCTACTGTGTTATGTTGAATCATGGGTGATGATGTGCGGGTGACCACTAACCCTAAAAGTGGCTTTATGAAAATTTTAAAAAAATGATTTGGAGGATCATTGAGAATAAGTAATGAATGTTTAATGATATTTCATTAAAACGAGACTTGTTAAAATAATGTGGAAAAAGTTTCTATAGAAAATTTCAATTTTAAATTGGTCGATGTCTCACACATGAATGTATTTAGAATAATTTCATATATCTATATATATATAAGTTAAAGTTAAAATCTATAAAATAATTCTTCTAAAGTTTCATTGTGGTATATGATTGTGAATATTTTGGATTTCAACTTGGGATAATGATAAATATAAGGTCATTGGAATCTATAGTGTCCTCTTTAGTAAAGGGATCTCGTACAAGTATTGACACTTTGGGAAATATATTTCTGAGAAAAAATATTAAAAATGGTTACTGAGGAGAAATTAAATGGAAATAAAAAAACTCATTGAGGGAGTTTTTATTATCTATTGGAACATAAGGTTTAAAAATAATAGAATGTGGTAAATTTTTAGAGGTTATAAGAAGGGTTGATGTTCCAAAATGTTCAAAAACTACTGAATCAAAAATGTTTTCTCTATAAAGAAAGGTTTATCACCACATTTAGTTGAGGGGGTATAATAGGGTATAAAGGAATGTAATTATTTTTCAATAAAACATTTACTATATTCTATAAATGGATGGTGGAGAGATAAAAATACTGAAAGACTCAGAATGTCTAAGTAACTTCAAATAACGGTAGTGGGAAATAAATAAAGAGATATATTCCTTTCATGTGAATGACACGTGGGAGTGGAAGAATCTACAACTAAATAATAAAATACTTTATAACAAATCTTACTATCATTAATATGAATAATAATATGGTTATAAATATGATAAGGTGAAATTGGTTGTTAATTTATTACAACAAAAGTAAGGGTATTGACTTTGTTGAAACCTTATATTCAATGGTGAAACATGCAACTATCTTGAAAATATTTGGAATGGTTATAATAAAATGTCAAAATCTTAAAAATATTATGTGAAGATTAAATTCCATAATGTGGATTTATTAAATAAAATATACATATAGAAAATGATAAAATTCAATGACATTGGAAAATAAGATGTGTCGTGTTAGTTCAAATGGAGTTTTTAAGGGTTAAAACAAGAACCCAAAGAATGGGAAAAACTTATGCATTCATGACTGTGAACGATTTTATCTAGTATAGTATTCATCATTATTATTAATTAGGTATGTTTAGGGATGGTAGTTTTACCATACATGTCTTATATGTGGATAATATTCTCCTGACTAGTTCATAGATGAATTGGGCAGTATAGTTAGTGAAAGAGAAAACCAAAATATTTGAGTTGAGAAATGATGGAGAGAAAATATGATTTAGGGACGATGATTGGTAGAGACTAAATGTTGTTGATAATGATTTTATCTCGATCTGACTACATTTTATTGATTTTGGAAAGACTTTTTTTCCCTATATATACACCTATTTTTACATCATTGATCAATCAGTTCTATCAATAAAAAAGAGAAGCTAACTAGAATTGATGAAATGTATATGTATATGGAAAGGGAACAAAAAGTATCATAAATTGGGATCTTGATATATTAAATGGGTTTTAAAAGGCTGAATATTTATTTTTTTGGGTGTTTTCTATAGGCTTATCTTAAATGTATGAAATAAAAAAGGAAAGTTATCACGTAGATACTCCATTATCTTAAAGGATTAATAAAAATTATATTTATGATTTGTAACATGGGAATCCTAACAAGGATATTTGGATGTAAACATTAGAGAGGATTTATATAACTCAAGGAGTATAGTAACATCACCCCTTATTTTGTGATCACTATGTTGTTCTCATACTAGATATGTCTCTACTGTGCTCAGGCAGGGCACCCTATACACCAAATAATTCTATATAGTAGTGGGTGTTTAGTGTGATACCTTAGGGATACTTTAATCCACATTTGGGCGTGTAATAATTGGGAAATAACAAAATGTAATCCATTAATAAAAAACATAATAGTACACATAATCAGTAAACAAAAACACATGTTATATCAAATGTGTTGAAAAACAAAACAACAATATAGACCCATTGTCAAGCCAGCATATAATGACAAATCACAGGGTTGGTTGATAAAATGGAGAAATGAATTAATTTTATGAGGATCGACATCATCCTTTAATTTCACCTCATCTATATCATTGCCCTATCTAAGCCTATCCTGGTGAATGATCCAATATAGAGCATCTACCAAACCAAAACCTATGAATCATAAAGGATGATCGATTACCCAAGTGTCATGGTTGCCTAATTAGATTCTGAGTGAAACATAGTTGGGAAACACAAAAATGGTATCTTATATAACTATTAAAAAATGTATTTTTGATTGATATTATAAATTAAATAATTAAATAATCTAAATAAATATAAATTAATAAATATTGGTGATCCTTATGTTCTAATGTGAATCCCACGATCAATTATACATACTTTAGTCGGTACTAGAGTGTCATTGAGAATAAAAAATCACCTTGGAGGGATAGATATCCAACTTGGGGATACCACATACAAGTCTCCACCAAAAATAAACAACATATCTTAGGGGGTATCTTAGGCATCCCAAATAATAGCAGTATAAATCATGATCCTAGGGAGAAACCTACAAAAATTCTAGGATCAGAATCTATTTCAAAGGAATACTAGGAATCATGTAGTGATAAGAATCAAAACTAGATCCTAGGAATCAAAATGAAAATCATATATCATCACTAGTAATCTTTGCAGATCCTAGGTCTCACTAGGAATCTCATAAATTATCACCAGATCCTAGAGATCACTAGGAATCTAACCTAACATTATAAGGATTGATGACTGGATCCTTGAGAGGTAATCCCTATCCTCCCCTAATCACTAACTACTACTGGATATTATGGATTTATTATCTAACATCCCAAATTCATCAAGAATATCTAGATCCTAGGGATGTGATATGTGGAATCTGTCAACCTCAAGTGCCATTAGATCCTTGGGAGTTAATCACTTGAATCTATCATCATATATATGGGGGAATTCATCAACCTGATAACATCTATTGATAATATAAATAATAATAATAACATGGCTATGAAACATTCTTAACCGATTTCATATAACCATGTTCAGACACATATGTTCATGAATCATCCCTTTCACAATAGAACTTTGAGTCTCGCATCCTTACTTTGGATTCAAAAGTGATGCATGTAATAATTATTATCCATTCCCACACTAACCCTCTCAGTAGTTTATATTGTTTTTAGGGTTCCCACCATGGTCCCCTAGCCACACCTAAGAATGAATACCATACATGGGTTATCTAATCTTGAACTCATCCCTCAGGCCAATCAAATTACATAAGGGTTGAAAAATCCCTCAACATCATTATGGTTACCAAAAGAACTCACTGTCCTCAAGAGGTCAGCCACATTGGAACCATTCTAGATAGTGGGTATAATTCCAACCTCTCCTTCCACGCTCCTCCAGGGTTGGTCCTATCATGTACTACCTAATATAATCTACCTAGGAATTCCCATCCTCATGCTCACATACTATATAGGAATAGATACAGACCTCTACCTTCAGTAAACTAATTTGAAGGCGATAAGTCCTCTGTTAGTCATATCATGGGCCAAATGGGCCAATCATTCAAACTCATTACTCATTCCTTCTCAAGGTAACTTAAGACACCTATTCATGTTTTCTAAGTTCACATGATCTATTTAATTTATACCCCCTATGGGGTCCATGTTTTTAAAGGATCGTGGTTATAATATAAACCCCATTCATCGATGTTCTAGGAATCAATCTAGTTCGCATGGGTTCATCATGGCCCATGTCACCATCATTAGTCAATTCATATGAATTATACATCAAAAAACAATTCATTTAATAAATAAAAAAATAATTTATTTAATGTTTAGTTACATGAAGGGGTCAAGACCTTATATCACACTCATGTGTAAGAAAATATTTTTTTACAATTGATTGAATGTTTGAGGGACTACATACCCCATTATATATTTATTCTTTTTTTATGGTTAGCTCGATCATCGTCATTGAAGCTCATTTATGTTTTTACAACCATAATCCATCAAAAAAGGACATAATTTAATTTATAATACTTTATTTATTTATATAATAATTTCCTAATATATTTTTCAGTTAAAATCAAAATTAAATTAAATGAAATAATTTATATATTAATTATTATTCCTCCAAACCCCCGTTTATACCAACAAATAATCCCCTAATAAAAAAGTGAGAAAAATCTTAGATTTTTTTTAAAAAAACATGTTACCCTTATGCATGTGGGGTACCTGCCTAAGGGTACAATCCACCACCCTTAAATAGGACACCTTTGTAAGGGAGAGAAGAACCTTAAACTTACCCAAATACATTGTGTTAGGGTAATAGAGACCTTACCCTTTAACAAAACTCTGCATAAGGGTGTTTGAGACCTTTCCCTTTTTAAGACTACTACATAAGGGTAAGAAAAATCGTACACTTACATTGATCATTGTGTAAGGGTAAGTAAAATTTTACTCATACATATTGATTTCTATGTAAGGGTAACATGTAGTCTAAAAAAATAAAATTCCTTATTCTTCAAATTTTATTCTTTCTATTCATATTTTTCTTTCTAATAATAGAACAATATGAAAACAAAAATAGAATTTGCAGAAATATCAAAAAAACAAACCAAAACTAAGAAAAATTCAAGATCAAACATATTCATATTTTAAAAACAATCACTACAATACAAATACCAAAAAACATAAAAAAAATAAAAATGGAAATGGGGAATACTAAAATAGTTGGCCCACCTTGTTGTGAATCACCAAATATTGAGCTTGAACCCCATTCCAAGGTTGTTTCATCCTAGTTAGGATGCTATCGATCCCTCTAGGGAATAAATTCCTCTCCCTATCTCCCTTTTTCTCTTGGTTCAATAAAGGAAAGAAGATTACCTCTCCGATCATTTTGTGTGTATGTGGGAAGGAATAGTGGGAAGAAATATAATTTGTTAAATTATTTTAATTTTAATTTTTTTTAATTTATTTTAAATACCACTTGAAATGATTCTCTTGAAACCTAGAACCTGAGAAGATTTCATATGTTTCCTATGTAAAAAACTCTATTGAAGACCCAAATGAGAAGTCACAATTTCAATCCATGGCTCTATTTAATGGTTATGAACATTCACACAATTAAAATATTTATTTTCTATTTAATAAATATAATAATATATTAAAAAATATAAATTTATCTTTCAATATCACCAAAAATCAGCCCAAGGGTAAAAACATTATTATTAGATAAATGGAACACTCAGAAAATAATTATGGGATTAACAATGAAGAAAATTTTAAATTTTATAGCACATACATACGAGGAAAAAAAAATATTAAAATTTCCCATAAATTTAAAATCCTGATAAAGTGTGGATATTTACAATATCTCCATCATGGAACGTATCAACATAATAATACTCAATGTTCATCTAACAATAAATCTTTATATGTATCAAACATCAATTCATTCACAAGTCTCCATGTTCTACAGCCGAGCACCAAATGATTTTGGACAACTAAACACCAAACATGTGGTGCATGATTCCTCAAAAACTAATCCATTAGTCATAATAATCATGGATACTGAGATAATTATCCATGGAATCCATCCATATAGAGGTGCCAAAATGTCATTAGTAAATTCAGCAACATTTTTATTGTGCTCCCCACTATAAAACCTAGCTCACAAGGGATAATTTTGATCCATTGTTCACCCCCACCATTATAATTACCTACAAAAACACATTTCTCATGGTCAAAAAACCCATACAATGTGATTTACAATGCACCATTACCAATTATACATGAAAACAAAATTTAGATATCCTTTGTTCAAAAAATCTAAAAAATATCTTTTTTACTCAATGACACGTATCTCATCATCCAATAATGATTCCTTAACTCCCTAGTGATTCTTTAGATCATGAAAATACTCACACTGAATTCTATACCCAGAACACATTGTAATTCCCATGGATAGATCCTCATCCAAAAAATAGATCCAATAAGATCTCACCTCGAGCACTGAAACATTATTTATCCAAAATTTTTGAATCACATCCAAGACAATTCGAGCTCGATGCCAATGAATAGACTCCATCCAATATGATATCTAAATCTAAAACTTTTTATTCACCAGGGGATTTCATACAATAATATCATCTTCCCATTGGAATCCATGTTCCATCTTGACCATCCACAAACTGGTCTCATCACACCCAAAACCCAACCAAATGGGGGGAAACACCTCTATGTACCATGCTTCATCCATTACAACTCATAATGATTGGACATGGATGTTCAACTCATACCCATGAACCAACACTAAAAAATAACCACATCATATTCCCAGCTCATGGAACTTTCACACCAGACAACCACTAAATTGTCATCCATAATGATGATCACACCATATATGGCCTTTGGTTAATTCCCTAGAATGTTACTTCTCTTATACATCTTTTTGAGATCAACCTCAATAAGTTTAAAACACATGCCTCCTTGAAAATAATTATAAAGGAACCCACTATGTTCGACCATACCATGACACCCTAAATCATCTATGAAGCCTTCTATACCATAGAGGAACATCTCAAAATCATCAAATCTATTGGAAACTATACTATCATCAATCATCTCTAATACACCAGTTATACGATCTTTTTTAAGTGAAACAAAATTAGAATCATTTTCTGTAAACCCATGTCATCAAAGGATTCATCCACTATAATGGTGATAAATATTCCTATTAAAAAATAATAATAACCATGTAAATGTAAGACCCATTCTTACCATCCATACCCTCTCAGTGGGACAACCAGGATTCTCCCCTCAAAAATCCTAGGCACACGTGCCTAAATCATTGACCATTCCAACTGTATGTCAACATAATCTAATCAAAGCATTATCATCACTCTTAAAAATCAAAGAATTTGACCATTTACAACATTTACCAAATGATCTCCCACCAAAAAACATCATTTTAAATTTTACCGTAATAAACCTTTTCACATTTAGCGCCTTTAAAAGCACATCATAATCAGTAGGTCTAGGGAATCGACTACTCATGCTAAGCTGAAACAAGCCTCGATACTCTATTCACTTGCAAAAATTCTCTTTCATCTTAAAAATAAAAGTAATATCCATGATTATACTATATTTCAGCTACCACCACACATGAAAACATCTCCTAAACAAGACAATCAATTCAGGTATCTCTTCCCCAAGGAACTCATATGTATGGGCCAAACCCTCTCGTAAGATTCCCTCATATCTCATAAGGCACTAGCCCATCTCACCTATCCCATAATCCAAAAATGAAAAATGGCATAACTCATGGGAAACAACACTATATTCCCTTCATGAACATCACACAACTCATGATCCAACACCCACTCTCAGTTTCCCACACACACACACACATATATGTGAATATATATATATATACATATTTTTACATATATATGAGGAATAAAATTATAAGTCACCATCCTACTCATGGCCAATGATTCTCAATGAGAATCCATATATAGGACTACCCCATCATGAATCATTATCTCAAGCTAATCCTCACTAAGAAACCATATAATAGAGTCTCCCTAAAGAGGATCACATTTTCATCCAGCAGCATATATGTATAAAAGTATAATCCAAGTTGATACAATTTAATCTTTAGAAACATAATGTTTAGTTAACAAGAATTCCACCCAAAATATGTATGGAAAAACACTATATAGTTTGTGGTTGACATTTTTTGTAATAGAATATATTTTCATCCACCCTCAAGGGTTCTATCGATAAAGAATATGATACCTATACAATCATATTATGGTCGTTCGACATCCCTTATGAGGAGGAGTAGATAGTATTTATCAAGGATCATTCGACCATAGAATCTGCATGACCTGTCATAATAAAAAAAATATTTTTCTTTAGATGAGTTGAATTCCAGAGAGAATTTATAAAGGAAAAACTTGTTTATTTTATTTTTGTAATTTTAAATAACTGAACCCTATATCATTGTTGACCTAAATCAAAAATAATTAGGGATGTGTATTTCATGTGAGTCATATATTGCAAATAAGGTGCATATAGACAGGTCTCCTACCAATTACCTAATAAAAAATAAAAATAAATTATAAATCCAAAATCTTAGTGTAACTAACATGTTGAAATTTTACGGCTATTGAGGAGAAAAGAATGAATTGTATTCCCATATCCATTGTAACCTAAACTGACTACAATGAAAAATGTCCATGATGCACTAGTTTTATATCCTTCAAAATCTCTAGCACATTATTTATCCCATTATATCATGTCCCAAATAGCCAGATAAAAGAAAAGGGAAAGTTAATACCAATTTTTAATTCCCACCCTAGGTCTATGGCCACAGAGTAGTGCACATACCATTGATGTTTTTATCAACCTTAGGTACACCTCATCATATATTAGAGGTAGCCAACTAGAAATGAGGGTCTAGGGTATTTTTATGGAGAGATTTACCCCTATATAAATGTGTGAAATAATAGAGATATGACTAAAGGGAATCTATAAATAATTAATATAAGAGTATTATAATCAATAAAAAACAACAAAAGTTATATCTAATGTAATTGATAATTAATAAATTATAAAAAATTAGTCTTTCTAGATTACAATAACCAATCACACATCTGATAAATCACATAGAAAATTAAACAAAAGAGTAAAATGTATGAGACTGTGCTACATCCTGAAATCCTACATCATTCACCTACTAATCATGTCTAATCCTATCCAATTTAATTATATATTATCAGACTTATAACTAACATTAAACTATAAAAAGTAAAGGCTCCTCAGGTTCCCATGTTTCATGTCCACCTAAGGAGTGGGTGAGTATTACTCGGAAGGGAATAACTAACACAGTCTTGTGCATATCCAATAAATAAAGGTATTTTCTTGTGATAATCTTAGATAAATTAATAAATAAACTATGAAATCATAAATAAATAATTACTAATGATCAAAAACTTATAATGTGATCCCTGTGATTTAATATACCTACTTCAGCTAGAGTTGTAGTGTCTCTATACATAATAGATGACCTCATAGGGATACATGACCAACCATGAGATCTCACATACATGCCTCCAATAGGAATAGAAAACACTTCATTGTGTGTATCATTTGAATCCTAAATAATAGTATTCTCAAGTCTGAACCTAGCTAGTTTTCTAATAATATTATAATACTTATAGGATAGACAACTAGATCTTATAAATCATAATAATCATTTAGTACTAGTCATCAAAACCTAATCCTTGGCATCACTAGGTGTCACATAAATCATCACCAAGATTCTCTCTATATCCTAGGAATCACTAGTCATATCATAAATCATCAACATTAATCTCTATATAACCTACTAAAACTATGCCTCACTCCTAACATCATAAGTTAAGCCAACCAAATCCTAGAGATGTAATCTTTGGAATCCCATAATAACCAAGTATCAATGGATCCTAGGGAGTTCATCATTTGTATCTCACACTCATCAAGAATCTCTGGATCCTAGGAAGGTGATCTATGGAATCCAACATCTTCAAGAACCATTGGATCTAAAGGTGGTAATCCCTAGAATTCATAAACATATATCTAGGGGCCTGCATCAACTGGGTAACATATCACAACAATATAAATAATAATAATAATATTGGTTAGGCACATTCCCAACCCATATCATTTAACAGTGTTTTTCCTATCAAGTATAGGATCTACCTCTATCACTATATACCTACTAATCTCACATCATATTTTTTTTGGTAACACTGATAATTATCATTAAATATTTAATCACTAAACCTATCAAGGGTTAATATAGTTGTTCGGGAACCCACTAGGGTTCAAAAGGTCACACATAATAAGAATGAACTCTCTGCACTTGTTTCCTTATATAAAACTCATATATTTTTCCAATCCCATAAATCTGTGCGAATAACATCCATCAACATCAGTACGACCATCACACATCTTCACATGACTCCTTGAGAAATCCATATAGAAACCACTCTTGAGAGATGAAAAAATGGTCACCTCTCTTTTTAAGGTCCTCTTGAGTTGGTCATCTCATACACAACAAAATATAATCTATCCATGTATTCAAACCTTGGTGAGCACATACTAGTGGGGAATAAACACTAACACTGCTCATGAATAAACTAACTAAAAGTCTATAAGGCCTTTCTTAGTCATACATGGCACCCTTGGTCCACTGATTCAATATTATCACTCATACCTACAAAAGGGAACATAAGAAACCATTTCAGGTCCACTATTTTCAAATACTCTAGTTAATTTAAATCCATACAGGTTTGATGCATCACAAGGATCATACTTATAATCAATGCCTCAACCATCGATGGTCAAGCATTCATGTTAATACACAAGTGTCCATCACGTCCCATAAAACCATGTTCAGTCCATCCAGAGGATTTTTTATTAAATAAAACAACCTATTTAATTTAAAGTACTACTACTTAAATGTGTAAAGACCATATATTATAGTATATATATATATATATATAATAAAGTGGGTATTTTCAGGGGAGCACATACCTCATTCATTAAGTTGTTCCCTTGGTAAGAGAAGCTCAACCATCCTCATTGAATCTTGTCCAAGTGCACATGGCCACCAGCCACCAATATGATTCTATTATCACATTTATAATACATTAATTAATTATAAAATAATTTCATATCACCCCCTGCATGCAACTAGGGTTTATAGGGGTCAGGGTATGGGATGCAGGTAGTAGGGTCGAGTCCCTGAGCCTTTTTTATAGTGGATGTGTGTGAATCAACCCACCATTTATAATATAATTTCATAATTTATTTTATATCTCATTTAATAATTGAATTAAATGGAATAATTATTTATTAATTCTTCTCCAAAACCCAATTTTATACCTCAAAATAATCCCTTAAAAAATGGAAAACCGATTTTTGAAAAAACAAATTTAGAAAAAAAATACCCTCACGCTCAAAGGGGGAACTTTTGTAAGGGTGGAAAACACTACCCTATGCATGAAAAATTCATAACGGTGAGAATAAACTCACCCTTACAAATGTACCATGCATAATTATAATTGATACATTACCCTTATTAAGAGGTCTCTAAAAAAGTGTGACTTATAGCCCAAAAAAGTATTTCTTATATATATATATATTATTCTTATTATTCATCTTTTACATCTTTTCATAACACTACAAACAAAAAATTATCATTTTAAGATCTCTCAAAAACACAAAACGGGTCCAAAGAAAATTTCTAGATCAAACCCCCTTTCATCCAAAAATAACTCACAATAATCCAAATTCCAAAAATCAATTTCCAAACAACGACTAAAATGGAAAACATGGGAAATTTAAATAGACACACTACCTCATGGTGAATCCCCAGTGCTCGAGATGAGACCCCCATTCGATGTTTATCACATCCAGGTCAAGATATATTTGGAGAAGAAACTCCTTTACCTCTCCACCTTTAAAACTAAATTCAAGCATGATAAGGGGAGAAGGCCTCCCATACAGGTATTCATATATGGGAATGAATTGGGGAATGAAATATTATTTGTTAAATTAAATTAAATTAATTTAATTTATCTTCAATGCCCATTTAAAAAATCATCTCAAAACCTAGAATCCTATAAGATTTTATACCTTCTCAAGGTAAAACCACCCATTCCAGACTCAATAGTATTGTTAGAATTCAATATGGGACCCAATTTAATGGTATTCGAAATTATCATTACGGAAATATTTAACTTTTAATAAATAATTAATATAATATTCTGTAAAATATGATCAAATAGAAATCTTACCAAACTACTTCCAATGGGTAAAAACGTTTTCATGAGATTAATTAAATGATAGGACAATATTTTTGGTATCATCAGTAGGGTGAATTTACAATTTAACACCTCATACACATCCAAAACCAGAAAATACAATTTCCCTTCAACATTTTGCCCCATAAAAGTGAGAGTATTAACTGTCTCTCCTCCATAGATCCTCTCATACATAACAGTCATCATTAGTCCTCCATCCAAAAATATTTACTAATTTTGATCATCATTTCATGCCCACCTCTCCATGTTAAACTATAGAACATCGATCAAGATTTATTTGTGTAACTCCCAACACATAGAACATAATTCATCAAAAAAATAACCCACATCACTTTATATTCATGTATATTGAGATAGATATCCAAAATAAATTTTCTTCTAAAGACACTAAAATTCCACTGATTAATTCATGCAAACCTTTATGGTTCTCCCCATGAGAATTCTATACTCATAATGGATAATTCCAAGACATTGTGCTCCACGACATCAAAATTTCATACCAAAACACATTTCATAGGGTCCAATGAACCACCAGGAGTGGTTTACATCTCATGGAACACTATTATACATGAAAACACCATTTGAACCTCATCTTACAAGCCATTCTAAAAAATTATATGTCACACTCATCAATGTGTTCTCTCATCATCTAATCATAAATCCTTTTCTCCATAAATAATCTCATGATCATCCAAATAATTATACTAAATTCTAAACCTAACATTGAGTGTAATTTCAAAAGTCAGACCCTCAACCAACTACACCAGCCATCAAGATCTAACCCTTATCACCATCACATCATCGATTTGACCCAATTAGATCACATAAAAACAAACATGATACGGATGATAATATATGAACACCATCAAATGATATATCTGATTCTCCAATATAGTATTCATAATGGAATTATATATAGTAGGATTCATCTTACCCTTATCATATCAGGGTCATCTCAACTATCCACCAACTAGTCTTATCACACTCATGACCCAACCATTACTGAGGGGTTTCACATCTTTTTTCCACAATTCATCTATTTCTGCATGTAATGAGTTGACCTGGAAAGTTTTATCATACTTGAAAACCAACATGAAATATCATAAAATTCCAATTTCAAAATAATGAAAAATTCATCCCCCAAATCCACCAAATTTACATCCATAATGGGGGTTTCACCTCCCGTAGTCTATGGAAAAGTTTCCACTATATGACTTATCTTATACATCTCCTTGAGCACAACCTCAACCAGTTCCAAACACACACAAAACATATAATTCATTTCAATGTACACACTCACATTGACCATACCATGGAACCAAAATCAATATATGATGTATCCTATACCATGCAGGAACATTGAACAATCATCGTATCTCTCAGGGAACAAAATCCATATCAACTACCTCAAATGCACCATTATTATGAGATATTTCAGTTAAAATGAACTTTTAAAAACATCAATGCTTTCATCATTCAACTGAATAGTTCATTCTATATAATGGTGATTAACATCCCTTATTACCAAAATAAGAACACCCAAGTAGGAATAGAACATGGTGTTACCCTACTATTTTCTTCAAGTCAGACCACCTTGAGTCTATCATGACTAATCCTGGTCCCACAAGTCTAAATCACTAACCATGGTCACTAAATTTCAATATCATCTAATCATAGAACCATTTCCTCTATTCTTAAAAATCAAGTAATTTAAACTATGAAATTTTGTACCACTAGATCATCCACTATTCGAAGACATTTTTGATTTTCTAGTATCAATACATGATCACACCATTCTCCTAAAAGAACATCAGAATCCACGTGTTCTGACACTAGAAAATTAATTCCCTCATAAACCTAACCTTGATACCCAATAACAAGAAATCAACGTTATTTACTCATGAAAATACCATGAAACTTCAGGAATATACTATATACCAAGTATCAACTCAATTGAAAAGATATCATAACCTAAATCATTTATCCTTAATTCTCATGTCTAAGTTACTCACTAGTCCAGGTTAAATCCCCTCACTAGTAACTCTCATATCTCATAGGGCTCTAGTCCATCCCACCTAACCTATAAACCATGCCTCGTATATGGAATAACACATGGGAAATGTCCATTTGTTCCCATATCAAATGGGACATAGAAAACCTTGTTCCAATACCCACTCCAGGGTTCCCATATATATATATACACATATATCAAGCCTCCCATTACATGTTACTAACCTACTCATGGGAATTAATTCTAAACATGAATCTGTATATGTGGCTATCCCCTTAATAATCATGATATCAGGATAATCCTCATCAATCCATCAAATAATGGATCCACCCTGTGAGGATCACATTTTCATCCATCCAGATATATTTATAAAAATGTCTTCCGAGAAAATAATTGTCGGATATCCATAATCATATGGTTTGTTTAATAGAATGTTGCTAAGAAACTATATTCTAAAACACCATATAGTTCATTTTTAGTATTTTATGTTACCGAAAATATTTTCTTTAACCCTTACTGGGTCAATCACTAAGGCATATAATGCTTGTACCATCTTTCTAGGGTCACTATGTGTCCCTTATAAAATGGGTTAGATGCCTATCATCAAAGGTATTCCCTCTATAGAATATACTTGACCTATCATTTGAGATGATATATTGTATTTCAGTTGAGTAAAATAAACCAACAAGTTATATGGTAAAAACTTGTATAGGTTATTGAAATTTTAAAAAATTGAACCCTCTATCATTATCGATATTGATTACACACAAAAAATCATGCATATATCATGTGAATCATATGTTCCAAATATGATGCATGTACATATTTCTCTCTTTAAAAGATAAAAAGGAAAATAAAAATAAACCGTATATCCAAATTTTAAGTACATCACACAAGGTGAAATCATACAACTATAAATATTAAATTTTAAAACAACAATCATATATATCTTTGGTAACCTGGACTTCTTATTCTAAAGGTTATTTTATTGCACCAATCATATATTTTCCACAAGCTATGAAACATTCCTAATATCATTCTACCATATCATAAATAGTTAGATAAATGAAAATGGTGTTCTTACAGAACTATGTAACATCCTCCCATAGTATTCAATAACTATGTTGTTCCCAGACCAGAGAAGTTGTTGCTAACCCCAAGTACATGTCTCTGTATGTCGGAGGCTATTGATTAGTAGTAAGGGTTTATGAGTTACTATGGGAAGAATATACCCCCCTTATTCGAGTGTGAAATAAACTGAGAATAACAAAATATAATATAAAAATAACAAACATCTGTGTCCTCATAATCAATAAAAAGAAACACATGCAGTATCAAATGTAATACAGAAGTATGCAGTCATGTAGGTCAATGGTCAGACTGTTTTACAATGACGAATCATCCACTAGGGCTATCACATAGAAAAATATACAAAAGTAATAAAAAATAGGAGCCTCTATTATATCTCCAGGATAGATTTGGTAACAGCACTTGAATTTAAGGAATAAAATTCTTCATAGTTTTATTAATATCCAAGACCTGGCTTTAAGTACATTGAGATATACCATGAAATAATTTTATTTAAATGACATAATTATAACCAAACCATTAAATTCTAGTATATGAATAGGAATAAATAATTTGTGAAATATATATAATGGTCATAATAAATATAAATTTATTGATAAATGATCGGTAAATAATCACTCAATTTTAATAAATCCATTTTTTTCTTTAAAAATATATTTTCTTCCCAAATTGATTTTATTAATTTTCAATATATAATATTATAACTAATTTTTTGAAATTTAAAAAAAATTATTCTATAAAAAGGATATAATTTTTTTAATAATCATATAAAAATTATATTATGGTCAAATTTTGATATTTTTCTGACAAGTTTGGGCTTTCAAAAAATAGTGAAAAATACTTATTTTTATTGAATCAATCCATTATCATATTTTTATTCAAGGAAAAGAGGTACAAAGAAATAGGCTATCAACTAGGGCTTGGGGAGGCTTGAAATAATGAAAACCAAGGGCATCCACTAAGATAAGATTAACCCCCTCATGCTTCAAGTAATTGATATTAGAGAGGCATGTGATGTGGGAGCCCTAATCCCCCAAATAATGAAGGCGGTCTACCACCTTATTACCCTTTCTTCATGTGTGGGACATGTTAGTATTGTTGTTGATGAGGTTTCTACATTTCTGGACATTGTAGTATATTGACCAAGGGGTAGATCTTTTTACCATTCAAGGAGTCTTGTAAGATCAAATATTCTGTCTCAACTAGAGTGATATCAATATTCTCCTTGTTTCATAAAGTTAATCCAGTGATCATTTATATGGAGTCAGCATGTAGGCAATTTCCATTACCATAAAATCCAGTGAAGGCCAGAACAATACTCCCCCAGGTGTCACATACCACTCCCCCTCCTCGCATGTCACCCAATATGCAGGACCCAACTATATTGAGCTTGTAGCATGTTTTGAGAGGGTTCCATAATACCCATTGCCCATGAGGTCTATTGATGATGGGTTAAACCAGATATGTGATAACCTAATACAATCATAGAGAAGGAGGTTTCCACCAGTAATTGATGAGAGGGACCATGTCCACCAGCAGGTTCCTAGTACCTGCAATGATGGGCCACATTGTGTCAAGGGATCCTTCATACCTAGACTAGTTTCTATCCTTCCACAGAAACCAACATCCATCATTAAGAACCTTGGACCTCATCATCCTCTCCAAACCCACAAATTCATCCCATGGAACCATCTCTTCCAAAATTAAGCATCATAATGATCATGTTAGGAGAATTCAATAAGGTCACTGAAGAAAGTCAATACAGCATGATCACATTCACCTTCAAAGAATATATGGTTCATTCTTTCCACCAGCTAGTTTCTAATGTAATGGAATTTGGATACCATAATTATTCCCACCATATTGATGTTATCATCCATAGGTACTACATGATTCCTTATTTTACATGTCTGAATTTTAAATTTTGATGGTATCTTGTTGCACCAAACCATGCGATTCCAACTGTCATGATGATCCTACGAGGATGAGATCTTTCGAAAGTCACTAGTTGTGAATGAATCCTAGGTGGAATGAGTGAACATGCACTTATCTGGTTCTGATTTGATGATAATAAAATAAAATATATCATGTTGTTCCTTATACAAAACCTCCTTGATAAACATTGGATAGAGGTTCACTTCCTTAAAAGTGATTGTTGGAGCAGGGAATCCCGAGAATCCAATAACATAGCCTACCCAATTATGGTACCAAAATAGGATATAACCTTCCCCAGCTGTCCATTAAGAGTTCTATCGGAGGATATGGATGAGTGGGTAAATCATGGACCGGAAGGGAGAGGCATGTCCACTAACATCATCCACATTTCCTGCATAGTTTTTGGACATGATCTTCCACCAAAGGGTTTGTTCCTCGCTAATTTCCAACATGAGTTTAGCATGAATGTAGTGGATCATGTTTTCTAAAATCCTCACATTAATTACCTCATCAATAATGGGCCTTTCCATCCTATCTCATGAGACCTAGTGTCTCTTAACTTCTGAGAGGGAATCCCAAATGAAACTGGATAGAATCTTGTCGATTGTATTGGTGACTTCTTTTGACATGTAGGTATAAGGCATGACATGGATTGTTATGGATGATAGGATACTGTTGACCACTAAAATATGGGCCCTGAATGATAAGTATAATTTCTTCTAGTTAAGAATGTGGCATGTTATCTTACATGCAATACAATCAATGTCTCAGATTCGATGTATTTCTAATTATATTGGAGTTCCTAGATAATCCATTATGAATTTAATATTGAAAATTTTATTCCATATTTGGAATTAGGTGGTAAAAATTTGGTAAATTGGAACTTTTTATTTTTAGTCATCAAAATTAGTATCTATAGTAAATAATTATACCCATGGTAAGGGTAACACAAGTAATTATGGTTAAAAATTATATAATAAGAAAACAACATTTCCCAACCACATTCTATTATTATATTTGATGGGTGTATTTGTGAGATTTTCATCAAAATATAGAATATATGGCCACTTGGTTCCATATTTCATTGATTTTGACCTTTATCATTTTATAGAAAATGATAAAGAGAAAAATGTCAATTTTTTTACTTTTAATAACTTTAATATTTCCTGAAAGGGATAATAAAAAATATTATTGAATATAAATATTAAATTTAAATATAATTTTTTGTCATCTTAATTTATTAATAATTTGTAGTGATGAAATAATTACCTTAAATTATTATGCAACACAGACATAGTAGACATTCAATTAATAGATAAATATAATAAATGATTTTAAAGATATTAAAGGTAATAGAAATCGAATGAATTTTTATGTTCCATGAATTTTATAGAAAAATATAACATTTCAGTGAAATTTTAATGTATTATGTTTGAATTCAATTTATTTCATTTTTTCCAAAATAAAATTTAATGAATAATTCTTAAAATGAAATTAATGATATTTTATAAAAATTAATATTTTATTAAATGATATACATATCCTAAAATAATATCCATGTTCAATAGTTTAATATATTGTTCAAAATAACAACCATGGTACATTTATATGCCTATTTTCTTTCTATAGTAAATATATTTACCCCTAAACAGTAAAACTGTCATCATCACGGTAACTGTAAAAAATGGTTAACATGTGTTAAAACCAAAAGATAAGGGTTAAAACATATCCTATACCTATAAATATTATATTATATATGATTTTTTAGTCTCATAATAATATTTTATTCAAATTATATCAGTTTGGATACATTTACCTTGTGAAATTAATTTATAATAATACTTTTAGTAATTCCAAGAGTTCCCCTCCACCAACTTATAAAAGGACACACACTAAACTCTCATATTCACATATAAAGATCCTTTTGGTTCATAAAATTCCTAGAAAATATCTTACATTCAATTCTTTCCATTTTCTAAAGGACTTTACTTAATCAAGAAAACCCACATAGGAAGGATTTTTTTTGTAAACATAAATATGTTGTCTGAAAAATAGTTATCGTACATAAATAATTATTTTTGTTTTATTTCTTCTTGATCCTCCATAATTTATTATTCAAACATTATGATATAATAAAATTGGTATATACCACATAAATATATGTTATTATTTTAATAGAATAACCTAAATCTATATCCTCTTACCTCAAATGGGAAACGAAACTATCATTCATTTTTACAGAAGTCTACCGCCTCATAAACCAATGTAATTTGTTTTCCATAATAACATCTCATGGAAGTTTATGATAATTTTTTTAATTTATATATATTATATTCATTAAATATTAAACAATTTTTAAAATTAATATATCATATATGATTTTAAATTTCAATTCATTGATTAATGATAACATTGTTTGTGCATATGTGTGGCTTACCATCTCCACGAACCAATGTGATTTGTTTTTGATTACTGCATCACATGGATGGTATATTTTAGCGTATTTATATAAATAAAAATATTCTTATGATTTAATTATAATCTATAATTTTCAAATAATATTTACATAATTTCTTTCAAAGTCGTTGAAAAATGAAAATATTACTCTTCCTTACGTATATCATAATGTCTCCATGATTACAATGTATCTCATTTTCTCAAACAACATTTCAATTTTGGTTTTAAGGTATAATTTATGAATAAAATTGATAATTGTGTCATGGTTAATATTATTTATTTGACGTAATTATTACCACTTAGATCATAGTCAACCTACAAAATTCATTATGTACAAATGTGTCAGATATCATCAAAACATCCAATGTTAACTAAGTTGATTAAATAATTGTATAATACCAATTATTATGTGAAATAAATAGAATAACAAACATTAAAAAAAATACAAGTAAAAATTAACATGAATATATTATTAATGTAGATAAATAATGTGGATGATAATTCGGGATCATGGTAACAGACTTTCTTTTAGAGAAAATCCCCTTTTAATGATTCCCTTCCAAGTATTTTTCTTATATGTCCGTATTCATCAAAATGTATTAATAAAAGTATTATTACAAATTAAATTGATTTTTAATGTCATTTTCACCGTATTTTACTTTTATACAAAAAATTTAAAAATATAATCTTTTTTATGTTTTATGTTACAGATGCATTACATTATAAACCTCATTTGTAATGTTTTAAAAATTGATCTTCAAAATATTCTTCTTCCATGTAAATATTCTTAAAAAATTATTAATTTTTTTATGTAGAATGAAATTGATTCAAAAGTAAATTTTATTTCCCTTTCTACCTTTCATTAAAATGTCTTCAAAATGGATTTTTTATGTATTTTATATAGTTATTTTTAATATCTTTGAAAAAACAAGAGGAATGTATTATTTTTGACATATGCAGTATCAGTTTATTTTTTCCTCGCCACAACTATTATTTTATATTTTTATTTTATTTAAAAAAATAGAATTACCACATTTTTCTATGTACCTAAAAAATGTTTTTAACTATAATGGATATTTTTATATCTATAAATGTTTTCCTTATAGTTGTAAGGGATCTCTCCAAACCACCATTTTTGTTTGGGTTCTGTTGTTTCTCTCTCTATCTGGATTTCTATCTATATTTAATATTGTGGAATGATTCTAAATTATGTATATATGTATCTACCAAATATACCTTTCTTATTATAACTTTCTTTTTAGGTTGTAATACGTGATTTATGTTCATTCTTAAAATGCCTTCATTTTGAAATTTCCTTTGTTTACGATATGTGGAAAGATTATGGAACCCATTTCTTTCCCTGAGTGATTCTTATTTTTATTCTTTATGATTGATTTCCTTTTTTGGAACATGTAATAATGAACATGTTATTATTTGTGAACAGCTATATTTCTCTAATTCATTGGTTTTATTTATCCCGTGAGATGTTGTGTATGGGATTGGGGAGTAAACCTAATCCACTATAGGACTTTTTCCACCATGAGATGTTGTCTTGTATGTTAGCTTTGAATTTTTAATATATAATGTTTTTTATTTCATAAATATTTAATATTTTTACATGATATCATGATACCATTTAATTTATGTCATTTTACAACATGATTAATCCTGAAATTACATTTAAAATAATATATATTCTACTTTAAAAATATGAAATATAAAACATTTTTTAAAATAGTTTTCCAATCTTTTTCAAGATTGAAAATAAACCTTTATGGGTTTTATTTTTCATTTAATGCTTCATATGATATGTTTTATTAAAATATTTGGATATAAAATTTGATTTCATGGGTAAAAAAATGTTTATTTTGATCAGAAAGTTAAATTCTAAAAAAGGAAAATCATGTATAAGAATTTATGAATCAGCTGATTTCATTCATTCTTTTAATTTGTTTATTACAATTATTTGTGTGCTAATAAAATGTTTAAAAAAAATTCATTTATTTTTAGGGATAATTTAGAATAATAATGAGTTCAAGATGAAAATTAGGATGATCTTCTAGGAAAAAAACTAATTATATCCTGAAAGTGTCCTTTTGTGGGAAAATTGATATAATGTTTAAGTGTCCACATTGTGATGTAATATTCATTTATGTAAGGAGGATACCCTATTTCTCTAAAACTATAAACTATAAATATCCTTATATCTAAGTAAATGAATTATTGAATTAAAAATTAGGATTACATATTTTTTAAAGCTGGGTATGTACGTTTAGTATTAAGGGAATTGTTTAAATAACATTAGAGATTAGGATTATAATCCTTTGTTGAATCCTATATGGATAATCCAAGGTATATAATATCATCCTAATTTATTTATAATATAGATACTTTGTGTTTTCCTTTCAACACACCACATTCAATATATTACATGTGGGAATGGTTTTCCACAAATTAATCTAGTGTTAATAACCATAAAAAACATTGTTCGAGTATATCTCAACCAACATTATAGTACACGATGAGTGCACCCTTATTATCCACCTTTTTTAAACTGTTATAGTATATGCTTTGGATAATTCACATTTCCATTACCATATATCATTATGGACTTGAATAGATGAAGATCTTGGATGACCTAGGTTAAACCTAAGGTGCCATACATTGAAATGAATATGTCCTGATTATGATATCCTATAAACGATTTTTCATAATTATGTTTATTGTTTCTAACACAATGATTTTTTGTTTTATTCAATTACTAGATCTAAAACGAATGATGTAATGACCCCAACCCCAGTATCCTAGATGTGGGGTCTGCTTTATTACAATATCAAAGACACAAAGGGTAAAATCCCAATGAACTAGTCTGTTAAACAGGTTTGGAGAACTAGATACATACCCAATACCTATTTTACATAGGGATATAAATTACAAAACTTATAATTGGAAAATATTGAGAAACCACGAACTCATTCCAAGAATTATTCTTCATATCTTACATACAAGAAATAAAATAAGGGTGATCTCAAATTCTTAGTAAGGGTTAAGTACAATAGAATATATAAGGAATAAATAAAAATTATCAAAATTGAAATGTGTATAACAGAATAAATATTCATTTTCAATAACTTGAGAATCATGATAGTATTTTTAATAATCAATATGAAAATACAAAAAATTCAAAAAATTCAATTTAATCAATACCATGGATATAATAACTTCATAATACATAATCAATAAGGAATGGAAAATAACGAAACACATATTCCATTTAATCAATAATATATAAATGAAATGCATCTAGATATAATATCATTATGAAAATCCATGGATAACAAAAAAAAATTAAATTATCAACGAAGAAAATTCTTAAAAATTTTAGGTAATGATCTAAAGCATTATAATACTTATACTATCAATATCTTTCAAAAGATAGTTTTAAATTGCAGGTAGAACCCCATTTAATTTGGCCAAATGATTTGTCACATGAGACATACAGATTTTTCGAGGGGTTATATAATCCTAGTACCAACCTATATCTAAATTTCCATATCATTCCTCATATATTGAATAATTTATTTAATTCATAAATTAATATTCTTTACAAACAAATAATTGCATTGAGTAAAAGATGTGGGTTTCTCAATATTTTCCAAATTAATAATGGAACATTAAAAGTATACAATGTATATAAAATGGTATTCATTTTAGGAAATAATCATATAAATAAGATAATAATATGATTATTTAATATAAATTTACTTTTCAAAGGAGAAGGATTGTAATAAATAAATTTTCTCCATGGAAAATGAATAATTAAAAAATAAATTGATATTGTAAAATAACATTTACCACTTGGTAATTTTCAATAAAAATCCCATTGGATAAAATAATTAAAACTGAAAGACAAAGTACCATGAATTATTAATTAATCATAATATTAAACATATAAGTGGTTTTATATAGACCATATAAAAGGAAGTATGTTCATAACAATACTATATGCCTCAATGAAGGGAAATTGAGACGAAGTCCTTTAATTTATGCTTTTGTTTCATTGAACATGATTTAACCTCATTTATAGTGGTTTTAAACAGGTTATAAATTTATAAATGAACCATATTAAAATTTATAATATCATATATTATAATTTTATAACATTTATCACCCATTTGTTAGTAATAATTCATTATTTTCATTACTTCGAGTGTTAATTGAATTGTTTTATCATTCGTGGTTTATCATGAAAGATCTAGTTCTTGTGAATATTATATAGTTATATCATATCCATAATAATAATTATGAAATAATTATAATTTTTATACATAAATTATAATTTTAATACCAATCATGAAAAATGGGTTTGAGAAATAATGTACATTACGATCATGGAGATGGTAGGTCAAACGTACACAAGAGTAATGTTTCCATTTCTAAACAATCAATATAGAAAATAGCTAAGTAATATTTTATCCCTCCATAATGATCATAATATCATAAATACCATATTATTTCTTTAAATATAATTATATATACCATCCATGCGGTGTAGTTTTGAATAGAGTGTCACATCAGTGTGTGAACGAGTTAGTCCACACGTACACAAACAACATAATCATCATTCAATGAGTGAAATGGTAGGAAAGAAAATTATATATTATATTTATAAAATGATAAATATGTCTTGAATATTATAAATATTTCATATATATTACATATATTCATTATCATTATCCTTATTACCTTCCAAGTAAAGAGTTATTGAAAAACGAATCACATCGCTTCATAAGGTGGTAGTCTTTTATACACAAGATCGAAATTATTGTATCTCTAATATAACGGAATGAAAAAATGTATATATCATATAATTACTCCATAGATATATTTTTTTAAAATATCAAATATATAATTTATATTCTTCATCATACCCAACCGTTAGAGGTGGTAATGGAAAAATGAATGAAATTTGTTCGCAAGGTGGTAGTTCACCATAAACTATAATGATGGTTTTGTAACCCATTTGATTGATTTGAGGATGGTTGTAGGCCAAAATATAGCATAAAAATATCTTAGAATATATAATATACTATTTTTATTATATCAACATGGTTTAATAACAATTAAAGGAGGTAGAGGAAGAAATAAAATAAAATCACTAGTTGTATAATGTTATCTCTTATTTGGGTAACCTCCATAGGTTTGAAGAAAAAAACTTCTTATGTTGCAATATTACCAAAAATATGACTTCTTTGATTAGAGTATGTAATTTTTATGTTATTTTGAAAACTATTTTCGAAACAAAAATTGTATTAAGGTGTAAATAAGAGAGAATAGTGGGTGGACTTTTATATGTTTAGTGAGTGGGTCACTTCTAATACATGAAAAGAAAAAGGTGTACCCATGTTTTTCACAAGTCACAAGGGTCCAAAGTATAGTATTATCTAGTATTAAATTTGATATGTCCTAAATATTCCAATAAAATATATTTCAGACATGTTTTTATGTTATTTTAACACATAAATGTTTTAGTTTAACTCCCCCTGGTAAACCCATTTATACCTCAAACGTGTTAAATAACTTTTACTATTTTTAAAATGCACTATAGAATTGAAATAGTTATATATTTTATTAAAAAGTTCCATGGAAGGGGTGAGACAAAGAGAAACTATGGGGGCCTAATGAAATGCATCTTGAGGGAATCCCACAGAATAATGTTAACCCCATTGGAGGGAATGAACCTAGGGAAGATAAACAAGTGGAATAATCATAAAGAAAAGTCTTTTTTGTAAGGTAGTTGGGTGATCTATTGCTCTCCTGCCAGGTATAGGTAATCTCTAAGACACTCCTAACAAAACTCTTAATTTTCTTAATATGATACAAGATAGACCACATAGTGGATCCAGTACCCAAAATAGGCTAATGGATGATCTAAGAGTCCATCTTTAAGGCTTATAAGGAAATATTTCACCTTCTGCATAACTCAAGGCCATCCACTATAGTGTTAACTTCAACATATAAAGAGTTTTCATTCCCAATGAATTCCGAGAGATCTATGATCACTAATACATAGAGATCCTGAACCAAACCACCACCACAGATAACAACGAATGTACAATAACCCTCAGTATTAAATTTCAACCCCCTAATATGAAGGTGTAATCTGATCCAATGACCAGAAAAGAATATGGGAGCAGCATGAGAGCTCTGATTAGTGCCAAGAATGGAATGAAAGGAGGGACGGTCGTCCCATTGGGGAATAAGGCGAGAAAAGTCAGCATCTTAGAACCATTATTGAATGATAGTGGTTTTCCTTGAGGAGGATTTCTCCTTGAACCGGGCCTTGTTCCTAGTCACCCATAAGCACCAACTACCATATAAGAGAATGGACATGCATGAATTAAGCTCTGTTTTTTTCATCTACACTCTCTGGAACAAACATTCCATGAAACGCGTCCCCATAGGCCCGTGAATAATTTGGCTAAAAGGGGAACCAAGTGAAGGCCACACACAACATTACCATTTCCCCTCAAAAAGAGATGGAGAATGGATTCCTCTTGAGAGTTATTGAAACAGATGCACTAGGACCCCATGTCGATACCAAATATTTTAATATTCTCATCCATAGGAAGATCATTATTTTATATTTTCCAAACAAGGGAATTATATTTAGTGAGGATATCTATACACGTCACTGACTCATTCCACTCCAAAATATTGGACGATCCACACAATAGTTTTCAATAGTCTTTATCCGAAAAGGCACTAAACATTACTCAAGTAAAGCCACAATCATTTGAGGTGCATGGGAGTTCAATGAAGTAAAAACACAATTCTCTTGATCCTATTCAAAAAATCATGGATCAGTATCGGATGGTTTCATGTTTCATGAAAGGTAAAATATAGATTGGGACTACCTGGAAACCCCAAATTAGTAGCTGTCCAAATTAAAACCAGAAGCTTATCTCACCCTAACCAATGATCCAACGGGGATTAATTTCCAGCAAGGGGATGTGGAGTTCTGTTGTACTCTATATACTTGAATCATTACCCCATGGGGTTCATGAATATCCTTATATTTCCCACCCATGAAATGACCCAAGAGGGACTCACCAACCAGAACTTCCCATTCTAGTTTTCCATGAAAGACATGCATCGTCTCTAAGATACTTCTTACACCAAAACCACCCTCACTAACTGGATGATCCAACCTACCCTAGAATGTCTAGTGATGTTTACCCTCCATGTGGGAACCCCAGAAAAAATAGTCCATCGGTTTCTACAACTAAGAGACAACTGACTTTTCAAATTTAGAGGAAGACAAAACATGCAATGGAATAGAGGGTAAAATGTTATTAATGATCATATGCTTCCCACTGAAAGAAAAAAAAACAAGTTTTCTAGTTTTCAATCCTATTGAGGTCTTTCCTCACCATCTTGTCTTAGTGATGCACATGATGTTATCCCAAAGAAAGAGGAGCACCTAGGTACTCTGTCGGGAAGCCTATTCTCATGAAGCCCATGAAAGATTCAATCGATCTCTCAATTCTATCTGGGAAGTGTTCTAGAAGAATAAATATTCTTTTTTCAATTATCACCACTTTTCTAGAACATTTACAATACTCATCAATAACCTCCTTTATTACCCTAATCGAGCACTTGCATCCATTAACAAAAATCATGGTGTCATCGACGAACAAGAGATGAGATAGCCCTTGGAAGTGAGATTTTCACCAAAATGGAATAACCCTTCCAACATGGATTTCCCCATTGATAGATCTACTAATGAAATCCTTCATTAAAATAATGAGTGTTGGGGACAGAGAGTCTCCCTACCAAAGGCCCCTAACATATTTGAAGAAACCAAAAGTCTTCCCCATGAATGAAATGTCCATCCAGGGAGAGATAAAACACTAGAACCAAATGTTATCTGAATGATTAGAGAATCCCATTCCTGAGAAAACATGAATCACAAAGGACCACTCAATATAGTCATACGACTTGTCTATATCCATCTTAATGGAAACATTCGAACCGAGATATTTCTTGCAGATGTTTCTGATCATTTCCTAAGCTAAGAAAATTTCTTATGAATATACCTAAATATAACAAAGAAGTGTTGTTTGATATAGATCCAATGGTGCAATTGAGAGGATATCCACTTGTTAACCACTATAGCCAAAATTTTAATGTAAAAGTTAGAAAGGCTAATAGGTGTTTACTTCATTAGAGTGGAATGGTTGTTAATATTCAAAAGTAAAACTAGAGAAGATGGAGATGGAATATGAGGGATGTTTCCACTGCAAAAAAAAGCATAGACAACCTCCATGATACTCTACCTGATATGATCCAAATAATTAGTATATAAAAATCCTAGGAATCAATTGGGACTAGGAACACTTGATCTATTAAGAGAGAGCACAACATCATGGATTTCAAGTTCATCCTAAATGGATTCTAGGGAAACTTCATCCTCAGTCGACACCAGTTAAGGAATCCTACCAAAAATCCCTACATGGTCAGATGGGTAACCTGTATGCATATGGGGATTAGACCCCACATGAATATCCATGAAAAAATCAGGCACCAAGTCTCCCACTGTGTCGTGATCATTATAGAAGGACCCGTCCTCCAATAAAATGTTTGGTTTCACAAAAAACATCTTTCTTTGGTGAATTCTTGAAAAAAAACATGGTGTTCATATCCCCTTCCTTGATCCATTGGATCATCGATTCCTCATTATACAAACATTCATGTTCCATAATTTTCTCTACCAAATCACCCTTATTTTTAATTAATGCAATAAACATATCATTGTTCCAGTCATCCTCAAGACTCGCATCCATTTATTCCTCTTCTTCATTCAGAGAACCCTAATCCCTGAAGTACGAAGGTTGATACCAATACCAGTTTTTGAGACAACATTTGATATTTTTATGTCTATTGTGGAAACCATTCTAGAGACCGCCATGAGAAGGGTTTTTCCAATAAGAATAGATGGCCTGATTAAATCTAGTGAAATATTTCCACACCTGGTAAAAGAAGAAGAGACCAGCGTGGATGTTCATAGAAGATAGGTCGAGCTGGACCGAGGAGTGATCTAAAAGTTCTTGGGAAAGATAAGTGACCTAAGTGTTTAAGAAGGTTGAGATTCCCTAAGTATTTCTGAGGTAGTGGTCGAGACTCTAATAGTTTTGATGCTGACCCATATAGTAATTTCACCATGTATATTGGTCACCTGCAAAGCCCATGTCCAATATACCCTCACTTGAGATGAAGGAAGATAAATCAAGACTAGACTACCTTGGAAATGGGCCACAACCTTTCTTTATTATGGTATCCAACATCGCATTGAAATCACCACCCAGGATCCATGCCGAATCTCTTGGGTTGAACCGAAGAATTTCATGACCCAGGTAATCTCAAGAACCTATGTTGCACATGGAATATTTAAAATTAAATAGGAAATTATTAACATCTTAGATGATATTGGTTGTAAGATACTAATATGAGGCTTCCACCAAAGCAATGAAATTTTTAGACTTCCAAAAGACCTATATCTGATTGTTTGTAGGATCAAAAACAAAGAATTTCAATTACCATAGTTTACGTGAAAATATCTCTACCTTCGAGAATGGTGTTTCATATTGAGAATAGCCACAATGGGGACATTGTTGTGTTTAAGCTCAAGGGAAATAAGTAAGTTTTATACTGGCCTCCTAGACCATGGGTGTTCCAGACCAAGATGGAGTTCATCTATGAAAGGGAAGTGGATTGATGGATGCTACCACTGAGAAAGAGGTATTGGGAAAAATCGTGGAAATAAATCACTTTTACTAGGATCTGGTTCACATTCTAGAGAAAGGAGAAAATGACCGCAAATAATGAGATGTGTATGCCTCCACCATTCGGGTGGAGGGGTGGAGAGGACTGAAAATACATTAGATAGGGGGATGCTGAAAACACTTGACAGTTCAGTACAAACATACAGTATTGGAGCTAGAGGACAGGAATGGATAACCTTCTCCATGCTTGAGGGAGAGGGAGGAGGATTTTCCCAAGATATGATCTGATCCTTGAACACCACCAAAACATGGCAAGGGTTGGTGGAAAGGGTCAGAGGGATGAAAGGGAGGGGAATATGAGGAGGTGGTAAAAGGGGGCAAGGGTAGACACGACACAGTAGGGAAGACTATGGGAAGGCCATAGGGGAAGGGGACGAGGGATGGTAAGGTAGGCTGGAATAGGGGGGAAGGAAACCGGGGTCATAGACCTGGGGAAAAAAACAAGGGAACCACGACCGATTGGGGGTGAGGTTGAAGTGGTTGTAACCCAAATATAAGAGGATATTACATGTAAAGCCTAATATCCATACCTTCTTCCTGATTTAGATGAGTTCCCTTGATGTCGACAGCTGACACAAAACAATGCCTAATATAGGTTCATAATATTCTTCCACCATGAGAAGTCTGGACCTGCTTAGAGAAAAATTCGATAAGAAAGAGGGGGAAATAGATCAAATTCCAAAAAAAATACAGGCCACTGAAGCATCTAAAAACATTAAAGGGCCCTCATTCTTCCATAATAAAGTGCCCACCACATCACCAATAGCATTCGGGAATGAAAAATTATGAAATGGAAGAAGTAGACGAAGAAGGTTGAGCCAAACAGATGAAAAAGGGGAGTCACATTAGGAATTACCCCTAACTAACAAGTGAAAATATAATGACCCATACATTACATACATTGTTAATAATTTAAAATTTAAGCACACTTATTACAACATATAACAAAACCAGGAAAGGACCGTATAGGTATAGTGACTTTAGAAACTGGGAAACATAAACAACTGGTTCATAAAGCATCTACATTGTCTCTCATTTATTTCATCATATATAGAGTCCCTTTTGGAATATCCTACTTAATAACCTTCTTCCTGACTTGGGGAAAGATAACATACAAAATGGTGAGCTAAAATGCTCAGTAAGGGTATAAAAAAGAAATATCAATCACATCATATTCATAAGAACATAACATTTTGGAAATCTTAACCTGCAAAAGAGATCATAATTTCATAAAATGGGATAAATTATATTAGTGAAATGTAATCCCAATAATCATAACCTAAAACATGAAACTTTGTGGCATACACACATAATCATAGAGAATCATTTCTTAGTAGTCAGGACTCATAGCCAAGACTATCTTAGCGGACAACGTCCATATCTGAACCAAGTTCACTCCTCGTTTCAGTCATGTTTCACTGAACCGGTTTAACCTGTTGTTCTAGCCATGTCTATCTCATGAGATATAAATCTTTACCCAATGCATTGGAGGGAGATATAGGTCCCACCCATATCATAATGAAACCATTCTTATGTGTTCCACAAATATCATAAATCATACATCATTGCATAACCCATGTAATAAAAATCGGATTCTTAAACATCGTGACATCATAAAACAATTCATATAAGATAAAGGAATTCATAAAAGATAATTCCATCACAACATAGTCAAATCAATGTAATAATAGGGATAGAAATATAACCCTATATTATCTTACATGGTAAATAATTTTGATAAAACACTTGAATTCCATTCTTGAGGAAAATATCCTTTCTACTTCAAAAACATTTTCCATTCTTTACATGTCATATAATTTTGAACTAAAAGAAGTTGATTAAAAATAAACTTGAAAACTTCCAAAGGAAGCTTCATGGAAATAATGTTCTAAAAATCCATTCATGCCGTATAAGTTAAAAAAACATTCTTCTCGTACTTTTGTCGAAAAAGTCAAAAAGTACCTCGTACGACAAAAGACAAAATATTCCTTTAATATCTTTTACTAAAAACTCACCGAAGGGTAAAATTGGATATAAACTATTGTAGAAGGATATAAATATTACATATTGAGGAAACATGGATGTGGATGATAAATATTCCCCAGTAAATTCTGAAGTATAAACAATCTCGGATAAAAATGAGATTGTGAGATTTTCCCTTACCTTAGGTCCGATTTGTTTCGTAAGTGTCCGAACCTCCTGTATAATGATTTAAATATTGTCATTGAATTATTCCATAATCATACTCATTGTTATGATATAATATATGGCTATATTTTTAGCTTCTTATTAGTAATATTTCATTGCTACTTGTTATTCGGGTGTTTATTACTTTTTGTTGTTATGCGTGTTTTGTCAAATAAATTATTATTCTTCTCTTTAGGTTATAGATACATCATTTCCAGAATGGTATTAGTGTAATATATATAATATTAATTCATTCAATTAATTTATATAATCATTATTCAATGAAGATCATGTAGAACGAGTCGTGACACATCGTGGAGACGGTATTCCGTACGTACGCACGAGCGATGATATCGTTCCCATGATCGTGGAATTGTATTGGAGTGTATATATACTATTTTAGAGTCAATATAACTTTACAATAATCATATATAGTTATTATTTACATGATTATACCCATCCAAGTAAGGTGGTGGTGGAAAATAGATTACACCACGGCGTGGAGACGGTATTCCGTACGTACGCACGCGCGGTGATTTCGTTTTCCATAGGATGGATAGATGGTGAAATTGGGTTGTTTCATAATTATAATAACATATCAATATATTAGTGACACATATGTTATTACTTCATAATGAAACAACTAAATAAAAAGAAGTGGAAGAAGAAATAAAGTTGAATGAATCGGTAGCGGACATTACCTCTTCATTGAAGCGCCTCTTTGAGACCTCCACTTAGGGCCCTAAAATTGGTCTTTGAAAAATACCAGGACCTCTAGGATGTTTCTAGGGAAGTGTAAAAGATAATTTGTAAGGGTTTGGCCGAGCATGAAGCCTCAATGTGGTGTGAGGACGAGAGGGATGAGGTGCCCTTTTATAAGGGAGGAGAGGGGAACCTTAGGAAAAACTAAAAATATTATTTTATTATAAAGTCATATTCTGTTTTTAACAACTCCAAATTGATTTATTTCTAAGATACGGTAGTGATGGGTCTAAATCCTCTCATCCAATATAATTTAGACAAGTTTAGGTATCTATTTTAACCTTATAATTTAGATTTAACTTTAAGTTAGATAATTTAACTTTTACCGTGTCTTCTTGTTTTCTTACACTATAAGGTTAATAAACTTACTATAACAAGACAAACAAAACCCAAGTTGTTTAGTATTAATATATATAACCTTATCTAAGTCATTTTTCCGAACCATAGATTTTTAAGAATAAAATAACAATTAATAATATAATATTTGTTTTAAAAACTATTTTATGTCAATTTTGACACTATTTGGTAATTGAATTTTGTGAAAATCATAACAGAAATATTAGTTCGACACCAATTAATTAAATCAATACTAACATGTCATATTAACCTATAAAATTATTTTTATGCATAAAAAGTCTCAAATTATATTTATTGGGGTATTTATAACATCAGTTATGTCAATATTTCATTAATAAGATAATTACTGCATCATCATTGTGTCATAAATAAATTAAATTATTTATTTTATAAAAATTACAAATAAAATACCATTATGTAGGAAATATTTTTAACTTTCTAATGAATATTTATAGTCGAATTTATCTTATGTATAACCCTATATTAAAAATTATTTATTTATTAAACATTGATTTTAACTATTTTAACCCTTCTTTAAATAAATTAATAATAAATGTCCTAATCTACTCCAGGTGGGCCTAAATGGACATATTTTATTCCTAATGTTGTTTTTGGTCAAATTAAACTTATCCAATATTATTAGGACATGTGTTAGGGTAATAATAATAACATTTTACCCTTAATTTCTCTATTTACTTATAAGTGTGGTAAAAAAAGTAACAAGTTACTATTCAACAAAAAGTTATTTTCATCTTATTGAACCAAATTTTAGTCCTTGATATTATCAATGTCTCTAGGAGTTTTTAAATTCCACTCACATAAGCGGTAAAATTATGTTTTATGTAAATTTGAAAATTCCCCTAAGAGGTGGGTAAAAGACGGTGAAAAGTTCAATAAAATTTTTATATATCTAAAATTATTATAAAATGACTCCAATGAATTGCATTGAACTTATATAGGTATTATGTATCAATTTTTACCTAAAATAAATTTAAATAAAATAAATAATTATTTAAATAAAAGTCGGTTTCTAAATAGTAACCAAGAGTTTTCACTATTCATCAAAAATTGGAAGTTTTCAGAAAAATACCAAAATTTCACCCTAGGCTAATTTCGTTATTCCGAATCAAAAAATGAAGTCCATTTTGAAAAATTAAATTTAAAAAATTTAAAAAAGTGGGTATTTCTATTCATAGTGGATAGTTTTAGTAATATTTTAATAGCATATCGTTGTTTAGTGAAACTCGGTATTGCGTACGACGCAAGCTATCGAGGAAGGTCGTGATTGCGTGTAAAGCAAGACAAGCTAGTTTTGTGTGTAGTGAATGATTCCTTTGATGATTTATATAACATAAAAAATATTTCTCATAAAAGTCTCAGGTGTTACATTCTACCCCCCTTAAAACGAATTTCGCCCTCGAAATTCGTCACTTTGTAACAAAATGATGAGGATACCTCTCCCACATTATATCCTCAAGCTCCCATTTAGCTTCATCAAATTGGTGGTTCCTCCATAAAACATTCACCAAGTGAGTGGTCTTGTTCCATAAGAATTTTTTGCTACGATCAAGAATTTCTATTGGCTGTTCTTCATAAGAAAGATCTTGCTCCAACGGTACAACTTCTGAGCTGAGTACATGTGAAAGATCAGGTATGTACTTTCTCAGGAGAGATACATGGAACACATCATGAACTTGGGAGAGATTCGGTGGAAGCGCCAATCGGTAAGCTACCTTTCCAACACGATCTAGAATTTCAAAAGGACCGATATATCTAGGGCTCAACTTTCCCTTCTTTCCAAATCTCATGACCCTCTTCCAGGGAGATATTCGTAAGAACACTTTATCACCCACTTCAAACTCTAGGTCTTTTCTTCAGTTGTTAGCACAACTTTTTTGTTGACTCTGAGCTGCTCTTATGTGTTGTTGAATAGATCTGACCTTTTCTACCATCTCATCAACAAGATCATGTCCTAATAGCTTTCCTTCCCCAACTTCATCCCAGCAAGTTGGAGTCCTGCATTTCTTTCCATAGAGAGCTTCATAAAGAGCCATCTGAATACTGGAGTGAAAGCTATTATTATAAGAAAATTATACCAAAGGTAGGTGTTGATCCCAACCACCTTTGAAATCCATAGAGCAAGCTCTCAACATATCATCTAGAGTTTGAATTATCCTCTCAGCCTGACCGTCTATCTGAGGATGATAAGCAGTGCTGAAACTCATCTCTGTATCCAGAGTATGCTAAGGACTTCGCCAAAACGTTGAGGTAAACCTCGGATCCCGATCAGATACAATGGAAAGTGGTACTCCATGAAATCTTACCACTTCCTTCACATATATCTTGGAAATATGATCCAAATAGAAATCCTCTCTAATAGTAATGAAGTGTGCATACTTTGTAAGACGATCAACTATGACCCAGATAACATTATTGCCTTTGGATGTTTTAGGAAGTCCAGTGAAAAAGTCTATAGTGATGTTTTCCCATTTCCATTCTGGTATGGGTAATGGTTGTAACATCCCCTTAGACTTCTGTATCTCAGCTTTAACTTTCTGAAAAACCAAGCATCGGGAGACATATTCAGCAACATCTCTTTTCATTACATCCCACCAGAAGTACTCTTTCAGGTCCATATACATCTTCGTGCTTCCAGGATGAATAGATAATGAAGAACTATGAGCCTCATCTAGAAGCTCCTTCATTAATTCTGGGATGGGAGGAACACAATCCCGATTCCTGAACTTTATTATCCCATCACAATCAAGGTTGAATTCAGGAACATTTCTCACCTTCTTTTGTAACTCTACATCTTCTTTCGGTGCCTCTTCAATCTTCACATGTATAGATGGTTGAACATTCAATTGAGAAAGATATGATTTTTCCCCTTTCATTATAATTCCAAAATCCATCCATTGTAAATCCATAAATATTGGATCTTTTGTGATCCTCAACATGGATAAGCTAGCATGGTCTTGTCGACTTAATTCATCTTCCACCTTGTTTTCTTTCCCAGGGTGGTAATAAATTGAGCAGTCGTAATCCTTAATCAGCTCCAACCATCTTCTTTGGTGCATATTCATCTCCTTTTGTGTGAAAATATACTTTAAACTTTTATGATCAGTATAAATAACACACCTTTCTCCATAAAGATAATGCCTCCAAATCTTTAATGCAAAGATTACCGCAGCTAACTCCAAATCTTGAGTTGGGTAATTTTGCTCATGGATTTTCAACTATCATGAGGAATAATATATCAACATATCATTTTGCATAAGAACACACCCCAAAACCTTCTTGGATGCATCACTGTAGATCACAAACCTTTCTCCACTACAAGGAAGTGTGAGTACAGGTGCACTAGATAACCTTCTTTCCAACTCCTTGAAATTATCTTCACATTCCTCCATCCACACAAACATAACTCCTTTTTGAGTCAAACTAGTGGTGGATAAGATAATCGTGAAAAATCTTTCACAAAAGTTAGATAATATCTAGCCAAACCAAGAAAACTTCGGATCTTAGTTACTGTTGTTGGTCTCGACAATCTTTCGATAACCTCTATTTTTACTGGATCCACAGATATCCCCTATTTTGAGATTATGTGACCCAAAAATGAAACATTTTGAAGCCAAAATTCACACTTGGTAAATTTGGCATAAAGCTTCTCCTTTCTCAGGGTCTTTAATATAATTCTCAAATGATATTCATGTTCTTCCTTGCTCTTTGAATAGAAAAGAATATCGTCTATAAAGACTACCAAAAAATGATCAAGATAGTCTCAAAAGACTCTATTCATCAGATCCATGAAGATAGCATTGGAATTAGTAAGACCAAATGGCATCACTATAAATTCATAGTGTCCATACCTTGTAAGGAAAGCTGTTTTTGGTATATCCTCCCTTTTTACCCTTAGTTGATGATACCCAGAACAAATATAAATCTTGGAAGAGTATTGAGCTCTGCGTAGTTGGTCAAATAAGTCATCAATGCACGGGAGAGGATACTTGTTCATAATAGTGATCTTGTTAAGTTCTCGATAATCAATGTAGAGTCTCATTAATCCATCTTTCTTCTTAATAAATAGAACAGGTGCTCCCCAAGGTGACACACTAGGGCGTATGAATCCTTTATCAAGATTCTATTGGACTTGCTTCTTCAATTCCTGCAACTCAATTGGGGCGATTCTATAAGGTGTTTTGAAATAGTCAAAGCACCAGGTACAAGTTCTATTGAAAACTCAACTTCACGATTTGGTGGAAGACCCGACAATTCCTCCGGAAAGACATCATCAAACTCTTATACAATGGATATATTCTTAATCATGAGTTTCTCACCAACCATTTGAGATAAATAACATTGATTTGGTGGAATCAATATCCATAATATGGAAGAAATTTCCACTGGATGGTTATGTTCTTCCTTGCATCGATAGACGATCATAGGTTGATCTGGAATATGAGATGTTACTTCCCTTATTTGGCAATTGATATGATCTCTATATAAAGAAATCCAATCCATGCCAAGAATCACATCAAATTCCACTATAGGAAGGATCACATGATTTGTAGGAAGAACTTTCCCACAAACTTCAATCGGAGAAGAATTATAAACTTTTGATGCGACTATTGTGCCATTAGGGGTTGTCACAGCTAACTCAAAATCTAATTATTGGGGTAATACGGCGATACCCTTAGAAGATTATTCATAAATAAAAGAGTGGGTGGATCCAGAATCAAATAAAACATTTTCTACTTTATAGTGGATGGTAAATGTACCTTTCACAACTTCGTTGTCATACTCTACATCGTCGATAGTAATTGCATGTGACTTTCCTTTGTCTTTGCCCTTAAGAGTTTGTTGATGTCGATCATCATCATCAACCCTTGGATTTGGTCATTGATTGGAATAATGCCCCCATCTCCTTGTACATGAATCATTGAAGTGTAGTAGGTTCATTCTGTGTATCCCTTCCTTTGTTTGCATCATTAGACATCTTCTTCCCATTATTTTGACATTCAATTTCCTGATGACCTTCTTTTCCACACTTATAACATTTTCTTGTCCCCTTAAGACAATTTCCTCCATGTTTCGTTCCACACCTTGAGCATAAGATAAAACTCATATTCTTTTGAGTGTGCTATTTATATTTTCCTTTGTATTCCATTTTCCTATTCTTATCAAACCCATATGACTGATAGGTTACTCCAATATCCATCTCAACTTTGAGAGCACATCGAACGATTTCCTCGTAGCTATTGAAGTCCCTTATGGATAATTACCTTCAAAGAATTGGTTTTAAGCCACTAAAGAATTGATTGATCTTACTCTCAGGTTGGATGATAATACCAGAAGCGTACCTTGCAAGTCTTGTAAAATTTTCTTTGTAGGTACCAACAGATTCATCACCCTTTTTCTTTAGTTCAAGAAATTCCTTCTCCATCTTTGTTTGGAGAATACGAGGGAAGTACTTATTGAAAAATAAGTTCTTGAACTTGTCACATTCCATGGACTCAATTTCATCCCTCTGCCTCGTATTCTTGATAAGATTCCACCACTGATCAGCTTCACCTTCCAAACGATAAACTACTAAGATGACTTTATCATGTTCAGATCATTGATGAACTGAAAATATCTTTTTAGTGGTACTGATCCATTGTTCAGACACTAATGGATCAGAACACCCACTGAATGAAGGTGGACGCTGCCTCATGAAGGATTCAACAGAATGTTGCTCCTTCCTTTGCTTGTTTGGAAGTCATGCATGATTCATAGCTTGAGAAAGTTGTGTGAGCATGGCTACAATATTTTTCATTCCATCTCCCATAACGTTTGGTTTCTCAGGGTGACAATCATTGCATTGCCCATCACATTCCGCATTAACACGGTTCCTTCAGGTTCCAGCCATTGACTAAAACCAAGAAGAATAGTGTGAGCAACACTAATTATAATAGGAAAACAATATAATCAAGAATACAATTTTACACTTAAGGTCTTATCATAGGTTATTCATGGCCTTTTCTAAAACACTAAGATTGTGTTCTATGCTTAAACTTATCCTTATGGTTCTTACTAAGGCTTTAAAATCCTAGTTTCCAAAGGATAACTATACCTTTACTCTGATACCAACTATAACGGCCAATACATTACATACATTGTTAATACTTCAAAATTGAAGCACACTTGTTACAACAAATTACAAAACCAGGAACGGACATTATAGGTATAGTGTCTTTAGAAACTGGGAAACATAAACAACTGGTTCATAAAGCATCTACATTGTCTCCCATTTATTTCATCATATCTAGAGTCCCTTTTGGAATATCCTACTTAATAACCTTCTTCCTGACCTGGGGAAAGAAAACATACAAAAGGGTGAGCACAAATGCTCAGTAAGGGTATAAAAAAGAAATATCAATAACATCATATTCATAAGAACATAACATTTTGGAAATCTTAACCTGCAAAAGAGATCATAATTTCATAACATGGTATAAATCCTAATAGTTAAATGTAATCCGAATAATCATAACCTAAAACATGAATCTTTTTGGAATACACACATAATCATAGTGAAGAATTTCTTAGTAGTCAAGACTCATAGCCAAGACTATCTTAGCGGACAACGTCCATTTCTGAACCGAGTTCACTTCTCGTTTCAGTCCTGTTTCCCTGAACCAGTTTAACCTTCCATTCCATCCATGTCTATCTCATGAGATATAAATCATTACCCAATGCATTGGAGGGATTTATAGGTCCCACACATCTTATAATGAAACCAATCTTATGTGTGCCATACAAATCATAAATCATACATCTTTGCATAACCCATGTAATAAAAATGGGATTCTTAAACATCGTGACATCATAAAAAAATTCATATAAGATAAAAGAATTCATAAAAAATAATTCCATCACAACATAATCAAATCAATGTAAGAATAGGGATAGAAATAGAACCCTATATTATCTTAGATGGAAAATTATTTTGATAAAACACTTAAATTCCATTCTTGAGGAAAATATCCTTTCTACTTTAAAAACATTTTCCTTTCTTAACATGTCATATAATTTTGAACTAAAAGAAGTTGATTAAAAATAAACTTGAAAACTTGAAAAGGAAGCTTCATGGAAATAATGTTCTAAAAATCCATTCATGCCGTATAAGTTAAAAAAACATTCTTCTCGTACTTTTGTCAGAAAAGTCAAAAATTACCTTGTATGAAAAATGACAAAAGATTCCTTTCATATCTTTTACTAAAAACTCACCAAAGTGTAAAATTGGATATAAACTATTGTAGAAGGATATAAATATTACATATTGGGGAAACATGAATGTGGATGATAAATATTCCCCAGTAAATTCTGAAGTATAAACAATCTCGGATAAAAATGAGATTGCGAGATTTTTCCTTACCTTAGGTCCAATTTGCTACGTAAGTGTCCGAACCTACTGTATAATGATATAAATAATGTAATTGACTTATTCCAGAATCATACTCATTGTTATGATATCATATATGTCTATATTCTTAGCTTCTTATTAGTAATATTTCATTGCTACTTGTTATTCGGGTGTTTATTACTTTTTGTTCTTATGCGTGTTTTGTCGAATAAATTCTTATTCTTCTATTTAGGTTATAGATACCGCATTTACAGAATAGTATTAGTGTAATAAATATCATATTCATTCATTCAATTCATTTATATAATCATTGTGCAATGAAGATCATGTAGAACGAGTCGCATCACATCGTGGAGACGGTATTCCGTACGTACGCACTAGCGATGATATCGTTCCCATGATCATGGAATTATATTGGAGTGTATGTATACTATTTTAGAATTAATATCACTTAAAAATAATCATATATAGTTATTATTTACACCATTATACCCATCTAAGTATGGTGGTGGTGGAAAATAGATTACACCACGGCGTGGAGACCGTATTCTGTATGTACGCACGCGTGGTGATTTCATTTTCCGTAGGATGGATTGATGGTGAAATTGGGTTGTATCATACATATAATAACATATCAGTATATTAGTGATACATATGTTATTAATTCATAATGAAACAACTAAAGAAGAAGAAGTGGAAGAACAAATAAAGTTGAAAGAATTGGTAGTGGACATTACCTCTTCTTTGAAGCGCCTCTTTGAGACCTCCTCTTAGGGCACTAAAATTGGTCTTTGAAGAAGACCAGGACCTCTAGGATGTTTCTAGGGAAGTGGAGAAGAGAATTTTTCAGGGTTTGGCCGAGCTTGATGGCTCAAATTGGTGTGAGTAAGAGATGGAGGAGGTGCCCTTTTATAAGGGAGGAGAGGGGCACCTTAGGAAAATCTAAAAATATTATTTTATTATAAAGTCATATTCGGTTTTTAATAGCTCCAAATTGATTTATTTCGAAGATAATGTGGGTATGGGTCGAAAGCATCTAATATAATAGAATTTATAAAAGTTTAGGTATCTATTTTAACCTTATCATTTAGATTTAACTTTAAGTTAGATAATTTAACTTTTACCGTGTCTTCTTGTTGTCTTACACTATAAGGTTAATAAACTTACTATAACAAGACAAAAAAACCCCATATTGTTTATTATTAATATATATAACCTTATCTAAGTCATTTGGCCGATCCTTAGATTTTTAAGAATAAAATAACAATTAATAATATAATATTTGTTTTAAAAACTATTTTATGTCAATTTTGACACTATTTGGTAATTGATTTTTGTGAAAATCATAACAGAATGATTAGTTCTAAAGAAGTTAATTAAATCAATACTAATATTTCATATTAACCTAGAAAATTATTGTAATTCATAAAAAGTCTCAAATTACATTTATTTGGGTATTTATAAGATCAATTATGTCAATATTTCATTAATAATATAATTACTGCATCATCCTTGTGTAATATATAAATTAAATTATTTATTGTCTAAAAATTAAAAATAAATTACAATTATGTAGGAAATCTTTTTTCTTTCTAATTTATATTTATAGTCGAATTTATCTTATGTATAACCCTATATTAAAATTCATTTAGTTATTAAACTTTGATTTTAACTATTTTAACCCTTCTTTAAATAAATTAATAATAAATGTCCTAATCTAATCCAAGTGGGCCTAAATGGTCATATTTTATTCCTAATGTTGTTTTTCGTCAAATTACACTTATCAAATAGAATTAGGACATGTGTTAGGGTAATAATAATAACATTTTTACCCTTAATTTCCCTATTTACTTTTAACCGTTGTAAAAAAAAGTAAACAGTTACTATTCACAAAAAATTATTTTCATCTCATTGAACCACATTTTAGTCATTGATATTAACCGTGTTTCTCGTATTTTCAAAATTCCACTCACAGAAGTGGTAAAATTAAGTTTTATGTAAATTTGCAAATTCTCCTATTAGGTGGGTAAAAGACGGTGAAAAGTTAAATAAAATTTTTATATATCTAAAATTATTAAAAAATGACTCCAATGAATTGCATTGAACATATATAGGTATTATGTATCAATTTTTATCTAAAATAAATTTAAATAAAATAAATAATTATTTAAATAAAAAGGCGGTTTTTAAATAGTAACCCAGTGTTTTCACTATTTATCAAAAATTGAAAGTTTTCAGAAAAATACCAAAATGTGACCCTAGGCTAATTTTGATATTCCGAATCCAAAAATGAAGTCCATTTTGAAAAATAAAATTTCAAAAATTTCAAAAAGTGGGTATTACTTTTCATAACGGCTAGTTTTAGTAATATTTTAATTGCATATCGTTGTTTAGTGAAACTCAGTATTGCGTATGATGCAAGCTATCGAGGAAGGTAACGATTTGTGTGTAAAGCAATACAAGCTAGTGTTGTGTGTAGTTAAAGATTACTTTGATGATTTATATAACATAAAAACAAAATATTTCTCATAAAAGTATCGGGTGTTACAGAAAAAGGTTTAAATTCATATTTCTGCATGATCTTAAATAAGATTACCAATCCTTCACAAAATCCTCCTTGGATTCACGGACCACACAAAAAGATCTATGGTTCAGAAAACATTTTTTTTCATATAAATGATTCTTATTCTTTTAATAATAAATGGATAAATAATTTATGTGTAAAATTTATATTTTTCAAAATTTAGTTATTCCTATTCACACCAACTTATTTAATAGATATTTTAAAATTTTCATGTTTAAATAATATAGTGTATCATGTTTTTTCCCTATATTGCGTGCATCAAAAGATATCTATGAAATTAAATTTATTCTAAAATAAATATATGGTGAATTATTAACATGTTAAATTCTTACCACCTACAAAAATTTATTACTTTAAATTTCATAGATATTACCTTCTAAATAGATGAGGGTAATTCTTCTTCATAACATCCTCTGGTTACAACACTACTTCCTCTATTTTCTGATTTATCCTATGTACTTTCACCGTAGGACTCATCTGATTCCTCAATATTTTCTCTCTAGTATAAGGAATCTGGATGGGTTGTTTATAGTACAATAGATAACTTTCCAATTATATTTCATCATATGTTGGCTCATGTAATGGGTATTGAATATACTTCCTTATTAACGAAATATGAAAAATACCATGTATTTTTTTTAGATTTGGTGGGTTTTTTAAATGATAAGAAAAAAATAAATTTATTTAAATACTTTGAAAGGGTTAGACATACCTGGGTTGGATTTTCCATTATTTCTAGAAGTATTTGGCAGTCCTATAACAACGTCCTTAGTAATGTCACACCCATTCCAAATAGGAATAGGAAAAGGATTCATGAATCCTCTAGGACGTTGTCTCATGGATTTTACATAATTAAAAAACTCAACATTTGGAAATGATATCATAAATTTACCACTTCTTTTTATCCCACCAAAAATGTTCCCTCAAATCCCTATACTTTTTTGTGCTTCTAGAGTGTATAGAGAAATTTGAGCTATGAGCGTCATCCAATAATTCCATTTTTAGCTCAGTTATATATTGAAAACATTATAACATTCCAAATTTCCAAACATTATCTTCACAAATAATTTATTCTAATTCCCTATCATTCACATATTTAATTTTCTTCTAAAATTAATCATCATTAGATTGGTATATTTTAATCATTTTTAAAAATTATGGTTTGCTAATCATTTGAAAAACGAGTGTTGACTACCCTTATTTAAGAATTACCATATCCAAATTAACTAGATCCATGAACATATGATCCCTATAAATCCTCATTTGGTCCATAATTCCATGATCTTTCTTACTCCATGAATTTACCACCTTATTTTCTTTCCCTGGGTGGTAGTGTATTGAGAAATCATAATCCTTGGGTAGTTTAAGATATTTTCATTGCCTCTTGTTGATATATTTATATAAAAAGATATATTTTAGTCTTTTATTGTTTGTGTATATATCTCATATTTCAATATAGAGATAATGTATTCATGTCTTGAATGAAAATGTTATGGTTTCCAACTCAAGATTGTGGGTTGGATAGTTCTGTTTTTTAATCTACAATTTACATGATTCATATACAACTACTTTATCATTTTTCATTAGGAAACAACCAAGTCCATTATTTTATACCTCTCTATATATCACAAACACATAATTTATAGAGGGTATAGTCAAAAACAGATAATTTACTAATATATTGATTAGTTCATAAAAAATTCAACACATTCATTTCTCCAAACAAACATAACCCCTTTTAGGGTATTATTTGTTAACAATTTATCCAATTAAGAAATATTCTGAACTAATAGTTTATAGTAACCTACTAAACCAATGAAACTACATTCTTCATTTATATTATTTTCTATAGGACATTCTTTGAATGCCATTTTCTTTATATGATAAACTGAGATTCCATCCTTGAAGACAATATGGACTAAAAAAAAGAAACATCACTAATCTATAAATTATAATTTATATGTTTTTATTATAATTCATTACTTATATGAGTCTCAAGAATGATCCTCAAGTTATTCACATGGTAAAAATATCAATTAGAACACACCAAGATATCATCAACGAATACCACAAAAAAAATCATCAAGATAATCATTAAATACTATACTCATTAGATCCGTAAAAATATAAAGAGAATTAGTCAATACAAATGGAATTATTGTGACCTAATAATGTCCATATGTTATTAAAAAAATTCTCTGGAATTTATTCCTTCTTTGCCCATAATTAATGATACCTAGAAAGAAGTTTTATATTTGAAAAATATTCAGAACCATAAAGATGATTGAATAATTCATCAATGAAAAGAAGTGGTTACTGTATAATTGTCCTAATAGAATTTATTTACTAATAATCAATTCACAATATCATGGATCAATATTTTTTATTAACAAAGAGAACTAGGGATCTCCATGGTGAAACACTGGGGAAAATATATCCCTTTTCACCCCACTCCTCTAGTACTTTCTTCAACTGCACTAGTTCTATAGTTTTCATTCGATTGGGGTTATTTGATATTTTTTTGGGATCAATAATTAAATAAATTGAAAACTCAACTTCATGCATTGGGGGATTCCTGATAATTCCTTAGTAAATTCATCAATGTATCCTTGTAAAATAGTTACAACCTCACTTTGAAAATTTCCTTCTTTATACCAATATTTTGTTTTCTCTTCTTCTCTAGGAATATCATTCTATAGATCTACAGGTGGTGGATCAAAATATTTCTCACAATAATATATCTATTATATCAAAATAAAAAATTATATATCTTCCTCACAAATCATAATTTATATCTTCTTACAATAATTTTTTTCATTATATTTAGAAATATTTTCTTTATGAAGGTTTATATTAAATTCAACCAAATGTATGATAATAATGTTACCAAAAAAATCATTTTTATGTGTCTTAATGGGGACTTCTTGATACATCCTTATTGTTGTGAGACTTCCCCTATGATCTTTGACGGATAACTACCATATAAAAATATATGATAAATGTCTAATTTTTATGAAAAATTCTGTAGATACAAGACATTATGAGGTTATCTAATCAAATAAAACATTAGATGAATTTGAATATAGGACCAATGTACCTTCCAAAACATTATTGGGAAATTTCATATTAGCTGTAGTGAATGCCTAAGCTTGGGCTACTCCACTTCACCTTTTTTTTGGGGATTCCCATGAAACCTAGGAAATTATTTTTCATAGTTCCCCATATCCCAAAAGTTGAAATATTAAATATAATTGTTTTATTTCTTAAAATTTCATTATTTTTCATGGTGAACCATATCTCCATAGTTATTATAAACTTTTAATATCTTCAATAATTACCCATGTTGATTATTTCAATAGTTTCACAAGATGGAAATCATTGTGCAGTGTTATTATTCATTTATGAATTACCTTTTCTTAGGGTTTGGAAGACGTATTATATTTAATTTATTTAAATATATGATATAAAGAGAATTATTTATCCATTTTGATGGCACATAAAACTATTTCATAATATTATGAAAACGTTTGACAGACTACTGACCTTTATGTATTTTTCTTAATACCTCCAAAGAAATGGTCAATCTTTCACTCTATGTTGTGAATGTGATCTGTTTCATACCTAGATATTATTTTAATGTTATCTCCATACTCCTCAATAAAATCTACATACCTTTTCTTTAAGATAAGTAACATTCTCTGGATTTAAATTTGTTTCTAATGAGGGAAATATTTTTCAAATAATGTCTCCTTAAAATATTCCCATTCCTTGAGATCTATTTCCACATACTCCCTAGTATTCTAGATCAATGACCACCATTTATCATCATATACATTAAGGAAATATATTTAAATTGTAACTATTATTGTTACAATACATCCCAAATCAATAAATATCTTCTCTAGATACTTATTACATTACTCAGCTATCATTGTATTAGTATTCCCACAAAATGATGGGGGATTCTATCAAATAATGTGATCCAACATAGAAGAATATTACTATCAAACATGTTACTCCATCGGATCAAGGATATTTTTTATAACCTAAATAATCTACCCTAACATAGACATAATTTTTTCACTTCCAATACAATATTTTTCGGCTTCCCCAATATGTAAATCTTTTCATTAGAAATGAGAATTGATATACTTCTTCCTTCTATGATCCATTCCTCAACAATGGAATATACTAGATTATATCGTATAATTATGAATTTTAAATAATAATATATAATATTAAATATTGTGTAACACCTAAGATAAATTAAAATTTCATCATTGTGAATCTCATAATTATAAACATGGTTTTTTAGTGTTATAATTATTTTCAAATCCTTCATAATGGTTTTTAACAAAAAAATTAAATTATCATAAGAATATCAACTGGCAGTATCAAATTAGGTGAATTGTATGGCCCATTTTTGTGCACTAGGTGGAAATCAGGACAAGCCAAATATGCTATTTTTAGCGTTATTACCCATAGGCACCTCAATTCCAAAACAACGTCCACTAGTAGTATCAAAATAGGGATATATTGATAAAAAACCACATAATCTATTCCATAACAAATGTATAGGATGTTCTTATATGCTTATCCTCATATTATATTGTATGGTTATGTCCTTTATTCTATGAATTCCTTAATATAGTTCCTAAGGTTTATACTAAACATCCTCTGATACCAAATGTAGTAACCCCAACCTTAGTATCCTACAGACAATGTCTGATTTATTACATTGAAAAAAATAAAAAATGTTCAAATCATAAAGAACCTATCTATTTATATGTTTTAGAGAAACTAACACATAAATGATACCCATTTTACAAAAGGATATAAAATAAAATTAATTGAAAATGAAATAGTTTGGCATCCTTAATACCATTCCAAGAATACTTCTTTATGTTCTGAGGAAAGGGAAGAAAATAAAAGTGAGCTCAAAATGATTTTAAATGGTTGAGTATAGTGAAAGATTTCCTGAATCAATAAGAATAATCAACATGAAATGACAAATAATTGAACACACATGTCATTTAAATAACAAGAATATCATGATATGATAAAGAATAGTTAATATAATAGGGTAAATAACTGAAAAATATTGTCATTTAACCAATATCATGACTACCATAATAAGATGAGGAATAATCAATATGGTAAAGGAAATAACTTAACTCGTGTTCCACTTAATCAATAATCTGATAATGAAATGCAAATAAAGATAGTATCATTAAGAATATCTCATGAATAATAAAAAACTGAATTCCCAAGGAAGTAAATTCTTAATTATTATATGATATGATCTAAGGAATTATAGTACATCTATAACTAAGAACCTTCATAATACGGTTTAAAACTAAATATAGAAAACCATTTAATTTATCCAACTAATGTTTCTCACAAGACTAACAAATGTGTCAATAGGAAATATAATTTGGGCCCCCTAACACAATATCTTCAAAGCATTACTCAGATATATAATAATTTATTTAATTTATGAACCAATATTCATTTTGATGAAATATCTATATTGAGTAATAGATATTGATTTATCAATATTTCACTATTTAATCAAATAACATTCAATGTATAAACACTATGTAAAAATGGTATATTGTTTAGTAAATAATAATATCCATCATAAAAGAATTTAGACATTGACGAGAAAAATAACTTCCAATGGAAAATTTTTATATGAAAGTAATTTTTTCAATATAAAGTAAATAATCACAAAATAAATTGATATTGTATAATAACTATTACCACATGCTAAATTTCAAGACAAATCCTCTGTATGAAATAATTCAAATCGAAACATAAAATAACATGAATAATTAAACAATCATGACATTACATGTCCAAGGGGTTGTGTATATATATCAACCCAAACTTATCATATATAAATATTATATATTTTTAAATGAAAATCCAATAAATTACACAAGTATTCACCTGAGGACAATTACAGTTTAGTGTTATTGGATACTAGTCACATAATCTTCTAGTTTCATGATTGATTTTCAATGTTCCCCAAAAATATAACCGCCATTTGAATTATAAATAGCCATACTATACTTAAACCTTTATTCATAACCTTTGGAAATAAAGCATAAAAAAGGTTGAGATCAGATGCTCTGTAATGGTAAAGAAGGGATCTAAGTCAGGATAACATCAATATAAGGGCATGAGAACATGGGAATAATATATGAAAATCATTACATATATATGAATGATCTAAATATTGAGTGATGGAATACATATTGGATATTAGTACAAAAATAATCATAAGGAAATCAAGGAGCATGAGCCATGAGATCATAACAGTGTCATAATACATGCAATTGTGTCAAAAACCCAAGCATAGAAAATCACTTCCTTATTAGTCAAGTATCTTCTCTGAAACATATAAGGTCACACCATAGGTGGATACACCTCCTGGGATGGACACACCACAATCCCCAATGGAATATCATTCCCCATAATGGATTGATTTCACTCCCCAAACCATAATAGTAGTCAATATTCACATCTAATAACATCATAGTGGATAAAGTCCCTTACTATATCGGGTTCACTCCCTATTCTAGTCCTATTTACTTCATGAGATATAAATATTTACCTAATTAATTAGAGGGATATATAGGTCCCACCCATATTTTCATTAAATGTAACAATTGTACATGGTTATAAAAAACCATTTTCCTTGGCTATAATGTAACCACCATAAAATAATGAAAAATATTATATAAGTGTTCCATAAGATCATAAAACATTTATCAAATCAAAACCCATGAAATTAAATGGGACTCATAAAAATTTTATCATAACATAACTTGTGGAAAATAAATAAGTTTCATAATAAATTCAAGATTTCATTAAAGAGAAATCGTTGATGAAAATGGGTTTCAAAAACAACCTTTCATCATAAACATAAAATATTCAAAAAAATAATGATGAAGATATCCTTAAATCATATACCCAGAAAAGGAAAGGAATTTTGAAATAAATAAAAATGAAACATCATGTATTATTCATCAAATACTAAACATAGATATGAATGAAGCTAGCATCCGGTTCACCCATATACTATGTGCATATTAATAAAATAATTATTGACAAAAAATATAAAATAAATTTTATGAATATTTCACATTATCTCATCAGATATATCCTACTACCCAATTCATTATAGTGCTATATAATTCTAGGTGCACTTGTCACATCATAACATCTACATAATCATTAATTCATTATGGGGAATATATCAATCAAAGTCCTGAAGTAATCAATGTAAATATTGAGTTTCAAAAATATATCATCGATTATGAATAAAATTGGGATTCAAGAGAGATAATTAGAAAAACATATTTGTTATAAGATTCATCATTCTTGAGAAAAGAAGAAACAACTCAGAATGAGTCAAATGTGTTTTGGAAAGAAGTGTTTTTTAAGAAATTGTTATATTTTCCATAATATTAGTTTGGAAACATGTATATCCATTAAAATAAAATATTAGGGAAATGAAATTATAATTGAGGAATATTAAAAGAATATCAACACTCAAATATTCTATGAGAGGGGAATAATCTAAAGAAAAGGAGTTAGGTTCGAGAATCCCCGTACCTAATGTATGAATTATTTCTTCACTTTGAATTCATATAAATTCAGATTATATTCATAAATTAATAAATTTAAAACATCTTATACATGTATTTGATTTATTATAATTTTATTATGTTCATTTATGGTCATTTTAAGGAGTTATAGAGTTCAATTTCATAGTTCTGAGAATCTTTGTTTTCTTGGTTTGTCATGATCGGTTCACTTGTATACAAGTGTGGGGGTTCATGTAAAATTATAATAGTTATATATAATATAAATAATATGTTATTAATGAACATACATAATTTTAAATGGTCTCAAGTATAATTTTTTCAAACACTATGAAGATGATTCATTAGATAAAATGTTAATCAAAATGATTTAATTTATTTTTGTGGTTTTTGAGACCATCATGAACATATATAATTTTATTTAATATCATGTTTATATATAAGTTATATAAAATTATATAAAATATAAAACTTTTAATCAAATATGTTTTAACAATAATAATGGTTTTATGGCCATTCTTGACGTTTGTAATTGAAAATTAAAACTTCTCATCCATGAAGGCAGTGAATCGAAACATCACGGACTATGTTTTCATTTTTAGAAAAAAAGGTAGAGGATAATAGAATTGATGATTTATACTACAATTAAAAAATAAAATAAAAGTATATATATATATATATGTGATATTTTTGTTATTATACCTCTTAGGATTAGAGAGGTGATGAGATAATAACAAATGAAGATGAATTGAAAAGAAATTAAAAGACAATGCAAGAGGATTTCTCCCCTATAATTTGTTCTCTTTGAGAACCTCCTTAAGGAATTTGAGTTTGGAATTATGTTAAGACCAGAAGATCCTAGACATGTGGGAGAGGCATTGGAAACTTATTTCATGTAATTTAGACAAGACTCAAGGCTTAGAATGTGTGAGGAGAAGAGGTTCCAAGGGGTGGTATTTATAGGGGAGGAGAGGGTTTTTTTATTCTTTTAATCTTTATTTTATTATATTTCTCAATACTAAAAATTATGTTGACTCTTTTGACTAAATATAGTAAAAGGTTCATGATAGTTCTAATTAATGGGTGCATACCTATTCCATTAATCATCCATGCATCAATAATTCATGTATTTATCATATATCATAAATTATTGTATCTCACTATTCACTAAAAATTCAACTTTTTTAGAAAATCCCAAAAATTCAACCTAACCATTCTTGACATGTAGAATTAAAAATTGAATACAATTTATGAAAATAATATTCTAAATTTGATAAACATAATTTTTCAAAATAAATCATCAATTATTCAAAAAATACTGATTTTAATATTATAGTTGATTTTATGACACTTTGAAAATTTAATTAAGGTCTTATAAAATTTTTATGGCCATAATACAAAAAAATAATTATTAATTAATCTATTTTATTAATATAAATTTTCTTTTAAAACATTATAATAATTATATAATTTTAAATAAATATTTATGTTATAGAAAATCTCAAATACTTAATTTACAATTTTTAAAACATTTATTTACTTAAACTATAAAATAATTACACCATATTTTCATCTATAGGATACCAAAAATTAAATTTACTTTCATAGGTGATGATACTATTCTATTGGTTGGATTAATATTTTGAACGGTCTTGTTACTATTCTGACGGGCATGATACTATTACGTCTGTATTTCTATAAATTTCACATATTTTATGCATAATTTATGAAAATTATGTTATTATTGGGATCTCTATGTTGTGTTTGTGTTTTATACCATATAACATAATTATAAGAAGATAAAAAATTCATTGTTAAATGTTTGGGTGATTACATTCTACCCCCTTTTGAAATTTCATCCTCAAAATTAATTTTTAAAAACATGGGTAAAAACAGGTGAGCATAATTTTGGGCCACTAATTTCTATGGCTCCCATGTCACCTATTTATACTTATGAGTCCTCCACAACACTATGACAAGGTGAGTATTATTTTTTCATACGAATTTATCTCATTGGTCCAAGATATTTACCGGTTTATCCTCGTATGAGAGATCATTATCCGGTTGTACCACTACCAGATTTACTACATGTGGGGGGTCATGTACGTACTTCTTTAGAAGTGATACATGGAACACATCATGAACATGGTCTATATTTTATGGTAGTGAAATCTGGTAATCCATTGTTCCTATATGATCAAGGATCTCATAGGGGCCAATGTACCATGGGTTAAGCTTCCCTTTCTTTCCAAACTACATGAATCTCTTTCAAGGTGATATTATAAGTAGCACTTTGTCTCCAACATTGAACTAAAATTCCCATCTAAAATTGTTACCATTTAACTTCTACGACATTTAGAAACATTGATATACAACTTTATGGCGTGAACCTTCACTATCATCTCTTATAGAAAATCAGGTCCATGTTACTTTTGTTCGCCTCCCAACAGGTTGGAGTTCTATATTGCTTTCCATACAGAGCTTCATATAGATCCATATGAATAATCATGTGAGAGTTTTTGTGGTATCATAACTCAACCAATGGGATATGAATATCTCATCCACCATTTATTTCCAATGATTAGGCTCTTAGCTTGTCCTATATCATCTCAATAGTCCTTTCAGATTTTCCCTTAGTTTTTGGGTGATAGGTCATCCTAAAACTTAATTAAGGACTCAATGAATGTTGGATACTTCTCAGTAATTTATATGTGAACCATGCATCAAGATCAAATAAAATCAAAAGTCCATCCCCATGCATCCTTACCACTTCTTTATCATATATCATAGAAATTCTTTCAAGTGACAGATCTTCCTAAATAGTTATAAGGTGGGAAGTCTTTGGGAGTTGAACTACCACAACCCATAATTCATTTTTTCCTACGGAAGACCAGTGTAAAATTCTATAGTGATGTTTTACCATTTTCACATGGGTATAGGAAATGGTTACACCATCCCCTTAGACTTTTGTCATTCTTCATTAACTTGCTGACATATCAAAAAGCATGATATATACTCTGCAATTTTTTTCTTCATGACACATCTTAGTGGGGAATGTTCTACGACTCCCCAAAACCACCTCTAATAGGCTAGTGGTTGGTGACTAGAACCGAGTAGGCATATCACTAACATGGGAGGCATTTCATAAGTACATGTACACATGCACACATATCCAAGACAACAAATGAAAAAATGTAAAAAACAACTAAGGAAGGAAATGAATGCATACAACTCAACCCAACAAAGAGAGTATAATAGAAAGTAATGTGAAGAAAATAAACTAGGCCAGCATAAAATCCCACCAAAAAAAGTGTCATAAAACTATAAATTCCATCCTGTTAGAAAGCAATAGGTGCTGGGACTGCATTTCATATCCATAGGAACACCTCGTCTTATAACGAAGCTCACAATGCTCGATCCAATCTTGGTTCACTATGGACTCTATCAAAAGTATGCTCATCTACATAATACATGACAGGTTCGGGAAAATCATGTGTAGGGGTGAGTATAAAAATTATCAATAGAGGACCTTGAAAATTAAAAATAAATACACAAAGTAAATGTATAGGCAGTTGTACACAATAAATGTCTACAAAACATATAACAAGATAAAAATATCCAGATATACTTGAAACCCGGACCCTTAGTTTAGAGGTAAGTCACAATGACTGCATACCTACACCAAGGGTTCAGTCTGAAGATTCCACAAATTAGTCATAATGGATAAATCACTCCATGAGACTGATAGATCTGGTGACGTCTATCCGAGAAGTAAATTTGTTGAGAAGTTTCACGAGAGAGATAGATTCAATAATATATCTGATGAGATAACAGATATAGTAATTATATAATTTCTAACTTTTTAGTGGGTAAATAACATGATACATAGATGAGGATCACTACAAGGGCCTTGGAATATACCCCAACTCATCTGGATTCACCTGCTAAGTAGAGCACCGACATCCAGTATGGTTGGTTGTGTCGATAATCTGACTCTATCTAGAGAAGATAAATTGGTAGAGGATCTCTATTTGGGCCTCTTGGAAGGGTTCATACTATATCCAAAAATTTCTATTGAATGGGATCATACTCTTTTATATGATAAAGATACATAAAATTTATGAGAATGCGAAAAGTTGGCACTAACCCAAATGAAACTTTTCCAATGAATGGTGGACAAGAAGATTAGTCCATGCACAGAAAAGTACACGACGTGTAGAAAGGTCACACTCCATTTCATATGACCCCATGTACTTCTCATGTACAATGGCCTGCGTTGAAGAGCATGTTGTGTAGAAAGATATATACATGGTTTTTAAGAATGTGACATAATATGTCCTACTTTTCTGGGGCCGCTTTGTGTATGCCGGACGTGAGCCCATACACGGCTTCAACCCATGTCTTACAACCTGTGTACCGATACATGGGGTAACCCACATAATCAGCCTGTTCTAGCCATGTGGTGGAGTACATGTTGTGAACTCCACCCTATGTTCGTGTATCACCCTAGATACACATCGATTATTGCATATGGACTCATACATTGTGTGATAGTTTCCACTTGCTGTTTCATCACTTCCTATCATATAAAACCCTATACACCACTGGGCGAGGTACCACATGTTGTGTCATTTGGAAAAAATGTCATGTTCTTCTTCTTCTGTAATTCAGAAACCCCAGACACCACTGAGCCATCACCACATCGAATGTTCTTCAGAGTACGGGCCATATTCCTCATGATTTTCTAGAATCGCAGTTCATCCTCTACATGCCTCTGATGATTGTCGATCCATCTATCTGGCCATCCGATCACCATGAAAATCATTGTTCAAGGTCGCCCTGACACCTAAAAGCCTATTCTGTTGTTTTAAAGCCTCCTATTAGTCTTTAAAAAATGATTCAATCCACCCACGTGATGAACCATAAAAGAATGATTTCTCTCGAACTGAGTTGATTCTTCATTCTCCATTATCATCTCACATCCAATGGGTCATCATGATGTCATATATCCAATTTCAGATTGTTGCATTGTGAAATAGATGTGCAATGATCTGTTGTTCATAACCCTGCGAAGAACACAAACTAAGTAGGGTAAAAAAGGTAGAATAAATCCAAATAAAGAATTGAGGAACAAACCTCTATTTTCCATCATCATGGAGTTGATATACTCCCAATTGAAGGATCAAATGGATCTAACAAAATTAAATCAAATAAAACATGGATCAATTTCCAAAAATAAACCCGATAAAAGACACTCCAGTGGTAATGAACGATCCATGGCTCACCCTATTTGTTGGTAGACCTGCATTGGCCATTTTAATCCAATAATAGTGAAAGAATAATTGAAATAACAATCCCTGCCTCAATCATTGGTGAAGAGTGGTAAAAAAATTACCGCTGATTGAGGACTGATCTCACTGCACAATGATCCATGAGTCATCGTTCATCAGTAAATATCTAGGGTGGCTCCTACCCAATTCCCCAAAATATTTAAGTGATTTTTCCCGAGTTATGAGCCTAACCTTGAGCTACTTGTTATTTAAAACCATATAACGTGTCACTTCATTATGGAAATGTTAAAATAAAATAATTTTTTAATTTATTTTAATTCGTTTAAAATATTCAAAATTTAACTTTTTCATTTGACCCGGCCATGTCAATGTTAGGCCCCCCTAATGTAATGTTGTTACTATGAATGCAACAGTTTCCTTATAATTCTGATCCATACAACCATTTAAAATGTATTCCACTTTTTCTAGAAACCCATTCATGCGCGCAATTTAAATATTTAATTTATTTCAAACATTTATTCTCAACACTTTGGCCCTCGGAATTGCACACCGTCGCAAAGCCTGGTCTCAAAATAATTCCATATAATATTCAAAAATAATACATGGAAAATTTCAGACATTACATTCTCCCCACCATAGGGATTTACATACCGAAAATGACAACATAAAAGGCTACTCAAATAGATGTAGTTATTGCACATGAATCTGAACCTCCCACTCTCACGTGCTCTCACGAAGTTTGTTGGGATGCCACTGGACATGTACCAAGGTAATAAATCACCCATGGAGGATCCTCCCATGTCAATCCACAATCTATATTGGCAATTATTCAATGTTTTCACCATCCTAGATATCCAACTCACCCCAGTCGATGACGCGTGATGGGTCATGCACGTACCTCCTCAGATCCACCATGTGAAAGACATCATGTACCTGGTGAAACTTCGTTGGAACTGCTAATTGCTACACCTCTCCAAATTTGTTTAGTATCTGAAAAGGGATAACTAACCTTAGAAGCAACTTTAAACCTCGGCCAAAATCTCTACAACCCTCGTCAAGGTGATACCCAAAGGAGGACCTGGTTTTCCTCTTCGAACACCAGAGGTCTCCACTGTATGTCAGCATAAGACTTCTGCCAGCTCTGTGCAGTCTTCATCCACTCATGGATGATCTGCACCTTCTCGGTGGTATCTTTCACCAAATATAGTCCCAAGAGTGATGAATCTCCATGGTCGGTCCATCAAAGTGTTTACTGGAAGGGTCTCCAATATAAATCTTCAAACGATGCCATACAAATGGTGGAGTGGTAGCAGTTGTTGTCTGCAAACTCCAGCAGTGGTAGATGGTCCTCCCAACTATGACAAATGTCCAATATATTGGCCCGCAACCTATCCTACAGAACCTAATTTTTTCTCACAGTCTAAACATCTCTCTTAGGATGGAATGTTGTGCTCAAGTGTAGATGAGTCCCAAACGCCTCCTGCAATCCCTTACACAATCAGAATGTGAAATGAGCATCACGATTTGAGATTATTATCAAAGGGAATCCATGAATCCTAACTATATTTTTCACGTAGAGGCATCCCAAAATCTCTATATAATTCTTCTCCCAAATATCTAGGAAGTAGGCTGACTTGGTGAGTTGTTCAGCGATCACCTAGTTGGAATCAAGCCCCCTAGACGTTCAGGGTGAGCCCGTAACAAATTCAATCGATATTCCATCCCACTTACACTCCAGAACTTCTAGGGGTGAGCTAACCATTCATGAAATGGGTGCTCAAGATTCACCTACTGGCATGTAAGCCATTGAGAAATAAACTCTTCTACTTCCTTCTTCATCCCTATCCACCAGAACTGACTTTGGAGGTCCACGTACATTTTTTCAACTCTAGGATGTATTTCCAAGGGGGTGTATGAGACTCCTATAGAACCTCTTCCCATAACACCACTAGTAACACTGTGCATCCTCTAAAAAGAAACACATGCTCCCCACCTTGATAATATCCATCAAGAGCATGTTCTATGGAAAACTGAGCAAGCAAAGTCTTGTAAGCGGCATCCCCTAGTTATGCCTCCCTAACTCGGCACAAGAGTGGAGGGGTAACAACTATTGAATTGAGATAAGATGCATCCTACTTAACCAAGAAGGATAACTGTAGCATGTCCCACAGCTCTGATGCCTTGCTCAGAAGTTGTGAACTCGATCTATGATGGAGAGCATCATCAACTACATTCCCCTTCCCAGTAGTATAGATGATCTCAAATTCAAAATATTAGAGGAACTCCATCCATCGCCTCTACCTTAGATTCAGGTCTTTTTGTCAGAATATTTACATGAGGATCTTGTGGTCAGAGTAAATGATAAACTGTTAACCCATCATTTAGTGTCTCCAAATATTCAACACGAAGACTACTTCTGACAACTCAAGATCATGGGTAACTTAGTTCTTCTCACACGGCCTTAACAGTCACAAAACATAAGAAATCACTTACTATCTCTACATCACAACACCACCAAGCCTTGTTACTGATGCGCTGCAGAAAACTATATAATCAAAACCCTCTTATAGAAATATCAATATTGGTATGCTCTTTAAACTCTTTCTCAGTTGTTGGAATATTTGTTGGCACTTCTCCATCCATACGAAAGGATACTCATTTTAGGTCAAGGTTTCCATCGATGCTGATATCTGGGATAAATCAAGGATAAATCTCTGGTAGTATCCTTCAATCCCAAGTAAGATCCACACCTATATCACACTCTAGGGTGTCTCCCAGGTTATCACCACCTCGTCCTTGACTAGGTCCATTTCCACTCCATCTACTGAGATAACATGTACCAGAAAGTGGACCTCAGGTATCCATAACTAGAACTTCGAGAGATTCTCAAAAATCTAGTTCTCTCTTAGTATGTATAGAACCATATGTTTCTGTCTTGTGTTCTCCTCCTATGACATTGAGTACACAAGGATTTCATCGATGAAGACCACTATGAATTATTTTATGTATGGCTGGAAGATCCAGTTCATGAGTCCCATGAACACTACAGGGGTTTTTGTCACACCGAGTAGAATCACCAAGTACTCATAGTGACCATTGCAGCCTCTGAAAGCAATCATCGGTATATCCTCATCTCTTACTCAAAACTGGTGGTAACTTGAATTAAGGTCAACCTTCAAGAACTATTATGCCCCTGTTTTCTAATCGAAAAGGTTGTCAATCCTCAGAAGTGGATACTTGTTCTTCACCATTACCTGATTCAGGTGACGATAATAAATGCACAACCTCAAAATTTTGTCTTCTTTCTATGAAAAAAAATTAAGGATGTCCATGGTGAGACACTAGGTCTTACAAATCCCTTCCTCTATAAATACTCCAGTTGGACACTCATCTCGTGAAACTCTATGGGTGGCATCAGATATACTGATGATGATATCAGTGTTATCCTGGGGTGTAAGTCGATGAAGAATTCGATCTCCCTGTGGGGAGATAATCTTGGAACTTCTTCTAGAAATACATCCTTGTTACTCTGCCACTACCGCTAGGAACTGAAATCTCACAACATCTACTATTCAAAGGCTAATTCTAGCCAACTCATGAGTTATTTGTTATAACCTCCTATGAAAGAGCATGTTCAGTGCTTATTGGGTTTCCTTTTCACCCACAATGGGAAACTTCATTCCATCATTGTGGAAAAAGAACACTCTTTTCCTAATTTAGACAATATGGACAGGGGCTGAAGATAAAAAATCCATACTGAGAATGACATTGTAAGGCCTCGACACTGCCACTATGATTTTCCAACTAAAACTATCACCTCCATGGGTAAGATCAAACTATAGTAAAAGATTAGTGATCATCAAGCCTCCTCTTATAGGTGCCTCCATGCATAAGGGTCGTGTTAATGGATCCACCAGAATCTCAAAGTTTCGCACAAGATGTGTGGAGATAAAACAATGACGTCCACATGTGTCGATAAGTATGAAATATGTGGTATAAAATACCAATATCGTACCTCAAAGAATCCCTGGAGCCCCAGGGTCGTATGCCTTGACTGCATGTAGCTTCCCTTGCCCCTATCCCCCAGTTCTCTGTGCCTAGTGTGGACCTCCTGGGGGTGGTGGTGGAAGTAGGTAAAATTGTTGGCTACCTCCTACAACTCTCCCTACTCCTCTTTCACATCAGCCGCTTGGCGGGTCTACCTTCTCTACTCTCTACCTCTACCTTGGTGGTCCATACACCACCTCCCTATCTATAGTTTGAAGGGATGGGAAATATCTAGCCAGATATCCCCTACCATCATACGAGTAGAATCACCTCTCCCAAGGCTGGCTGGATCCGGCCTGAGAGCCCTGGACCACAAATCCCCTATCTTGGGTCCTCTTGTGAAATATCCCTCATCCTGATCCCTATGCCTGATGTCAGATCACTACTATTGAGGTCTCTGCACTGATCTTCCTATTACTGACTTCCACTGGCTATCTCTTCTCATCCAATATGCTCTCAACAACCAAATCTTGCTCATTCACTCCTACATAAGTCAAAATTAAATGGGGCATGAAACTATCATGGATGCCCCATCGTAGACCGCACACGAAGGTCTGAGCTTTAAATTACTGATCCCTAACCATATCTATCGAGTACCTAGAGAGGTTGGTGAATCTTGATGAATATCCATCCACCATTAAACTAATTTTATTGAGGTGAATAATCTCTTAGATATGCACTGCACTCAATGTAAAAATAGAGATATCCTCCCTAAAGAGTCACTATAAGTCTGTATAGAAAAGAGTCTCCTCGTCATGATTCTGCATGGTCAAACCCCACCATCGAACTACCGAAACCCAAAGAGGGATCTCTCCTAGGATAACTATCTGGTCCACTGGTGTCTTCACTAGACTGAAAACTCTAGCCACCACATCCAACCATTCCTCAGCCACCTACGGTTCATGCATGTATCAGAACCTGAGGGGACTTTGTCTCTGAATATCATGGAGTATGCACAACCTTCACTCCTCACTTACTGGTACAGCAGGTGCTACGTGTTTCTCCACCGGTGTTAGTATAGTAGGTGCACAACCTAGAGGTAATGCATGGGGATCCGGTCCCTGAGTTGAAGCCTCGTCACTGAGGGGGTCATCCCCATGATTGATTCACTGAATCCTATTGGTTATGCATTACAAAGGCATCATGCGAGTAAAAAATATGTACCATGGTCAAAAAGTATATCTAGATAGCTAACACCAATGGAAATGGAAAATACAACCAATTCATATATGATGAATGTACCATTATTAGTTTTCCCTACAACTACTATTTTCATATACCAAGTCAAAGAGCAGGTTATCGATGTCATGGTGTATTTATATATCGGTCACTCGAACCAACACTAGAGTCATTGGCATGAATTTCAAGCTCGAAACACTTACCACGGAATCCCCAAAACAATCTCAAATACTCTTGATCTTAAGGTAGAACCATCCACCACTGATACCACTCTTTCATGACCCTTCCAAGTGGGGACCGTACTGCGACTCCCCAAGACCACCTCTAATAGGCCAGGGGCGGGTGACTAGCACTGAGTAGGCATATCACTAATATGGGAGGCATTGGCTATGTACCTCTACAAATGCACTCATCCATAAGGCCATAAATTCTGAAATGTTGAAACCAAAAAGGAACAAAATGAATGCATAAAACTAAACCCATCCAACAGAGTAAAACAGAATGTAATGTGCGTAATATAAACTGGCCCAGAATACAACCCCACTAAAATAAATAGTCTATAAACTAAAAAGTTCAACCTATAAGTATGAAATAGGTAATGGAACTACTTCTCATTTTTTAGGAACACCTTCATTTGTAAGGAAGCTCACAAAGCTCGATCAGGTCCTGGACCTCCTTGGACTCCATCAAAATGCCACTCATCTTCACAAGACACAACACAAGTAGGAAAAGCTCGTGCATGGGTGAGTGTAAAATACTCAGTAGAGGACCTCAAAAACTACAAAGAATTACACAAAGTAAAGGTATAGTTTTCTCTACATAGTATAAGTCTACTTGATATATAACATGATAAAAATATCAAGATATACTCAAAACCTAGACCAGTAGTCTAGAGGTAAGTCACGACGACCGCAAATCCAAGATGGGGGTTTAGTTCAACGATTCCATGAAGAACTCATCTAGGAGAACTCACTCCATGAATCTGATATCTCTGATGATGTCTTCCCAAGAATTATGTTCATTAGGAAGTGTCACAATAGAGATAGACGCACTGACAGATTTGAAGAGAGAACAGAAACACTCATTTTTGGAAAAATCACTCATGAGGGGGGAAAGATCCCGATATATAGACGAGGATCAGTGTCATGGCCTTGGAATACACCATGCCTCATTTAGATTCACCTTTTAATTAGATTACTGATGTCCTCTAGGGTTGGATATGTTGATAACCTAACTCCTCCTAGGGCACAAGAATGGGTATAGTATCTCTATCTGGGCCTCTCGGAGGGATTCCTACTCTATCCAGAAAGTCCAGCATATGGGGGTCATACTCCTATAGATAGAAAACATACCTGACCATTTGAGGAAATAGAAAAGGGTGAAATAACCCAAATTAATCTTTTCCATGGAACAGTGAACAAGAAGATCAATCCATGTACAGAAAAGTACACGATGTGTAGAAATGTCACACACCATGTTTTATGACCCCATATACTGCCCATGTACAATGACCTATGTGAAAGAGCATGTCATAAATAAAGTGATAAAAATGGTGTGTAAGAACATTAAATATCAGTTCCTACTATCTGGGGGCTGCTCCGGGTACGCTGGTCGTGTGCTCGTACATGGCATCAACCCGTGTCTGCCAACCAGTGTATCCATACATGGGGTAACCTACGTAACTATACTAGTTTGGTCGTGTGGGGGATTAAAATATTTATACTCTACCATGTGTCTATGTATCGTCCGTGATATACATCGATTCTCACGTAGGGAGCCACAAGTCTTGTGATAATTGTTACACGCCGCATCATCTCTTCATATCACTTGAAACCCTAGCTGCCACTAAGCAGGGCCCCACATACCATGTTCTCATAGAAACATTTCGTGTTCTTTAAAATCTACAATTAGGATCCACTATCCTCCATGAATTCATCCCCTCATGTAATGTTCTTAAGAGTACACAATGTGTTCTTCATGATTTTCCTGAATCATGGTTCTTCCTCTACATGCCTCCAGTGATCTTCGATCCTTCAATTCGGCCATCTGAACACCCTAAAACTCAAGGTTTGAGTTCAACCCAATACTAGAAATATGTTTCGGTTGGTTTTGGTCCACTAATAAGCAAGAAAACAAGTTTTTATCCACCCTCATAAAGAACCCTTGAAGAATGATTTCTCTCAAAAAGAGTCGATTCGTCATCTTCCATCGACGTCGCTCCTCCACTGGGTTTCACAATGTCATATCTCTATTTTAGGATTGTTGCATTGCAAAAAAAGATTCACAATGATCATTTTTAAAAACCCCATGAAGAACATAGGGTCAAAATGGGAGAAGAAATCCAAATAACAAATAGAGGAACAAACCTCTGCCGTTATTCGTCACGGCGTTGATATGTTCCTGTTAGAAGGTTGAAATAGATAAAATAAAATAAAATAAAATCAAATATGGATAAATTCCAACAAAATAAACCTGATAAAAGAACCTCCCATAAGAACAAATGAGATGTGGGTAAACATGTTCATTGTTTGATCTGTGTTCTTCATTTTAATCCATGAATAGAGAATAAATAATTGAAATAATAACCCCTGCATTGATCTTCAATAAAGAGTGGGTAAATGGTCATCTCTGATTGAGTCTTGATCTTGTTTCACATTGATCCATGTGTCGGTGTTCATCAAGAATTCTCGAAGGTGGCTTCTCTCTAATGTCCTAGAGTATTATATGTATTTTTCTGGTTTATGATCCAAACACTGTGCTCTTTGTTATTTAAAACCACATAACATGTTGTTGTGTTATATAAATGTTAAAATGAAAAAATATTAATTTATTTTATTTCCTTTTAGAAATCCAAAAATTAATATTTTAGCTGACACACACTGGTCAATGTTATGCCCCGCCAAAACTAAAGTCCCTGCTATGAATGCAATGGTGCCCTCATATTTCTGATCTAAGAACCTGTTTAAACGTTATTATTCTTTTTCTGGAAAACTTATTGCGTTTGTTATTTAAAATATTAATTTATTTCAAACATTTATAAAAGGAACTCTATCCCCCAGAATTTCATGCCGTCAAAAATCCGTGTCTCGAAATAATTACATATAATATACATAAAAATACACAGACAAAATGATTCATTACAATGTCGTCCCACCATAAGTGTTCTCAAATATCACAGTAATTCTTGGTACTTCCAGGATGGATAAAGAATTTTGAGCTATGTGAATTATCTAACATATAATTTATTATATCATGTGACAAATGTATACACAATATCATTCCAAGAAAAATTACACCATCATCATCAATGTGTAACTCATGCAGCTTTCTTTCCATTACTGGAATCAACTTCCAGATCATCCCATTGTGACTACTTAATGTTCTTGTGGATAAATATTTGGGCCATCAAATGGAAATATAGGATATAATCCAAGTCATTACGATTTCCAAATCCAACCTTTTAATATCCTTGAAGATGGGGTCTTTCTAAATTCACATAATGGATAGAGTATCATTTTCGTTTCTTCAAGGAGTATCAGCTACCTTGTTTTCCTTTCCCTGATGGTAATGAATAGAGCAATAATAGTCCTTAATTAGCAATAACTATTTAATTTGACAGATTTTCATCTCCTTCTATATGAATATATACTTTAGACTCTTATGATAAGTATACATGTCACACTTACCTCCATAGAGATAGTTTAGTTAGATCATTAAAGAGAAGAACATAATAGTTAACTCCATATCATGCATCAGGTTATTCGGCTCATTGATATTCAACAATCTTGAGGTGTAGGATATCACTTTTTCATTTTGAATGAGTACACAAACCAAAACATTAATGGAAGGATCACTATATATCACAATAAAATTCTACTTGTTGGTAGTGTGAGTACAGGTGCAGTGGTTAGCGTCTTCCATTTTTACTTGATGTTTTTCTCGCATTATTTCATCCAGACATATATTACCCCTTTTGGTATTAACATAGTTAGTGGGAAAAACCATTGTGAAAAATTTCTCACAAAACATCGATAGTACCCATCTAATACAATAAACATTTTGGCTTTCATGACACAGGTGGGTCTGGGCTATTCCTCAATTACCTTTGTTTTTTACAGGTCCATATAAATTCCCTCACATATGATCATGTGTCCCAAAAAATTTCCATGCTAATTCTGAAAGTCACACTTGATAAACTTGGAATACAATTTATTCTTCTTTAATATCACCAATATAGTTCATAGATGTTATTCATGTTTTTACTTACTCTAAGAGTATATGAAAATATCATTTATAATCTCTACCACAAATTTATCATGGTAGTGTCTAAATACTATGTTCATAAAATCCATGTATTTTTCTGGTGCATTAGTAAGTCTAAAAGGGATCACAAGAAACTCATAATGCATATACATTGTACATAATGAATTATTATGAATATCTTCTTTCTTCACCTCCATTTGTTGATATCCAAAATGATGACATGCCATTGAGAAGTATTTATATTCTCGTAGTTGATTGAACATGTCATCAATCCTTGAAAGAGGATACTTATTCATTATAGTGATCTTTTTTATCTCTCAATAACTAATACACAGTCGCATTTATCTATCCTTTTTATTTACAAAGAGAAATGGAACACCTCATGGTGATGAACTATTGTGTCTGAATAGTTTTTCCAAATGCTATTGAAGGTGATTATTTAACTCCCCCATTTGATCAAGACCATCCTGAAGGGAAATTTTGAGATTATAGTTTCTCTCAATTTTTGTTCAATTGAAAACAATACCTAATGGTACGAGGTACTTCTAGGTAAATCTTTCAAAAATTAATCACATTTTATCCTCAAAATGGTAATTTCCTCAAGGAAATTTCTTTCCATTGACTCAACCAATTGAGTGGGATATTCTTGTTTTTAGGGCATCATCACTGACACCATTGAATAATTTTAAAAAGGAGATGCATAGTCTTCCTTCCATTTACAAAGGATCAATGAATGTTTAGAAATATGAGAATAAATTTCATTTTCCCAACAGTTAATTGGGCCCTATATAAAAAGAGACAATCTAGGCCTATTATATCATAAAATTTCATCAATAGAAGTATCAAGAGATTTGTTGGAATAATCATTCCACATACTCTAATATGAGAAGAGTCAAACAAATGGGTTGTTGTGATCACAAAAATATAGATTTTTATAGATATCACTACTTCAATGTATTAGGTCTTCGATTCAACAGTTCTATAAAACAAGTAAGATATAAAGGGACTGATAGGACCTAAATCGAATAAATTTTTTTCCATTCTTGAGTGAATAGGATGTTTTTATTGTATGACCTCTTTTTCTTGGTCCACCTTAGAATAATTTATGGTAGAATATTTATATTTCTACTTTGGATTTGGTGGCTAAAAATGATGATTACCCATGATGAGTCGAGGTTTAGTGAATGAGATTTCATAGTGCCCTTGATCTCTACTATAGAAGCATTAAAACCTGGGTTGTGATATCCTTTCCTTTAGCATGTTGAATGAATTCTTTATGTCTTCCCAACATTGATGAGCTTTGTGGACATCAATCCCACACTAGAAGTAATTCCCCATCAAATTGAGGCAATTACCATGATTAGTATTATACCATTGATATTTTTCTTCTATCACCTTGGTTAATGTGATCATAGATCACCTCTGTATCTATGTTTTCTCACCATGACTCTTCCATATGTTGACATAGAGATGATTGCACCGTCAAATGAAAAAGGCACCCTCTTTATCTATCCATGTAAAACCTCAAGGATTTTTAAATCAATTTAATACTGAATGCATGAATCATTGAGTCTCTACAAAACAAGACATTCTTATAACTAAGATCATAAACATTATTTTTTATTTTTGTGATAGTTTCTCGAAAATCTAACATACACGATTGAGTTCAAGGTGATTTTTGGAGCATGACAGAACATGCATTGTTTTTTATAAACAGTAACATGTCCTTACGAGTAGTATTATACCATTATGAATAGTAATTTTACCTTTATTAATATTAATATGACACTTATGAATATTAACCTCACCCATGAATGTAAAATGATAATTTATGAACCTCATAAATGAGGTAGAATATTAAATAAATTATTAATTTAGTATTCAAATTTTTTTGTGAGTGATAAATATTTAATTAAAATTTAAAATGAATAAAGGAATTAATTTTCAAAAAATATTTTCTGAAATAAATATATTTTTTCCAATAATATGAGTATAATTTTATGAGACCATTTTTATTTTTGGAATGTATTATAAAATTAGTTTTAAATTAAAAATCATTATTTTTCTTGTATATGATTATTTTTAACTCTAGGATGTACTGCCAAGGGGGTGTATGAGACTCCCACAGAACCTCTTCCTGTAACAGCACTGGTAACACTATGCATCCTCTAAAAAGAAACACAAGCTCCCCACCTTGATAGTATCCATCAAGAGCATGTTCAAGGGAAAACTGAGCAAGCAAAGTCTTGTAAGCGGCATCCCCTAGTTATGCATCCCTAACTCGCCACAAGAGTGGAGGGGTAACAACCATCGAATTGACATAAGATGCGTCCTACATAACCAATAAGGGTAACTATAGCAAGTACAACAACTCTGATGCCTTGCTCAGAATTTGTGAACTCGATCTATGATTGAGAGCATCATCAACTACATTCCCCTTCCCAGTAGTATAGATGATATCAAAATCAAAATATTGGAGGAACTCCAGGCATCGCCTCTACCTTAGATTCAGGTCTTTTGTGAGAATATTTACAAGAGGATCTTGTTGTCAGAGTAAATGATAAATTGTTAACCCATCAGTTAGTGTTGCCACATCTTCAATGCAAAGACTACTGCTACCAACTCAAGATCATGGGTCACTTAGGTCTCACACGACCTTAACATTCACAAACCATAGGAAATCACTTTCTATCTCTACATCACGACACTACCAAGCCTTGTTACTAATGCGCTGTAGAAAACAATATAATCAACACCCTATTGTAGAAATCTCAATATTGGTACGCTCTTCAAACTCTTTCTCAATTGTTGGAATGTTTGATGGCACTTCTCCATCCATACGAAAGGATACTCCTTTTAGGTCAAGGTTTCCATCGATGCTAATATCTGGGATAAATCGAGGATAAATCTATGGTATTATCCATCAATCCCAAGGCAGATACACACCTATATCACACTCCAGGGTGGTTCCCAGGCTGTCACCACCTCATCCTTGGCTAGGTCTGCGGCTACTCCATCTATTGAGATAACATGTCCCAGAATGTGGACCTCATGTATCCAGAACAAGCACATCGAGAGATTCCCATGAATCTAGTGCTCTCGTAGTACATAAAGAACCATATTTTCGTGTCTCGTGTTCTCCTCCTATGACATTGAGTACACAAGGATGTCATTAATGAAGATCGCTATGAATCAGTTTAAGTATGGCTGGAAGATCCAGTTCATGAGTCCCATGAACACTACAGGGGTGTTTGTCACGCTGAGTAGAATCACCAAGTACTCGTAGTGACCATTTCAGCATCTGAAAGAAATCATCGGTATATCCTCATCTCTTACTCAAAACTGGAGGTCACTTAAATGAAGGTCAACCTTCAAGAACTATTATTCCCCTCTTTGCTAATCGAAGAGGTTGTCAATCCTCAGAAGTGGATACTTGTTCTTCACCATTACCTGATTCAGCTGACAATAATCCATGCACAACCTCAAAATCTTGTCTTCCTTCTAGGAAAAAAAATTGAGGATGTCCATAGTGAGACACTGGGTCTTACAAATCCCTTACTCTATAAATACTCTAGTTGGACACTCAACTCGTGAAGCTCTATGGGTGGCATCAGATATACTAATGATGATGTCGGTGTTATCCAGGGGTGTAAGTCGATGTAGAATTAGATCTCCCAGTGGGGTGGTAATCTTGGAAATTCTTCTAGAAATACATCCTCATACTCCGCCACTACCGCTAGGAACTGAAATCTCACAACATATACTATTCAAAGGGTAATTCTAACCAACTCATGAGTTATTGGTTATAACCTCCTATGCAAGAGCATGTTCGGTGCTTATTGGGTTTCCTTTTCACCCACAATGGGAAACTTCATTCCATCATTGTAGACAAACAACACTCTTTTCCTAATCTAGACAATCTGGTCATGGACTGAAGATAACAAATCCATACTGAGAATGACATTGTAAGGCCTCGACACTGTCACTAAGAGGTTCCAACTGAATATCTCTCCTCCAATGTTAAGATCAAACTATTGTAAAATATGTCTCATCATCAAGACTCCTCCCGAAGGTGCCTCCATGCATAAGGGTCGTGTTAATGGATCCACCATAATCTCAATGTTTCGCAAAATATGTGTGGATATAAAATAATTACGTCCACATGTGCCAATAAGAATGACATCTAATGTATAAAAGACTCATATCTTACCTCTAATCATCCCTAGAGCCCCAGTGTATTATGCCTTGACTACATGTAGCTTCCCACACCCCTATCCCCCAGTTCCATGTGCCTAATGTGGACCTCCTGGGGGTGGTAGTGGAAGTTGGTCAAATCGTCTGCTACCTCCTACAACTCTCCCTGCTCCTCTTTCATGTTAGCCGCCTGGCGGGTCTACCTTCTACACTCTCTACCTCTACCTTGGTGGTCCATACACCACCTCTCTATCAGTTGTTTGAAGGGATGGGAAATATCTAGCCAGATATCCCCTACCATCATACAAGTAGCATCACCTCTCCCAAGGCTAGCTAGATCCGGCCTGAGAGCCCTGCACCATAGATCCCCTATCTTGGGTCCTTTTGTGACATATCCCTCGTCCCGATTCATATGCCTGATATCAGATCACTACTATTGAGGTCTCTGCACTGATCTGCCTGTTACTGACTGCCACTGGCTATCTCTTCTCATCCAATATTCTCTCAACAACCAAATCTTTCTCGTTCACTCATGCATAAGTCAAAATTAAATTGGGCATGAAACTATCATGGATGCCCCATTTTAGACCTCACACAAAGGTATGAGTTGTAAATTACTGATCCCTAACCATATCTATCGAGTACCTAGTGAGGTTGGTGAATCTCGATGAATAGCCATCCACCATTAAACTAATTCTCATGAGGTGAATAATCTCTTAGATATGCACTGCACTCAATGTAACAATGGAGATATCCTCCCTTAATAGTCACTCTATGTATGTTTAGAAAAGAGTCTCCTCATCATGATTATTCATGGTCAAACCCCACCATTGTCCTGCCGAACCCCAAAGAGGGCTCTCTCCTAGGATCACTATCTGGTCCACTGGTGTCTTCACTAGACCGAAAACTCTATCCACTGCATCCAACCATTCCTCAGCCACCTGAGGGTCGGGCTTGTATCAGAACCTGAGGGGACTTTGTCTCTGAAACTCATGGAGCATGCACAGCCTGCGCTATTCACATGCTTGTACAGTAGGTGCTATGTGTTTCTCCACCAATGTTAGTATAGAAGGTGCACAACCTAGAGGTAATGCATGGGGAACCATTCCCTGAATCGAATCCTCGTCACTGAGGTGGTCATCCCCATGATTGATTCACTGAATCCTATTTGGTTATGCATTACAGAGGCATCTTGTAAGTAAAAAAGATATACCATGGTCAAAAAGTATATCTGGATAGCTAACACCAATGGAAATGGAAAACACAACCCATTCATATATGATGAATGTACCATTATTTTTTTCCCTACAACTACTGTTTTCTTGTACCAAGTCAAAGAGCATGTTATCGATGTCCTGGTGTATGTATATATCGGTCGCTCGAACCAACACTAGAGTCCTTGGCATGAATATCAAGAACAAAACACTTACCAAGGTTTCCCTAAACCAATCTCAAATACTCTTGATCTTAAGGTTGAACCATCCACCACTGATACCACTCTTTAATGACCCTTCCCAGTGGGGCCCGTACTGCGACTCCCCAAGACCACCTCTAATAGGCCAGGGGCTGGTGTCTAGCACCGAGTAGGCATATCACTAACATGGGAGGCATTGGCTATGTACCTGTACAAATGCACTCATCCATAAGGCAATAAATTATGAAATGTGGAAACCATTAAGTAACAAAATGAATGCATAAAACTAAACCCAACCAATAGAGTACAACATAATGTAATGTGGTTAATATAAACTGACCCAGAATACAAGCCTACTAAAAGAAATAGTCTATAAACTAAAAATTTCAACCTGTAATTTAGAAATATGTACTAGGACTGCTTCTCAATTTTTTAGGAACACCTTGGTTTGTAAGGAAGCTCAAAAATATCGATCAGGTCCTAGACCTATTGGACTCCATAAAAAGGTCTCTCATCTTCAAAAGACACAACACATGTAGGAAAATCCCATACATGGGTGAGTGTAAAAATACTCAGTAGAGGACCTCAAAAACAAAAAATAAATACACAGAGTAAAGGTATAGTTTTCTCTATATAGTATAAGTTTGCATAATATATAACAAGATAAAAATATCTAGATATACTCAAAACCTAGACCAGTAGTCTAGAGGTAAGTCACAACGACCGCATATCCATTATGGGGTTTAGTTCAATGATTCCATGAAGCATTCATCTAGGAGAACTCACTACATGAATTTGATAGCTCTGATGATGTCTATCCAAGAAGTATGTTCATCAGGAAGTGTCACAAGAGAGATAGATGCACTGACAGATCTGAAGAGAGAACAGATACACTCATTTGGGGAAAAATCACTCATGAGTGGGGAAAGATCATGATATACAAATTAGGATCACTGTCAAGGAATTGGCATACACCATGACTCATCTAGATTCACCTTTTAATTAGATTACTGATGTCCTCTTGGGTTGGATATGTTGATAACTCACTCTTCCTAGGGCACAAGAATGGATATAGTATCTCTATCTGGGCCTCACGGAGGGATTCCTACTCTATCCAGAAAGTCCGGAAGATGGGGGTCGTACTCCTATAGATGGAAAAAATACCTTACCATTTGAGGAAATAGACTAGGGGGAACAAACCCAAATGAATCTTTTCCATGGAACGGTGAACAAGAAGATCAATCCATGTACAGAAAAGTACACAATGTGTAGAAATGTCACACACCATGTTTTATGAACCCATGTATTTCCCATGTACAACGGCCTATGTCAAAGAGAAAGTCATGAATAAAGTGATAAACATGGTGTGTAAGAACATTAAATTTCAGTTCCTACTATGTGGGGGCTGCTCCAGGTACGCTGGTCATGTGCTCGTACATGGGATCAACCCATGTCTTCCAACCAGTGTATCCATACACGGGGTAACCTATGTAACTTGACTGGTTTGGTCATGTGGGGGATTACAATCTCTGTACTCCACCCCGTGTCTGTGTATCGTCTTTGATATACATCGATTCTCATGTAAGGAGCCATAAGTCATGTGATAGTTGTTACACGCCACATCATCTCTTCATATCACTTGAAACCCCAGCTGCCACTGAGCAGGGCCCCACATGGCATGTCCTCAGAGAAACATGTCCTGTTCTTTATCATCTAAAATGAGGATCCACTATCCTCCATGAATTCATCCCCTCATGGTATTTTCTTAGGAGTATACAATGTATTCTTCATGATTTTCCTGAATCGTGGTTCTTCCTCTACATGCCTCCAGTGATCTTCGATACGTCAATTCAGCCATCTGAACACCCTGAAACTTGAGGTTTGAGGTCATCCCGACACTGGAAAGACGTTTCAGTTGGTTTTGGGCCACTAATCATAAGGAAAAAAAGTTTTTTATCCACCAACATAAATAACCATTGAAGAATGATTTCTCTCAAAAAGTTTCGATTCGTCGTCTTCCATCGGCGTCACTCCTCCATTGGGTTTCACAATGTCAGATCTCCATTTTAGGATTATTGATTTGCGAAACAAGATGAAAAATGATAATTTTTTCAAAACACCATGAAGAACATAGGGTCAAAAGGGGAGAAGAAATCCAAATAACGAATAGAGGAACAAACCTCTGTCGTCATTCATCACGGCGTTGATATGCTCCTGTTAGAAGGATGAAATAGATAAAATCAAATTAAATCTAATCAAATATGGATAAATTCCATCAAAATAAACCTAATAAATGAACCTCCCATAAGAACAAACGAGATTTGCGTAAACTTGTTCATTGATTGATCTGTGTTCATCATTTTAATGCAAGAATAGAGAATAAATAATTGAAATAATAACCCCTACCTTGATCTTTAATGAAGAGTGGGTAAATGGTCATCGCTCATTGCTTACTGATCTCGTTTCACATTGATCCATGTGTCGGTATTCATCGAGAATTCTTCGAGGTGGATCCTCTCTAAAGTCCTAGAGTATTATAGGTATTTTTCTGGTTTATGATCCAAACATTGTGCTCTTTGTTATTTAAAACCACATAACACGTCGCTGTGTTATAGAAACGTTAAAATAAAAAAATATATTAATTTATTTTATTTTATTTAAGAAATCCAAAAATAAATTTTTTTAGGTGACCCACACTGGTCAATGTTAGGCCCCGCCAGAGCTAAAGTCCTTTCTATGAACGCAATGGTGCCCTTAGATTTCTGATCTAAGAACCTGTTTAAACGTTATTCCTCTTTTTCAGGAAATTTTTTTTCGTGCGTTATTTAAAGTATTAATTTATTTCAAACATTGATTATAGGAACTCTGTCCCCCTGAATTTCATGCCATCAAAAATCCGTGTCTCAAAATAATTACATATAATATACATAAAAAACATGGAAAAAACGATTCATTACAATTTTATCCCACCAGAAGTGTTATCAAATATCACGGTCATCATGGTACTTCTAGGATGTATAAAGAATGTTGATCTATGTGCATTATCTAACAGAGAATTCATTATCTCATGTGATAAAGGTATACACAATCTCATTCCAAGGAAAATTACACCATCATCATCAATGTGTAACTCATGTAGCTTTCTTTCTTTCACTGGATTAAACTTCAAGATCATCCCATTGCGACTACTTAATCTTCTCGGGGATAAATATTTGTTCCATCACATGGAAATATAGGATATATTCCAAGTCATTATGATTTCCAAATCCAACCTTTTCATATCCTTGAAGATAGGGTCCTTCTTAATACACAAAATGGATAGAGTATCATTTTCATTTCTTCTAGGAGTATCAGCTACCTTGTTTTCATTTCTCTAATGGTAATGAATAGAGCAATAATAGTCCTTAATTAGCAATAACTATTTTATTTGACATATTTTCATCTCCTTCTATATGAATATATACTTTATACTCTTATGATAAGTATATATGTCACACTTCCCTCCATAGAGATAGTTCAGTTAGATCATTAAGGAGAAGAACATAGTAGTTAACACCATATCATGCATCAGGTTATTCAGCTCATTGATATTCAACAGTCTTGAGGTGTAGGATATCACATTATCATTTTGAATGAGTACAAAAACCAAAACATTCATGGAAGGATCACTATATAACACAATAAAATTCTACTTGTTATTAGTGTGAGTACAGGTGTAGTGGTTAACATCTTCTATTTTTCCTTGATGTTTTTCTCACATTATTTTATCTTGACATACATTACCCCTTTTCTTATTAACATAGTTAGTGGGATAAACCATTGTGAAAAAATTCTCACAAAACATCGATAGTACTTATCTAATACAATAAACATTTTGGCTTTCATGACATAGGTGGTTCTGGGCTATTCCTCAATTACCTTTGTTTTTTACAGGTCCATATAAATTCCCTCACATATGATCATGTGTCCCAACAATGTTCCTTGCTACTTCCAAAAGTCACACTTGATAAACTTGGAATACAATTTATTCTTCCTTAATATCACTAACATAGTTCATAGATGTTATTCATTTTTTACTTAATCTAAGTGTATATGAAAATATCATTTATAAACACTACTACAAATTTATCATGGTAGTGTCTAAATACTATGTTCATAAAATCCATGTATTTTTCATGTGCATTAGTAAGTCTAAAAGGGATCACTAGAAACCCACAGTGCCTATAAATTGTACATAATGAAGTATTATGAATATCTACTTTCTTCACCTCTATTTGTTGATATCTAAAATGATTATACACCTTTGAGAATTATTTATCTTATCGTAGTTGATCGAACATGTCATCAATCCTAGAAAGAGGATACTTATTCATTATAGTGATCTTTTTTGATCTCTCAATTACTAATACACAGTCGCATTGATCCATCCTTTTTATTTACAAATATAAACAGAACACCTCATGGCGATGAACTATTGTGTATGAAACCTTTTTCCAAATGCTCTTTAAGGTGATTATTTAACACCCCCCATTTGATCAAGACCATCCTGAAGGAGAATTTTGAGATTATAGTTTCTCTCAGTTTTAGTTCTATTGAAAATAATACCTAATGGTATGAGGGACTTCTAGGTAAATCATTCAAAAATAATTCACATTTTTTCCTCAAAATGGTAATTTCCTCAAGGACAATTCTTTCCTTTGACTCAACCAATTGAGTGGGCTATTCTTGTTTATAGGGCATCATCACTGACACCATTAAAGAATTTTAAAAAGGAAATTCATGGTCTTCCTTACATTTACAGATGATCAATGAATGTTTAGAAATATGAGAATAAACTTCCTTTTCCCAACATTTTATGTAGGCCCTATATAATAAGAGACAATCTAGGCCTACTATATCATAAAATTCCATCAAGAGATATATCGGGAGATTTGTTGGAAGAATCTTTCCGCATACTATAATATGAGAAGAGTCAAACAAATGGGTTGTTGGGATCACAAAAATATGGGTTTTTACAGATATCAATACTTCAATGTATTAGGTCTTCAATTCAATAGTTCCAAAAAACATGTATGATATAAAGGGACTCATATGACCTAAATCAAATAATATTTTTTCCATTATTGAGTGAATAGGACGTTTTTATTGTATGACTTCTTTTTCTTGGTCCACATTAGAATAATTTATGGCATAAGATTTCTATTTCTACTTTGGATTTGGTGCCTAAAAAATGATGATTACCCTTGATGAGTCGAGGTTTAGTGAATGAGATTTCATAGTGCACTTGATATCTACAATAGAAGCATTAAAACCTGGGTTGTCATCTCCTTTACTCTAGCATGTTGAATGAATTCTTTCTGTCTTGCCATAATTGATGAGATTTTTGGCTAGCTATCCCACACTAGAAGTAATTCCCCATCCAATTGAGGCAATTCCCATGATTTTTCTTCCCATTTTTTGTCACGTGGGTGGTTAGATCCTTTTTCTCCTTTTTCATTTGATCCACCAACTGGAAAATCCTTTCTTATCTTCTTATATATATAACCTTGGTACCATTTTCTGAACTCCACCCCCACTTTGAGATAACATCAAACCAATTATTCATAACTCTCAATGTCTTAGATTTCTTGGGCCTTTTGATGTTCTGGTTTTAATCCAATAAAAATCTATCCTTTTTTTGTATCATTATTGATAAGAAAACCCAAGGAATACCTTGAAAGCCTTGGGAAATTTGATTCATATTCCATGATATATTACCCTTTCTTTTGCTTCATCTCTATGAATTCCCTCTTCATATTTTTATGATGATTTCAAGGGAAAGACTTGTTAATAAATATTTTCTTAAAGTATTCCCACTACATCTCTTCTATTTCATCCTTTATCTTGTTGGTCTTAATGAAATCTGACCATTTATTGGCCTCTCCATATAAATCATAGATGACTATAGACATCTTCTCATTATCATAATTGTGGTGAATAGAAAATATCTTATCTATTGAGATTAACCCACTATTCTACAAAAAGGGGATAATAAGATAGATTAAATTTTGATGGTAATTGTCACATAATATATTTGATAGCCAGTTTCACCCTCTTATGTGAAGTAGGATGTTCCACATTATTCAGGTTATTGTTCATATCCTAGTATATCTGGGTAATATTCACTATTAAATGTTGAATGCCGCCATTCGAGTCATTGGGGATGTCATTTGGGAAACCATTTCATTTTCTATTGAATGAGTTTTAGGCTTGGTTTATCCTAGATCCCACCATTTTCTATGATAAAAATGTTTGAACAAAACATACATCAAAAATTTATTAACAAATAATTTATTTCTTATTGAAATTAAATTTGAAGGAATATCTTGTGGGATCCATATGTTTATTATTTTTATAAAAAAATCTTCTTGGATTCTTACGTATAATTAGTCTCATTCTAAGGGTCTTCACAAATTTTCTCTAATCCTAATTCAATAAATAACTAAACTATTCTCTAATTCCAATAATTGAAACCCTACTTCTTGTTAAATAACTATTACATTATTTTTAAGGTAAATAACATAAAATCATTCAAGAACTAGGATCCAATGCTTTAGTTACTTGGGAAATGTTGAACCATACATAACATATCCATAATAAAACATAAAGATTTATTAAAAATCTTATTCTTTATCCCAGTAATGCTCTAGTTCATCCTTATTACATGTATTCATCTAAGGATAGACATAAAATAAAACAGTGATCTAAAAGCCCAGTAAGAGGATAAATGAGGACATTAATCAGTAAAATATGTGTGATCCTTATCATAATTATCATAACATAAAAATAGTATCATCATCATAATCCTTATAGGAAATATTATATAAATTCATGGAATGTGGAGATTCATAAAATGAAAACATCATGTCTTAGTGGTCAAATACCACACATAGTTATGAACAATTCTAGATTCTTGTTCATTCATACCTTATATGAATAATCAAAAACAATTTAAAAAAATATCATCATTTCCATGCATATTTAACATTACCTCATTATGTAAATCACATTACCCAATCCATTGAAGTTCTATATAATTTTGGGTGCACTCATCACATCATAACATCTACATAATCATGCAAGAAATATAATTTTGGACGCACTCAAATTAATTAAGTAACCCATGTTAAAGGTTGGGTTTCATAAGGATCTCGTCAATAATGAATAATCTTGGTGTTCAAAAATGAAAATTAAAAAACGTATTTGGTATAATATTCATCATTCTTGAGTGAAGAAGAAACAACTCAAGAGGAGTGAAAATGTGTTTTTGAAAGAAGATTTTTTTGGAAATTATTATTTTCATAATAAATTTTTATTGGAGAAATTTATATCCCAAAAACATTAATATTAGGAAAATTAAATTTTAATTAAGTGATATTTAAAGAATATCCACACTAAAATTTGTCCTGATATATTAATAACTCTTAAAAATGAGTTGGGTTTGAGAATCCCCCTATATTATATCTGAATGGTTTCTTCACTTTAATATCCTAGATAATTAAATTATATAAATTAATTAATTTATAAATATCATGTTATACATGTATTTAATTTATTATAATTTTATTCAATTATTTTATGGACTTTTTTGAGATATAGAGCTCAATTTAATCATTTTGGGAGTGTTTGTTTTCTTGGCTTTTCATGATCGGTTAACTTATATACAAGTAAGGATGTTCATGTAAAATGTGAATATTTACGTAGAATTTAAATTATATGTTATTAATGAACTTATATAGGTTTAAATGGTCTGAAATATATTTTTTTAAATGGTATGATTATGATTCATTGTATAAAATGTTAATCAAAATGATTTAATTGATTTTGGAAGTTTTTACGACCATCATGATCTTATATAATTTTATATAACATCATGATTATATATTAGTTCCAGAGAATTACATAACATATAATATATATAATAAAATCCCTTTTAACCATAATAATTTTTTTTATTACCATCCTTTAAGGTGATAATGGAAAATGAAAACCCATCATCCATGAAGGTTGTGAATCGACACATTATGGATGGCAATTTAATTTTTAGAATAAAATTGAGATGAGAAAAGGTTTTTTGAATGATATAAGTTTAACAAAATATAATTATAGTATATATATGATATTGTAGATATCGTGCCTCTTTATATAGGAGAGGTGGGGATATAATAAGAAAATAAAAGTTCTTCAAAATAAATTAAAAAAGAACGAAAGAAGAATTTTCCTCTTGAATTTCATCTCCATGAGAACCACTTTAAGGAACTTGTGTTAGGTATTTTGTTGAGAACAGAAGTACCTAAAAGTGTGGTTGAGTCTTAGGAAGAGGATTGGGAAGAATTTAGATAATCTTCAAGGCTTATATAGTGTGAGGATAAGAGATGGTGAGGGGGTATTTACAAGGGAGGATATGGGTGTTTTTTTTATAATTGTATCCATTAGTTTATTATTTGGGATAAATAATATTAATAAAGATGATTACTATGAATAAATATATAAATATGATCATAATTGTTCTAACCCATGTGGGCTTAACGCATCCATACATCTGCCATGACTCAATAATTTATATATTTAGCTTCTATCATAAATTGTCGTTTTTCACTATTCACAAAATATTCAACTATTTTAGAAAAATACCAATAATTAACCCAAACCATTATTCAACATGTAAAATTAAAAAATGTGATCTTTTTATTAATATTATTTCATAAATATGAGAAACTTACTTTTTTAATATAAAATAATCATTTATTAAAAAATTAATAATTTTAATATTATAATCGATCTTATGAGACATTGAAAAAACAATTAAGATCTTATAAGAATATATTATAATCATAAAACAATATAATATAATCTTGGGAATATATTTTATGAAAATAAATTTTATTTTAAATCCTTATGTTAATTATAAAATTGTTAATAACAATTTTTTTACTAAAAAACGAACACCTAATTTATCATTTTCAAAACATTTATTTATTTATACTATAATATAATTGTATCATATTTTAATGGATAAGATTCTTAAATATTTTTTATACTTATATAGGCAAGGTTACTATTCTACTGTTCGGATTACTATTCTTAATGTTCATGATACTATTCCTACGGTCAGGTTACTATTCAATAATTATTTCTATAATATTACTTATCTCATTCTTCATTTATGTGAATGATGTTTTTATAGGTATCTAAATGAATTTTATGTATTTTATACCACGTGATATAATTATATGAGGGGAAAATTCAACTGATAAAATTTTGGGTCGTTACACAGCCCTTCTGTAAATCACATGAAATAATCAAAACACTAAATACGAATTTAAAAAAGATGATTCTAAGTGAAAATGAAGAAAAGTGAAATATACAGACTAAGTTGCATAAAACCACTAAATATCTATCACAAACCCTCATTAAAATACCATAGCATCTTGGTCCATCTCTGGTTGAGCTCTATGGTGAAGATACAAATCTTAATCCAATATTCTTATTTTTTTCACTTTTATTGGTTATAATGAATGATATTAATGTGGATATGTATAAAAATGGTACTATTTGAGAATAAATTTAAGGTTATATTTAAAATATTTTATAAACTAAGTTACTTATATATCATTTCTCCAAATACACAAAACCACTATAGTTCTAAAGTATGTATTATTATGAGATGTATTGAATATTGAATAAAATGAAGTAATATTTCTATAAATAATGATTGGGTATTTTATTTTGGTATCAATGTTGGGTTTAGTTTTTTTTAGGATTTTGGATTTGAATCCTTTATTGAGAAAATTAAGGGTAAGCCTAAATATTAGAAATATCCTAAATTTTTTATATTTTTGTGTGTGGATTCCTTGAAATAAAATCCCTTCCTGTATTAAAATATGTGGAAGGAGTCTTAAGAAGATATATAACTATGGGTAATAAACCTAAAAAGGTTGGAGGGGTACTAACTCGATCTTCAGCTGGTAATAAATAAATATGGACAACTACACACATGTTTTGGAACATCTAGGGGGATATGACTTGATTAATTCACATTCCCTTTAAAACCTATTATAATGGGTTTTTAATATATTTAAGTCTAAAATCATAATAGGAAATTACCATGGATAATATATTTTGAAACCATAAATTTCATAGGTTGAAATAATGTTTCATCACATAAGTCATATAAATAATTTTAAAGACCCGTAAAATTCAAAGGAAATTTTTTCTTAATTTTCTTTGGAATTTTAAAAGAGCGCGGTTTCTGAATGCACCTGATTCCGAGGCCCGGTGTGCCCGGAATCAATTTCTGAAGTTTGGATCGGGTACGTTCAGTGAACGAACGAGCGAGTTTTTCTAACTTTTGAACCGGTGCCTGGAATTGAATTCTGAGGGCACCGATGGAACCGCAGCGCCGATAATTGCTTAGGAACTCCTGTTCTGGAGTTGCGTTTACACGAGTGTTGATAATAAAAATTGTGGAAGTTTTTTTTTATAATTACAGTACAATTTTTATTATTTTACTCTAAGTGTTAGCTCTTGATGGAAGTTGGGTAACCACCCAACCTCTCATGGGAGGTTATGAGGGTGGTGGTGCCCACACGAACCCCACCTCTTCATATCCTCTAAAACCCCCCTAAACTCCCACTTAAATTATGTTAACTTAAGTTATAACCTATGACTTAAATGTAATGAGTATAATTTGGTGAGTTACTTGTAAGTTTTTTAAATTCAAACAATTCAATTTCAAATGATTTGTTGTGTTAATAAAATAAGTTTAGAACTTATTTTGTTATGGGTTGGTGTTGGGTTTTTGGAGAGTTTTTTGGAGAAAAAGCTAAGGAACACCTTCTTCCTCGACGAAGAACGCGAAGAACACCTAGGCTCCGACGAAGAACGCTGTCACCATAAGAAGAGAAAGACGTGCCGTATCTTCTCTTCTTCGCAGCCGGTGTGTTTCCGAAGATCGACGACGCCGCTTCTTTTGATCTTCTTTCCATGTCAACGAAAGGAGACGCCGCTTCCTCCTCGGGTTTTCTCCATCAGCTTACGGAGCTTCTCCAGCGACGTTTCCTCTTTGGACGCACCTCGACGTCAACGGAATCGACGTTCGTTTCCCGTGACGCCCGACCTCCACGACCCTTGTCTTCCGCTGCTCGTTGATGTGATCCGCTCTTGAAACCGAGGTAGGGTATTATTGTTATTTTATTAAATTATTTCCGTTCTTGATTCGGGCATGTCAAACTTCGTGGTTAATTGACTAAATGTTATCGTTTAACGAGAGGGGGTCGGACCGCAAAAACACGGCCTAACCCCCTCCTTTGTTCATGTTTGTTTCTTTGTGAATGGAACGGGATGGCGTGGTGCCATCGCACCACGCGGGAATCACACAGCAAGTATTCCGCAGCGCCGTCGCGCCGCGCCGTGGAAAAAAATTCAAGAACGCGACGCTGTCACGCCGCGTTGAATGAAATCGAAGGCGCCGTAGTTGGAGCGGGGCCGCGACGGAAGGGCGTGGTGTCGTCGCACCGCGCCGGACGACAAGGGTCGTGGCCTGTTCCGGGCCGTGGCCGATTCCGGGCCGCGACGGAGCATGGTGACCGGTGGCCAGCCGGGCCGCCGGTGTCGGAGCCGGAAAGGGACCGGCCACTGCCTGTCCCGTTGAGGAGGAGCCGGCCGGCCAGGCCGGGCCGACCAGAAATGGGGAAAGCTGGGGGAATAAAATTACCCCGGCCAGCTTGAACGGCCCCCCATTATTGAGGAGGGGCCACGGTTACAGAAGGGGGGCAGGCGCCCCCCGTTGTTTTAACAGCTCGGCCGAAGGCCGAGCTGGCAGCGCGCTGGGCGCGCTGCACTGAGCCGGACCGGCGCCTGTCCGGTCTGCCAGGCCAGGCCGAGCCCAGCCGGGCCGCGCCGTGCCGCGCTGGTTCGACCCTGTCCGTGGCGGGTCGACCCGGTTCGGGCCAGCCGGGGGGGTCTCGGGCCGGGTCGGCCCGGGCCCAAAACCCCCGATACCGAACTATTTGGGTTCAAATGCCCATAACTCGGGATACAAACCTCAAAATGACACGCTGTCATTGGCGATGCGATCCTTGGATCGATACGGTCGTTTCGGTATATCGCACTCAAGGTTTCGGAATACTTTGAGTTCAACCGGGTTGGTTCGTACACGAAACCAACCGGGCCCTCGGAGCAGAAACGCTCATATCTTGAGCTACGGACGTCCGATTGACATGCCGTCAGCTTTGTTGAGTTCCTCTTAGTGAGGCGGATCTTTTGGCATACTCTGCCCAAGGTTTGGACGCAGGTGGAGTATGGTCGGGTTGGTTTTTCTATAAAAACCAACCGGGCCTCTGGGACGAAAAAGCCAATAACTCTCAGACCGGGCGTCCGATCGACGCGTCGTCTGCGACGTTGAGTTCCTGTTGGAGATTCGGAACTTTTGGATACATCAACTCTGGACTGTGTGACAGTTGATGTATCAGCCTCTCGGCTCGTGGAGCGGACCCTCCCGAACGAGCTTGCTGTGTGCGGGAACCCTAGAGCTGGCTGCGATTGCTACTGTGACTGCGACAACGACTGTGCAGAGATCCTCAGTGGATTCGACGACGACGAATATAGCACTCAGCGATCCTGTGTGGATCAGTGCTACCGATCCTGTGTGGGTCCGATCCTGTGTGGGTCTTTGCGGGGGTTAGTACCTATCGATCCTTTGTGGGTCCAATGACTTAGATGGATCAGTGATCATCTCTATCATCTTTCGAAGAAGTATACCTGTGTGAGCTGAATCCTGTTTGCTTTTCTGTGTAGATTGTGTTGTGCTATCCTGTGTGGATTACGTTTTTCTTTCCTGTGTGGAATACGTATACTTTATTGTGTAGACTGGGTTGTACTTGGGCTCGGAGGTTGGAGCGTTATGGAATTGATGACTTAGGTATATGTATGGGCATATACCTAAGCAGTGTCAGTTGTTACTTCATGATTGTATCTTTCCTTTGTGGTTTATCCTTTGTGGATTTTGGGAGACCTTCGGGGGTCTCGGGGTCCCTAATGTGTATCTTATACTCACCCCTGCACGGGCTACGCCCGCACTATGTTGTGTTGGTTGCAGACGACAGACAGCGTTGATCGTGGTTGAGGCTTGTAGGGCAGGACGATACTTGGAGGTGGACCACTGGGCGGGACGTACTCGGAGCGGACGACGGGACCTGAGGAGCTGTGGAGCTATCTGTACCCACCCTTCAGGTGGGATTTCCAGTGGACGACTCGGTGTGGCTGCTTTTACTTTTCAGTTGTTGTTTTCCTTTTCAAGTTGTACTTTACTTTCAGTTTGGGTTTGTATACTGGCCCACTTTCTTTCTGCACTTTCAGTTGTACTCAGTTTTTACTTAGTGTTTACTTTTCCGCTTTCTTACTCTGAGGTTCTTGTTTTCTTTACAAAGGCAATGCCTTCCCTTTTTACCAGGATTTACTCCTTGGTGCTAGTCGCCAGCCCCTGGCCTATGGAAGGCGGGCTTGGGGTAGTCACGGCATGGGCCCCGAAGACGGGTCGTGACAAATTGGTATCAGAGGACTCAGTTCTACCGCGAACTCTGATCTTTTCTATGTGAAGCAATAATGTTTAGCATATTGAGTGTGGTTATCAGTCCAGGGAGTCCAGTTTTGGTGCGGCGGCCGACGTATCCGTACACTAGGACCCTGACTTCTGATTTCCGACTTAATGCACGAAAAAATTGATTGCGTGTGTGTTTCAAGTTTTCTTTGTGATTACTTTGTATCAGCTCACCAGGTATACTGTTCTGACCATGGCGCACCTGTTTCCTTTTCAGGATGGCCCCACGACGACATCCAACTAGGGTTCCAAGAGTCGAGTGTGACGACAGCCCACCGAGCGACGAGGCCTCGGTGCAGGGCCCTTTGTCAGTAGTGGCACCAGCGGTAGCACTACCCGCCGAGCCACCGATGCTTCCAGCACCAGCCGCTGACGATGCACGTTGCCTCAGCGCACTGCATGATTTCCAGCACCAGCGACCGCCTAGGTTCCGTGGGGAGACGGACCCCCAGGTAGCCGAGGACTGGCTGGAGGCAGTCGTACGAGTTTTCAGGCTAGTGAAGACACCAGCAGACCTCATGGTGATCCTCGCTGCGAGCCTACTGCACCCAGCAGTGGGCCAATGGTGGAACTTGATCCTCCAGGTGCACGATGAGGCATCTCTACATTGGACGGACATTGAGAGCCTCTTCCGCTCAGAGTTTTTCCCAGCCACCCTTCATGCGGTGCTCATTCAGGAGTTTCTTCAGCTGCGGCAGGACAGCATGACGGTCGCTCAGTAATCGAAAAGATTTACAGATCTCTCGCGCTACTGGACTGACATGGTACGGGACCCATTCTTCCGGGCCCGGACCTTCGAGCATGGATTGAGACACGAGATCAAGGCATCGCTGATCTCCCTCAGCATTCCGACTCAGACAGGAGTACTGGAGCGGGCCCTTTTGAGCGAGATCTTTCTTGCTGAGTCTACACCAGCACCGAGACCCACCACAGGGCGGCACGTCGCAGAGTCTTCTGCAACAGGCAGTCGACGGATGACTCTTGGGTCCAGGCAAACCAGACCCTCAGGCAGACGACCTCAGGACACTGGCTCAGCAGTGCGGGGCACACAGCGCAGAGACAGTCTTTCGAGAGGCAGACAGTGCTACTCGTGCGGCGGGCAGGGCCACATGGCTCGTGACTGCCCGACCCGCCGTACCGAGGAGCAGCAGACGGTTGAGGGACCACCGAGGAAGAGGCAGAGGGTCGACCGTGGCAGTCCGCATGGAGGAGGCGGATGAGGAAAAAGAGCTATCCGAGCAGCAGGTGGTGGGAGACGCTTTGAGGCTCTACCACCACCACCACCAGGAGGTCCACCCCGACCACAGAGAGCTGGCGGGCAGAGACAGGCACAACTCCAGGCAGCGGAGGCCTACGACCACGGCGCGCCAGAGATGATTCGAGGTACTATCTGTGTCTATTCCACCTTTTCTGCCGTACTTATAGACACAAGAGCGAGTCACTCTTTCATAGCCAATGCCCTTGTTCGGAGCTCGGAGATTCCGACAGAGTCGTTGGCTCGATCCTTATGGCTAGAGACTCCTATGGGAGCATACTCGACGATTACGCACTGGTTCCGGCAGTGTGAGCTTACTCTAGGAGGCGAGATCTTCGGCTGAGATCTTCTTGTAGCAGCGTCGAGGCCTTACGACGTCATCTTGGGCATGGATTGGTTATCTATGCTCCATGCATAGATTGACTGTTTTAGGTGCAAAGTGCGATGTGTATGCAACGACGGGAGCAGGTTCACCTTCACCGGCGAGAAGGGAGCATTTGCAACATAGGATGGACTTCCGCGGAGGAGAGGACAGCCCATCACTCATTAGTTGGCTAGCCTCAGCCTAGAAGCAGTTGACGTGCGGAGTCCTAGTTTTCCTGCAGTGGTGGATCAGTTTGCGGACGTTTTCTCCGACAATGTTCCAGGGTTACCTCCTCGTAGAGAGGTAGAATTTTATATTGACCTGTACCCCGGGACAACTCTGATATCGACTCCAACATATCGGATGGCCCCCACCGAGCTTCGAGAGCTACGGGTACAGTTGGAGGTCTTGCAGGGCAAGGGGTTCATCCGACCCAGTGTTTCACCCTGGGCTTCCCCGATTTTGTTCGCCAAGAAGGCGGACGGGAGATTGCGACTTTGTGTTGACTATCGTCGCCTGAACCAGGTGACAATGAGGAACAAGTATCCGCTACCGAGGATTGATGACCTCTTTGATCAGCTCAAGAGAGCATGGTGGTTCTCGAAGATAGACCTCAGGTCAGGCTATCATCAGCTCAGAGTTTGAGACGAGGACGTACAGAAGACGGCTTTCAGATGTCGGTATGTCCACTATGAGTTCATGGTTATGCCCTTCGGTGTAACCAATGCTCTAGCAGTGTTTATGGACCTCATGAACAAGATATTTCAGCCATACCTCGATCGATTTGTCGTGGTCTTCATCGACGACATTCTGATTTACTCGACGACTAAGGAGGAGCACGCCTACCACTTACAGGTTGTACTAGACACACTCCGAGAGCACTAGCTTTATGGTAAGCTCTCGAAGTGCCAGTTCTGGATACGTGGGGTCCACTTCTTGGGGCATGTCATCTCCGAGGCAGGAGTTGTAGTGGATCCTGTGAAGATCGAGGCAGTGTTAGCTTGGGAGCCACCCAGGAGCATGACGGAGGTGCAGAGTTTCTTGGGTCTAGCTGGATACTATCAGAGATTCATGCCAGACTTCTCTAGAGTTGCGGAACCACTCTAAGCTTTCAAGAAGAAGGGTAAACCCTTCGTGTGGTCAGACAGATGTTAGTAGAGCTTCCAGGAGCAGAGATAGAGATTGACCAGTGCCCCTATCTTGAGGTTGCCTGAGGAGGGAGTAGGGTATGTAGTCTACTGTGATGCATCAGGGACCGGACTCAGTTGTGTCCTGATGCAGGAGCGGGCAGGGATCGCCTATGGATCACGTCAGTTGAGGCTGCATGAGCAGAACTATGTTACCCATGACCTGGAGTTAGCAGTAGTGGTCTTCGCTCTGAATACATGGCGACACTATCTGATGGGCGAGCGCTTTACAGTCTTTTCTGATCATCAGAGTCTCAGGTACATCTTCTCGCAGAAGGACCTGAACCTGAGACAGTGGAGATGGCTCGAGTTCCTCCAGGACTATGACTTTGAGATAGTCTATACTCTTGGGAAGGGGAACGTAGTACCCGATGCCCTCAGCAGGAGGACGGGGATTCAGCTACTTGAGGAGGCGACGGAGCAGCTAGCCTCTTTGCAGATATCCTTCATGGATAGGGATGGAGCATCCTTCCTTCAGTCTCTCACAGTCACTCCTCCACTTCTGTAGCGGGTCAGAGAGGCACAGCGTGGGGACGCTGACTGTGAGACGCGGCGTGCACAGATATCCTCAGGACAGGCACCTGATGGTTTTTCCTTTGGAGCAGATCACGACATCCTTTTCAGAGGACGTACCATAGTACCAATCGATTTACGGGAGGTTGTACTGAGAGAGTTTCACACTTCTCCTTTGGCGGTACATCCTGGAGTGGCGATGATGTACCAGAATCTCAGAAGACAGCACTGGTGGTCAGGCATGAAGAAGGATGTGGCGGAGTTCGTTTCACGATGCCTCACCTGCCAGCAGGTGAAGGCTGAGCACCAGGTACCAGTAGGCTTGGTACAGCCCTTGGAGGTCCCGGAGTGGAAGTGGGACGGGGTATCTATGGACTTCGTGACTGGACTTCCACGCACTTCCAGAGGTCACGACTCCATCTGGGTGATTGTCGACCGACTCACCAAGTCAGCTCACTTCTTACCTATCAGAGAGTAGGGCTCAGTGGATAGTTTGGGACGACTTTATATTCAGGAGATTTTTCGACTTCACGGTGTGCCATAATCTATCGTCTCCGATCTAGATGCTCGCTTTACTTCCCGGCTTTGGAAGGGGTTGTAGGAGGCGTTCGGGATGCAGCTATGTTTGAGCACCGCCTTTCACCCTCAGACGGATGCTCAGACGGAGAGGACCATTCAGACTCTCGAGGACATGCTCCGCGCATGTGTCCTAGACTTTGGTCATAGCTGGGAGGACCACCTACCCTTGGTGGAGTTTGCGTACAACAACAGCTACCACTCCACCATCGGGATGGTACCGTACGAGGCGTTGTACGACCGACCTTGCAGATCTCCTTTGTGCTGGACAGACCCTGGAGAGTCAGCACTTGTCAGACCAGAGATGGTCCAGGCCATGATAGAGAAGGTCTAGGTCATCCAGGAGCGGATAAGGACAGCTCAGAGCTGGCAGAAGTCATACGATGACAGGAGGTGGAGGCCACTAGAGTTCGAGGATGGCGACCACATCTTTTTGCGTGTCTCACCTCGACGTGGTTTACAGAGATTTGGTCTTGGCGGCAAGTTATCCCCGCGCTTCATCGGACCCTTGGAGGTCCTCAGCAAGAATTGGCGAGGTGACTTATCGCCTGGCTCTACCACCTCAGTTGCACCGGGTGCACGACGTCTTCCACGTATGTCAGCTGAGGAGATACGTGCATGACCCGACGCACATCATTGACCATGTGGAGCATGACGTTGACGATGGGGTGACTTTTACGGAGGTCCTGGTGGAGATCGAGGACCAACAAGAGCGGGTCCTACGTGGATGGTCGATTCCTCTTGTACGCATCAGATGGCAGTATGGGAACCTCTAGGAGAGCACTTGGGAGCGGGAGGCTCAGATGCATGCTCAGTACCCTCATTTGTTTCCCTAGTTTTGATTTATCTTTACGGGGACGTAAAGCACTGAGGTGGGAGTATTGTAAAGACCCGTAAAATTCAAGGGAAATTTTTTCTTAATTTTCTTTGGAATTTTACAAGAGCGCGGTTTCTGACGGCACCTGATTTCAAGGCCCGGTGTGCCTGGAATCAATTTCCGAAGTTTGGCTCAGGTACGTTCAGTGAATGAACGAGCGGGTTTTTCTAACTTTTGAACCGGTGCCTGGAATCGAATTCCGAGGGCACCGATGGAACCACAGTGCCGGTAATTGCTTAGGAACTCCTGTTCCGGAGTTGCGTTTACACGAGTGTTGATAATAAAAATTGTGGAAGTTTATTTTATAATTACACTACAATTTTTATTATTTTACTCTAAGTGTTATCTCTTGATGGAAGTTGGGTAACCACCCAACCTCCCTTGGGAGGTTATGAGGGTGGTGGGGCCCACACGAACCCCACCTCTTCATATCCTCTAAACCCCCCCTCAACTCCCACTTAAATTTTGTTAACTTAAGTTATAACATATGATTTAAATGTAATGAGGTTAATTTGGTGAGTTACTTGTAAGTTTTTGAAATTCAAACAATTGAATTTCAAATTCTTTGTTGTGTTAATAAAATCAGTTTCGAACTTATTCTGTTAGGGGTTGGTGTTGGGTTGTTTGAGAGTTTTTTGGAGAAAAAGCTAAGGAACACCTTCTTCCTCGACGAAGAACGCGAAGAAAACCTAGGCTCCGACGAATAACGTCGTCACCATAAGAAGAGAAAGACGTGTAATCTCTTCACTTCTTCGCAGCCGGTGTGTTTCCGAAGATCGACGACGCCGCTTCTTTCTATCTTCTTTCCGTGTCAACAAAAGGAGACGCCGCTTCCTCCTCGGGTTTTCTCCGTCAGCTTACGGAGCTTCTCCAGCGACGTTTCCTCTTCGGACGCACCTCGACGTCAACGGAATCGACGTTCGTTTCCCGCGACGCCCGACCTCTGCGACGCTTGTCTTATGCGGCTCGTTGACGTGCTCCGCTCTTGAAACCGAAGTAGGGGATTATTGTTATTTTATTAAATTATTTCCGTTCTTGATTCTGGCATGTCGAACTTCGTGGTTAATCGACTAAATGTTATCGTTTAACAAGAGGGTGCCGGACCGCACAAACACGGCCTAACCCCCTCCTTTGTTCATGATTGTTTCTTTGTGAATGGAACGAGATGGCGTGGTGCCGTCACACCACGTGGGAATCACACGACAAGTATTGCGCGGCGCCGTTGCGCCGCGCTGTGGAAAGAAATTCAAGAACGCGACGCCGTCGCACCGCGTTGAAGGAAATCGAAGGCGCCGCGGCCGGAGCGGGGCCGTGGCGGAATGGCGCGGTGCCGTCACACCACACTGGACGACAAGGGCCACATCCAGTTCCGGGATGCGGCGGAGCATGGTGACCGGCGGCCAGTCGGGTCGCCGGTGTCGGAGCCGGAAAGGGACCGGTCACTGCCGGTCCCGTTGAGGAGGAGCCGGACGGCCAGGTCGGGCTGACCGGAAATGGGGAAAGCCGAGGGAATTAAATTCCCCCGGCCAGCTTGAATGGACCCCCATTATTGAGGGGGGTCCATGGTTACACAAGGGGGGCAGGAGCCCCCCCCCCCCTTTTCCAACATCTCGGCCGAAGGCCGAGCTGGCAGCGCGCTGCGCTGAGCCGGACCGGCGCCTGGCCGGTCTGCCAGGCCGGGATGAGCCCAGCCGGGCCGGGCCGACGCTGTCCGAGGCGGGTCGACCTGGTTCGGGCCAGCCGGGGGGGTCCCGGGCCGGGTCGGCCCGGGCCCGAAATCCCCGATACCGAACTATTTGGGTTCAAATGTCCATAACTCGGGTTACAGACCTCCAAATGACGCGCCGTCAGCAGAGATGCGATCCTTGGATCGAAATGGTCGTTTCAGTATATCTAACTCAAGGTTTTGGGATACTTTGTGTTCAGCCGGGCTGGTTCGTACACAAAACCAACCGGGCCCTCAGAGCGGAAACACTCATATCTTGAGCTACAGACGTCCGATTGACGTGCCGTCAGCTTTGTTGAGTTCCTCTTAGTGAGAAGGATCTTTTGGAATACTCCGCCCGAGGTTTGGACGCAGGTGGAGTACGTTTAGGTTGGTTTTTCCATAAAAACCAACCGGGCCCCTAGGACGAAAAATCCAATAACTCTCAGACCGGGCGTCCGATCGACGCGCCGTCTGCGACGTTGAGTTCCTGTTGGCGATACGGAACTTTTTCATACATAAACTCTAGACTATGTGACAGTTGATGTATCAGCCTCTCGGATCATGGAGAGGACCCTCCCGAACGAGCTTGCTGTGTGCGGGAACCCTAGAGCTGGCTGCGACTGCTACTGTGACTACGACGACGACTGTGCAGAGATCCTCAGTGGATTCGACGACGACGACTACAACACTCAGCGATCCTGTGTGGATCAGTGCTACCAATCCTGTGTGGGTCCGATCTTGTGTGGGTCAGTGCTCAGCGGTCCTGTGTGAACCAGCGCCTACAGATCCTGTGTGGCTCCGATCCTGTGTGGGTCTTTGTGGGGGTTAGTACCTATCGATCCTTTGTGGGTCCGACGACTTAGATGGATCAGTGATCATCTATATCGTCTTTCGAAGAAGTATACCTGTGTGAGATGAATCCTGTTTGCTTTCCTGTGTGGATTGTGTTGTGCTATCCTGTGTGGATTATGTTTTTCTTTCCTGTGTGGAATACGTATACTTTCCTGTGTAGACTGGGTTGTACTTGGGCTCGGAGGTTGGAGCGTTTTGGAATTGATGACTTAGGTATCTGTATGGGCATATACCTAAGCAGTGTCAGTTGTTACTTCGTGATTGTATCTTTCCTTTGTGGTTTATCCTTTGTGGATTTTGGGAGACCTTCGGGGGTCTCGGGGTCCCTACTGAGTAGCTTATACTCACCCCTGCACGGGCTACGCCCGCACTACGTTGTGTTGGTTGCAGACGACGGACAACGTTGATCGTGGTTGAGGCTTGCAGAGCAGGACGGTACCTGGAGGTGGACCACTGGGCGGGACGTACTCGGAGCGGACGGCGGGACCCGAGGAGCTGTGGAGCTATCTGTACCCACCCTTCAGGTGGGATTTCCAGTGGACAACTCGGCGTGGCTGCTTTTACTTTTCAGTTGTTGTTTTCCTTTTCGAGTTGTACTTTACTTTCAGTTTGGGTTTGTATACTGGCCCACTTTCTTTCTGCACTTTCAGTTGTACTCAGTTTTTACTTAGTGTTTACTTTTCTGCTTGCTTACTCTGAGGTGCTTGTTTACTTTACAAAGGCAATGCCTTCCCTTTTTACCGGGATTTACGCCTTGGTGCTAGTTGCCAACCCCTGGCCTATGGAAGGCTGGCTTGGGGTAGTCACGGCACGGGCCCCGAAGACGGGTCGTGACAATAATTATTTTCATTATCATTTAATTTCTTACTCTGATTATAGATCATTGATCCTCACACTATGATTTATTTTCTTAGTCTAGGTCTTGAAATGAGAGAAACCTTGTTAACAATGATTGTGACGGACAATTAAAAGATCATCCTCATAAATTTTGGGAATGTGATTCCAAAAAATCTTATTATTCTCCCAATAGAATAATTTGTAGTGATTTTGGGAATGGAATGGCTCCCTCCATATAGAGCACATATTAGTTTTTGGGGAAGTTAATTAATATTTTATATTCTAAATCAACCTATCTATCAGTGTGAGGATGAACATGAATTTCTAATGAAAATTAATCCCATTTTATTGTCATAACTTCCTTTTTATGAGGGGTATTTATCTAAAACGCATTCAAAGAAACTCATAATTGGGGACGTGCCTTTTTTCAGGAATATAATGAAGTATTTACTAAAGAGTTTCTTAATCTTCCCCTATATTTGGAAGTTGATATTTCATTATAACTCATACCCAGTGCTAAATCAATTTAAATTACTCAATATAGAATGACACAAATTGAGATTCAATAATTGAATAAAAAACTACATTTCAATATTGAAAAGGGATTCATACAGCTTGGTGCATAAGTATGGGTTGATTCTATTTATTTTATTAAGAATAATGATGTTTCAATGAATATTTTCATTGATTTTCAAGAACTTAACTAGGTCACTATCATGAAATAATACAATCTACCCAATATGATGACTTGTGTGATCAACTACATAGAGCATATTACTTTTCCAGGATTAATCTTTATTCTGTATATCATTAGATAAGGGTCAAAATGTAGGATATACAATATATATCCTTCTCAATGGGGTATTGGAATCGTGAATTTATAGTGAAACCATTTGGATTTATATATTCACCTTCTATATTTAAGGATATAATGAATAAGGTATTTAGTGATTACATAGATTATTTTTTGGTAGTCTTCATAGAAGATATTCTTACACATTCCAATATAAAGTAAAAATATGTTGATCATTTGAGGATTATATTGAATACATTGGGGGTGGAAAATTTGTATTCTAAATTTAGAAAATGTGACTTCATGAAATAAAAGGTGTCATTGTTGGGTCATGAAATTACATGAAAGGGTTTATCAATGGATCCTTCAAGGAGGGATGTTATTGAACAAATTCCTTGACCAACTTTGGTGACATTGAATCAAATATTTCTTGGATTGGCTATATATTGTTGATAAATTATGAGAAATTTATCACGGATATTAAATCTAATAACCAAGATGGTACAAAAGGAATCCATGTCACTTTAGATATATGAATATGAAGAAAACGTCAAGTATATGAAAAGAAGTTTGGTCAGTACACAAGGTCTCACACTACCCAATAGTGAATATGGGTTTATGATATATAGAGATGCATCAATGAAGGAACTAGGATGTGGAATCATGAAAAAATGAATTTTAGTAGTGTATTCGTCATGAGAATTGAATATTTAGTTCCAAAATTACTGAACTCATGATTTTGAGCAGGTAAGAGTAATTTTTTCATTGAAAATATAGAGGCATTATCATTATATTGAGAGATATTATATGTATATACTGATCATAAAATCATCAAGTATATATTCACATATAAATATGTAAATATTCATTTAAAGAGATTGTTGGATTTGATTATTTATTATGACTACTAAATATATTTCCACCAAGGGAAGGTGAACATGGTGGTTGATGTATGGAGTTGGATGGATCATTCTAGCTTTTCCTTGATAAGGATGGAAAAAGATACTATACTTATTGATTTGTAGAGGATGTTCCTTTAATCATATGAAAAGGGGTGAAATCCTATATTTGTCAAATTAATGCTCATCCATTCATCCATGTGAATATTAATGTGTCATATAAGGAAGATATGTAGATGAAAAATATGGTAAATATTGTTCTATAGTTAAACCACTACCATGATGGAATGATAAGGATTAGTAACCTGATATGTGTCCCTTCAATGCCACAATTGATAAAGAAACTGTTGTACGAATCACATAGATCATCATTCTCTATCCATCCTGGATATAATAATTAGTATATAAATATTAAATATAATTTATGGTGGGATAATAATAAAATAGAAATTTCATAGTAACTATCTTGATTCTTGATATATAATATTGTTAAATTTGAGCATAAAAATTATAAGGGGATGATGAAACCATTACCCATACCTTTATGTAAATATAAAAACATCAACATGGATTTCATTATAGGGCACCATAAGACATCAAAAGTCCATAAAGACATTCTATTTATAGTTAATTGCGATAAGAAATTTTAAAATTTCATTTTTATAATAGTAGATCTCTCACTTGATAAAATTTATAGAATATATATTAGGGAAGCAGTAAGGTTTCCTGGAGTAACACTCTCAATTATACTTAATTCATATATAAGGTTTTAATCAAAATTTTAATCAATTATTTATGACTTATGGAATATAGAGTTTAACATTATCACCACATATCATCCTAAGAATAATTGTCATCCTAAGAGGAACATTAAATCCCTATAAGATATTTTAAGAAATTTCTTTATGCATTTAAAATGTGTTGAGGATCAACAACTCCCTCTATTATAATTTTATTATAATATTACATTTCACTAGAGAATTTGACTCTCTACCTTTGAATACCTCTATTGAAATAAGTGCATATCTCTAACATAATAGTATTAAGTTATAGAATGAAATTTATTGGGACCCGATCTAGCTTAGGGAATAGAAGATAATTTTACCTTCATTCAGTAGCACATAAAATTAGTTCAATGTAGATAAAATTTTATGTTTATAATAAATAGACAGATCTATATTTAAAAGTGGCGGATAATTTATTCATATTAATATCTATTTGTAAGAAACAAATATGATATTTTAAAATAAATGGACATTGATCCCCATCTATATCATTTCTCATGTGATACTTGATCATATCGGGATGGTAGAATATTACTTGATGCTTCCACCAAAACACTATCAAGTTCATGATGTATTCTAATTATCTATTTTAAGGAAGTAAAAGAATGATACTTCACATTTACTAAACTCATAGTTAGTATAACATGATCATGATATTCTGTGTGAGGAACAACATGTGGAGACTCTAGATAAAAAAGATAAAGTGTTGTGGAATGACACCACTCACCTAGTCAATGTTTTTTGGTGAAACCATAAATATGAGGAATCAACATGGGATCCCTGGGATGTAATGAGGTATAATTATCCTCTCTTTTTCTCATTAGAACAATATAATTTCTAGTGTGATTTTTTCTAATGGAGGGTAGAATATAAATCCTTAATATTTTCAAATTTATTTCTCATTAATAAATTTATATGTTTCATAACCAATGATACACACAAAACATAACTAAATTAAATAATATTTATCTTAAAATTTATATTGAAATATATTATGATAAAATTAAATGAAACATAATTTTTAAAGTCAATTAGTTATAATAAGTATTACATTATTTTTTCATAACTGAATAATAATTTTCTTTTAAAAAATAATTTTATTGTATATTATATAAATATATATATAATATTTATCAAAATTTATAATTTTTATTTAAAAAAGGTCACATAAATTTTGAATTCATCTTTTTAAAACTATCTTATTATGAATTTTTTGTAATTTTCTAAAGTAATTTATTTTTATATGAATAGTGGAAACACTGTTTTTATAAATTTCATTACTTTTATGAAATCATTATGATATAAGCATGAATTAGAAATATATTTGATATTTTCCCTTATCAATTATGTATTACAGAGTTAAATCAATAATTTAAATATATTATATTGAATTTGGAAACTCATACATGACTTCTTGTAACCTAAGTTATATTTTATTGTAACAAAAAAACTATTTTAGTCCTTTTACATTAATTCATCTTTAAAAATTATGCATTCGGTTTTATATTATTTTTAATGTCATCAAAATAATATTTTTATTCCATAATATGATAAATTTCATAGAGATAATGTCATTAATTTATTTTGGTATAAATTCATTTTTACACTTAAAAAGTCATTTTTCTAAACTATTTTTATTTTGTTTTGTATACTTATATTAAACAAAATATGAACATTTGATAATATGAATATAATAAATTGAATTTCATATTTCAAATCCTAATTTACAAAAAAATATTTATTTTCATTTTCTTTTTTCATCCTATAAAAAAATTATCATGGTAAAAACGTTTAGTTATCATGGTACAAGATAAAATTGGTTAAAGGTCATTAATCTAGGGATAAGGCTTGTGATATATAAAAAATACTTCTTATTATCTGATTGGTATAATGTATTTTGATCTTAACTAATATTATCATAAATTTTTTTTATTTTTTTTCACACTTTCCCATTATATTTTCTTTATATTATTTTAAATTTAATGATATTTACAAAGGTTCCACTCCTCTCACTTATAAAAGGGCTCCTTCTCTCCTTTATCTACATAACATTAGAATCTTATCTCGAATAATATCTATCCAAATCACTTTCTGAATATCCTCTCCATATCTTAATTTTATTTTTATCCTCAAAAGACTATCATAATATGCCTTAAAGTGTACACTAATGGAAGACACTCCAGGAAGAGGTATTTATCTTAACCGACTTCTATCAAGTATATTACTTCCCTCACATCCTCTAAATATTATATAACCACATAAAAAAATATATTTATTAAAAATATTGTACTAAAATGTTAATTTTTTGTGAAATAATAATAATCTACTTTCTATCCACCCATATAAAAATGAAAACATCACTAATGCGCACAAGAAGTCTACCAACTCCATGAGTTGATGTAATTCATTTTTTATAAAAAACATTAAAGGATGGATATATTTTTTTATATAATTAAAAAATATATATTTATGAAATGATTAGGATTTTGGAGATAGTGAAAATATAAATGAGGTCCGGAGGCTGGAATCTCAGAACTGAGGCATATGTGGAAAATAGAATATTTAACTCCTGAATATTGTTTTTAATGGCCAATGTTTTATAAATAGGTAATTAAAAATTTTATGGGAAAGATATCTAGTAATATAAGTTCAATATATTCCTTTTATAGATTTATAATATGTTTAAATTTATTAAATAGTATTTTAGACCATGTAATAAAAAAATCGGGAATTGAGGTAAGGGTTTATGTTTCAATTTCAATTGCATAAAATTTTATGTAAATTCTATTATAAACACCATATATTTTCTTATAATATAGTTATTTTTTATGTATTGTTTTCATATATACCCTATTGTTTCTCAAAAAATATCAAAAGAATGTTTTTATGGAAAAAAACAATATATATATATATTTCATGAATATTTTTCTTCTAATTACATATTCTATAAAATATTTCCAGATTTGTTTATGTAAAATAATTATTTTTTAAATTAATTTCCAATTTTTTTTAATTTATTTGAAATGTTCTAAAAATGAATCTATAAAATGTTTTTACAGGATATGTTTGACTTTTCAAAAGATTGAAAAGAATCATTTTTAATGTTTATCGGATGAATTAATTTTGCTACTGCCATGTTTTTTATTTATGAAAATATAACATTAGTATTTTTCATACTTCATTTCAAATTAAATCATATTCCCATTTTTCTGAGAATTTTTAGTTTATAGAAGCTTTCAAAATAAAAGGATTTTTGTTATTTTCTCAGTGATTATTTCTAATGATTTTATAAACGTATATTCATATATTTATACATCCTTCAAGTATTTTTATGCCTTACTACGGATATAATCTAATAATACCATCCAATTTATTTATATGGATGTCATATGATAATTATTTTCCAAGAATATTTAAATGAATCGTGTTTCTTTCACATGGGTTAATTAACCTATGATGAAATGATTAATGATTTTATGATCATGTGGAACATAAACATATGATTTACGTTATGTGATGGTTGGGCCCAGAATTATATATCCCGTTAATTCATTGGGAAGATATTGATATCTCAAGAGATTATATAAAAGGAAATGGGGAGTGAACCCACTCCACTATGAGACTTTTTCCACTATGTTAATTGGATTGGGGAGTGAACCTAATCCACTATAGGACCCAACCCAATATGATATTCTTTGTAATAAGACTAAACTAAGGAGATGATTTTCTATGAATGTGTATATTATAAAAACATAAAACTTATGTTTATGATATTCTCTCAAGGATCATGATTGATTATTTATGATTCCAAACTCATATGAAACATGTCATTTGTTATGGCCAAACATTATTCCATGACTCATGGGTTTATGTTGTATAACTTGCTAGGTATGTTTTCTAAGTTATAATCATGTTCTCATACCCCTATTATTATCATATTCTCATATATGATCATTTATTTTTGTCTCTTATGTTTACCCTTATTGATAATTTGATCTCACCCCATCTTATGTTTCAATTTTCCCCATGTTATAAAGAAATGTATTAAGTAGGATAGGTATAAGAAGGGAACTATATTGATGAACATTGTGGTAAGTGTTGCATATATTATGAGAAATAATTTGATTATATATATAGTCTGAAAAAAATTTAAAACTATATTGTTATCTTTTCTATATTATTTTGACATGTATTAAATGTTATTTTAAAATGATGTAATATTTTTGAAAATGATGTTTGGGATCAGTCACCACTAAAAACTCATACACAAATAACATATCTCATATAAACCAAACTATATAGACTCTATAAGATATGTAATGGATATGTGTCATGAATTAATGGCCTATATGGAGTTTACACCACCCCATGTAACTTAATGCCAAAATTCTATTAACTCCATAAATTTTCCAATCCTTGTGCTAATACGAAATAACCCTATATATATTCCTATCAATTCATCCCTAACCATAACCAAAACTTATATACTTTTTCTTAGAAAGTGGAATGCCCATATTTCCAAATATGATTATCCTATTAAAATAGTAATAATTTTCACCCCCTCTCACGACCAAATGTATTTTCTATGGTTTTTCATCTTTTTTCTCAAGATTCAATTTTCGAACTTGAATAAAATTTCAAAAATATTCACAATAAATAATTAGTACAAATTTTAGACTATTGACAATTCATATATGAATTCTGAACTTTAGTCAATAATAATTCATCAATGTCATTCTCAAATCAATCTTTCAGAATTTTTCCTACTATTAATTAAGTTTCATTTCCAACAATTTGAATTAAAATATCATAGAATAAAATTTCTATACATATTCATAATTCATTTTTAGTATTTAAAAATTTCCATAATAATCCAAAAATTCACAAGTAATCTTATTTCTATCATTCATCTAAAATTATTATTTTATCAATCTTATATTCATCTCTAATATTTGATTTCAACATACATTTGGTTCACCATCCTATATTATAATGAAATACCTTTCTTAAATTTAAAATATAAAATAAAGGTAGATTCACAAGGATTATAAAATATGTTAAATTCAAGCCACCTAACATGATTCCATAGAGAACAAAAATCCTAAATCCTTCAATAATCACCACTAAACATTTGTGAAATACCATTCTTCGGTATCCTTTATCTCAATCTAACATTCAATAATAACACTAAGATTTATCATGGGTGACATACTGACACGGGTCCCACACACTAGTTCCCCTGAGTCAGATCAATATGTGACATTAGTTTCACCTCCACGTACGCTAGAGCCTGCTGGCTAGCAGTGAGGGTCTAATAATAATCATGGGGAGATTTCACCCTCTTTATCATGGTAATACAACATCCTAAAATAAATAAATAAATTACAACATAATAATAATAACCAAATTATATAATAACCAGTACAATAGCCTTATAACATGATGAAAAAAATAGAAAATATGATATCCATAACTAAAGTAGAAAAATATGTCATGCGATGTATGTGTCATGTTTTTATATGAAAACACAAAATAATGGCATAAAAAACTCCCCCAAGAGGGTCCCGACACAGGGACTTGTTCCCTTATCCCTAATCCATCCCATATCATCCATCAAAAATAGGCCCTTTCCACTTAACCTATCCTGCAACCATGAAATCTATTTGGGTACCAATCAGGAACCATGAGTTGGGTGTGAGTACAACACAGTAGGCCACCAAAAATAGCATCTTAAATAATATATAGTAAAAAATATTGTATTCATTTGAATTAAGAATAAATAAATTCAATAATTTTAATATTTTACATTTATTAAATTACTCTATTTTTAACTACATTACCCTTGGGTTCCTGAGGAAACTTGAACTCTCATTACCTACTTTGGCCCGTGTCAGAGTTGAATCCATCCCAGAGTGATATCATATATTAGAATTCCATTATTACCATTAATTATCTTAATTAATTTCTTATAATTCCATTGATACCATTATTCATCTCAATTCATATCTCATAATTCCATTTTTACCATTCTTCATCATAATTAGCATATCTCATAATTGCATTATTACCATTCATCATCTCAATTCATATTTGAATTCCATTATTACCATTCATTGCAATAGTTCACATATGAATTACATTGTTACCATTCATTGAATCATTTCACATATGAATTATATTATTACCATTCATTTTCATAATTCACATATGAATTACGCCGTTACAATTCATTTTATTATTACAAATCCAACACCATATTACAATATCACAATATCACAGGTATCAAGATAACACCATTAATTAATTAACCAATTAATTAATAAAATTATAAAATTTCATATTCACATCATTCTATTAATTAATTAAAAAATTAATTAATCAAATAAATACCATTACAAATTCAAACATTATTTTATCGCATCAATTCCATTAATTAACTCAAACATTAATTAATCACATCAATTCCATTAGATAGATCATTAATTAATTAATCACGTAAATTATATAATCTAATTAAACCATTAAATAAGTGAAATAAAAAATCCAAATATCCACATAATTATTTAAATAATTAATTATTCCATTTCAATAATCTTAATAACACCATAATTAATTCAACAATTAATTATTCCAAATCACAATCTAAAAATTCTCAATTTCACTATCCCTGAATTAATTACTTCACTAGGTTAAATATTTCAATAAAAGAAAATTCATTTCTAATCATGTAATAAAAATGTTAAAATTTCAAGAATTTAATTGAAATCATGACATTTGGATCTGAATAATAGAACAACTACCTCGAAATCAGTGATGAACGATTTCCAACTGATATCCCTAATTTGGGTAGAATAACCCTAAACATGAAAAAGAACAAGATAAAGATTTAATTATAAGATATAATATTTAAAAATATTATATATAATATAACATATATCTTAATCCATCATGATCATAGGAAAACAACCCATTAAGGATGGGAGATTAACAGAAAAAAGATGGTTAACCAATTAGGAAGAGGATCACTTGCTTGGAGAGGTGAAGATCGTTAATCGTCCATTTGATTCACCATGAATAGAGGTTATCAGGACTAGTAATCCATAAAAAATACACAAAAAAGATATAAATTTAATTGGTCTATGTTAGGGTCCATTTGGGTGAGTTTCTATGTATTAGTAAATTTTAAATCTAATTTTCGAGATAATTTAATACACGTGAATTGTTTTCTGGGAAAGGGTGCACGGTTTTTTAAAACGTGATCCTTAACCGTGCTCTAATTCAAGGGTGGTGCATGGTTTATCCTAATATAGAACATGGTTGGGAGGCTGGTGCACCAACTATGTGAATCCCCTCTTCCTGGGTTCACACGGTTTTCTGGGATAGGGTGCACAGTTTGGGAAAACCATGCACTAACCGTGCACTACCTCTCTTCCTTCCAAATTTTGCAATTTTTTCTCACAAACTCCATAATAAACAACTTAAACAATATGTACTCAAAAAAAGGAAAAAGTGTACCTTAAAAATATACATACATGTCCAAAAAATATTGGGATCTTACAGTCTCTACAAATTATATTAGCATATCCTCAAGTTGCTTTCCCAACCATCTTTATGGCTCTTAGTAAAAATGATCGACCCACTGATCTTTCATATCTTCTTCTATCTCCCATGCATCCTCCTGCATATTCCCATGTTATCATAATAAATAAACTATTAGCATGTTCTTTCACCACAATACATTCTCCCTATGATCCACCAAATGTATCAGATGCTCCTCAGAGTACACATATATCTCAAGCTTAGCATCATCCACAATGATCACATGAGAATGGTTTGGGTGATACCACAGAAGTTGTAACACATAAAAAACTTCATGCATTTAATTTTACCTATATGGAAGATCCAATTTTTATGACACTGGTATACTTCTCTCCACAACCACAAATGGTCCAATCAACCTAGGCGCCTACTTTCCTTGCCTCTGTATCATGCGGAGTCCCAACCTAGGTGACACTCGCCGAAATACATGATCACCCTCAGCAAACTATATGGGTCATCAAAATAAATTAGAATAAAACTTTTATCTACTCTAAGACTTAGCCATATACTTTTTGAATTAGGTGAGCCTTCTCTGATGTCGCCTACATGATATTTGGTCGCAATAGTTCTGACCCACTTGCCTCCATATAGAATATAAGTTATATGCATGGCCAACCATAAAATGCATCATAGGGTAAAATATTTATAGTTTCATGATAACTGTTGTTATAGGAAAACTCAACCAAATAAAGGTGCTTCTCTTAAGTTAGGAAACCTGCCTAAAGCATATCCTCAATCACATGTATAGTACGCTATGACTACCCATATGTTTGTCGGTGGAATGTTGTACTCAAAAAAACATGTTTATTAAGGGCCTTCTACAAACATTTTTATAAGCATTAGGTAAAATTTGATTCATGTTCTAAAAAAAAATCTGTAGAACCTTGTGAAAATAGAATATCCCCCAAGCATTCAACTCTACCCACAGATCCACTGTGAAAGTATCCCATACCAGTAAGAAATGTGCTACATTTTTCAAAAAGTCTGCAATCACCCAAAAAACGTCACTATTTTGAGGCTTCCCCAGGAGACCCACCAAAAAATACATAGTCACCTCATCACACTTCCATTCTGGAATGGGAAACAACAGTAATAAACTACCGAGTCATTTATGCTCATATTTCACTTAATGATAGGTATAACATCGTGTCACGAACCCTGTTATCACTTTTTTAAATTTTGCAATGAAAAAATTATTCATAGGTCACATTACATTTATGTCACACTAAGATGTACCGCCCACTTTGAGTCATGAAACTCACTCATCAAATCCTACTACATTCTCGTAGGAACAACAACTCGATTCTCAAAATAGACGATCTCATCCACATCTATTGTCCAATCTTAAGGTGACTTCCCACCGTCACAGCTTTCCCTCATTGTCAAAAATTATGAATCCCCGTATATTCTATATCTGATCCAACTCAGAAGGGTTGATTCCCCAGAAACGGAAATGATATTTATCTTCTCATGACTCTCATTAACCATATCCTCCATAGCAACAAGTAAATTCATTATCTTATACTCATCACTAAATGCTTAAGCTACCTAAGTCTGAGTTCTCCGTCTTAGAGCATCATCAACATTCTTCCCCTTTACAAGCATATATTCTAGCTCAATGTAAAAAGCCTTTATGTACTCAACCAACCTCCTCTTCTGGATATTCTAATCATGATAAAAAAATATATACTTCGTGATCTTGTGATCCATACACACAATAATCTTATTTCCCAATAGATAATGTCTCCAACACATCAAATCATAAACAACTATAGCTTATTTGAGGTCATTCATAGGGTAGTTTCATTCATGTGGCCTCAACTTTTGAGACCCATATGCCGCAAATTGATCTCCCAGTATCAATACTACTCCATGAAATATTCTATAATTGTCACAAAACACCATTCACCCCTCAACTGGATCGAGTATAATCAATATTGGTGTCTTCATCAACCACTTTTTCAACTCCTGGAATGCATTTTCGAATGTTTCCAACCATTCAACAATTATACCCTTCTTGGTCAACCCCAAAAGTGGTGATTTAAATTAGGAAAACTCTTGGATGAATCTCCGATAATATCCCACAAACCTTACAAAACTATTGATATCAAAAAAAATCATGGGATACTCCCAAGAAACCATTTATTGAATTTCATTTTGTCAAGTAACACAAATTCCTCTGAGATATTGTGTCCCAATAAGTGTAACTAATCAACTCAAAATTTAAACATATATATATTTTTTGATAAGTTGATGCTCCCTAATTATACTCATGATGATGTCAATATGTTGGTCATGATCATCATGAGTCTCGGTGTACACCGAGATGTCATACAAAAATCAATAACAAACAGATCTAGGTATAGATGGAATATTCTGTTCATCAAGACCATAAATACTATTGGTCTGTTCTTCAATCCAACCAGCCTTTCGATGAACCCATATATGTAATACATGCTTCTAAAATTAGTCCTTTGTATATAATAAGGCTGAAATCACAAATGATGATACCCTAATCTTAAATCAATATATGAGAAAAATCAAACTTCTCTCAACTGGTCAAATAGAGTATTGATATGTGGAAGATGATATCGATTCTTCACAGTCAACTATTTCAACTTTGATTAATAAACACACAAGATCACAGTTCTTCCATCCTTATTTGGATACAAGACTAGAGACCCTCATGGTAACATACATGGACAGATAAACACCTTAACCTCCTACTCCTCCAGCTATGTTTTGATCACTTGAAGTCATTTGGTGTCACTCTGTATGGTGGAATAGAAACTGGATTACCCCAAGAACAAACACAATTGTAAATTTTATATCTCTATTTGGTGGAAACCCATAGAATTCATCCAGAAAAACATCTTGAAACCAGTCCACTAAGGGTGGAAATATATTTTATTTCACATCCCCATCATCCAAAAAAAGACAAGAAACATGGGAAGTAAGACCCATCTAGTTTTTGATGAACTTTCCTTTCATCGCCTTCCAAGATACCTCATTCCCCTCGATGAATGTAATTGTGACCATTAATAGAATTGAAGGTTAATATCTCGTAGTTACTATATATTTGGGAATGGTATTATATTAAACATTCAATTCCCAAAATTAGGAACAATATAGAATTTTATTCAAGGTAAATACCCAATAGAAAATATTAATTAACAACCTCGAGAGAACATCCCTTTCACAAGTAGATGTCTCTGGACCATTATCCCAATAGTGTATATATCATCAACAGCCTACTCACGAACTCTACACTATTATTATACCATCTAAATTTAGTTAAAAAATAATAGAATGAGAGGCACCAGTATCAAATATGGAACTAGAATTTGTAGAAGCTAAAATAATATTACCTATCATTGTCTATGGTCTATCCTCGATTTCCACCATTGTAGGTTGGACTACATGTAACTATCAAGACCCTCTTCCTTATGATGCAATAAAAACTCCCACAACTACATCACTCTAAAAATAAAAGCACTATTTCCTATAAGCACCTCATTCATTGAATCTACCACCACATCAAATAGAACTCTAGCATCCAGATTAATATGGTGCAGAAGATCCCCTTCCCGCACTCTGGCTCTATTTATCTCCTTCCCTACTACACATCTGTCATAGGTTCCTACAAAACATCTATAGATATCAAATCCTTACATAAGACTGATACAATACTGGTGGTTATGGATAGTGTATATGAATGTGATTCGGCCCACTAGAATAGTGGAAAATAACTTTTGTAATATCCTGAGTAACTGATCCGTCCCCTGGCTACTCTTCCGGCTATCACTCTGGTTAACACTCTTGTAACCACACATCCTTACCATGAAATTTGTTCCTCATGATCTACCAACAACAACCATTTGTATATCACTGGAAGCCTCTTTCATGTTCCCCTCGTCTATGAGATACTTATCCACCACCTAAGCAAACTTATTTAACTGAAATATATTAACTCAGGACTTAATCTCACATTTATGTCCATCCTATAAAATTCATATCGTAGCTATATCATCCAATTATAGTGTTCTAGAAAATCACTACAAGTATGTAAAGTGACCATCATAATCCATCACATACATACTTCCCTGAATCAACCATATGAACATAGCTTCACTCTAATGTCTCAGCATATCTAAACAAGGTTATCCACTAACATCTCCAAAAATTAATTCTAATCCATCCCATCTGCATGCCTGGTCTAGGACTAAAAATCCAACTAGTGCATCACTAATCTTAAAAAAATTATAATTATACAAATTGAACCGCTTTTAAGAAAGATTCTCCAAATATCCAAGTATAGTCTAAAAGGAATCAATCCAGAATGTTGCTACCTCATGTCCACCCTCATTGGTAAAAAATGAAGGGTGCAGCAACAGAAAATCCCTCATCAGATCACACATTATCTTCACAACCAGCCTTGTGTATATTTCAATTAATTACATAAACTATGAAATTTTCTCATGGAACTACTCTCTTTCTTCCTCACCCAGCAATATCGGTGCCTCAGGATCCACTTCTAGAGGAACATCTTCATCCATGTCCTCCAATCGCCCCCTAAAAATGAATTTTGTTAAGGAATATATCTACTATTCCAAACAAACATATTAGGAAACATAACATACATTTAACACATTCACATAATTGGAATATAACAACAATCCAGAACATGTCTTTTTTCCATACCATTCCACTCTGTCAATATCGAGATGTTATCACTACCATTAACCATCCTACATCTAGTTCATGATCAAAAAATGGAAAACATATTCTCAAATCCATTTTTCTTAGTAAACACCCATTTATTTACATATTTAATCATTATAAAATTTCAATTTCACATTAAGAACATTTTTCATTTCAATTACACATGCAAAGAAAACATTTAATTTTTTTTATCGCATACCTAAAAACTTGTTTTCCCATGTCTGCATAAAATAATTAATTTTAATAAAATAATCATGAGTGCCTAGAATGATTCATGCATACTCAAATATCATTCCATTCTTTTCCATGATTCAAAAGTGAATAAATCATAATAAAAATAATCACATCACACAATAAGTGATTCAGCGAAGGTAAAATAATATTCAACTGCATCGGGAAACATCAATAACAACAATCCCACCATAGGTATTGGTGTGATCCCCCATACATGGGTTAGCTACTCCCATTAATAAGTTTTTAACCATGGCCTTAATCTTTCTAGTATAATGTCTACATTTCCCAAATAGTAAGAAAAAATTAAAAGAAAATAAAATTGGTCTTTGAAACCACTTTCTAATGTCCCAACCCATGTTCCAAACACCGGTGACTAAGAGTCGGTTCACTGCATGACCTTGAGTGCACCTCCACATATTCCAAAGGCTTCCAAATAGTATTAAGTGTAAAATATCAATCATGGTGAGACTATAACATCTTTATAAAAGTAATACCATAATGGAAAATAAATAAACAATCACAAAAGAATAATAATATCCAAATGATATAATATCCAAAACAATAACCTTGTCACAATATGACCAAAAATGGGAAATAAAATATCCATAACTGAATAAAAAATATTTAATTCCAAGTACATTCCATGTGTCTAAATGAAAAACCAAAATAAAGACACTAGAATCTCCCCCCAGCAGGCCCTGACCCTGATTATGGTTCCCTCACCCATGCTAGATCCCATTCCAACCATATAACAAAAGTCATTTTCCCTTAACTTGTCCTACAACCATGGAATCTATTTGGGTACTAATCAAGTAGCCTAACAAGGGAGTGAGTACTACTCATTATGCCACCACCAATGCTGTCTAAAACAATATCCAATCAAAAAAGTGTATGCAATTGTATAAAAAATAAACAACAAAAATAAAGTAAATAGTTTATATTTATTTGATTAGTCTTTATTTAACCACATAACCCCCAACTTTCTAAGAACACCAAAAATCTCAATAGCTTCTTTGCCTCATTCCATGGTCTAAAACATTTGTAATGGATATCATATCTCAAAATTCCATTTTTACCATTAGTTATCTCAATTAATATCTCAGAATTCCATTGTTACCAATATTTATCTCAATTCATATCTCTAATTCCATTGTTACCATTATTCATCTCTATTCACATATCTCAGAATTCCATTATTACCCTTCATCATCTCTATTCGCTTATGAATATCATTATTACCATTCATTGCCTCAATTCATGTTTGAATGCCATTATTACCATTCATAGTCTCATTTTATATTTGAATACTACTATTACCATGCATTGTATCAATTCACATATTAATTCCATTATTACAATTCATTGTCTCATTACACATAGATCACAATATCATATATATTACAATGACACCCTTAATTAATCCACCAATTAACTAATAAAATTAAAAATTTCATATTATCTTTCATTTAATTGATTCAACAATTAATTAATCAAATCAATTCACTTAATAATTCATCAATTATTTTATCATCTCAATTCCATTAATTAATTCACTAATAAATTAATCACATCAGTTCCATTAATTAATTCAATAATTAATTAATCAAATCAATTTCATTAGTTATTTCATTAACTAATTAATCAATATCTATAATGAAAATATCCCAATAATTAATTCAAAAATTAATTATTAAATTTAAAAAATATCAATTACTACATCATTAATTCAATGATTAATTACTCTAGTTAGAAATCACAATATTCCCAAATTCACAATCCCTAAATTTAAAAATTCACAAAATTAATTAATCCAATTTAAGAAAATCAATTTCAAATCATCATAAAAAATTATAAAATTAAAAACACATAATTGAAATCAAAATATTTAGATTTCAATAAAAGACCAGCATACTCAAGATCAGTGATGAATGATCACCAATGGATATCCCTAATTTGGCTGGAATAACCCTAATCATAATGAAGAACCAGATATTGAATTAATTGCTAGATCCAATATTTAAATGGGTTATATCTAATAAAACCTAGATCCATATCCATCATGATCATAGGAAAACATGCTTTCATGGATGGGACAAGAATGTAAAAAAGGAAGGAAACCAATCAGGATGAGGATCACTTACTAAGAGAGGTGAAGACCTTCAATCTGACCATCGACTCACCCAGAACGGAGGTCATATGTTCTTGGAATCCATATAGAAGCCTTCAGAGAAGATATAAAATTATTTTCCCAATGTTAGGGTCTATTTGGGTGAGTTTTATGGGTTTTGGTAATTTTGAATCTAATTTTAGGGTAAATTAAGAATTCGCACACTGTTTGCTGGGTAGGGTTGCACAGTTTTCCAAACCATGCTTCTTAATTATGCACCTCTTATATTGGGGTTTCTAGTTTTTATTAATAGGGTGCATGGTTTTAAAAAGTGTGCACCCACCATGTCGATCCCTTATGTCTAGATTTTCATGGTCTATTGGGATGGGGCGCACAGTTTTGGAAAACTATGCACCAACCATGGACTGCCTATCCTCCTTCCAAACATATCAAATTTCACATAAATACTACTCATGAAATAACCCAAATTTTTTTTCTCAAAAAACGAAAATGATTACCTGAAAACAAGCTCGATTCATATATATAAAACTTTAGGATCTTATATATCCCTTGAAGGAATTAATAGGATAAATAATATTGGGAGAATAGTATCATTGGTGATGAAAATTATTTTCTCAAAATAAAATTTATCTAACCCCTCTATTATTCCACATATAATAAAATTTAAATTCCATAATTCATTTACTTTTAACCCCCCCCCATTTAAATCTCCACTACAATTCTCTAATTTCACATGACATTTACATAAAAATATTTGGATCCTTTGATAATCTATGTCACACCTACTGCATCAAATACCTTTCCAAATTATTAATTTTATAAAAATAATATATTTTTAATGAATTACTTACTTGTTTAACTGATTAATTTAAATTACTTCAATCACCCAACATATATGAGAAGAAATAATTAATCCATAGAATTTCCATAATTTCCACCCAATGGTAAATAACATGCTTCGAATCAAATGGACTCATCATAATTTCATTCCAAAACCATAAAATTTATTATTTTTCATTTCATAGTACAACTTCATAAAAAATTCAAACTCCCAAATTTAAATTTTTCATGTATACATATTTCTCATCCAATTAAAATTCTTCATCATAAAAAATATTCAATTATAATCATAAAATATAAATAACTTCATGGCCACTTTTATTAGTATTTTATCATTAAAAAATAATTCCATATCATTTATTACTACTAATGTTCGGTTTTTATTCAGGGAGCAAGAAGTCGTTAGCCTAGTAAAGATGCTAAAATGAAAACTATGGGGGTCGAAAATGATGAAGCCTAAGGGAATACGTTCAGATAATATCACACCTTCAAACGATAACAAACCCATTATAGAAAAAAGTGGTCATCCAACTTTTAGGGGCCCTAGACACTAATAAATCCATGACTTCATTGCTATTTTCATGAGGATGTGACCATTTAGAAACATAATTAATTAATTTCATTTCTTGCATCATTACAAGTCCAATCCTTATATTAATGTGGATTTATGATATGAAAAAAATTAGGTAAGAACCTCCTATAATAACTAGAAATCCTTAAAACCTCTTTAGTTCATAAATAATCATTATTTTATTCAATATAATAATTTCTATAATCATCACTTATTCCATTAGAACACCAGGATCCAAGATAACATGACCTAAAATATTCAACTCATATGTTTAGAACCAATTCTTAGATATATTCTTATATAAATTATGATTTCAAAGAAACTAAAATTACATCATTAGAATATATGCATGATCTTCCTCATCATTGAAAAAACCAAAATATTAGTTTTAAGGAAACCAAAAAATAATCAGGATAGATTTGACATACCCAATTCACGATTTCTATAAACATGTTCATCTCACTTGTAACTCTTAATTTGATTACAAACAAACTCTAAATGATTATAGAAATAGTGAAAAGTACTATTAGTAATGTCTTCATCCTTAACAATTTACTTTTGATATTCAGATAAAAAATTGATCTAAGAGAACCAATTTAACTCTTTAAACTAACCAAAAAATCATCTATACAAAAAAAAAGAGAATTGTGATTCATCATCACTTGATTTAACCTTTTATAATATCTATACAACCTCAATATATAATCCATTTTCTTTAAATGAAAAAAATTAGACAATGTTGACATACCATGTCGAATAAATCTTTGTTTATGTTACATTTCAATTTGAATACTCAATACTCCAAGATTTGGTTACATAATATGATAGGGTTCCATAAAAATAAGTGAAATTCCCTGATATAGATAAATTACAAACTCAATACTATTCTTCAAAGTTGATCTTATTACATCTACTAAAAAATCATAATCTATTGTAACTTGAGAAAACATATCTATCTAATAATTAGACACCTAATGTATCATGACTAAAAATAATGACTGAATACATTATGTATCAATATTTATAAACCCTAAAAAGTAATACAACATAAGATAGAATCTAGGATAGAAATGTAACCCATTGTCTATAAAAATCAGAAAAATTGTGTAGAAGTTTAACTAATAAAATATATGGGTAACCTTATATAGGTGAATTTGTAATATAACTATTATATAAGAGAGAAAATTTCTCCACATAAATAATATATAACCACACACATCATAAAACTTCATCTAAATTCATACTATATTAACCAACAATATTGTTCTTTCACCTGTCTATACTAGAAAATTTAACCCATAAACTAGTCAATAGTTTATAATGAAATATGAGGAACTAGTATCAATCAAAATAGAAGAAATATTTGAGTAAATATAAATAATATTTCATGACCTAGCCTAATTTGGGGCTCGATCCATAACTACCCCAACCCCACCTCCATATGCTTTGGAGTGGTGACATGCACCAAAAATAATATCCAAAGTAGGTGGCCTTCTTTTATGTACCTTCACACAAACACTTGACCTTATCAACGAAGAAGTGCAGAGTAATAATATTAATAAGATGAAACTACTGAAAAGTAAACCAATCATGCATAACCTTTAGGGTGTACAAGAGTACGATAGTGAAAAAAATTAAATGGGAATAATACACTGCCAACTAAAAATATGTCCCAAAATAAAAAAAAAATTGTAAAGGTAAACTGTTGAGAGAGCCCATCTTTGGATCTCTAAGCTACGACCATTGTATGTAGTCCATAGTACCCAGTATCCCTAAGATCGTCTGAAGTCATTGTCAACCAATTTTTCATCTACATAATAAATGACATGTTTTGGAAAATCCCATGCAGGGGTGAGTATGTACAATCTTGGTAGGGTAACATGAAATATTACGGGGAATCAATTAGAGATACAACATGGAACAAAGAGAGTAGATAGTACACTTAATGCAAGATACAATGGAATAGAACAACTCAACCATAACCAGGAGAGAGAAAACTCATCCAAACACAAGGGGCTCGATATGATGTGTGGATGAACTACACCTAGAGTATTTTCCATGTATAGTAGGAGAGTAGACTCGTCAAACCACAAGAATCTAAACATAGAAAGTATGTGGCATACCCCACTCATCTTCACAGCACATGGAAAGAGAATAACCAAAGACAAATGTAGGGATACTGATGAATATATATATATATATATATAAAACCAAAAGAATCTAAAATAAGAGAAAAATGGTATATCCATCTCACAGATCATCCCAAAAGTAAGTGTCTCTTATAGTTTCAAAATCCCATCAATGATGCCTAGCATCTCACGCATCTACCCAAAAGTAACCGTGAAATTTAGGCCATGCCTTGTCACTATGATTCAAAGTTGAGGGGACTAAAACTCAATATAGAGGACCTTTACCCTAGTGCATCATGGTGGTTTCAATATATAATAATCTGTAGAGGACCCTGGCCCATGCGGATATCGGGTCCCATTGAAGCATCAAGAGGACCCACACCCTTTCCGATAGGGGGATCCACTCATAAGGTAGAGGACCCACACCCTATGATGATATGAGATTCCATGCTATAAGTCGAAGACCCATTCCCTGGTGTGATAGGGGAGTAGAATTTGGTCCTCGAGGACACATGTCCTATACAATATAGTGTTACACTCTGAAGTCTAGCACCCACACCTTGGCATATTAGGTGGGTTCCACTTTGGTCATTGATGGCCTGAACCTTATCTAATGTAGGGTTCTACTAGGAAGTTAAGGACACAAACCCTGGTATAACAGTGTTTTTAACTCTATCCATTGTGGATCCATGCCTTATCTGATAGGGGGTCCACTCTGATGTTGTGGACCTATGACCTAGTACAATAGGGGGGTTCCACTCTGGTTATCAAGTAACTATACCCTATTTAATTTGGGATTTCACTCAAAAGGTAGATATAGAGGACCTTATCCCATGATGATGCAGTGTTCCGCTCTAAAATAATTCTCTGGTGATCTCATCTGATCACTGTCGTCATTAAAAATCACTTCAAAAATTGTGATGTCTGAAACATTTTACATCATATCTCAAAAGCCATACTAGAGGGCCTTATCGCATACTACGTGGAAAAAATATAGGATGGGCTAATCGCGAGTCATAATTTATGTTTAAACGAGAGAGATATGATGTTTCCTTAAAAATAACCAAGGGGTACATGACATGTGATGAGACCCACACAACATTTGGTCATGCACCACCTCCTAGATATGTCCTTGGCTAGTATACTGCTCCCAATGCATATATAAGTATGTGTCATTTTGTTGGACTACATGATGTGTCCATTCTATTCAGGACTTTGTCATTTATTATGTCTGTGTACGTATACTTGAACCTATGTCCATGTACTTTGGAAAACAGACATGTTCCTAGTTGTTCACTCTCACACAGAGTCATTCATGTGTGATCCATCGCATGGATCATCAATTTGGTGATGAGGTACATGGAGTGTTGGGGGGGATGCATGTAGTTATGTTCATAAAAAATTAAAAACCCCTAACCTCCAAAGTGGGGGAGACATTTCATGTGTTTATCCCTATACATGTTGTGTCTAAGGGTTCTTCTCATAATTTCAGATCTATAATCCATGCTTTGAATTAGTCTAATCTATCGCAGATCCTGTCAAGAATCTGCATGAGATTTGTAGATCTAGGAACCTCTCTTCATTTTAGATCATTCATTGCTAGAAATCGGACCATGTTGTTCATCATGGGGGGGGGGGGGTCCATTGTTTAACCCCTACGCCATTGATCCTTCTACCTTGAAGATACAGCCTCTCATCATTGAAAAAGTCATCCAAAACATTTAAAAATCCCATATCTAGACTTTCCCCATCAATCCATCCCTTTTCCATGAAACCATTGTGATTTTGGGGGTCCAATCATGCTCGGTACTTCCCAACAATGTCGAACTGGGACCACATGGTCCAACCATTGACGAACATGAAAAAAATGTGGGGTAAATTCAAATGAAATGTTTTTCAAATGATATTTTATAAGATATCATGGAAAACGATCAACAGTGGGGAATTTGGGGATAGAAAAAATTTAATAACAAAATTTATCTGGTACGTAGAAGTATTCTAAGGCTGTAATTAGTGAAGATCAATAGTAGTGATTGATCTAATCAATCAATTTTATAGATAGAGGAATTAAAAAAATATTGATGATTCCTACATAGATATTGTACTGTTCATTATTAAAAAATGTGTTTTCAAATAATTTAATGAATTCGTTGCATTCACTAAATCTTAATCTGCTCTGATTTGGAGTTTCATTGCTGTCCTATCCGACTTTATAGTGGAATTAGGAATGGAATGTATGGAATTATCTCAGCTCTTATTCATCTTAACCAATGGAATTATCCATGGTAGTCTAGTTATAGACATTTTTTATGTCAAAAAACGTAATTAATTAATTAATTAATTAATTAATTATTCCACTGAATGTACCACTAACGAGCATAATGTCTGAACACCCCATGTAAACATCTTTTAGGTCTCACCTAGTGTAATAAAAATATGTTCCAGACTCAACCATGGTCTCATATTAATTCTGTGATCTTCCATTTATGATTCATACCATTTTATTTAGGAATCCATCTACAAGAAAAATTAAATATGTTTAATTTTTTTATAAAATTAACTATGGACACCCCAGACCTCAAAATCGATCATCGTCTCATTTCCTAACTCTGTAAATATATACATAAATATTTCAAAACAATAAAAGGGAATAACCAGGTCTCTACATCATTACTTACTTCAATATTTTCCTTCCCAAAATGTTATGCTAAACAAAGAACTCTGGATACTAAGCAAGAACATGGATCCCCAGATCTATGGAGCTCTCAAGCACATTAATATTCTGCTACAATATGTAAAGTTAGGTGATGGTCCATCCACACAGGATACTCTCCTGCCGATCCATCACCCCACCGAGTGCTCCACAATGGTGGATCCATCATTGATGTCCAACTCACCCAAGTTGATGATGTTAGTGGGGTCATGCACTTATCTCCTTAGTTATGACATGTGGAATATGTCGTGCACCCGCTTTAGATATAATGGACCGGGAAAGGTTGTAAGAAACCTCTCTAACCCTCTTCAAGATCTTGAATAGCTAGATAAACCTCACAGATAACTTCTCTCCCTAATTGAACCTTCGCAATCCTTTTTATGTGGAGACTCTCAGGAAAATGTGGTCCCCCTTTTCAAACATTAAGGGCCTATGAAGATGATTTGCGTATGATTTTGTTCTGATATGTGTCATCCTCATCTGGTTATAGATGTCCTAGACATTTTCTATTATAACATCCACCATCTATGGTCTCACATGAGTTTTTTCACCAATCACTATCCAGTAGAAGAGTGACATGCATGGTCTCTTGTACATGACCTCAAAAGTTTCCATGTTAATTTTAGAGTGGTAGTTTTTGTTTTAAATAATCTTTACCAAGGGTAAGTTATCCTCCCAATTCTAGTCAATGTATTATACAAAAGCCCTTAGCATATCCTCCAACACCTTGATAGTGCATTTTATATTTCCACAGGTCTGGTGGTGAATGGTTTTACTCATCCTCATTTGGTTCCTGAATGCATTATGTAGGCCTCTGAAAAATTAGGATGTAAACCATGTGTCATGATCAGATACAATTATCTATGGAACACCTTGAAGGTGAACGATCTCCCGTTTATACAACTGCCCCAGACTCTATACCGAACTATAGTCCATGAGAGAAATAAAGTCTGCTATTATTTTCGGTCGATCAAAAATCTCCCATATGGCATTATATCCCTTCACTGTGTGTGAAATAATTATCACAAACTCCAAAGATTGGCATTACAACATCCACTCTGGGACCGCAAGGGGATGCAACAAACCTTCTAGAACATTTTATTATCCTTCACCTATTGATAGGTGAGAAACTAAGATATGAACTCATATATTCTTCATCTCATGTTGGACTAGCAAAACTACCATTGAAGGTCTATATAAATCTTCATCATACCATGATTTAATGCATGGGGATAAGTGTGGAACTCTCACATCCCATCGTCACGCATCATGACTGGGATCACATTCCATCCCTCTAAAAGGATGACATGATCCCCTCCTTCAAAATATCCATCTAGTGACTCCCCCATGGATATCTGGACATGTAAGACCTCATATCCAATGTCTCCCAGCTGGGACTCTCTCACACGCTCAAGAAGTGGATTCAATGCCATCGACTTTAGAAACGGTATACCCTCCATCTCTACCAGATTAAACTTTAAGGAGGACAACTTCTTAAAATCATATTACACTATTTGATTCAATGAAATAAAAATACGTTCATATGATACTATGCTTTTGTTCCCTCATCTATAAGATATTTTAAATTCATAGTCCTGTAGGAACTCCAACAAGGACCATTGTCTCGGGTTCACGTATCTCTACATGAAGATTCACGTGAGACTGTGATGGTCTAAGAAAACCACAGAGTGATCCCCTAAAAGTAAGTGCCTCCACATCCTTTGGAAAAAGACTACCTCTTCTAGTTCTATGTCATTATTCATGTAGTTCTACTTTTCAGGTCTCAACTGCATCGACTCATATGCGATAACAGCTTATCGCTACATCAACATGTAGACGAGCCCATCTCTGGAGTCTTCATAATAAACTACATCTTCCACGCCCTCCTCGAGTATTCTCAATATAGTACCACTCCTCAGCCTCATCCTAAACTCCTCAAATTCCCTCTATCACTACTCAGAACAGGTAAACAGATTCCCTTTCTTTAGGGTAGTCAAAGGGGTTGCGATGCTGGAGAAGTATTCCAAAAACCTTCTATAGTACCCCACCAAAACAAAGAATCACTTCACCTATGACATGATATTAAGTGGATCCCATGAAAGAACTGTATCGATATTTTCTAGGTATATAGATAAACCATGCTCAAAATTAACATTCCCCAAAAAATTAAACATCATGAAACCAAAACTGGAACTTCGGGACCTTTACATAAACCTAGTTCTCTCAAAGGAAATCTAGAACCAACCCCACATTCTCTACATGTTCATACTCCAATGAAGAGTAGATGAGTATGTCATCTATGAATACAACCACAAACTATTCCATATACAGTTAGAGTATCTAGTTCATCAAAGACATAAACACGGTGGGGGAGTTCATCATTCCAAAGTGTATCGTTAGAAACTCATAGTGTGTGTACTGACATTGGAACACTATCATTAGAATATCGTCCCCATAATCCATCAATTGATGGTAACCATACTACATATATTGATCTTTGAGAAACATCTTGCAACATGAAACTATTCAAAGAGGTCTTAAATCCTTTTCAAGTGGTATTTCTTCATTATCCTGACTTGGTTATGGAGATGATAATATATACAAGGCCATAATCTCTCATCCTAATTTTTCGTGAAAAACATAAAAGCTTCATAGGGGCGCACTAGGTCTAATGAAACACTTTTCTCAAAAGACATCTAGCTACAACCAATGCTCTTGAAGATCAGTAGGGTCCATCAGATATGCTACAGAAGATATCTGAGCAGTTTCGGGATTTAATTTGATAAAAAACTCTATCTATCGACTCGTATGTAGTCCTAGAATTTTTTAGGGAAGATGTTCGTAGAATCCTCAGTAACGCAAGGAATCTATATGCTTAAATAGATAGCTAAACTAAGGTTTGTACATTATAACTAATGGGTGATGGAATGAATCCTCCTACATGAAAAATCCACTTTCCCTTTAATGAGATCTCTCTCACCAAAAATGAAGAATCGTTTCCCATCATTGTTTAGGTATATGCATGTTCTACAGTGACATTAAATCTAGTCTCGGACTATTGATAACCAATCCATACCCAAGACAACATCATAGGGTTCCATAGTGATGACCAAAATGTCCTATGTTAACCTCTATCTACTAAGTGTTATCTCACACTATTAGAAGATAGAAGATACAGAATAATTGTTCCCTATATGAACCTTATGATGGAGTTTTTGTTCTAGTTCCTCAACCTAGATCTCTAACTCTTGCACCAAGAGTATAGTTATGAAGGAATTATTAAGACCTATGTCTACTAATACTGAAGCAAGATTATAATAAACAATGTTTGCACTCTTAATCATCTCATGTGTTTTGGGGTCATAATCCTTCAAATCCTATTGTTGTCCTTACCCATAGCCACTAGCTCTAAGAGCTTGATGTGGGATTCTTAGTTGTCATGGTGGAAGGATATTATAGTAATGTCTTCCACCCATAACTTCTCATGATCCTATGCTAACTAACCCTCCCTGGGGACCACCCAACCCTTTCATTTGAGATACCTGGTCATTGTGCTACTTCTATGGTGGATTTTTGTTAGCTATCTCTTTTTTCTTATAACCATGTCTATTCATGTAGTCTCATCCTATGTAACCTCATTGATCATGAGAAAAGAAACTACCCTCTCTTGGATTTCCTGATCCTCTACACATCCCTTGACTATGTTCCTAAGTATTATCATAGGGAGGTCTCCAACATTGAGATCCTAGAACCTAACGTCTACAAGCTGTTGTAGACGACTTAGCTCTATGACAACCAGTTCTAGATCCATCTATCTGGTATTCATCTGATAGAAATCTCCATGTCACTAGTACCCTCTCCATAACCCAACATTGGTTGGAATTTGTGGGGACACCACTCTGGCACAAATCTCTCTATGGATTCCCTACTAAAATTTCATGCTCGTATATAGACATCTCATATCATGTCAGGGGCGTACTTGGTAATATTTTTAAACCACTATGTGAATTAATCCTCTATTATCCCACCCTATTGCTGCTCTAGAAGCTCATGAATCTGAACTAATTGAAATAAAATGGGGTAGTACCAATACAAAAAAATAGCAGAATAGCGGTGGTTTTTAGAGTGTGTTATGCACAACCCCCTCTAAATTAATTTTATAGGGGGTTATACACAACCCCCTCTACTCATAGAATTTATAGGGGTTTCACAACCTCCTCTAAATTTTTTTCATCTTTTATTTGTTATACAGGGTTGGATTCTAGAGGCACTTCTATCAAAACTAACACTATATTAATAATTAGTGGCCCTATATGTTCAGTTGGATTTTAGAGGCGTTATATATATATATATAATATTCTTTTTCATATTATAATATATATATATATATAACATAAATTGGATTTTTAAAGGAAATAGGGGGGTTTAGAACCCCTTATAATATTTTAAATAAAAGGGGGTTCATGTACTACCATTAATCTCATAGATTAGAGGTGGCTTTGAAACCCATCTAATTTATGAAATTAGAGTGGTTTATGAACCCCCTCTAATATATGACATTAGTGGGGGTTTTGAACCCCCTATAATTTATGGTATTATAGGGGTTTCATGAACCGTCGCTAATCCCTTTGATTAGAGGGGGTTTTAACCCCCCTCAAAGTTTTTATATATATTTTTTAAAAAATATAATATAAATTAAAAAATTATAGTTTGTTTGTGTGGGTGTTCATGTATGTGTCTACCCACCCACAGACACACACACATATATATTACATAAACACATTACATAAATTTAATTAGATGCATTATAAAAATATATATAAATACATAATATAAATATATTAAAAAAATACATATACACATAAAAAACGTATACATATATAAATTTTTTTATACATAATATAAATGTAATTATAAATATATTTATAAAAATATATAAAGTATAAATATGTTTTTATAAATACTATACATTTGTATTATCATTTATATTATACATTTATTATATTAAATACATTTTTATTATACATTTATGTATAAATACATTTATATTATATTATGTATATAAATAAATATAATATAGATAAAATTAAATATATATATATATATACATAAATATTATATTTATATTATATATATTTTATTATAAATATTTTCTTATATATAAATTTATATATATATATATATGAATATATTATTTTATATATATTTCATTATAACATATTAATTATAAATTAATTTAGTACATATATATATCATTTAATTATATTATATACGTCCAATTATATGATTGTGTTTAATTGTATTTATATGTATACAAAAATATAATGGTATGATCATATATATATATATCTCTGTGTGTGTGTGTGTGTTTGTTTGTGTGTAAATTGTATTTCATATAATATTCATTATATATATCATAAAATAAATAGCATATTATATAAATATATACATAAATATAATTTAATTAAAAATATATCATATAAAAAAGTAAGCATGTAGATTTTATAATTTATATCATAATAACAATTAATATTTTTTTAAAATAACATTCTTATCCTCTTATTTTATATATAATTAATATTATGTGATATAAAATTTATACAAATAAATATATATTAATATACACAGTATTATACAACTATATATATTGAAATACATATATATTAATGTACATAATATTATAAAATTATATTTATTGAAGTAAATATATATTAATGTGAATAATAATAAATATATCTATTGAAATACATTAAATAAATATTTCTATAAATTATATTTCATATTTCATTTATTAAAAAATTTTATAAGTTTTATTTCATAAATAATATTTGTATAAATTTTATTTCATGTAATATTAATTATATATAATATAAATATCTGTATAAATTTTATTTCACACGTATGTGTTTGATATAATATTAATTATAAATATATTTTATATAAATTATTTAGAATTTTATATAATTTATACAAATAAAAATGTATTAATGTTCATAATAAAAATACATTTATTGAAATACATAATATGAATATATTTTTAAATACATTACATAAATATACTAAAGAAATACTTATATATATATATTATATAAATAAACATGTAAAAATATATAAATATGTATTTAAGAATATTTATAATTTACATATATATATATATATATGTATATACATAACCTAAATAGAACTATAAAATATATTTAGTCAATTGTATGAATATATACATAAAACTTATTGTTTATATAAATATATAAATTGAATATAATATAAATATATTATAATGTAAATACATAAACATAAAGTATAAATATATACAATTTAATTCATATAAATATATATGTAGGTTATTTATTTGTATATATTTAAGTATTTACTCTAATGTTTTTCTAAATTAGAATACTAATAAATATATATGCGTGTGTGTGTAAATAACAAGATAAATTTTTTAACTTAGTGGAAGAGGGGCTGTAATTTGCTGCGGAGGTGATGGTATCAAATCCTACCAAATTTATTTATGAGGGGCTTGAAGGCGGGGTGGTGGTTCAAGGGTGAAATGATGCACGAAAAAGTATCTGAACACACGAGGGGGGGGGGGATGGAGCACGAGAGCAAACTAGGGAGGGCACGGGCCTTAAGTGGAATTGGAGGGGTGGGGAACTGGATGGGGAGGGGAACTGGTTGGAGTGTGGGTGGGGGAAGGAAGGGAACTGGAGTGTAAGTGATCGATGGGGGAACTGGACCGGGAGGGGAACTGGCGAGAGTGCAAGCGGTGAAGTAAGGGAGAACTAGCAGGAGTGTGCAGGGTGATCTATTCAATAATTAATTAATATTTAGAGGTGGTTCATTGAAACTACCCCTAATGTGGCATAACTATGGCTCAATTAGAGGTGGTTTTAGCCACCTTTAATTGATACATATATTGTGTTGGTTCCAAGAACCTCACATAATTTATGACATATAACTTACTTAGTGGTTGTTGGAAACTACATATAATTTTTCTTATAAATTAGAAGGGGTTAAAATCCCACTATAAACTCAGATTCTATCATGAAATTAGAGGTGGTTTAACCACCTATAATTCAATTTCTACTAAATTTGGCATTACATTACTAGTGGTTCCACAAAACCTCCTCAAACAAGAGTCCACAGAATCATTAGCAGGGGTTTTTCATAACCGCTGCTAATGTATTTTAAAGGGGTTATAACACATTCTAATCTAAAAAATAACCCCCTCTAATCAGGTCATTTTTTGTTTACTCCTCATGAAACATCTGCTAGAATTAAAGCCATCAGAGTCTCAAATCCTCATGTATCTATATAATAAGACTCCACGAGTGCTCAACTACTCACTGGAAAAAGCTAGTAGATAGCTCAACCACCTGATCCACCAGGGGTCCAAATAATCCTGAATATATGGCAGACCAACTCTATCCAATCATATTATGACTAAAAAACTATATCATCATGGAACATTAGCAGCCTCTGGTGCTGGAACTCAAAGAGTGTGTTAATCTTGTGTGAATCCCGAGCCTACTCAGTTGGTAAAATATTTTTCTCTATAGGTGGTGGCACTACTACCATCCCATATAGTGGAAGAAGAACATGGGATGGACTCAGAATTAAGTCTTTGTCACTAATCATATCACCTTCATGATTTGAAACTGGTAACCTTGCTGGCTGTTGTCATGGAGGCATCCTAGAAGTTATCAAGATGCACCATAGTCTGATGAGAATATATATATATAGAGAGAGCTCACAAAATTGTGAGAGTAAAAAACTCAATCCTATATGATGCATGTACCGTGGATCCCTACAACCAACACCTCGGTATGTTAATTCATCAATATGGTAGTCATGATCTTGATGAATGGATATGTTGGCAGCCTGGACAATCACTAGACTCCCAGTCCTGAGAGATGTACTTGAGAAACTCTAACACTATTTCCCTAATCCCAATCAAAACCTCATAATGGGACTAGTCTAAAAAATGTCCCAAGGAATGAACTTGTATAATACCAATTTTTCACAACCCTACCTAAGTCAAGGCTCGAGTTGTGACTACCCCAGTCCCACCTCTGTAGGCTAGGGGTGACTCTAACTGTTTAAAGGAATATCCTAAATTGGAGGTCTTTTCCTAAGTACTTGTATGCACACACCTAAAAATATAAATCTGTAAGTGTAAAGTAATATTTATAAAAAGTGGGAATAGCTATAAAGTAATCCAATGATTCATAACCGCTATGGTGTACAAGAGTAAAACATTGAAAATTGAATGTAAAGGGGAATATACACACCTAGCTAAAAATATTTCCCAACCTAAAAAAATTGAAAAATTAAACAATTGAGAGATCCCATATCTAGATCACTATTATTTGACCACCATAGTAGGTCCACAACACCTAGTATCCCTAAACATCTCAAAATTAATCATCGACCTGTCCGTTATCTCCATAAGAAAGGACACATGAAAAAAATCCCATGCAGGGGAGAGTATCTGTATGCCCATTTGGACACCCCAAAAGCTCAAGGTGGTTCATTAAGAGATACAACATAAAAGAAATATTGTAGATCATAAATAAGATGAAATATTTATTGATAGAGAATAGATAAAACCAATCCAATAATGATTAACCTATTCTAAACACAATGGTATCAACATGGAGTTTAGATGAACTACAAAAAAATATTTTCCAACTATAACAAGTAATTAGACTCATCTAAAAATGATAATCTAAACACAAAAATCATATGGCATACCCAGCATGTCTTCACAACCCATGGAAGAAGTGCCACTAAATCAAAAGGTATGGATATAGATGAATATATATATATATATATATATATATATATATATATATATATTCTCAGTCAAAATAATCCCAATCGATAGAGAAAGGGGATATCTATCTCATATCTCATCCCATGAAGAAGAGTCACCCATAGTTCAAAAATTCCATCAATGATTCCCAACATCTCACGCATCTGCATAAAAGTAACTATGGATGTACGACCATGCCTCATCCCTAGGTGACACAATTAAGGGAGATTAACTCAAAGTAGGAGAACCACTCCCAATTACATCAGGGGGTTCCACTCTATAAGTATCTGTAGGGGACCCCCACCCATGTTTATGAGGGGTTCCACTAAAGTCTCATGGGTACTCATACCCTATTTGATAGAGGATTCCAATTAGTAGGTAGGGGCTCATTCCCTATGCAATATATGGGTGTTCCACTCTATTGGTCTTGGACTGGAACCCTAGTGAAATAGGGGGTCCACTCTATTTGAGGACACACGGCCTATCTAATTGGTGTGTTCCACTTGTTATTCAAGGAACTAAACCAAGTCACAATAGGGGGTTACACTCTAGTCATCTATGACCCATAACCTATTATATAGGTGGTGTCCACTATGATGTTGGGGACCCACATCCTAGTACAAGATGGGAGGTCCCACTCTGATCGTTAAGGACTTGCACCCTATCTGATAGGGGCATTCAACTCAGAAGTCAATGACTCACACCCTAGTACAATAGGGTTGTTCCACTATGTTCATTAGGGACCCACTCCATATCCAATATGGGGTTATACTTGGAAGGCATCCATAAAGGACCTGATCCCATACTGATGGGGGGTTCCACACTAAAATTAGCCAACTGTGGTCTCATCTAATCACTTCCACCATCAGGTATTGCATCAAAAGATCATTTCCTAAACATTTCACCCAGTATATCTAAATCCACAATGTATGGAACCATCATGTTCTATATGTAAATAAACTTATGATAGGTTAATCGTGAGCCAAAATTCGAGTTCAAATGAAGTGTATGAGAAACCTTGAAATTCCCTCAAAAGAAACCAAGGGGAACACAACATGTGATGGGACCCACACCGCATGTGTTTCAACTCCATCACTTATCCATTTACATGTCTAGTACATGACTCCTAATCTATTTAGAAGTATAAACCATGTAGTTTTACTACATGGAGTGTCCAAGCTATCTTGTGATTGGTTGTGTCCTTCTTATCGTGTCCGTGTAGTTTAGCTTATGTATTTGTACTTTGGTACAAGTATATGTGCTTGGTTTTGTAATCCCAGATGAATTCCCTTGTGTGTGATCCATCACAGGGATCATCTATCCTCTGATGAGGTACATGATGCATAGGAGGGATTCCCATCATTCCATTCTTATAAACTTCCAAAACCCTAGTATCCATAGCCATGGGCTACATGTCCTTTTTTCATCCCTGTAAACTGTGTTTATTTGTGTTTTTTTATAATTCAAGATCCATGGTATGTTCTTTGAATAAATTTCCCTTACCATATATCCCACATTGAATCCACTTGATATTACTGGATCCAAGCATCGCCCATCATTTCTGTTCGTTAACCACCACAAATTGTATCATGTAGTTTGTCGGGGGGTCTTTGTTCTACTCATGCACCGTTGATCATATTCCTTCTATGATCTGTCATATGATCATATAAATGGCCATACAAATCCCTCAAACGTCCCAAATATATCCTTTATTGATAAATACTTCCCTCATTCGTGAAACTATTGTGATTTTTGGGGCCTGATCAGACTCGATACAGCCTGGAAATGTTGAACCAGGACTATGGGGTCCAAATAGTGATGAACGTGAACAAATGAGGTAAACACACATAAGAACTATTTTTTAAATAATAATTTATAATAATTATGGTATAGTGAACAATAACATGGAGTCCAAGGTTATAAAACATTGAATAAACAATTTAATCTTGTACGTAGTAGAATGCCAAGGCTTCAATTGGTACAGATAAATAGAAGAGATCAATCTTATTAATCAATTTAAACAATAGGGACATAAACAAGAAATTGATTATGCATACCTTAATATTTGATCATTTGTCAAATAACATGATTTTCAACAATTTAAGTAATTTATTGTGTTCTTTGTGTCCTAATCTCCTCCAATTCAGAGTTTCATCATCATTCGATGTGATTCTCCATTGGAAGGAGGAAGGGAATATCTAGAATTAACATAGGGATTATGTGGATAACCATGGATAATATTATATGAGATTATATTTATAGAAATTTATTTATTTCAATATAAATTAATGATTTAATTAATTAATTAATTAATCCACTAGACGTACTTCTAATGATCGTGATTTCTAAACACGCTACACTGACCTATTTTAGGTCAAGACTCGAGTAAAAAATTCATTATAGACTCAATTGTGTTCTCATATTTATAATATAATATTTTTTTAATAGTAATCATGTTTTCATTAAGAAACCATGCATTCACAATATTATATTTTTTTAATATTTTTATAAAATTATTTTCGAGCCTATCGGTCCTTGGAATCGCACGCTGCCTCAATGCATTTCTCTGGAAATATATAGATAGATATTTCAAAGTATTTCAAGAATAAAATAGGTCTCTACATAATACCTCAAACCAAATCTACTTCCTACCCTTTATAAACATCCAAAACCTAGAGTTTCTGTAGACCAACTCTTCTTCCTTGTCAGATATGTTGTCTGCCACTACCTCCTCTCTAGACATATATGTTTTGTGATCCTCCATGATGTTATCTTCTGGAACCAACCTAAATTCATGGTATCAATTTTGAATTATCCTATGGGTATTTTGGAAAATTATACTTAAAGGGATGAAAAAATTGTTCAGTTGGTCTTTTAAACATCACATTATGTTCAATACACCTTTGAATTTACTGAATATATGGTCACATAGCAAAATGATTACCCATACTACCAAAAGTGAAATATCATAATTCCATGGTCCTGGAATGTGGATTTGTACTACCCATGTTATAGGAATGATATTGTACTAATAGCTGATTCCAATGGCCTCAATTGGACTTCAATTGGTTATAAAATCAATAACATCAACTTTTTATATCACATCTAATCAATACCATATTGTGTACTCCCCTAGAAAAAATCAATACAAATCAACAATTTTTCTACCACCATAGGCTTTTCCAATATATATGTAAATGAATTTTTGGAAAATATTCCTACATACCACTATATCATGATCCTTAAATATCTTTATAAATTTAAAGATCCAAAATTCTCATTGATCATAAAAACTAATGACTAATTCATCAACCCCATAAATCATACTACAAACTCTCAAACAAAAGAACTATCATGATTTATCACTAATAGATATTTTCTCCACTTGATCATAAGAGTCTATGATCCTATCTCTTTCCAGAATGGCCCCTAAAACCAATATCTTTTTCTTATAGGATCATCATGATCTCCCAAGTATAATATTCACCAATAACTTATTAATCCTCTTAAAAAACTCATCACAATAGGAACATAGTTCTAATATTTCATCTAGATCGAATGAAAAGTTATCTCAACCCATTCTAACTAATGATCAATATTATGAATAGTGAAAACCCTCTCATACATTAGTTATTTTTCACTAGAACTCACTTGAGTCTATTCTGCAAGCATGTCTAGAATTCAAATTTACCCACTAACACATGACCTAATGTTCTTTCTATAACTCCCCTTGTTGAACCTCATGATGGTCTCAGATAAAAATTATAACTATAAATAGATAAAAAAATTCAATCCAATGATATATATATATAATGAATTTATTTACACACCACTAAATCATTCACCCCCCATGGATAATCACCCTTATCACAGAACATAAGAAATCATCATGATCTAGAACTATAAGAAGAATAAATAATAACCTATAATGATACCCTATTGGAATTATAGTATTTCTTAAGTATTGATAAGTACGTTATATAGCCCTTTATTAGATCATAAAGGCCCATAATGTATCATGATGATCTATCTAGCCTACTTCACATACCAAGTTCAGGTAATATTATTTCTTTACCAACCATGGAATCATTATCAGTTCCTACTCCATATTTAATCCTAAAAACACTCATTCTGATAGCATTCTATCATGACACCCTCTTATTGGGACTCATTTTTGTCAGAAATGTGTATGAGTGTGAGCCCCAATGTCATGATGTTTCTTGATAGGGGTTGGGAACAAGCACCAAGGGTATATGCTCACACATCAATAAAAGGCATTAACCTTTATAACTAATGACTCAACAAAACCACAAATAAAATAAATATATTTCATAAAAACAATACATGAATTATTTATAACAATACATGTCATTTCATACAGTCTAAGCTATAATATGTAAATATAATTACATTTATATAATCTTTTGTATACAATAAAGAATGTAAAATGATATATACCTCCACTAAAATATCTATTTCTTATTAAGAAAAATTTATCTTAAATCTATACTAACTCTATAATGGTAGTCATAAATATAGTATTTATGAATAAGAAACTGATTATATAGATATAATCATTAGGTTCCTCCTCCAAACTCTCATGTTCCCATATGAATGAATAATACTAATGAAACTATGTTTGGAATAATTATTTTAGGACAATAACGCAATATAAAACTCAAAAGTGTAGAACATCCAACCCCTTTTATTCCATACCACGTCATTATCTCACATTGTAAAACATTTTACATTCCTCATCACACTTCACCACACAACCACCACTATAAAAATCCAAAAACCAAATGCTTTCCCACATATAGGAACTTTATGGCATAATCCTTATGAATTTTTACATATGTCGAGACATCACTATAGAATAACCATTTCCACAAAATTGTTATCAACCAATATATAAATCACTAAACACCACTATATCATCACATATTTATCCACCCATGGGGAACCCTCTATCACACCTCCATCACCATGTAGTCATCCACCAATAGAAAATTCACAATCATATCTCCAACTATTGTTTGATATGACACCCACCCATAAGGATTGTCATAAGGTTTTTTAGTTTCCACCCTTACGGAATATTCCCCCTCAACTCATGGTAGTTGGATAGTTGTACACACTTGAGGAATATCCTTATATTACTATGTGTGAACTCTTAGTTACTCTCCCTCCCCCTTCGAACCACATCTTCACTACCATACAACATATATCCACTCTATCTATCCATATCATCTACACCCCCATCCCCATAATCCTATTTATTATCATCAAAAATCAATTTCACATATCACATATTAGTACTAGAATTAGACACCCACCATATATTTACTCTCCCACTTAGTCCACCACACATACAATGGTTTTAAGGAATATATTCACACCACAAATATAAACCACAACCTACCTAGGTCTACCATAATTACATCCTAGGGGGGAATTTACCAAATCATTTACACTACTCATATCCTAGGAATAAACAAGTTTAAAAACCTCATCATGCAACTAAAATATATAAAAGGACCTCATTCAATTAATCAACATCATTTATCACATCAATCTATATTCATACCTCTATCTATTCTAACTATAAAGGGTTTATTTAATGCCGTAAAATAGATTCAAGTGTATTCACCACTTATAACTCATATCATTATCAATAAACCTACTAAGGGTTATGATGAATAACCCATTCTAGATTTGGAACCACCATTTAAGAAGATGGAATGGCCTAAGTAGATTTTACACCACCACATGTTGTTGGAGTTTGTGTCTTATAAAAAATTACTTTGTACTTTTGAATTCCATTATATTGAAATATGTGAATATTAATAAATAACATCTCACTTTATTAGTATTTTTATATTTATATATTTTTTTATAATGTTCATAGAGTATATGTTAAATGGAAAGTTCATACTAGTTCCTGACTATGATGAGAACCTTGATGTTCTATGATGATATTCAAATATACATGCTCTATGGATGAAGGTAATCTAACTAATAAGGCATGGATGATGTTTTATATCAGGTGTATGTGGATAATAAATCATTGAGAATTGTTATTATGAAGTTATAACTTAGTAACATCTAATAGAGGAGGTTATGATAAAATATTTTCTTATTAGAATTCCACATATTATATGTGTCATTGGATATTATCAGCTAAAAATGTTTTTATTAGTATTTATAGTTGATATTATTATTTATGCATATTATGAGTTTCAAAAATTGATATATTGATACAAATAATGATAGAATATGGAAATGTTTAAGACAGACATGTCTGGTGCATAAGGTATGATATAAAATAAATGAATAAATAAATAAATGTTTTATCCCATCAGAGTTCATTGATGTTGATATCTCAGACCCATTAATTGAAAGTAAATTGTTTTATTAATTCCAAGGACATGGTGGTTTAATCAATGGGTTAATTTTAGGAAAGTTAGATAAATATATTCAAGCATAATGGATGATGACACAATTATGTATCCTGCTTGATGAGATTTTAAGAAAAATGGACAATATAAAACAACGAGTATCCATATGTGGTTTTTGTCATTGTGACATTAATGAATTTATCTATGTTTATATTATTTGTTTATATTCACAGAACATGTAAATTAAGCGACTCATGTTAATTTAACTACGAAAGAGGCCTAGAACATCACACACTAAGTGTATCTATAACTTCAATAAAATTCTATTTTAATTAAAAATTCTAAAAAATATAAACTCAATTTAATAGGGGATAAATGTTTTCAGGATATGTTTATTGTAAAATTAATTATTGAATTAGTAATACAGTGATATTTATTTATTTAAATAAATATTTTTTATTCATGGATTGATAAAATCTTGAGAGGATGGATGGGTTGGGTTAAAGGATATAGTATAAATGGTATATTAAATATCATTTATTTAAACTAAGGATATTTAAATTCATTTTAGTTTTGATCATGATAAGAAAATAATAATAATAATATTATTTATTATTGATATTTACTTATAATTTAGATATTGGTACATGATTTTTATGAAATAATTAATACTCTAACCTAAGTATACAATTTGTGTTCTCGAATTGCTTAGGTATTAGATTTTGGGGTGAAAAAACTCTTCTTAGATATTTATATTAAGTCTAGAGAAAAAATTTTCTATAATTTACTAAATAATGGTGAAACTTCTTCCTGCATGACCTTCTTAATCCCCCAAATTTACTAGATATATTCTTTCCATTATAAAATTAATTCTAAATGTGATCAATAGAAAGAACACAAATTGTTCTGTCGTTAGTGCTAAAATATTCATCTGCAACATTTTTAGGGTCATGGAACATGTATGGATACAATTAGATGAATTATAAAATTATATACTTTATCACAATGATATTAAATCTATATTGGGAAACTGATTCAACAATGTGGAAACAATTCAAAAATGAGTGGTAATTATTATTTAGAAATTAATTATAAATTATATGTGAACGATCATATCTCAAGGATTATAGGGTTTCTATTCCTCCATTTTTAGGAGAAATACATGGAAAATTATAAAAAACATTAATGGGAACAAGGTAAAGTACTTCTTATACTACCAAAAACCTTTTTATAGAATCAAAGGGTTCATGTACTGATTTATAATTACTTATCCTTAATTAATAATTTATAAATTTTATATTGGTTTTAAATTTATTTTATTATTAATTTTTAGATTTGAATGACTATATAATTTTTTTATTCACAGAATATGAGCATGAACAAGACACGAACAAATTAAGTTCAACTAGATATATTATTAGGTGGTGTCATATATTATAGACCTAATACACTGTTATATGATCTGTGACTGAAAACATACATGTCATGTGATATAATCAACCGCAACATGACACATTCATGTAAATTATATCTTTTCATGTGGGTGAATGGTACATAGTGTCCTTAAACGTCCCATTTTTACCTTCCAAGTGACATGTATGTTGTCATTTTACATGGAGTATAGATGGTAAATTCATCATGCAACCCCACTCTATTTTTCTCCATGGAAATATCAAAAACCATGTGGTCCAGTTTTGCCACATGTATTAATCTCATGTCATGTATTTGCTGATATCGAAGTAATATAGATCAATTATGACTTCATGTAGTCTAGTGGGCATTCACACCATGTAAAACATAAACACAAATGTGGATTCCATGTTGATTCTCTAGTCATTCTTCATGGATGGATAAAAAATATAATACCTGGTTTTTAGAATTTTGTAAATAACATGAAAATTATATCTTCCCACACAGAGTACATAAGGATCTATGTTATACAATGTGTGGATTAATTATAAAAATTAAAATTAATTATAAATCAATTTATAACATTAATTTCTAAAATTAATTAATATTAACATTAATTTGGGACTAAATTCTATGTATATTCATCATACACGATGCATCTTTCATTGAAATTTCCAGTAATACATGTCATTTATATTAATGTAATTCCTTATAGCAATAAATTTTTAACAAACCATATGGATTGACTCACAGAACTAAATGCCAGGATATGATAAGGATCATATAGAGTGTCGTTTCACATTATACCAGTGATATTTTATGCCATCTAGAGAAAAAGGGTACATGTTGAACTAAATTATAAAAAACATATAAGGCTAAAAATAAGGGTAGACATCATGCCCCTTATTATTAAGAATCGTGTAGGTATTGATTATGAATTAAAATAATTAATTTCAAATGTGTGTGATCATGAACTTGAACAACCAATGTATGTGTTGGGTTTTGGTTTAATTTAATGTTTATTTAGTGGGTTTTTAATGTGATAAATGTTTTATAAAATTAAATATTATGGTCTATGGCTCATCCCTCCCACCTTTATTATGTGGGGCCTTCGTTTCCCTAGATTATTTTATGTAACCCCAAATCCTTGTTTCCCCTCACCTATATTTAAGTAAATATGTGTTAAGGATGGATCTCCAATGAAATGAGGTATTTAAAAACTTGGGCCCAAGTGAAACCAATCAAGGAGATGCATTGGGGAACAAGTGGAATGTTGAAACTCAAACCCTACTAAATACAATCCTTTATTCCCCTAGTTTAAAGAGTTATTTTAGTTTATAATTCATAAATTGTAAAATATTAATTATCATGATCATGACGCATATTTATTTAATTTTTTCCAATTACAGATTAATTATTTGTTTATGAGATACATTTTCATTGGTGAGCGCATAATTTAAATGAATTAACTATAATGAAATATGGATAGAATAATTGAACTATATGTAAATTATTTCATCGAGACATGGATAATTAATTATATAAAATCCACATAATATTAATCGGCATGAAAAGGATAAAATAAAGAATATTTACATATAATAATCAAATATATCAAATGAACTATTGTGTCACTAAATCCATTAATTACTTTATATTATGATTAATCCCATTGTTTAAAATTAATTATAATTCCAAATACAAGTTTATTTCAATTATGAATGAGTTATAACTAAATTTTTGGGTTGAATTAACCATGTTATCATTAAGGATTGACTACTCAAAAAGGAATTTATGTTACTTAAAGTCACGTGTTAAAGAAATTTGTGTCCATGATATCATAATTAAAGATTCCACTTAGAAGATCAATGAATTATGAGATAAATTAGTTAGAAATACATCCTATTTAAATACCTTCATATAATTTTTTTGTGACGAATCTAGATTATGAAAATGGAGATATAGATCTTTCCACTGAAATGTCCATGCAATAGGGTATTTTATTTCAATGGTGAGGTCTATTAAGACCTGATGAAATAGTATGATACTAATTAGATAATAAAAATATTAAATACATATTATTTTATAATCAATACTAAGTATTAAAATATTAAATTTGTTTTTATATTAAATTTAAAGTAATGTAGTCTCCATATTATATCTACAATCAATATTGGAGAAAGTTAATTTCCTTACAGTAATATCTTGGAGTTGTATTTGTTCTTTCTCATGATACTACATAAAAACTTGAAATATTTCATATTGTAATCCCTTATTCCTACGGTTCCTTTTTAATAGTTCAATGAGGAAGATCATTATATCCACCTGTAAAAATTGGTTGATTTTCATGATTTCCATTGGTTGGTGTTATAATCTATAAATAGTGACCTCAAAAAGCTAAATGAACACATAAATACATACACAAGGTTTTCCCACCTCTATGATATTTATTTGGAGAAATCTATTTATGAGTGTTATAATATCGAAATGGAACTCATTATATGGAATATTAGAGAATGTGTGCCGTAAAAACCACATATTGTCAAGATGATTGGATATATTGTGTGTTTAAACATCAGGAATTAAAAGCTACACGATTAGTTAGGCACTAAACTCAATCTTCCTTTACTTATTTGTGAATTAAAATGTTTTATTATGAATTAAATTATTATTATATATATATAATTCACTCCTAAGTATTCTTACACTGATTATCCAAGTTTATAAGGACATGCAACTTAAAAACCATATGTTCTTTTGGTGAAAAAGATTAAGGGAATATAAAAGGTACTTAAGACGCATTCTATGTCTATGGATTATTCACACCACCTGCCATCCGGATTGATAGAGGCCGCAGAACCCTGAGGTTCTGCGTGGAAGGACCGTAGCCTGCCCATGTGGGCCGCTCGTGCCGGGAAGACCGACCGGGCTATGCCATGCCGCACTACTCGGCCAGCCGCTGGCTGGGCCGCGCCGCGCCCCCCCACCGCTCGGCCAGACGCCCCCCCTGCACTGCTCGACCAGCCGCGGGCTGGGCCCGGCCGTGCCTTGCCGGGCTGGGCCACACCACACCAGGCCGGGCCGTGCTCCGCCGTCCGGACCGACCCCCTGCCAGGTCAGACCCGCCAAACCAGGTCGGGCCAACCCGCCAGCCCACAGGGCTTGACAGGCAGGGCCTGTTTCACTTAAACATTAATAAATTTAAGACCGATGATATTGTTCATATTTTCATGTCTTATTATATACTCCCTTTACTGATTTTATATGAAATGTGCATAATTTGTGTGAAATATTAATGTTTTAATATTAAGTATAATTTTTGAGCATTTTTAGAAGTAGTCCAATTGAGTCAGTTTAATGGTTTAATAATAACTATCACTATACGGATCCAAATTGTGTGGTTATTCTTTTTTAGGATTCTCCATTCAATATAAAACATTTCATTATAAGGTACCATGAGCCAATTCTTCCATTTGAAGGGTCATATGTTCCTCACAAACAAGACCAAAGAATCTGTGAACAAACTGGACCAGCCATGAAGATTTATTTACTGGGCTCAATCCAGAAGTCAAAAAATATCAACTCTCCGCAATAATTCGTGGGACACTACATTTCATCTTGGATAAAAATTTTAAGGCCTAAATCCACGTACAAGGGGCCCAAATGAAGCTTTGAAGTCCAGACCACCATTCTGGCCAAGAATTAAAATCAGTATAGTATGAATGACATATCTCATGATGTAAGCATCAAATAGAGCTCAGATTTTTTAGTGTGAATTAGGCGATATAGGCGGCATACTTTGTTGAAGAACCCATTCGGACTTGAAGGCATCTTTATATTCAAAAACCCTTTCACATTCTGGACTTCAAAAAGACTGGATTGAAATGGATAGTTTTACTTTGTTTAATCCACTGGCCATAACTTTTAATCCTTAAGTCAAAAGGACTCCAAATTTTGAGAGTAGTCGGACTACTTTATAATCTACAACTGTGAAGAATAATATTTATCTCGTTTTGGCAGTCATGATGTCCATATCTGCGAGACACGTGGAGGGGTATTGATGGAATGTAAACAGTCCACTCCTTGGGCTATAAATACTATCCCCTTCTCTCCTAGAGAGGGGTTGGCATTTCAGAAGAGAGGAGAACATATTGTATCGACCAAGGCCTTGAAAAAGGCTTGGGAGGATCTTTTATACTCAATTTTTCACTTTAGATACCTTTCCACCTCTCTTTGTTTTCACTTAATTTCGTGTTCTTCATTTTTGTAATTTTGTAAGTCTCTTTCTTTGTGATTCTGTTTTAATGCAAGTTACTTATTCAATATCTCTTATTCTCATCCACATTCTATAGTTTAATATTTATGTTCTTAAAATATTTTAAATTAAGTTGAATCCCATTCCATTCTTCTGATTCCTCATTCAATCGAAAATCCATTTTTAATTTTCTTCATCGTTTGTGTGAGTGTTCGGTGCACTACTCTTATCTTGTCCCTTTCGTTTTATTCTCTTTATAATTCATCACAATAATCATTATAACCAGATTAGTAATCATTTTAATGTCTGGGTAAATCATTAATTAGGGTGAGTTATAATTTAGGTATGTTAAGTGATTGAGAGTTTTTGCTCGACGAATGTTCTTTAAATTAATATTGTGTATGTTGAACTTTATATGTCATTGATTAATGACATGTTTTGTTTAATATGTGGATTCCATGGATTATTGGAACCAAAAATACGCTACCATAAACAAGTAATGGTAATTATTAGAAACGTAAGTTAAGTTATGGCTTGGATTATAGCTTTAACACTTGGTAATTCCGATCAAAATCATCTTGTGACATGGGTGTTAATTTAATGCAATATAAAGCAAAGCTCAAGGATAACACAAGCTTAAATACCTAATGATGAACTCACCCCAATCTTTATCAATTTGTTAAATCAAACATCATAAAAAAATTATTTCATAAGCTCTGTAAAAAAACCCCCCAATCAGAATACAATTAACTAAAAAAATGATTATTACAAAGTATCATCGCCGAGGATTCGACCCGAGTGCTGCTATACACATTATCATAGCACAGAAACCTTGACCGGTCGATAGGAGAAAATCGGTCGTGCATTTCAAATGGCGCCATTTCCAGGGATGGTGCTTTATGTAGTCATTAGTTTCTGGTTATTGTTAAAAAAAACCAAAAAAACCAAATTTTAAAAAAAATTGAAAAAATACACAAAGAAAAACCCGTCTTCTCATAAACATCATAAACGGAAAAAAATACAAAGAAAACCCTGTCTTCCTATTTATTCAAACATCTCTCTGAATGCCCCGTAGCCTTCCAAACAATCCCTCGGATTTTTTTGACCCTGAAATTGAGCTAACACTTCGCCAACATAAGAGGAACATAAGAGATAATCAAATAATTCAAGAACCAGTCCTTGTCCAACCAATTGAATTAGATATGGCCAATCCTAGGGAACAAACACTTAAAGAACTTTCTTCCCCTGATATGAATTACCAACCTCTTGGTATTAAATATCCAAACATAGAGGATGACTTTGAACTCAATTCGGGCTTGATTCATCTTCTTCCTCATTTCCACGGGCTAGCTGGTGAGGATCCACATCTTCACCTTAAAGAGTTCCAAGTAGTGTGCTCTACCATGAAGCCTCAAGGGGTTTCTGAAGATCAAATCAAACTCTGAGACTTCCCTTTCTCCCTAGCTGACACTGCTAAGTCATGGCTCTACTACCTTCCTCCTGGTTCCATAACTACATGTAATGACATGAAGCAACTCTTCTAAGAGAAATTCTTTCTTGCTTCTCAGACTGCTTCTATCTGAAAGGAAATAAGTGGTATCCGTCAATTCCAAAGTGAATCATTCCATGAGTACTGGGAGAGGTTCAAAAATCATGTTGCAACCTTCCCAAATCACCAAATTGCTGACCAACTCTTGATCTAATACTTCTATGAGGGGTTATTGGCTATGGAGAGAACTCTCATTGATGCCGCAAGTGGTGGTGCTCTTGTTGATAAAACTACTATAGATGCAAGAGATCTCATAAGTAACAAGGCTGAAAACACACAAAAATTCCATACTCAAGCACATGCTCAAGTCAAACAAGCCCAAGATTATCAATCAATTGACCCGAACAAAATGACCGAGTGGATGAGTGAACTTACAGGTCTTGTGCGACAGCTAGCTCTGGCTACCAAATCCCCAACCTCGTCTTCTCCGAAATCAATGTTTCCTGGACCAATCAAAATCTCTGGAATCTGCAACTCTCCATCTCATCCGACTGACACTTGTCCACAACTTCAAGAGGATCAATCCGATTCATCTGGACCAATGGTGCTCAATGCAGCATATGCACAGCAGAACACCAATCCTCAACTATCAGGTCAGTTTTTTAGAAACATCAACCAACCTCACTCTGAGTCCTTCTCCTCTAACTTTAACCAAGGATTGAGGTATGGTAATCCCGTCTCTCATCCCCCTCAATTCCTTGCTCAAAACCCAAACCAATTACAATATCGTCAAGGTGGTGGTAACTTCCATCAACCTTATCCTTTTGTTCCTCAACCTCAAAGGAACAATCCTCCTCCTGGATTCCATTATCCTAGTTAGCCTTCCCAATTCCAAAACCAATACAATCGATTTCCCAAGAACCAAAATCAAGGAAATCCCAATCTGGGACAAGCCTCTTCTTCCAAGCAACCATGGGAAAGTGCAGTGGAAGATCTTGCCTCCTTCACCCGTTCTAGCATTAAAACATTGAAACTCAAATAGGTAAACATGCATCCCACCTGAGCCAACAACAACAATAAAATTCTTCCCAACTCCTAGCTCAACCATTACCCAACCCCAAGGGTAATGTAAGTGAAATTGCACTTAGATCATGAAAGTAACTTGCTATGCCTCAAGATAAATCCTCAAACCCTCCTTTGAATGTTGACCTAGAAAATTAAAAGAAAAAGAAACTTGAAAAGGAACCTGAAACCATTCCCTCACCTACTTCAATTCCACTTAGGAACCCAATTCCTTTTCCTCAAGCCGTTTCTAAACCAAGGAAGTCCTTTGAACCTGATCCTGAAATGCTCGACATGTTTAGACGTGTTGAAGTCAACATTACCCTCTTAGATGCCGTAAAAAAATTCCTAAGTATGCTAAGTTTCTTAAGGAATTGTGCACCCACAAGAGGCAACTTAGGACCTTTGAAAATGTTTCCACCTAGCAGTCCATACCCATTAAGTGCAAAGATCCAAGTACCTTTACAGTCCCATGCCAAATTGGAAGTTCCAACTTTGATGATGCACTCATAGACCTAGGATCCTCAATTTTTGTCATGCCCAAATACATATTCTCCAACCTTTGTCTAGGTCCCTTACATCCAACAGGTGTTTTCATTCAGTTAGCCAATCGAAGCACATCCAGTCCTGAGGGAATAATTGAGTATGTCCTTGTCAGAGTCAATGATCTTATCTTCCCTGCTTATTTCTATGTTCTTGACATGGAAGGTGAGACAAACTCTTCTCAATCTCCCCTAATTATAGGAAGACCATTCCTCATGACTACGAGAACCAAGATTGATGTCCATTCAGGCATATTATCCATGGAATTTGGTGAGCAACTGGTCATGTTCAACATTTTCCAAGCCATGCGATACCCATCTGAGGATCACTCTGCATTCTCAATCCATGCTTCCGCGGACACTTCTAAGATTCAATCGAACCCCAATCCACCATGTTCTTCATGTTCTAATGATAAAGGATCTTGTGAAATCTACACCATGATTAACAAAGTCATAAATGGTGAAGTTGATGTGGACCTTTCATTTATAGACTCCATCAATTTAGAGGATCTTGAAAACTCTCTTGAATCCCATCTCAACTCTGATCTCTACTGCTCCACCTTGGATAGTATTAAGGAAAATGAACCCAAAGCAACTGAAGTCCCTTCTTCCATTCCTAAGTTGTCGATCCCAAAAGTGAAAGATGAGACTGATCTGAAACCTCTTCTTGTACACCTGAAATATGCATTCCTCTTCCATGATCACTCGTATCCTGTCATTATCTCTACCACACTTACTAAAACCGAGGAGTCCAAACTTGTTCAAGTGTTAGAGGAAAACAAAAAGGCCTTAGGTTGGACCCTAAATGACATACCAGGAATCAACCCTTCCCTTTGCATGAATCACATCCATCATGAGGAGTCATCCAAACCAATTAGACAACCACAAAGAAGACTCAATCCACTCATCCTTGAGGTAGTTAGGGAAGAGATCACCAAGCTTCTTCAATCTGGTATTATCTACCCAATTTCTGATAGTGAATGGGTTATTCCAATTCAAGTTTTACCTAAGAAGGGTGGGATAACTGTTGTCACAAATTAACATGGAGAGGTAGTCACAACTAGATTGAAGAACAAATGGTGTGTGTGCATCAACTATAGAAAATTGAATGTTGAAACCCGAAAAGATCACTACCCTCTTCCATTCCTTGATCAAATTCTAGAAAGATTGGCCGGAAAGTCACACTATTGCTTTCTTGATGGATTCACTGGCTATTTTCAAATACCAATCTCACCTCAGGACCAAGAAAAGACTACTTTCACATGCCCCTTTGGAACATATGCATATAGAAGAATTCCTTTTGGACTTTTCAATGCTCCCGAAACATTCCATAGGTGTATGATGAGTATATTTTTATAATTCCTTGATCACTTCATGGAAATCTTCATGGATGACTTCACCATTTATGGTGATTCATTTGAATCTTGTTTTCATTCACTCTCTCTAGTCCTTCAAAAGTGTGTCAAGTGTAACCTTATGTTAAATTTTGAAAAATGTCACATTATGGTTGCAAATGGGATTGTTCTAGGGCACATAGTTTCAAAAGATGGTAATGAAGTTGATACAGCCAAGATTTAAGTGATCCAATCACTTCCTGAACCCACTTATGTTCGAGACATCCGTTCATTCCTCGGTAATGCCGGTTTATATTAGAGATTCATCCATAAATTCATTAGGATTTCCCTACCACCAAGTAGGTTACTCTAAAATGATGTCACTTTCCATTTCGATGAGTTTTGAAAGAGATCCTTCATTGAACTCAAAACTTCTCTTACAACTACCCTAATAATCCAACCCCCAGATTGGTCCTTACCCTTTGAGTTAATGTGTGATGCTTCTGATAGATCCGTTGGGGATGTTCTTGGTCAAAGAAGAGAAAAAATTCCTCATGTCATCTATTATGCCTCAAAAATATTGGATGAAACTCAATCTCACTACACTATGACTGAAAAGGAACTTCTAGTAGTGGTTTTTGCCTTAGATAAATTCTGGTCCTATCTCTTAGGTTCCAAAATCATCATCTTCACAGACCATTCTGCTATTAAGTTCTTACTCAAGAAAAGTGATTCCAAACCGAGGCTAATAAGATGGATCCTAATGCTCCAAGAGTTTGACCTTGAAATCAAAGATAGACCTGGATAAGAAAAACCTGTGGCTGATCACTTGAGTAGAATTTCTAATTCTTCTCATTCAGAAATCATTGATCTTGAATTCCTCATTGAGAACCTTTCGTCTCTCACTCCAAAGTTACCATGGTATGCCCCAATTGTAAATTATTAGGTTTCTGGAGTTTTTCCTGAAATGTTTTCGAAAGAACAAAAAATGAAGTTGAAAAGTGATTCAAAATACTATTTTTGGGAAGAAAATAAACTTTGGAAAATTGGGGCTGACATAGTAATTAATAGATGTGTTGATGAAAATGAGCATTCTTCCATCTTAGAATTCTGTCACTCACTTCCTGGAGGTGGCCACTTTGGACCCCAAAGAACCTCCCGAAAGGTCCTAGACTCTGGATTCTTCTGGCCTTCACTCTTCAAAGACTCACATGAGTTCTATCAATCATTTCTCACTTGCCAAAAGTTCGGCACAATCTCCAAAAGAAATGAAATGCCCCAAAATCCTTTAATATTTTGTGAAATCTTCGATATTTGGGGCATCGATTTCATGGGACCATTTCCCCTTCCAATGGATTCTCATACATTCTTCTTGTGGTCGATTATGTTTCAAGGTGGGTTGAGGCCAAACCCACTAGGAAGGATGATGCTCATACTGTTAGTGAGTTCCTAAAGACTAACATCTTCCAAATATTTGGCACACCACGTACCTTGATCAGTGACTTAGGAACCCATTTTTGTAATAGAACCATGGAAGATCTTCTGAAAAAAGAATGGGGTTATACATAAAACTTCAACTGCATATCACCCCCAAAAAAATGGCATGGTTGAACTCTCTAATAGAGAAGTGAAAAGGGTACCTGAGAGAATTGTTAAGCCCACCAGAAAAGACAGGCCCGGGAGACTTGGTGAAGCCCTTTGGGCTTATCGAACTGCCTATAAAATTCCCATTGGGATGTCTCCTTTTAGGCTAGTTTTTGGTAAAGCGTGTCACTTACCTATTGAAATCCAACATAAGTCTTTTTGGGCTGTGAAAACCTGTAATTTTGATTGTGAAAAATATGGTGAAGAACGATTTTTGCAATTGGCTGAACTGGAGGAGCTTCGACTTGAATCCTATGAGAATTCCAATCTGTACAAAGAGAAGGCTACGGTACTCCATGACAGACACATCCTGAGAAAGGTATTTCATGAAGGTGAAAAGGTAATTCTATTCAATTATTGATTCCAAATTCACCCAGGTAAGCTTAATTCTTGTTGGGAAGGTCCTTTTGTTATTACTAATGTTTACCCATTTGGTGCAGTGCAAGTCCAAGACCCCTCTTCCAAAAGGACATTCACGGTTAATGGACATCGATTAAAGCATCACCATGAGAGGACACACAATCCCAGATCATCATTGACTTCCCCTGGATCTCCAACTTCTCCAATCGACCAACCACTAGATGGAGATGGCGACCCACCAAATCCAAACCAAGGGGCACCACTTTACCTTTAACTCTCTCTCTATCTCTTCATCTCTCTACCTCTTTCTTATTCTTCTTCTTCTCTCGTTCATTTTTTTACCACTTTTTTTCAAACCCTTTTTTTCTTTCTTGTGAGGGTGTGTATTTTAAAAAAAACCTTAAAAACTAAAAAACACAATCACTTAAAAAAATAAAAAAAAAGATTCATGCTTACTCACCATCAAGTTTTGAAATTTTGTCCAACCATTTTGGGGAGTTAACAGACATGTTTTCATCTCAAAAATTTTATATTTTCATAATGACTTTGGATAAAGAATTTTGTGTCAAAATTAAAAAAATTTGAATGCTCAATTATTGATTTGGAAAATGATTTTTCCAATCCATGAGGAACAACATTTTCTTTCATGCTAAGGAAACATATGGCCATCTTTTCAAAATGTGTGTTTTCACCCCCATTTGTGATTCTTGAGTTTGTGGACCTTCGATCTGAATTTCCTACCTTAGTGTACCTTAATATGATAGGATACTTTTTTTAAACCACATGAGAATTATAATAACCAAATAGCCTCCCATTAACCATACATTAATCCTCCTTTTAAAAGCCCCATCAGGCCTATAAAAACCTTTTCTTTGATAGCCACATTACAAGCCTAATACCTTTTCCTACCCAATATCAACATGGATTTTCATTGAATAATTTTTCGAAATTTAAGTGTGGGAGGGATTGTAACGACCCAAAGTTTCATTAATAGAAAATCCCTCTTGATACAGTTAAATGTTTCTTTATGAAAAATGTTTTTATAAGATGTCAAATTCTTTAGTTTTACGTTAAGATTTGTGACCGTTACTTTTATAGCCTTTGAACAGTGATCATCTGAGTAGTATAAATATAAGGCTTTAACGAACCCATTTCTACTCAGACAAAGGAAGCGATGGCCTCATCTAGTAGAATTGCCCCTTACAAAGCCCATTTGTCAGAGCTCGGAAAAGAGGTGGCTTCTTTGGGCTTTTCCCTTGACCAAGCCAAAGTTGAGCTTCATCAAGTCAAGCTCGAACGTGATCGTCTATGAGAAAAGTGGAAGTTGATTGAAATTACCACTCGAGCGATGTTATCTGAGCCACCCCAAGAGTCTGTCACCATCGCACACCTTACCCTTAGGTCTTATGCAGCTATTTTAAGGGGTTATGTAACAAATAAGTAACACCATGTTCATGTACATTATTTTTTGTATATAATAATGAATATAATTTCTAGTCATTTTTGATATATTGTAATTAGTTTTTAAAGTACAAATTTTATTTTTAGTTATTATTTAATTTAGAATTATATTTTATTAAATTAAAGGATTTTTGAATTAAATAATATTTTAATAAAATATTATTATTAATATTAAATTAATTTTTTTATTAAGTATAAACGATCTTATAATTTTATGAATGCAATTAAAATTTTTATTAAGGTTTGAAAGCCATTTCTGTCAAAACCCGTGAATTTTTTTATAAATGTCGGTTTTTATTTTAAAAGTGAAAATTCACATATTTAGAAAATTATTTAGATAAAATAATTATTATTTTTGGAATCAGGACTTCAAAATTATCCAACGGTGAATTTTTCATAATTTTCTGAGACAGTCAAATTTTTGGGTAAAAATTAAATACCATTTAAATATATAATGTGTTTTATGACATCATAATGACCCAATGGTGATGTAATAAAATAAAATAATCCTTATGTTCGGCCAATATGTGTTTTATCATTAAAATAATGAGGTTTTGGGTTTGTTTGACTTACTTTTCAAATCATTAATGGATCCCTCAAGACTTATTCAACACTTTGCCTTTTTAAATTAATTTCCATGGGAGTGTGACTCACCTTCACATAAGCAACCCTAATTTTTTAATAAGTTCAGACCTTGGCCTTGTAAAATATTTTTTTCCTCTTTCATTTTCCAGAAACCATGGGCAAATACCATGGGATGGTTTGTGGTTTGGATTATTTTAATATAAGGGGTCCCAAACCTAAATAATAAAGAATTCTCTCACCTTTCCTATATAAACCCACCCAATCTCCCACTTCCTCCTCACTAAAATCCCTTGGAGTTCATCCAACCTCTGCCCTACTCTCTCTAGAATCCTCCCAAGGTGCCCCAAGCTCCCAAGAAGCCTCTCACAAGCCTCTCTCTAACCATTGGAAGCACACTTCCAAGTAAGGGTTTTTTCTCCCTTTCTCTTTTTTTCAATTTTCTTTAAGTTGTATTGCCCTTTTAATTTCAATTATGAATGTTGGGGTATGGTTTCGCACCTCTACCATACCGCCCTCTTATTGTTTGAATGATGGGAGACCCCTTTCTCTCTCATTAAAAGCCTCCCATGTACACCCGTTACCATGCCGAAATTCCGAAAGAAACCTTTTTCTCCTCTTTTATATTCAATCAATACTTTTGTATCATGAATCTAAATTCCTTTTCAATTGTTGAGACATGTATCTATATGACCTCCTTAATTTCCATTACATGTAAATATGATGAGGAACCCCTTTCTCTCTCATCAACCCTTTTAATGAATTCTTATGTCACGCTGTTACGCTGCCGAAATCACACCGATTTTCTAAGCCAATATCATTGTGTAGTGAATACCATGCACATTTCTCCATTAAGGGTATTAACCTTTATGAACATTTTCTTATTGATTATAATGTTTCATGTATGAATTCCACATTCCTTTATCGTGGAATAAATTATTATGATTTATGAATCCATGTTTTATGATCCATGTGGCACACTTATGCATGAAATGAAATGTTTAAGAAGGGTGCGCCCTTATAGCGCTCTAATGCATTGGGTAAAGTATAGTATCATGATACGTCATGTGCAATGAGTGTTGAATCATGCTAATTCAAGTGAAATGAGGGTTTACTCGTGCTTCAAGTGCAATGAGGGTTTACTCATGCTCCATGTGCAATGAGCCTTGGCCCCTGCTAATTCATTGTTAAGTGTTGTTGCCACATTTCCATGTTATGATTATCATGATTTATCATGACTTTATGTTCATGTTACTCTAATGCTCTATTGATATTCCTATTGCCTAACATGTTTTTAACTCCTCATGTTATCCATTGTGTACTCCCTTACTGGGCTTTATAGTTCACCCTTTTCTTATGCATGTCCTCAGGTTATCCCATGCAATGCTAAGTACGAAGGAATGTAGTGGTCATGTAAAGGATGTTTTCAATAAAGATGTTGTATTTCAAGTTTAATGTTTCTATGTAATGATCCTAAGCCCCAAAGACATTAAACCTCTCGATCTTATTTGTTGTATCAAGTGAAGTTATATGTAATAAAGCACATTTAAGTTGTAATAGAAAGTAGGGTTGTCATAGTTGGTATCAGAGGATAGGTTTAGTTATTTTTGGGATTAGGAAACTCTAGTAAAGCCTTAGATACAAGACTAAGTATAATAAAAACATCCATAAGTTTTGGTAAATACTATGTAATTGGTTTATCAAACAAATACATCCCTGTCTGGATAAGAGCAGGTAGAGGCGACTCTAGCACAGATGTATCCTAGAGGTAAAACCCGAAAACACCGCATTGAGCTAGACTCGAATGGGAACTGGTGCACGACAACGGGCCTTGCTGCACTCTTGGTTACGACACTCCCGGGGGATATGTTTTGATAAATTCACAATCTTAGTATGAACCCTTATTAAGGGAAAAAATGCCCCTAAGAATATATGTTAGAAGGAAGATCATGAAAAGCCTGGATTGAATCCTATAGACTCATGAGTTAAAGAGATTAAAGATTATTTATAAGCCATCAACTTTTGTATTTGGATTACCCTTTATGTGTTACACCTAACTTTCCTTTTATTCCAGCCAATGGCCGGTAATAGGAGAACTCGGGCTAACAACTGTTGTGAAGATCAGTGTGATGATTGTACTTATGAGATGCCCAATCCAATGGGAGCGGGAATCGCGAACTTTGTCACGCTTCTCTCTCATCTAACTCAAGTTTTGAATAGAAACACTGGTCAAGAGGAATGTTCAACCCCCCTAGGAAAGAACAAGTCGTTATCGAGAGCTTCAGGAGAAAAAGGCCTCCTACTTATAGTGGATCATCCGATCCCACGATCGCTGAACAATGGATCAACTCCATTGAAAAGATATTATCCATCCTCCAATGCTCTGAAAAAGAGAAGGTTCTCCTGGCGGCTTATTGTATGGAGGGTGAAGCTGATCAATTGTGGATGTTGATAAAAAATACAAAGCCTGAGGAGGAGATCGAGGCTTAGGAATGGAAGGAATTCCGAAAGATGTTTTTCGATAAATATTTTCTGCGCACCCTCCGTCTTAAGATGGAAAGGGACTTCCTTTCCCTCAAGCAGAAAGATGAAGAATATGTTGGAGCGTACAAGGAAAACTTCACAAGGCTTGCACGATACGCTTCCGGCTTTGTCGTTACCCCCGAATGCAAGGTTGACCGCTTCTTTGGTGGGCCGAAGCCTAGCTTGCAGAAATCATTAGCAATCTGTGACTTCAACAACTATGAGGAAATTGTCCGATGTGCCCTCAAGGTTGAAATGGAGATCGGAGAATCACAGGGGTATCATGGGGATAAGAAGCGGAAGGTGGATTTCAATGCTGGTGGTCCGATGGATAAATCCAACGACGCTAAGAAGTTCCAGCACCCCACTTGCCAAAAGTGTGGAAAGAAGCACCCTGGAAATTTCCTTAGGGGGACAAGAAAATGCTTCAAGTGTGGAAGAGAAGGGAACCTAGCTGTTAAATGTCAGCAAGAAGGACCCGTGGCTATGAAAGATGAGAGGAACGCTCCATTCGAACCTCAACGCATTGTTCAATTCTACAAATGCAAAGAACTGGGTCATTTTGCAAATCAGTTCCCTAATCCAAGGGTTATCGGAGGCAACCAGCAACCTCCAAGACAGCAAGGAAGAACTTTTTCCATCACTTCTGCCAAAGTGAAACCCGACAACAAAGTGGTGACAGGTACGCTAGTTATTAATTCAAGAATAGTGAACATACTTTTTGATTCAGGTTCTACGCATTCTTTTATATCTCAAAAGTTTAGTAGAACAATCCCTGCACCACCACAAATCATGGAAGTAAAGATGTCGGTGAGTACAGAAAATGGGGCAATCATTGCATACCATGAGTATAAGTCCTCCCCTGTTATAATTTGTGGATTGAATTTCCTAGCAAACCTCATCATACTCCCTCTGGTGGAATTTGATGCAATTCTTGGCATGGATTGTCTTTCCTTATATAGAGCCAACATAAATTGTCGGGAGAGGGAAATCACACTCCATATGGAGAATCGACCCCCGATTCTTTACAAGTGTCAGGAGGAAGATGAATCTCCTTTAGCTCCATCATCTCAAGCATGGATATTACTGCCTTATGAGCATGCATATCTGGCTCAGATGATTGAGTCCAAGGAAGAAACCACCCTTGAAGAAATGCCTATTGTGAGGGAATTCGCTGAAGTATTTCCCGAGGAACTTCCTGGTCTTCCTCTAAGAAGAGATGTTGAGTTCTCAATTGAACTTATACCTGAGGCACTACCAATATCCAAGAATCCATATAGAATGGCTGTTGTTGAGCTTGAAGAGCTGAAGAAACAACTACAGGAGAATCTGGATAAAGGGCTTATACGCCCAAGTGCATCACCATGGGGTGCACCAGTCCTCTTCGTCAAGAAGAAGGATGGGTCAATGCGGATTTGCATCGATTATCGTGAACTTAACAAAATAACGATAAAGAACAAGTATCTTCTCCCAAGAATCGATGACTTGTTTGATCAGCTGCGTGGAGCACAATACTTCTCCAAGGTGGACTTGCGGTCGGGATATTATCAAGTAAGGGTGAAGAAGGAAGATATCCCCAAGACTGCTTTTTGTACAAGGTACGGGCACTATGAATTCATAGTAATGCCTTTTGGACTCACCAATTCTCCAACAATATTCATGGACTTGATGAATAGAGTCTTTAGAGATTACCTTGACAAATTTGTGGTAGTCTTTATAGATGATATTCTAATATACTCCAAAACCAAGGAGGACCATGAGAAGCATTTAAAAACTGTACTAGAGACTTTGCACAAGGAGAAGATCTATGAAAAGTACAGCAAGTGTGAGTTTTGGTTGAAGGAAGTCTCATTAGTGGGCCATATCATCACAAGCAATGGGATATCTGTGGACCCCTCCAAAACAGATGCAATTGAGGGATGGCCGAGGCCAACATCGGTAACTGAAATCCGTAGCTTCTTGGGGTTAGCTGAATATTATCGACGATTTGTGAGAAATTTCTCACGATTGTCCAACCCTCTTACCAAGCTAACTCTAAAGGGAGTAAAGTTTTCTTGGAGTGATGAATGTGAAGAAAGCTTCAAGGAGTTGAAAAGGAGGCTTATCACTACACTCGTGCTCACTTTACCCACAAGTGGGGAGCTTTTTGTGGTATTCAGTGATGCTTCAAAGAAGGGCTTAGGATGTGTGCTGATGTAGAATGATAAAGTGATATCCTATGCCTCAAGGCAGTTGAAAATCCATGAGAGAAACTATCCAATGCATGACCTGGAGTTGGCGGCGGTGATCTTTGCCTTGAAAATCTGGAGGCATTAGCTCTATGGAGAGAAATGTGAGATATATACTGACCACAAGAGTTTTAAATATATATTCACACAGAAAGAGATTAATATGCGCCAGAGAAGATGGATAGGGCTCATCAAGGATTATGAATGTTCAATACATTACCACCCTGGGAAGGAGAACAAGGTGGCGGATGCCCTAAATAGAAAGGATCCAGTGATTCTATCATTGATGAGAATTGAAAAGGATCCAATATTCTTAGACTTGATGAAGATGGACGTGGGAATCATAAAGAAGGGAACATCATCAATCCTTTCACAAATGATTGCTCAACCATCTTTTTTGGAAAGGTTAAAGGATGCTCAAAAGGATGATGCGGGAATCCAAGAAAAAGTGGAAGCTATGAAAAAGGGAAAATCCTCAGAGTTTAATGTTAATAAAGAAGGAATTGTGCGGTTTGGGAAAGACTATGTGTTCCATCAAGTTCGGAGCTGAAGAAGGAACTCTTGGATGATGCACATAGTTCAAATTTCTCTATTCAGACAGGGAGCACAAAGATGTATCGAGATCTCCGAGAAAACTTTTGGTGGGATAATATGAAGAAGGAGATCGCTGAATATACATCAAAGTGCCTGGTGTGTCAGCAAGTTAAGGCAGAGAGGCAGAAGTCTAAGGGGATGATGCAACCATTGCCCATACTAGAATGGAAATGGGAGAACATCACCATGGACTTTGTCACTGGACTTCCAAGGACATCCAAAGGCAACAATGCAATCTGGGTTGTTGTGGATCGTCTTACAAAGACTGCACAGTTCATTGCTATTCGAGAGGATTTCTCTTTGGATCAACTGGCACAGATATATATCAGGGATGTGGTACGGTTGCATGGAGTACCACTATCTATTGTTTCTGACCGAGATCAAATATTTACCTCTATGTTTTGGAAGAGTCTTCAACATGCTCTGAATACTGAACTGAACTTCAGTACAGCCTATCATCCTCAAACTGATGGCCAATCCGAGCGGACTATCCAAACACTTGAGGATATGTTGAGAGCGTGCTCAATGGACTTTAAAGGAGGATGGTATCAACATCTTCCTCTGGTTGAGTTCTCTTATAATAATAGTTTCCACTCGAGCATCCACATGGCAACATATGAAGCCCTGTATGGGAAAAGGTGTAGAACACCAGCATGTTGGGATGAGGTCGGTGAACATAAGCTGCTTGGACCAGAAATGGTCGAAGAAATGGTGGAGAAGGTGAAAAACATTCAGCAGCATATCAAGGCAGCCCAAAGTCGACAGAAGAGTTATGCAGATAATCGTCGATGAGACCTTGAGTTTAAAGTCGGAGACATGGTGTTTTTACGCATATCTCTGTGGAAGAAGGTCATGAGGTTTAGAAAGAAAGGGAAGTTAAGTCCAAGGTACATCGGCCCCTTCGAGATTCTTGATCGTGTTGGGGCTGTGGCCTATCGACTAGCACTTCCACCTACTATGGCCAAGGTGCATGATGTCTTCCATGTATCCCTCTTAAGGAAGTACATACGAGACCCTTCACATGTACTCTCTTCTGAGGTGGTACAATTAGAAGACGATCTTTCTTATGAGGAGCAACCAGTGAAGATCTTAGATCGTAGAGAAAAAGTTCTACGAAATAAGACAATGCCCCCCGTCAAGGTGTTTTGGAGAAACCACAAGTTTGAAGAAGCAACTTGGGAGTCGGAGGATATGATGAAGCTAAGTTACCCACATTTGTTTTAATTTGGGAAAAGGAAAATTTCGAGGGCGAAATTTCTTAAGGGGGGAATGTTGTAACGAACCAAAGTTTCATTAATAGAAAATCCCTCTTGATCCAGTTAAATGTTTCTTTATGAAAAATGTTTTTATAAGATGTCAACTTCTTTAGTTTTACGTTAAGATTTGTGACCGTTACTTTTATAGCCGTTGAACAGTGATCATCTGAGTAGTATAAATATAAGGCTTTAACGAACCCATTTCTACTTAGAAAAAGGAAGCAATGGACTCATCCAGTAGAATTTCCCCTTACGAAGCCCATTTGTCAGAGCTCGGAAAAGAGGTGGCGTCTTTGGGCTTTTCCCATGACCAAGCCCAAGCTGAGCTTCATCAAGTCAAGCTCGAACGTGATCGTCTATGGGAAAAGTGGAAGTTGATTGAAATTACCACTCGAGCGATGTTATCCGAGCCGCACCAAGAGTCTGTCATCATTGCACACCTTACCCTTAGGTCTTATGTGGCTATTTTAAGGGGTTATGTAACAAATAAGTAGCACCATGTTCATGTACATTATTTTTTTTATATAATAATGAATATAATTTCTAGTCATTTTTGATATATTGTAATTAGTTTTTAATGTACAAATGGTGTTTTTAGTTATTATTTAATTAAGAATTATATTTTATTAAATTAAAGGATATTTGAATTAAATAATATTTTAATAAAATATTATTATTAATATTAAATTAATTTTTTTATTAAGTATAAACAATCTTATAATTTTATGAATGCAATTAAAATTTTTATTAAGGTTTGAAAGCCATTTCTGTCAAAACCCGTGATTTTTTTATAAATGTTAGTTTTTATTTTAAAAGTGAAAATTCACATATTTAGAAAATTAGTTAGATAAAATAAATATTTTTTTTGGAATCAGGACATCGAAATTATCCAATGGTGAATTTTTCATTATTTTCTGATACAGTCAAATGTTTGGGTAAAAATTAAATACCATTTAAATATATAATGTGTTTTATGACATCATAATTACCCAATGGTGATGTAATAAAATAACATAATCCTTATATTCGGCCAATATGTGTTTTATCATTAAAATAATGAGGTTTTGGGTTTGTTTGAATTACTTTTCAAAGCATTAATGGATCCCTCAAGACTTATTCAACACTTTGCCTTTTTAAATTAATTTCCATGGGAGTGTGACTCACATCCACATAAGAAACCCTAATTTTTTCATAAGTTCGGACCTTGGCCTTGTAAAATATTGTTTTCCTCTTTAATTTTCCAGAAACCATGGGCAAATACCATGGTATGGTTTGTGGTTTGGATTATTTTAATATAAGGGGTCCCAAACCTAAATAATAAAGAATTCTCTCACCTTTCCTATATAAACCCACCCAATCTCCCACTTCCTCCTCACTAAAATCCCTTGGAGTTCATCCAACCTCTGAACTAATCTCTCTATAATCCTCCCAAGGTGCCCCAAGATCCCAAGAATCCTCTCACAAGCCTCTCTCTAGCCTTTGGAAGCACACTTCCAAGTAAGGGTTTTTTCTCCCTTTCTCTTTTTGTCAATTTTCTTTAAGTTGTATTGCCCTTTTAATGTCAATTATGAATGTTGGGGTATGGTTTCGAACCTCTCCCATACTGCCCTCTTATTGTTTTAATGATGGGAGAACCCTTTCTCTCTCATTAAAAGCCTCCCATGTACACCCGTTACCATGCCGAAATTCCGAAAGAAACCTTTTTCTCCTCTTTTATATTCAAGCAATACTTTTGTATCATGAATCTAAATTCCTTTTCAATTGTTGGGACATGTATCTATATGACCTCCTTACTTTACATTACATGCAAATATTATGAGGAACCCCTTTCTCTCTCATCAACCCTTTTTATGAATTCTTATGTCACGCCGTTACGCTGCCAAAATCACACCGATTTTCTAAGCCAATATCATTGTGTAGTGAATACCATGCCCATTTCTCCATCAAGGGTATTCACCATTATGCACATTTACTTATTGATTATAATGTTTCATGTATGAATTCTACATTCCCTTATCGTGGAATAAATGATTATGTTTTATGAATCCATGTTTTATGATCCATGTGGCACACTTATGCATGAAATGAAATGTTTAAGAAGGGTGCGGCCTTATAGCGCTCCAATGCATTGGGTAAAGTATAGTATCATGATACGTCATGTTCAATGAGTGTTGACTCATGCTAATTCAAGTTAAATGATAGTTTACTCGTGCTTCAAGTGCAATAAGGGTTTACTCATGCTCCATGTGCAATGAGCCTTGGCTCATGCTAATTCAATGTTAAGTGTTGTTGCCACATTTCCATGTTATGATTATCATGCTTTATCATGCCTTTATGTTCATGTTACTCTTATGCTCTATTGATATTCCTATTGCCTAACATGTATTGAACTCCTCATGTTATCCATTGTGTACTCCCTTACTGGGCTTTATAGCTCACCTTTTTCTTATGCATGTCCTCAGGTTATCCCATGCAATGCTAAGTACGAAGGAATGTAGTGGTCATGTAAAGGAAGTTTTCAATAAAGATGTTGTATTTCAAGTTTAAAGTTTTTATGTAATGATCCTAATCCCCAAATACACTAAACCTTTCGATCTTCTTTGTTGTATCAAGTGAAGTTATATGTATTAAAGCACGTTTAATTTGTAATAGAAAGCAGGGTTGTCATAGGGATGGATTTCATTTTGGGTACCCTTTTTTTGATTTCACCATGTTATCATATTCTAAAGGGAAAGCATCCATTTCAGTGTGGGGAGAGGTTATCATTAATCTGTTTTGGGGAATTTAATGAACTTCCATTTATGTAATTTTGTAAATGTTATTGACAAGTGTTCAAAAAAATCAAAAAAAAAAATTACAAAAATGAAAAAATGGGTTGTGTCTTGGGTAGGTCAAAAATCACTCTTGATCAACCTTTGATCTTGTTATAAATATTACAATTAGTGTCGTGAGGATATCAAACATGGGTTGGGTTATGAGTTTGAGATCTGTCTCAAGGTCAACTTTCGAAAAAACAAAGAAAAAAAAGAAAAAAAAAGAACACTTTCATTATATTCTTATATCATTGGAAGAAGTTTGGTGGTTTGTAAATATTTAATCTTCTCATACCCTTCATATTTTCTTCCTCTATTTTTTCTTTCTTCACACAATCATTCCCTTGTAAATATGTGTTTTCATTTCCTTCCATGTTTTATTTCAAAAAAATGTGCATTGTTTTTCTATGTTGGTATTTTAACTCTCTTATTCTCTCTCTTGGACATTATATTCCCACCGTCCCATAGCCACAGAAAATCCCCTTCAAAATACCTCTTGATTTTTGGGCACTCTGGATAGGGATTGGAAGCTAAGAGCTCTTACAAACTCTATGATTTTCACTTTTGGTTGGTTGTAAGAGTGAACCTCCACAAATGAATTCTATCATCTTGAGAGGTGTGAGTTTTGAGTGTCCAAATTTTCCATTTCTAAATTTGAGCATGAAAAAATGAATTAGTTTTGGAACATTTTTTCTGTAACAACTTGTGGTAGATTTCAAAATGGATGAGTGAAATAGTCTAAACCTCCCCTGATTGGAGAAAACAAAATTTTAATATTTTTTGGTGAGTGAAAATGATTTTGTCGTGTTTTTATATTTGTTGCACATGAGGACATGAACAAAACTATGTGTGGGTGAGTTGATATTGTTAATATTTTTATGTCTTATTATATACTCCCTTTACTGATTTTATATGAAATGTGCATAATTTGTGTGAAATATTAATGGTTTAATATTAAGTATAATTTTTGAGCATTTTTAGAAGTAGTCCAATTGAGTCAGTTTAATGTTTTAATAATACCTATCACTATACTGATCCAAATTGTGTGGTTCTTGTTTTGTAGGATTTTAATTTTAATATAAAACATTTCATTAGAAGGTAACATGGGCCAATTCTGCCATTTGAAGGGTCATATGGTTCTCACAAACAAGACCAAAGAATCTGTGAACAAACTGGACCAGACTTGAAGATTGATTTACTGGGCTCAATCCAGAAGTCCAAAAATATTAAATCTCCACAATAATTCTGAGGGACACTACATGTCATCTTGGATAAAAATTTCAAGGCCCAAATCCAAGTACACGAGGCCCAAATGAAGCATTGAATTCCATCCCACCATTCTGGACAAGAATTAAAATCAGTATAGTATGCATGAGATATCTCATGATGTAAGCATCAAATAGATCTGAGATTTTTCAGTGTGAATTAATAGATATAGGCGGAAGATTCTGTTGAAGAAAACATTCGGATTGGAAGGAATATTTATATTCAAAAACCCTTTCACATTCTGGACTTCAAAAAAACTGGATTGAAATGGACAGTTTTACTTTGTTTAATCAACAGGTCATAACGTCTGATCCTTAAGTCCAAATTACTCAACATTTTGAGAGTAGTCGGCCAACTATATAATATACATCTATGAAGAAGGATATTTCTCGAGATTCGGCTGTCATGATGTCCATATCTGCGGGACAAGTGGAGGGGTATTGATGGAATGTAAACAGTCTACTCCTTGGGCTGTGAATACTCTCCCCTTCTCTCCTTGAGAGGGGTTGGCATTTTAGAAGAGAGAAGAACATATTGGCATGAAAAAGGCCTTGAAAAAGGCTTGGGAGGATCCTTCATACTCAATTTTTCACTTGAGATACCTTTCCTCCTCTCTTTGTATTCACTTAATTTCGTGTTCTTCGTTTTTTTAATTTTGTAAGTCTCTTTCTTTGTAATTCTGTTTTAATGCAAGTTACTTATTCAATATCTCTTATTCTCATCCACCTTCTGTAGTTTAAAATTTATGTTCTTCAAATAGTTTAAATTCAGTTGAATCCCCTTCCCTTATTCTGCTTACTCATTCAATCGAAAATCCATTTCTAATTTTCTTCATCGTTTGTGTGAGTGTCCGGCGCACTACTCTTATCTTGTCCCTTTCTTTTTCTTCTCTTTATAATTTATCACCATAATCATTATAACCAGATTAGTAATCCTTTTAATGGCTGGGTAAATCTTTAATTGGGGTGAGTTATAATTTAGGTATGTTAAGTGATTGAGAATTTTTGCTCAACGAATGTTCTTTAAATTAATATTGTGTATGTTGAACTTTATATGACATGGATTAATGAAATGTTTTGTTTAATATATGGATTCCATGGATTATTGGAACCAAAAATACACTACCATAAACAAGTAATGGTAATGATTAGAAACCTACGTTAAGTTACGGCTTGGATTAAAGATTTAACACTTAGGAATTCTGATCAAAATCAACTTGTGACATGGGTGTTAATTTAATGCAATATAAAGCGAAGCTCAACGATATCAGAAGCTTAACTACCTAATGATGAACTCACCCCAATCTTTATCAATTTTTTAAATCAAACATCATACATAAATTATTTCATAAGATCTGTAAACAAACCCCCCCAATTAGAATACAATTAACTAAAAACAAATGACTATTACAAAGTATCATCACCGAGGATTTGACCCGAGTGCTGCTATACACATTATCAGAGCACCGGAACCTTGACCGGTCGATAGGCGACAATCAGCCGTGCATTTCAACTACACTTCTGATCAACAAATTTTTTGAGGCACTGGGATCATTGTGACAAGATGGTCCTTTAGCGATTCTCTAAGTGATTTTTGGAGGACTTTGGAAAGTGTCCAGGTTTTGAATGAGCGTAATTCCAATCGGGCCCTTGAAACGTAAAAGCCAATAACTCTCTGATCATCCGTCCGATTGACGCATCGTCTATCGCGTTGGGTTATTTTTGAAAAGATGGAACTTTGGGATACATCAACTTTGGACTTCGTGATAGTTTATGTATCGACCCCTTGGATCGAGGAGCGGACCCTCCCGGAATCGAGCGCGCTATGTGTGGGAACCCTAGAGCTGGCTGCGACTGCGACGACTACCGTACTGGAATCCTCTGTGGGTACGACGATGATCACAACTGTACTAGAATACTCATTGGGTTCGATAGGGATGAATATTGTACTTGTATCCTAAGTGTGTCTGACAATTTGACTTCTGTACTAGTATCCAGAGTGGGTCTGACAGAGTAGCTGGTCTAGTTTCCTATGTGGGTCCGACATCTTAGCTGGTCTAGTATCCTAAGTGGGTCCGACAGCTTAGATGAATCAGTAAATACATCTGACCATCCCCATCGCTATACGAAAGATGTATATCTATGTGAGCTGAGTCTTGACTTTCAATCATTATCATCGATGTGATTGACTTTTATCCTATGTGGATTGGTTTGTGATTGGGCTCGAGTGTTGGAGCCAAACTGTGATTGATAACTTAGGTATATGTATGGGAATATACCTAAGTACAGTTGGTTGATACTTCATGATTGTATCCTTCTTTTTTGGTTTATCCTTCTTGGATTCTGGGAGACCTTAGGGGGTCTCGAGGTCCCTACTGTGTATCGTATTCGCACCCTTGCACGGGTTATGCCAGCACTATGTTGTGTTGGATGCAGACAACAGACCACACTGATCGAGGTGGAGACTTGTAGAGCTGGACGGTACCCGGAGGTGGGCCACTTGGAGAGACGTACACGGAGCGGACAGTCAGACCTGAGGTGATGAGGAGGCCATCTGTACCCACCCTTCAGGTAGTATTTCTTGAGGATGACTCAGTGGTTGCTGTTTTACATTAATGCAGTTGTACTAGCTTTTCAGTTGTGTTGTACTTACTTTTGGGCTTGTATTTCCAGCCCATTTCCTTTCAGCACTTACTTTTGTACCCAGTATTACTTAGTTCATACTTCTGTTGCGTACTCTATTGTGTTTGTTTACATCTATAAAGTCAATGCCTTCCTTTTTATTGGGATTTACGCCTCTGGTGCTAGTCACAAGCCCCTGGCCTATGGAAGGTGGGCTTAGGGTAGTCACTGGACGGGCCCCGAGGACGGGTCGTGACAAATTGGTATCAGAGAAGACGGTTCTACCATAGAACTCCGGACTCTGATCATTATTTTATTTGAAGAAATAGTGTTAAGAGTATTGAGTGTGGTTTTCTGCCCAAAGAGTCCAGTGTTGATGCGACGACCGACATATCCATACACCAAGACCATGACCTCTGAAATCCGACTAAGTGCATGAAAACACTGATTGCATGTGTGTTTCAATAGATTTATTTGTGATTACTTTGTGTCAGCTCACCAGGTATACTGTTTTGACCGGGGTGCACCTGTTTCTTTTCATGATGGGCCCACCATAGCAGCCAGCTAGGGTTCTGTGTTACGTACGGGATGGTAGCCCACTGAGCACCAAGCCCTCGGTGCAGGGCCCCATCATCGCGGAGGCACTAGCGGTACCACTACCCGCTCGACCACCGATACCACCAACACCAGTATCAGAGATTTCATGCCTTCTGATTTCATTGCACGAGTTCTAACGAAAGAGGCCGCATATGTTCCATGGAGAGACGGATCCACAGGTAGCTGAGGATTGGCTGGAGGCTATCGTTAGAGTTTTCTACTTGGTAGGGACACCATCCGACCTTATTTTGATTCTTGTTGTGAGTCTCCTGTACGCAGTAGCAGGTAGATGGTGGAGCCTGATGCTCTATGTGAATGATGAGGCATCTATACTCTGGATGGAATTCGAGAGTCTCTTCTTCTCAGAGTTTGTTCTAGCCACCCTTCGTGTGGTGCGGATTCATGAGTTACTTCATCTGCAGCAGGTCTGCATGATAGTAGCTCAGTACTCAGTGAGGTTCACTGACATCTCACGCTACTCCATGACCATGGTACATGACCCATTCTTCAAGGCCCAGACCTTCGAGCAGGGACCGAGACATGAGATCAGGAGTTCGACGATTTCCCTCAACATCCCGACATAGGCGGGGGTACTGGAGCAAGCCCTTCATGTGGAGGGCTTCCTCACTGAGCAGTCTCTAGTAGCAAGACCCACCACAGGGCGACACGTAATGGAGTCTTCTGTAGTCGGAAGTAGACAGTTTTCACAGAGGTCCAAGCGGACCACTCCATCAGGAAGGAGACCTGAGGATATAGGTTCGGTTGTGTGGGGCACACGGAACAGAGCCAACTATATGAGGAGGAGGTAGTGCTATGCATGCCGCAGGGCATGGTCACATGGCTCGAGACTATCCGAACCGCCATGAAGATGAGAAGCAAATAGTAGAGGGACCTCTTAGGCAGAGGAATAGGTTTGACCGTGGTGGTCAGTAGGGGTCAAGCTGACGTGGTAGAGGAGCTGGCCGAGCAGCAGGTGGTGGACGACGTTTCGAAGCTCTACCACCACCACCACCACCAGGAGGAACACCCCGACCACAGGGAGCTGGCAGACAGGGGCAAGCTCAGCTCTAGGCTATCGAGGCCTACAACCACGGTACACCTGAGATGATTTGAGGTATAATCTATGTCCACTCCACCCTTTCTGTAGTGATTGTAGACACAGGTGTGACTAATTGTTTTATTTTAACTGCCCTTGTTTGGAGCTTGGAGATTCCGACAGAGCTGTTGGGTCGATCCTTACGGCTAGAGACTCTTACAAGAGAAGACTCAATGATTACACACTGGTCCCGGTAGTGTGAGATTTCTCTAGTATGTGAGAGCTTTGGCAGTGATCTTCTTGTAGCGGAATCGAGGCCTTATGACGTCATCTTGGGTATGGAATGGTTATCTACAGTACATGCTCAGATCTATTGTATTAGGAGCAAAGTATGCTGTATCTGCACGGATGGGAGAAGGTTTACCTTCATCGGTGATAAGGGAACATTTTCAGTGTAGGATGGACTTACGCAGAGGAGAGGGCAGCCGATCACACATCAGTTGGCTAGTCTCATCCTCAGAGCGGTTGATGTGCGGAGTCCGAGTTTTCCTGTTGTGGTGGATCAGTATGCAGACATTTTTCTTGAAAACGTTCCAGGACTACCTCCTCATAGAGAGGTAGACTTCTACATAGAACTGTACCCTGGGATGGCACTGATATCTAGTCTCGCATATCAGATGGCTCTCGATGAGCTTCATTAGTTGCGGGTACAGCTGGAGGACTTGCAGGGAAAGGTATTTATCCGACCCAGTGTTTCACCCTGGGCTTCTCCGATTTTGTTCTCCAAGATGGTGGATGAGAGCTTACGACTGTGTGTCAACTACCGTCGCCTATATCAGGTGACCATGAAGAACAATTACCCACTCCCTATGATTGATGACCTCTTTGATCAGCTCAAGAGAGCATGATGGTTCTCAAAGATAGACCTCAGGTCAGGCTATCACCAGCTCAGAGTTTGAGACAAGGATTTGCAGAAGATGGACTTCAGGTGTCGTTATGGCCACTATGAGTTCTTGGTTATTCCCTTCGGCATAACCAATGCTCCAACAGTGTTCACGAGTCTCATGAATAGGATCTTCCAGCCTTACCTCGATCGATTTATCGTAGTCTTCATCGATGACATACTGATTTACTCGACAACTGAGGAGGAGCACTCCTACAAATTTTTGGTTGTACTGGATACACTACGATAGCAATATCTTTATGGTATGCTTTAGAAGTGCCAGTTCATGATTCGAGAGGTTCATTTCTTGGGACACGTCATCTCAGAGGCTGGGGTAGCAGTGGATCTAGCAATGATCGAGGCAGTGCTTTCTTGGGAGCCACCCAGGAGTGTGACGGAGGTGCGGAGTTTCTTGGGTCTCTTTGGGTACTATCATAGATTTGTTCCAGACTTCTCAAGAGTTGCATCACCACTTTCATCTTTGATGAATAAGGGGAAACCTTTCGTGTGGTCAGATAGATTCTAGCAGAGCTTTTAGAAGCTGAGAAAGAGATTGACCAGTGTTCCCATCTTAAGGCTACCAGAGGAGGGAGTTGGGTACATAGTTTACTTCGAGCATCAGGGATCGGACTTAGGTGTGTCTTGATGTAGGAGCGAGCGATGATCGCATATGGTTCACAGCAGTTGAGACAGCATGAGCAGAACTACGCTACCCATGACCTAGAATTAGCAGCAGTGGTCTTATCCTTGAAGATGTGGATGCACTATCTGATGGGCGAGCGCTTTATAGTCTACTCTGACCACAAGAGTCTCAGGTACATCTTCTCACAGAAAGATCTGAACATGAGATAGCGGTGATGGCTCGAGTTCCTCCAGGACTATGACTTTGAGATAGCCTATACTCCTGGGAAGGGGAACATTGTAGATGATGCTCTCAGCAGGAGATCGAGCATTCAGCTACTAGGAGAGGCAACGAAGTAGCTAGCCGCGTTGCAGATGTACTTTGTGGATATAGATAGAGCAGCATTTTTCAGTCACTCATAGTCACTCCTCCACTTCTTTAGCGAGTTAGAGAGGAATAGCATGGGTACATTGACAATGAGACGCGACGTGCTTATAAATCCTCTAGTCAGGCACCTGATGGATTTTCTGAAGGGGGAAGCACGTCATCTTCTTCAAGGGACGTACCATGGTACTAGTTGCATTACAAGAGTATGTGCTGAGGGAGTTTCACACATCTCCTCTAGCAGTACATCCAGGAGTGTCAAATATGTATCAGGACCTCGGACTACAACATTGGTGGTTGGGTATAAAGATGGTTGAAACATAGTTTGTTTCACGATGCCTCACTTGTCAGCAAGTGAAGCCGGAGAACTAGGTACCAATAGGCTTTGTACAACCCTTAGAGGTCCCAGAGTGGAAGTGGGATGGGATATCTAAGGATTTTGTGATGAGGGTTCCATGTACATCTAAAGGGCATGACTCTATTTGGGTGACCATAGACTGACTCACCAATTGGCCCACTTCATTCCGATCAGAGAGCAAGGCTCCGTAGAGAGCTTGGGATGCCTTTACGTTCGAAAGATCATACGGCTTCATGGTGTTCCATCGACTATCGTCTCTGATTGAGATGCACGTTTCACTTCCGGGATTTGGAAGGCGTTAGAGGAGGCTTTTGGGATGCAGCTACGTCTGAGTACCGCCTTCCATCCATAGACGGACGGTCAGACTGAGAGAACCATTTAGAATCTCGAGGACATGCTCCGTACATGTGTCCTTAACTTTGGTCCCAGCTGGGAGGATCACCTACCCTTGGTGGAGGTTTCATACAACAACATCTACAACTCCACCATCGGGATGGACCCTTATGAGGCACTGTACGGCCGACCCTGCAGATCTCCTCTGTGCTGGACTAACCCAGGGGAGTCAGTACTTGTAGGACCAGAGATTGTTCAGGCAATGAAGGAAAAGATGCAGATCATCTAGGAGTGGATGAAGACTGCACAGAGTAGGCAGAAGTCCTATGAGAATAGGAGACAGATAACACTGGAGTTCTAGCATGGTGACCACATCTTCGTACAGATCTCACCTCGACAAGGTATACTGAGATTAGGTCGGGCCAGCAAGTTATCTCCGAATTTCATCGGACCTTTCCACTTCCTCCGTAGAGTAGGCGAGGTGGCTAACCGCCTGGCCCTTCCACCTCAGTTGCACCGGGTGCATGACCTATTCCACGTATCTCAGTTGAGAAGATACGTGCATGACCCATCCCACATTATCGACCACAAGGATCTATACATCAATGACAGGGAGACATTCACGGAGGTCCCGGTGGAGATCGAGGATCGACAGGAGCGGGTCCTACGTGGATGGTCGATTCCTCTGGTGCGCGTTCTCTGCCAGCACGGGAACCTCCAGGAGAGAACATGGGAGCAGGAGGCTCAGATGCGTGCACAGTACCTACTTTTGTTTCCCTAGTGTGTGTTGTAGCTTTACGGGGATGTAAATACCTGACGCGGGAGTAATTTAAAGTCCCGTAAATTTCAAGGAAAAAATTTTTCTTTGTTATTTGGAATATCACGATTCTGCAATTTCTGACGGCGCCTGATTCTGAGGCCCGGTGTGCCCAGAATCAATTTCTGAAGTTTTTTTAGGTATGTTTAGTAAACGTATGTGTGGATTTTTCTATGTTTTCAACCGGTGCTCAGAATTAAATGTTGAGGGCACCGATGAACTCACAGCAACAGTATTCACTTATGGGGACCTTTACCAAAGTTGCATTTTCTTGGGAGGAGAAGTTAATTTTTGGGGATTTATATTAAATTAAATAAAATTGTTGTACACAATTTTATTGTTTAAGAGTTGGTTTTTTCCTACAAGGTGATGTTAGAGGTGGGGCCCACACCCACATAACCCATCATGGAGGATTTAGTGTGGTGGGGTCCACACGAACCCAAACCCCTTCACCTCCCCTCAAATCCCTTAAACTCCCCATTAACACCCCCTTAATTAATTTGACACCTCCCCTCATTAAGGTGGAGCCTTCCACCTCCTTTCTTTAAATTATCCCAAATTTATTTATTAATTAATTGGCTTAACTTTTTAAATGATATTGAATTGTTTTTACAAAATTAAAATAAGGAATATCCTTCATTTATTTTGGTTGGATTAAACTTGTTTTGTTTGGGCTTGAGAGAATTTAGAAGGAAGTGTTCCTCTTTGATGAAGAACACCATTCTTCAATGAGGAAAAACTTCAATGAAGAACCTGAAGGAATTCTCCATTGACGCTTCCCTTCGGATGCACCCCGACATCAATGGAATCGATATCCATATTCCACGATGACCGACCTCTGCGACTCTTTTCTTCTACGACACGTTGACATGCTCCGCTCTTGAAATCGAGGTAGGGGTTTGTACAAATTTTAAGTGAATATTTTGTACCTCATTCTTTGTTGAATTTCTGGATTGTTTTCGGCCAATTGATATCACCTAACCCGTAGGGCGCGGGCCGAATGAACATGGCCCGATGACCCTCTGATGATTCTTGAATAATTTGGCAACAACAACGGGAGGTGGTGGAGAATGTAGGAAGTGCCGACCGGAGTTGGAGACCGCACAACAGTTACGTGAAGAAAACCGTAGGCCGCATCTGCGGGCCGCTCGGCCGAAGAAGAACTGGCCGGTTGAAGCTGTTCAGGCCGAAGGAACTGCAGCCCCTGAGGGCGCCGCGTTGTGGAAGAACTGGACTACCATAGCCGACAGGACATGGAGACTACGACACCACAAGGGGTGCCGAGCTGCGGAGGATCGCGGCTCGCATTTCATGGGTTGCCTTGGCGGTGAACTGGTGGGCCACCTGCCGGCCGGGTTGATGGAGGTCACGGCACCCGCAGGTGCCGCGTGGAAGGACTGTGGCCCAGACGTACAGGCCACTCGCACTGGGAAGACCTGATAGCTTTGGCCGACCGGATAGGAGGGCGGCGCCACTAAGCGCCACCGATACGGGAAACCGGGGGACCGACCCCCCCCCCCCCCCACACCGCTCGGCTAGCTGGGCCGGGCCGTGCCACACCGGGTCGGGCTGTGGCCCACCAGGTCGGGCCACACTCCACCGAGCTAGGCCGACCCTCTGCCAGGTTGGACCTACTGAACCAGGTCGGGCCGACCCGCCAGCCCATTGGGCTTGACGGGTCGGGCCCGTTTCACTTAAACATGAATAACATTAAGACTGCACGTTTGATTGATGCGCAGTCTATGGCACTAGGATCCTTGATACAAGATGGTCTTTTTGAGATATACTAAGTGAGTTTTGGATGACTTTGGAAAGCGGCCGGGTTTTGAACAAGCATAATTCCAACCAGGACCTGGAACAGAAAAGCCAATAACTCTCAGACCGGGCGTCCAATTGAAGCGCCGTCTGTCGCGTTGGGTTTCTATTGACGAGAAGAAACTTCAGGATAAATCAACTCTAGTCTTCGTGATAGTTGATGTATCAAGCCCTTGTCCCGAGTAGTGGACCCTACCGGAATCGAGCGTGCTTTGTATGGGAACCCTAGAGATAGCTACGACTGCGATGACTACCGTACTGGAATCCTCCGTGGGTACGACGATGATGCAAACAGTACTGGAATCCTCCATGGGTTCGACAGCAATGACTACTATACTTGTATCCTAAGTGGTTCTGACAGTTTGACTTCTGTTCTAGTATCCAGAGTGGGTCCGACAGAGTAGCTTGTCTTGTATCCTACGTGGGTCCGACAACTTAGCTGGTCTATTATCCTACGTGGGTCCAATAGCTTAGATGAATCAGTAACTACATATGATCATCTCTATCGCTATAAAAAATATATATCCCTGTGTGAGCTGAGTCTTGACATTCAATCATTATCATCGATGTGATTGACTTATATCCTGTGTGGATTGGGTTGTGATTGGGCTCGAGAGTTGGAGCAAAACTATTATCGATAACTTAGGTATATGTATAGGCATATACCCAAGTAGAGTTGGTTGATACTTCATGATTGTATCCTTATTTTTTGGTTTATCCTTCATGGATTCTGGGAGACCTTCGGGGGTCTCGGGATCCCTACTGAGTATCGTATACTCACCCCTACACGGGCTATGCCCACACAACGTTGTGTTGGATGCAGACGACAGACATCACTAATCATGGTGGAGACTTGTGGGGCTAGACGGTACCTGGAGGTGGACCACTTAGAGAGATGTACATGGAGCAGATGGTTGGACCTGAGGTGTTGAGGAGGCCATATGTACCCACCCTTCAGGTGGGATTTCCGGAGGACGACTCAGTGGTTTCTATTTTACTTTACTATAGTTGTACTAGCTTTTAAGTTGTATTGTTCTTACTGTTGGGCTTGTATTTCCAGCCCCTTTCCTTTCAGCACATACTTTTGTATTCAGTATTACTTAGTTCTTACTTCTGTTGCGTACTCAGTTGTGTTTGTTTACTTCAATAAAGGAAATTCATTCCCTTTTATCGGGGTATACTCCTTTGGTGCTAGTCACCAGCCCTTGTCATATGGAAGGCGGTCTTGGGGTAGTCATGGCATGGGCCCCGAGGATGGGTTGTGACATTCCACTTCAATAATGCCTCATTCTGAGATGACACTTAATCCTAGTCCATGTCTAGACCCGAATTCACCCAAGTCACCTACTAGAATTCCACTTCTCTTAAGTCTCATACCAAGGATTCATTCATACATGCCCCCATATCATGGAGACATATCGACCATGCCCAATACTAAGGAGGTGTTTCAACCGGGTCTCCATACTTGGGGGTTACATAACTCATTCCTCTATATTGTGGTGAAAATTCTCCTGGTGCTTATTCATGGGTATCATTTTTCCCAGGCCACCATATATGGATTCTAGTTCACCCAGTACTCTATATTAGGGAAACACGCCACCCAAGCCCCCATACCTAAGTGCCAATTCTATTAGGAATCCTACCTAATTAACCATACATACCATATATTCCTTGATTTGAGATGAACCTATTAATACCCAAAATTACTTGCATTGAGATATTACTCTTAGTTTACACTTATTCTTCAAGTCAATATTCTTCTAATGGTTTCCTTATGTACCTTGAGATGATATCCTTATCATGGTTTCCGAAAAATACCTTCAACTAGATCATCATCTAGAATAATGTAGTAAGTGTTACTTGTGATTTAGTCCCACACTAACCAATTTCTAATTTACTTAAACCTAGAAGTCCTAATTTTACATCTTTTAACTAAAAGAAGTATAGTCCTTAAAACTTGACATTAAACATCATGGAATGATCCTATCACATGAACAAAACTATAAAACATAGAATAATTGGGATTTGAATTACATTACTGCAACACATTTAGTATGTATCCTTGATGTTCAGACCCGAAATGCTAAAACCACTACCATCCCATCTCCCCTTCAAGAGGTGGTATCATACAAACCTAGTCATTTATGTTATGGGACTATCATATGGAAATAGACCACATTATATTATGCGAATAAGATTCCCTATTTAATAATTAGATGAAAACTCATCATTTATTATGTTATGTGCATAATATGATCCAATGGATGGACATGAGGAAGATAAAATAGCCTCTTCCTAAGTTTAGGATCCATCCAAACCCTATCTTGTCTAGTTATCAATATACCAGATGAACTAGAATGGGTTACATAAGCTTATGTCCTACAAAAAACATTTCTAAGTAATTTTCACCTAGAATACCACTCTATAAGACCATAAGCCTCTTCGTAGTGATCATGGTTTAATGTCTTTAAAAATATCTTTTATAGTCCATGTCTAAAATCATAAAATATATTACATGTCTCATTAAGAGGTACTAAACTATGTGGGGTCTGATTCCTTTTATAGGGATACATAGGAAGCCCCTATAATGGGCCTAGCCTAAACTCCACAAAACTTCTGATCTCCTTTCATAGTATTCTAATTCCTCCCCAGATACTGATAAACTTTAGAACGCCTACTTATATTACTCCAACCCATAGAGTTTCCAAATACACATATCTAGTGATATATAGTATAATTATCATGTAAAAATTCATCTTAAATTTCTGTTATCATTTTATAAATTTCATAATGGTAACTGATATTGTTACCTAAATGATTCATTATAATGTTTTAAATCTAAAAGAGAGTTCCATAATAAGCTTAAATACCCCTTATGTTATGAGTTAACCTCATATACTCCAATTAAATTCATGACCCAACATGTTTCTAGTATGTCTCTGTAATAAAGTTCCTTTAGAAAGCGAGTGTACACCAATTAAAAATATGATGGCATGGGTCTTGTTGTAAAAATAATAGTGAACCTAATATGAATCCTTACATATAAATTATGTTTATTAACAATACATTATTACTAGTGATATTTTATAATGGGATTCGTACCTTACATAAGAACCCAAATGTTATCTATAATGAATATACCATGAGGAGTTAGTACCTCTAGATAGTTTTGGATAAATTGGAAAATAATGAAGTTTTTTATGAACATCCATTTAATGAAACATCATTCATATTACATTTCATACACTATATCTACCTCATCACCAAGTCACTGGTTTATAATATCACCTACCCACTACATGAAATTCAAGATTGTGAATACAATAGTGTAATAATACCTCCCTAATAGGGTAATTACAACTTTTTAAAATGACCATTCCAATATATAAGTTCTATGCATAGAGGAAAATTCCATAGATAGAGGTCAGTAGGGGTATATGGCCCCATATTGATATGAAACTACTTTTGGATTTTCTCTCTAGAGAAAAGAAATTTTTTCCTTCCCAATCATAAGAAATTGGAGGTATAAATCATCCACATCTTTGAAACCATCCAAGAGATTCCTAATAGGCATATTATTAACCATGGCCATCATCTTTGATCTATAACCCCAATTCTATAACAATTTGTAGAGATACATGTGCTAGTCCTACTAATCTTGACCTAAGCACCATAAAGGACATCTTATCGAGGTTATCCAACCACTATAACTCAAGATTAGTTATATACCCTTCAACTATGTTCCTTATTGTACGATTTTAATGTTCATGATACAAGTCCTTACTACATAAATTTAAACTGAACTACATAATGTCATTATTTCATGTCTCTAAACTGCATGAGATGCAGAATTTATTACATAATCATAAAATGTATAGTGCGGGTTTCATCCTATATGACCTCAAACTTCTTAAAGTGGCTAGCTATAGGAAACCTTAAACTATGACTCCCTTTTCGAAGGGTAGTTTTTTGTCACATTCCCCACCTATTTACATAACCAATTATCATCATACCCCCATTACATCTTATGACCTCACTCAATTTCCTTTGAGGTCTTAATTTTCTCTTGTCTTGAATTTGGATTTATTCATTTTTTCAACATAGTCTACACATCTCATGGTGGTATAACTATAGATTATTTTAAACCCTTTTGGGAGTCTCCACCCTTCTACCCCACCAACTTCATAAAATGATGTCTGAATCACCATCAACCAAAAATCCTTGAGTTAATATTATCCTTTTTGAATACCATATCCTTATGTTTATATTATCCTCTTTGAATATTTAGATCCTTGAATATAACCTCTTGGTTTCTCCTTCTAAATAAATTGGTAATGAGTGCTTCAAACTCAAAAATAACACTTATTCTTGGTAATGATATATTTTTTTTATATATCCAACCAACCATTGGTATGTTTTCACCTTAAACCCAAAAATATTTTAACCCCATGCAGTATTTTTTAGGGTGTGGTTATGGTTTATCCATTACTAATAACCAACCAACACTCACCGGTCAACATTCCATTAACTCCAATTTAGAAATTTCATTACATTATTTTACACATCTACTTCCCCCTTGTTCAAGAAGATCTAAAATATCTATAATTATACACCCTTATTCATTGTTGATACTATTTAGGAGACTCTATGTTTCATGAGAATAAACCACATGAAACTATTATAAATGATTTATAACCATAATGTAAAATAATCACATGTCAATATTTCATGACTCTAAACTACACATCACATGGGGTCCTTATTGCATAACCTAGAAATCCATTACATAAGGTCCTTACCACATGAACATAAACTATATAGTTAATAGTTCATCACCAATTAATTTAAATAGTTTTAATTATTCCATCACATATGAATTTAAACTTTTTAGAGTGATATATTCCTTATGAACTAAAATTAAAAAAATACTCCCTTACATAAGTGATTTATATATATATAATTTCTGTTTTATAAGAGATTTTATGGCTATAGAAATATATTCCTTCCCTAATTTCAAGGTTCACAAAACCTTTTATAAATGATGTATTTACTATAAATATGATTGTCTTGATTCTAATTACTATGAGATATATAATGATTTATTTATATTTCAACACAAGACCAACTATGAATTCTATTTCCATAACAAATCCTTTCTCGATAAAGAGACCATTCCCATCTCAAATCGATTATTTACCTGTCCATGCATTTGGATGAAACCATTTATGTTTATTTTAGTGTTGAGAAATAATTATAATTGAGTTCTCCCACTTATAAAAATTAGAGAAGTATCAATTTCACAACAATGTCTCCTTTGTACAAGCCAGATCTACATAAAGACTCTTCTATGTGTGATCTAGATCTTCATAGAGATTATTTATAAATTTTGATGTCATTATTACTGGTATTTTAGGTATGTAGTGACTCAGGAATTCTTATTCTGGGAAAATCATAATTTCATCCCTATCAAACCCCCTCCAATCATATGTTATCCTCATTCATGTTGGGTCTTTCTCTACTATAATCTATGTTCGGAAATAATATTTTCTTCTATAACTGCATATGAATTGATTCCTATAATATAATTATGTTCATTGATTCTTTGATATTCTATCTTAGGCATATAAAAATATTTTGTTTATTCACTATGACCATAAACTATGTGTACCAATCCACCATGTCACCCTTATTGATATGGTTCTTTTCCTTATTCAAACTAGGCAATCCCTATGCCATTAAAAATAAATAGACCAGCTCATATTTTTTGTTTCAATCATCCCAAACTTAAACTATGTGAAACTATCCCGGATGGTTTTTATATTAACATTAGGCTCTAAATTCATCTCATGTTTACCTTTCCATATTTATATATAGGTAAACTTATATTTTGGTCAAAATTTTACAATCTTAACTCTAGCCACTGATGGATAAAGATGTATAGCATTAAAATTCATCTAGCATTGGTCAAGTAGTATGACCTTAAACTTTATTCCCCAATGGTTTAAAACAGAGGGAAATAAACTAAGAATTAAATATACCCAATGTTTTATCAAGCTAAAACCCCATAAAGTGTTCCCTGATTAAAATTCATGTTTTTACTCTTTAAACTATAACCATTTTTGGATTAAGAAAAAGTTATATTGAAATAAACATCAAATGATGAAAAAGGATTTTCGGGTTGAAATCTTGTAAAGGGTGTCATAAGAAAAATTAATGTATCAGCTAACTAAGACTTACCTTTTCAAGTATTAGGTAATGGTTAAAGTTAAATAAACATAGAAAGATAAAAAAATTCTTATAAAATGGAAACTCATAAAGAATTACCTAATAAAAATTAAATATCTCTCTCCCAAATTAATTCCTTTTCAGGTCTTGAAAATATTTTGAGAGAAAAATGAAGAAGAAACATAGATTTTAGGGTCCAAAAATTTTCCCTATAGAATGTTAATTAATGATTATTGGAGTAAATGGTATTATAAAATGCTATATACTAAATTATTTTCACCATTCATGTAATATTAAACTATTCCATGGATAAATTTCATATCATAGAAAGTCCACCTCTTCACATTTAGTGATCCCTCTCTTTTATATGACCATGTACTCAAGAAATATCAGGTTAAATCACTTCAAACTAGAAATGTTTTCAATACACAATGTCATAACCATTTCTATTATTATTTAATATCATTTGTATATGAACGAAATTTATACCTCTGATTTATTAATTATCACCAAATTCTTTAAGTCAAGATTCTCCTCTTGTAACCTCAAAATATTGAGAATATATTATTTGTAAATCTTTATATAATAATTTTTAATAGTGTGATTGAAAAATATACAAGGACTCTTCTAATTAGAAATGATAAATGTTATACAGTTTTGGATTACAAACCTGAGGTGTGTTTTTAATAAAGTAATGATCCCCCTTAACCCCATATGTTATTTCCAAAAATAATTATGGTAAAAGTATCTCCATTACCAATGGTTAACTTATTCGCACTGGTATCCATTTTTTATTAACTCAAAAAAGCTTGTGTTATGATTTAAACATTCTATAAATCAATTGTTCAATTAGATTCAAATACCCTTAATGTTATATATTCAGGCATCGAGCCTATTGTAAATGAATTATTGTGGAATTATATTCTTATTCACTTTCATAATTTGGTATTAATTTTCTATGATGAATAGAATTCCCTGAATTGAGAGACACATATTAGAATATTTGATGTATTACATTGAGATGCTCCATCTTGAAGCCCAAATACCTAGAGTCCAGATACTCCTTTTAGCAATAAGTAATCCTTGAGTTGAGATCTTTCTCTTTTTGACCATCCTTTCATTGGTGATTCATCTCTAGAAGACTACTAAATGTTCAATTCATATATAATATTACATTATATTACCGAAAAATCAAATTATTTCGATTATGAAAAAAATAAGATTTTTTGGGAAAATTTAATTTTCACTAAAAAATGTGTTTCATACACTTTACTACAGCATACATGATATATTACCCACTCAAAAAATTAATATCAAATGCATTTAGGAATTTATCTCAATATATGTAGAATATAAAAGTGGGATCTCTATGTTGTACACTTTTTCTCACTTTCTGAGAGATGAAGATTCCTCATAAATGTAACCTAGTTTGGTGATGTAGTGGTGAGAACCGTAGGCCATGTATTTCATCTAATTCTTATGGAAATATCATCAAAAACATAAAACCAATATTTTAGGGTGTTTTAGACACTTTTTATCCCCTAAAAACAATTGATAATGGGAAATAATATATCTAGGGGAATATTTTGTTTCATAGGATTTGAAATAACTACTCATAGATCCAAAATAGATGTATGGATCAAAAGTAATATCCATTTTAAGTTGGAATATGTTTTGAAAATTTTTATCTCATGCCCAGACGAACACCATATGTGTGCACTAATCCACCAATTCCTTTCCATTATCACCAGGTTTCACATGCCTAGATAGCTCCACATAAATATAGAACTCTTGTTTTTGAACATGCATAGACATTTTTATGATCATAATAAATACTTGAGTGCCTCATGTAGTAACTACAACATTTGGTTTACTAGACCGGGGTTTTTTATAAAAGGACCCCCATCATCGAAATGGAAGAGGTATGAAAATGATGCAAATGTTGGGTCGAGATAATCTAAGTGCATGAGGTAAAATCATCATGCCTAAAATTATATGAACTCCTAGACTGTATGTTCAAAAGTCTTACACCCAACTCTACATTCCTTGTCTCGTGTGCCTTCTCCTTAGTTGGTCACACCCTTGTGTTGTGCACCTATATCCATGTTCACTTCCTAATACATAAAATTTCATAGTCATGATCATCATATCTTGTATTCCCTAACATTATACGCCCTACATCCCACCCTCCCATGCATGCCCATGATGGGGGTTACCTTTATAACAACCCCCTTGCCTCATATTTTGAAGATCATATAGAAAAAATGGAGTAGGAATACAAGTCTAAAGTCTCGTTCCCAATTTCACACATATTCTAAGGTGGACCATGCCAATATTTTCAATCAGCATCACATATGATCCAAAATAGATTTTTCAATACTCCTAATGTTCCTTAAAAAACATCACCCTACTTTACACTCAAATCTTTGTGCTTTCCATGATGTCCCACACCCTACTCTATATACACCAAGATATCTCACACCCTTCTCTATATTCCCCACAAAGAAAACTCCATGATCTGTATACCCTACTGCACATAACCATTATAGGGATTCATTATAAAAGGACCCCCCTTATCCTCCCATTTTAGAATAATAAACCCACTAGAATATTAAGGTCATGCCCAATGTAGACATGGGAACCTGGCCTCATGGGTACTGCTTCACCAAGGACCCCATAGATTTGTGACATAGTACCTATTTCTCAATTGGGGGAGACACTTCACCATAGTTTATACATCCTAAACACTTATCCTGATATATCTTCTATTGAACCACTTATCTTTATACTCATACAAATTGTCACTCACTTAGCCCCACATATCTGGGTGAGACATGACCCATGCCCCATACTAGGGATACATTTCACCTAGGTATCTATATCTGGATACTACTTCACTAACACCACTATATTAAGCTTACACTTCACCCAGGCCTCTTTCCTAGGCAACACATCTATTGGGATCTCAAATATAAATTATATTTCCATAGGAATCCATATTAGGGTGACACTTCACCCATGACTCCATACCTAGGAAAAAATTTATACATGTGTTCCTTGGCCTATTATACACACCTTTAGTTATGATACACCTCTTGGTCCCGAAAAATTCTTGGGTTGATACAATCCTTTTTCCTTCCTTGTATGCATCAATTCAATATTATCCCCATGATTTAATTAAATTTCTTGAGTTGACATCCTCTTTAATGATTCCAAAAAATACCATCATCTAGCTCATCTTTCAGAATAAACTGAAAATGGTTTATTGTTTGTAAGTCCCACACTAACCAATTTTTAGGTACCTTTCACCATGAATTCTTGGATATATGTATTTAAATAGTATATTTCATAGTCCTTGCCTCATGTTTTTAAAAATGTACATAATTTTCCTATCATACAACCTCAAAGAATGAAAAATCAAATTATATGGGTTTTGATTTCTGTTCTAGAAGGATATCTAAGACAGCTCCTTGAGAATCAATCCCAACATCCTATCACCATTACCACCTCCTTTCCCCTATAAGAGGTGGTATTTGTTTAACATGACTAGATTTCTTATATTATAAGAATAGAAACCAACCAAATTATGTGCTGAGAATAAGATTCCCTATGTGATGAGAATAGGATGGACCACCATTAAATATATAATGAGAATAATGTACCCTCATGTCCTTAATTTAGGGAGATAAAATATCCTCCTATCAAGTGTAGGCCCCAACCAAACCCTCTCATTTCTAGTTAAAAACACAAAGGGTGAACTATGAAGTTATCCTTGTGAATGTGCCTCACATTAACCATTTTTAGGAACCATTCAGCAAGTAATCCACTCTGGATGACTTTAAACATTTTTGAAGTGGTCGTAGATGTATAATCCTAAAAGTCACCATTATGTTCCTTTTAATGAAAACATTAATTGTATGACATATCCCATTAAGAAAAAATGAACACTATGGGTTCTGATTACCTTTATAGGGATACATAAGAAGTCCCTTTCATGGGCTCAATCCCAACTCCACAAAACCTTTAAACTCATTTTGGATCCCATTTCCTCCCAAGAGGGAGATAAACTCTATATTGGATACATATATGACTCAAAACAATAGAGTGACTGAATAATTGGATCATGTGAGAGAAAATAAAATTCACATGTGCAATATCCTATTAAATTCATGGTGTTAGTTAAAAAAATTATTAAGGGTAACAGATATTATTACTAGAAAGTATTAATGAACATATCTTAAATCTACAAGAGAGTCCCAAAATTGGAATTAATGCCACATAATGGAAGGGATAAACTCACATCATCTTGACCAATTCACAACCCAACATTTCATTGGTATGTCCCCGTGACCACCTTCCTTTGGAAACTGGGTTCGCACCAACTCAAAATATGTGATCAATGGACACATAAAAAATAGTCTCACTAAAACATTTTTCCAAAGGTTCACCCATGGTTTTCAAATTATCTATGTAGGTGGAATATACCAATTCCAAATTGGCATAGAATATTTAATGATTCACAATTTTCACACCTCTTTCTATTAACGGTAATTTTTTCTATTTTTTTCCTTGGAGGTCAAAATTAACTAATAAAATTTCAAAAATATTCATAATCAACAATAAACATTAATTTTCCATTATTAATAACATACTAAATAAATCAAATATGAATTATAAATAGTACTCGACAAAAATAATTAGTTTCATAATCAAATGAATTGTTTATCTTTTTTCCATTTTTAATTCATTTCCAACTCTAGTAATTTGAATAACAATAATGTATAGTAAAATTTCAATCCATCTTTACATGTTATTTCAATCATTAATAATGTTTAATAATAATCTACCAGTTCAAAATTCTCTTCATTTTCGTTATTCGTTAAAAAAATTCGTTATCTACATATCCATCTATCATACCCAATTTCTTGCATACCACATGATAATTATTTAAAATTATTATAAAATATTTAACCAAAATGATATATCAAATTCTTGATAAATTACAATGTATTATAAAAAATGTAAATTTTGAGTCATTAACTAGGATTCTATTATGAATATTAATAATAAATCCAATGATTATCACCACCGATCATTAATCTAAACCCATTCATTGTTCTCCTATATCTTAGTATCTTGAGTCGATCGGTGCAGTGTGCATCTTTGATGGTAGCGCGGTGCACCACCACAGGCATGAGGAGATGAGGAGATGAAAAAATAATAAAGAAGGGCGCTTTGAGGAAGCAAATTTACGCCTCTCCCTCCTTCCGAAAATTTTCCAAGGCAGGCTCACCATGGAGTGACACTCACAACCAACAAGGATACTACTCTGGTGATGTACCTCTAAAGAAAACTCCAGGAACCTAGTGTAATAGCCTCCATTCATTAAGGTATTCAACAATTGGTTGTCAATAATGATAATGACACCCCCAAATCCAATGTAAATTTGAATTCAGAAAGAACAGTTTGACATGTAGATTCCTTCAATGAGGATGATTCGAAATAAATGTCTAAGAAGAAGAAGAAAAAGAAGAATAAAAAGAAGAATAAAAAGAAAAATAAGTAGTAGTTTTAGTATGATTAGAACAGATGTGTTCTTTATCATGTTACAAAGTTCTATCTATAGCTATTTTTAGAAGATTTTCTAGATAAAAAATGTATGGTGTGTTCTTCTTGATCAAGTTAACCAATTTTGTTTGCGTATCTTTTCATAATATTTTCTACATTAGCAATTTTATTTGATGTTTGGGGTTGGTTTTTTTCTCCTCTATCTCTATTTACAATGATATAATGACTCAAAGAGATCTCCCCATTAAGGGAATTCATATAATAATTAATATTGGGACGAAAATGTCTTCAATGGTGAAAATGATCTCCTGGGAATTAAATTTCTTTAACCCCTCCACTAATCATTATTTAACTAGTTGGGAATGTGGTTTCCCTAGAACTAAATTTAACATTAGTTTTCAATTACCATATCATTTATATTGAGATTTAACCATGATTAATTCTCACTATAATAGTGCTGATACTTTTGTATCCATTATTTATATAGTAATTTTCATAGATTATTTTTCATATCTATAGGTTATATGAGTTCCATACTATAATGAGAATCTTGATGTACCATGAAAATATTATTTAATGTATATCACAAGGGATAGATATATTATATATATGGGACACATGTGATGACTAGCTAACGTGTGTTTAGGAAAAATGACTATTGACCTTCCAATAGAAACAATATGTGTTTTGGGTGTCATTGGTTGTTTATATCAGTGATCATGTGAATTTATCTCTCAAATTAAGATTATTATCAATATGTAACACTTTATTATGTTATTTGATGCAATACAAAAACTGTGACATTTATTTCATGGAGAGTTAACATGCGTTCAGTGCATCACTAATTATATGATATTGATTGAATGATCAATATGGGAATTTTCACCTATGAAATTATGAGATATCATGGTCCCCCTTAACCATGCTGGTAGTATCTTTCTTAAATCCATGGTCATTGTAAAATAAGAAAAGTTTATCTATTATGGTCACGAAAAAAATAAATGAAGAAAGGACGATGACAACAAGTGTGCATCCTATTGTATAATATATCTTGAGATAAAGAGAATATATTATAGTGTGTGCTTGTATAAGGTTAACATATCTATGTCTAATCTCTATCTCTTTAAAAGACCTAATGTGTTACCAGATTCCACTAATGGGTATAACTAAATGATATTGAGATAATGTCAAAGAGGGCCAAATATAAAGCATATTCAATGGCATGCCTAATTGTAATGAATTGGAGTTTAAGAAATGATATACCTTTTTTAATTTTACGATATGTACATGTTTAATTAATCATAAGAAAAAAATAAATATTATTTGAGTTTTGAATAATGGCATTGAATTTATTTACTCAAATTATTCCCAAATTTTTAAGTAAATTTTGGAAATTAAAAAGGAATATTATTATTCATTGTTCATTTTATATTTTATTAGAGATACTTGTTGAGTTAATATATTGAATTTTATCATGTAACATATATTTTAATGTTATAAGTGGGTGATAAGATATTCACCACGTTTATAGAAAATTTTAAGTGTTATTGGGCACATTTTAGGGCTTATTTTGAAATCTATTCATGTTCGGGGGCCAAAGTGAAATTTCTACAATAAGAACCAACCTATATAAGAGAATCGAATATTAATTTTCATAGGACCATTCATCCTACAATTTTGAGATCATATTACCCCTCTCCCCATTTTTAGAGTGACTGTGGGGTCCTGAAAATTTCGCAAAGGAAATTTTACCCAAATCCCCCAAAGAATTGGGGCAAGATAATCAAAGAAGAGACACAATGGACCGGTTTGCGAACAGGTCCATAGAAGTGCATCGTGGCCAGGCACCGCGAGGAACCCCCCTCCATGAACCATTGTCGTTCACGGAATGGAGGAGGAGAGCCTCCGCGGTCAAGAGGCAGGATGTGTGCCACGCCGGTTCACAGTCGTGAACCGCCCCAACCGCGGACCCCATTGGCCGGCTCAAGCCGCATCCGATTTCATTCCCGGAATAGAGGGGAAACCCACCCTGGCCGTGGAACACTCCCTGAGCTCGCCTCGCGGAGGAGGGGGGCATTCAATACCCACCGTGAATCACAGATTGACCAAGTCAGCTGTGAACTAGGTATTTGGTTATGGGCCTCCACCAAAAGTGCTGCATGGCCACAGATACATTCCTTTCCCCACTCTATAAAAGGATACCAAGGGGAAAACAATAAGGAATCGGAGATCAAGGATCAGAGAACTGGAATCAGATTCGGAGGAAGGAGATCGGTTGAAGGAAGGCTTTAGATTTTGCAAACAGCGAAATTCCCTCCCGCGAACCACAACAGGTATGTGAATTAAGAACGAATTGGAAAACACATAATAATTTGGTGAACTGCAAACCTCAATAATGAAAAAAAGAGAACCGTGAACCATACCCCCTCCGCGGATGATTTCCCTGTGGACCAGGGAATTTATGCCTCTTTTCCCATCCATCATACCGTGTAGCACCCTCCTCCTTGGGCAGGTCCCCGACTGACGAGCCTCTGATCGGCACCGCCCTTGGTCGCCGCTACCCGCCTGGAACCCTCCGAAAACCACCCTAGTTTTCGGATTGAGCTCGAAGCTGCGAACTATCCTGGTTCGCGGATTGAACCCGATGCTGCGAACCACTATGGTTCGCGGATTGAACCTGAAGCCACGAACTACCCTGGTTCGCGGGATGCTAATCACTCTACAGACCACCCTGGTTTGCGGATGGCTTCTCCAGTAGCGTGGCACTTCCCCACGCGAAGGGTGCCACCACCCCTACCTCTCAGTGGCTCCCAAAATACTTCTGTGTTCTCATCTTCAGAGCCAGGCAAAATCCTGTCGATCCAGCCAGGTCCTCCGGGACTCTCTCATTGGATTATTCATCGGCCCTGAGCCGAGGCCTCCGCTAGAGCCATCGGATCCGTGTGGTATAACATTCAGGTGCATCAGCGCGCCATTTTGAGTTCACATACCCACGATAAATAGGAGCAAATGGGTTTCCCCCACCCTTGGGCAGACTCCCGAAGCATGCCTGGGTTCACATTCCCACGTTATTGCGGGGTATGAGCCCAAGAGCCCCCTTCCTGCCTCTACTCGCCAGGATGGGGGACTGAATGCTTTGGTGGTCGGGCACTTCTCCCCTCCCCAGAAATGGGACAGCATATCCATCCAAAGGAAGCTGTCCCCATGAACCTCGGTACTTCCCTAGGTATCTCCCCAGGGAATAAGGGAGGAGACAGGAACAGGAGCACCCCCTTTACCACTCACGCAAGGCTTTGTCGCTACGGGCGTCCATCTCAGAGTAAGCCCTGACCTTCTGGGCCTCCTCAGAGTGTAAGCCCCAATTCATCACCCTGGGCTGCCTTCATGCGTAAGCCCCACTCCGCTTCTCACAGACGCACCTTTCACGAAGTGATCCTCTGGTCCCTGCTGCCTCTTATTTCTCACACCAGGCATGACTCACGTGGGATTAGAGTAAGCATTACCATGAAATCCTCCTATGGCCCTCCTCGGAGTGTAATCCCCAATCCACCTTCTAGGCCTCCTCAGATTGTAAGCCTCATTCCATCATTATGGGCTGCCCCAGAGTGTAATCCCCAAGCCAAAGCGAACTACGGGGACTTTGATCCATGTCAAGGCATGGTACGTAAGAAGCCTCCACGAGGTTCATTCCCACCACTCAGTCATTTCTTCACGTCGAGTTCCACCCTCATCCAGCATGATGTTAAACTGTTTATCCAAACTATGTAGATTTTGATCCCTACCTCCTAGACATGGTACGTAGGAAGCCTCCCTGAGGTTCAATCCCAACAACCGGTCGATCTGATCATCACCACATCGGTTCACCATGCCACTCCTAGTGCTGCCTCAAGCAAGTTATAGCCCTTTGGGGTCATTAATCCAACGAATGATGGTAAACCTCGGGCATAAATGATTCTGAACCCCTGCGTCCAGCTGACCATTTCCCACCATGGTTGAATCCATGGATACTATGTTTGGGTATAAATCAAAGATTCATGAACATATGAATACGTCTTAAATCTATAAGAGAGTCCTGGAACAGGCAATAATTACCCCCCAAAAAAGGGTGTTATGAGCCCGACTTCCCATTCTCTCGACCAATGTGAGTTCTTAAGAGTCTCTGGTCAAACCATTCGGTGAACTCCTTCCTTTGGAAAGCGGGTCCATCAATCATGGGATACAGAGTCGTTGGGTGTTTCATGGCTAAAAACTAAGAATGAGACAAAAAATGGTGAACCCGACGTGAATCTTTAACCAAACATGACAGATTTTACCTAATCTCACCCAGTGCCCCCTTATGCTCCAAAGGAGGGCCAAGAAAGGTCATTAATTACGCATGGGATCATGAGATACTACTTTGACGGGTTTGCGGCTTGTATTTGTTAAAATGTTCCGCAGGCACTACTTTCAGAACTCCCTTTGATCCAATGGCATCACAAAGGAACTCACAAGTGTGTGCTTCCAACGACGCAAGGACGAGTCTTGCTCAAAAATAGAGGACCCCATCACCCACCCAACCTCTTCAACGCTGGGTTTCAGACGCGTTGATCCGAGAGTACCACGTGAATGGTACTCTCCCAATGGTGGAGGCGGCCATGCATGCCCCCTAATCTGCCAGGACTAGCCGGTCGCCTGCCCAGCAGCGGCCGCAAAGGCGGACCCAGAAAGCCCATGTCACTGTCTCCAACCATTTCGGGAGTCTATCCCCAGAACGGGACAATGCGTACCACCCTTATCTTAGGGAGGTGGATGAGGTCGATGTTGAGGACTTCATCCCCACCGAATAGGGGTTCCGCTCTAAGGCCCCCGCCAGAAGGCCTCATCGCGGTCACGCCATGACCCAACATCCTCGCACTGAGGATGATGTTTCTTCAAGGATTCAGGCCCACACCCCCTGAGCTCCGGCCCCTCAGACCGCCCGACAAGGGCGGCACACGTACAATCCGGGATCGGTCATCACCCGGGTCCCTGAGGAGGAGCTCCGCTGCCCAGCCATGGAGACGTACCACGGGTAGGCACCTACACCTGTTCGCTCCTCCCAAGCCCGCCATCCAGACATGGTGGCATCATACGAGCCGGCGTGCATCCCCGCTGAGCTCCATCAAGCCTATCACTCACGCAAGATGACACTTACCAGGCAGGCACCTCTCCCTGCCTAGGGTTGTGAAGCCCACCAGCTCGACATGGTGGAAACCCGGCACCTACAGGACCAGCTCTTGGCAATTGCTTCAGACGCCCACCATCCTGATATGGTGGCGATCAACAATGCCCACCACCCAGATGTGGTGGCAAATCATAGGTGGGCACGTCTCCTCACCAACAAAGGCTACCAACTCGATACGGTGGGAAATCAATATATGCAGGGCCAGCTCCCTGCGGATGCAAGTAATGTCTGCCACCCCGATGTGGTGGAAAACGGAGATAGAATCTAGCATATCCCAGTACCGGGGCAGATTCATTCACCTACCCCGACACAGAAGAATTGTCAGTACCCACTGACCATTGGAGGACCAGAGCAGGACACTCCTACTCCGATACCCGAATGGGCCTTCAAACCTGTTCTAGCCAAAGATGTCTCTCTACATATCTTGGCAACGATGGAGGAGCAGGTATCGATCCCAGATCATATCTTGCAGACTTTCCAGCATGTAATTGCATCGGCGGCAATAACAAGGACTCAGGCTCGTGAGCCCATCTCCCCAATTGAGGAGGATTATCTAATAAATGAGATAGCTGCCTCGGAGTAGATCTGCATCCCTACTTCAGCCCCAGGAGGGTCGCTGGCTATACTCCACGACGCAAGGGAAACCGGATCGAGGAGCTTCACTTGTTCCAACTGGGGGACACCCGGCCATCACGGTGGATGCTCCAGAGCAGACATATATCCCTGATAAAAGTCAAGATGTTCGTCGGCATATCCCAACAACGTCACAGGACCCAATTAGACAGGGAACCAAAGGTGAGGGTCGTTGTCAACAGCAGATGGTCCCCGCTGCCCACAAAAGAGCGCCCCGAAGGCGCTGAAGGCAGCTGGAAAATAAAGGGCGGGTTCATAACTCCACTCTGATGGGAGCTAGGGTTTCTGACGCCACTAAGCGTGCAAAAAAGGTTTGAAACCCTACCCACCCATTACCATATTATGGGAGTGGTAGTAGCAGTGGAGAAGGTCCTCCCCGCAATATCGCTACCAGCTGCTCTAAAGGTCCTCCCCAGAGCACTCGTGGTGGCCTCCCCCGCGGGCATATAACGATCGGTCACGAGAGATTCTCTCTTCATGAGAGTCACAGAAACCCTCCACCTGACCAAAAGATCAAGTATCAAAAAGGTCCTCCACTTGCTACGGTCCACCCTGAAGGTCCTCCCCAGGGTATACACTAAAATCACTCTCCATGTAGTAGGACCACAGATTGTGATAGTAGTCCTCGCTATCATATTCTCAACTACAGAGGTCCTCCCCATAGTGACGTATCATCATGACAAGAAGGCCCTCCCCTTTTCATGGCCTGCCATGAAGGTCCTCCCCAAGGGTTATGCTGCAACGGAACTCCACGCAGCCAAGCATCATGTCATGGTGGTAGTCCTCGCCACCTTGATTACCTAGGTCCTCCCCGTAGAGACGTCAAGCAACGAGAAGGCCCTCCTCTCATTGCGGTACATTCTGGAGGCCCTCCCCAGGATGTATCCCGCATATATTCTCCCTGTGGCAGTAGTAATGGTAGTCCTCGCCATTGCCACAACTGTGATGGTAGTCCTTGCCACCACGGTCGCCATTGCGAAGGTCCTCCCCGCAATGGCCCCAAGAAACAAGGAGGTCCTCCCCTCGTCGCGGTGTGTCCTGAAGGTCCTCCCCAGGATGCACGTCGAATGCCAATCCATGATGGTTATCCTCACCATGATGGCAGTTATTGCGATGGTCCTCCCCGTAACAACGCCACACAGCCAGATGGTCCTCCCCTTGCTGCAACATTCCTTGGATGTCCTCCCCAGGGTGTACACTACAAAATTCCTCTGTGTAGTGAGGCATCAAGCAGTAATGGTAGTCCTAACCATTACGGCAGCCATTGCGGAGCTCCTCCCCGCGATGACATATTATTTCAATAGGAAGGCCCTCCCCCTGCCGAATCAAGCATCAAAAAGCCCTCGTATGTCGAGGCACTCAGAATGACGGGATCGAGCATGTCAAATTCCTAGCTTGTTGCTAACGACGCCCTTCTTCGATCAAGAGCGGTTCCATGGCCGCGTTAATCTTCTGAACCACCTCGGAATCTCCCACAAGACAATTTGATACCTACCGGTCCCACTACCTCTGACGACATTGAGAGCCTTAGATGTGCTGACCAGGTAGAGGAATCACAGGTGGGGGAGTATGCCGATATGCTGCACCTGAGGAAACGACTGTTCAAGAATGATATACCAGTCATGTTTTGGCGCTAGGCCACCTCTCTGTATGACATACCCAGATAATTGTCGGAAGAATGCATGCACGGAATCCGCCATAATATATGGACGATCCTCCACCGGCTGAAGTCAAGATTCCTTCCCTATGACGGGTATGTTGACCACGTCGAGATGATAGGGGACCTCCTATGTCACATCGACCTGGAGGCCCTTTCCTCGATGCGACGACAATGCCCCAAGAGGCGCAAAGGGAATATAGAGGCAGCTTGCCTCCATGCACTGCACGAACTGCGCCACCTCATCGGTGACGCTCCAACATGAGTCCATATCAGGGGATGGGGGGAACATGGAGCTCTCCATTTCACTCCGCTCCCCGCCCAGAAGAACCAGTTTGGCATGGTATAGTGTAACGTCGTCACATCGAGACGGCAATCGGGTGGACCCCCTGTTCAACAAAGGCAACACACCCAACAAAGTCGGGCCTCGAGTAAGTCCCAGAAGCGTTAGGCCCAGCGGGAACAAGCCATTCAAAAAATCTTGAATCATGCCACCAAGATCATACAGCGGGACTCTCTCCTAAGAGAATATAATAAACGATCTATGCCTGTCTCCCTAGAAGGGACAGATCCACAGGTGAATTCGGCACCAGATCCGGTTCACCCCCAGATGGGGGCACGCGAGATCAGGCAGGTCGTGATAGCCACAGCTACTGCCGCAATATAAGTTCAACCCCATCCTGCAGGGCTGGGGGAATTTTTAACAACAAATTCCCCCGTAAGACCAATAAAACCGAGAAGAGACTCAACGTACATGGAACGAAGATAGCCCCAGCCCTCAGGGATGGGGGCATTATTACTCCCTCAACAACAATCTCCCCCACGAGAATCAGTATTCTCTCATCTAGGGAGGACAGTCAGAAGTGGAGGCTCATGTTCCATCCCGTCATTCAAATAATCATCCCCTTTGAGAGGAAGTCACACTGTATGGTCGCATCAATGAACCCTCCACGTCACCCTTTGTCAAGAAGTCCGAGGACAAACCCCGGTCATGAAAGGGAAGTCCAGCTAAAGACGCGGTATATCCTCTTCCTATTTGGAAGATGACGTCCCCTCCACCCCGCAATATGCCTTCATCAATGCCATAGAGGCTAATCCCGCAGGTGACAGCGGAGAAAATGCAAATCCGGACGGATCGGGAGACGACGGTTCGGGTCAGGCTGTGACTCATAATGAACCCCCATGTGTGCACACCCGGAACAAGAGGGTCGCTTTAAATATGAACACCCCATCAGATAACCTCCCTCCACCTACCCTGCGATCTTCCAACAAGGATAAGAATAAAGGAATGGTTACCCTTAACCCATCCCCCTCTCTCGATAAAAATGAGCCACTCACGCTCGAAGAGAGGTTCGCTCGACAGGAAGAAGAGATGAAAGAATTGAGGCGGCTTAATGCCGAGCTGCTCCAGAGGAACCGCCTTATTGGAAGAGTGTCCCATGAAGAGCCACATCATGCACTCCCAGCAATTTCACCTCAAAGGCTAAGGCTTTCCCCGGAAAAAAACGCACGATCATGGCTCCTACCCAATGAGGCACCTGGTTCGTCCAACTAGCTAAACGTGGATGATGAATACCAAGATTTCACTCCACTTAGGAGGAAAATGGAGAAAGTATGCCCGAACCCCCCGAGGGTACCCCGAATGGAATATACACCCTTGGTGCTAGCCAATCCGGATCCTCAGGCAATGCCTCGGGCTACACCTGGCCAGGACCGGACCCAACAGGATGTAGACCACTGACTCACCAATACCATCGAGGTATTAACAGCTCGATTGGAAGCGATGGAAGGTCGACGCGCTCTGATACAACCATAGTTGAAACCCTACCCAGATTGGGTGACCAACACACCACGTACACCCAATTTTGGGAGCCCTGTGTTCCTCATCATCAATGGATCAGGCGATCTAGAGTAGCATTTGATGCACTACGCATCCTATTGCGACCCTATGATAGGGACTCCAGAACAACAAGAATAAGTGAAACTCAGATTCTTCATACGGACCTTGCAAGGATCCGCCTTCATCTGGTATACGAGTCTTCCAGCCCAGTCAATAAAGAGCTGGGAGGACCTCCGACAGCAGTTCCTGTTCCACTTCAGTTCAACGCTACCTAAAACAACTGTCAGCGATCTCATGAACTACAAGAAGAGGTTGAACGAGAGGGTCTCATATTTCATCGCCAAATGGAAAGGTCTGACCTCTTCTCTGAACAAGCCAATGCCTCAAGATGAGATGCTAGAAATATGCATCGATAATCTTAGAGATGAGCTACGAACACCACTCATACCAGTAAAGTGCACCATTAGCTTCTCCCATCTCTCGGCCATTGCCCAGAGAATTGAGGACTCCCTGCAGCGGAGTAATTCAATGTCTCGAATTGCCTCGTAGGCTCGGTTGAAGAGAGATCCTAGAGATGAAGTGTCTATTGTCACACTCAAGCCAACCCCTGTTCCCGCTCCGCCGCTCAGGCCTCCACCAAATCGTCAAGGGCCCCCTGCATATCAGTGGCCACCCCCACCTAAATGGGACGATCAGCGGGGACCAAAAAAGAACCAGTTTGAGGAGAAAAGACAGAAATTATACTCATTCCGGGATGATCAAGTCCGCAGCTACTTCATTGGTGCTTTGAAATGCAACTTTCTCCACCTCCCGGAGCAAAGGAGACCTGAAGAAGTCGTCCGCGATGACAGGCCAGATTATTTCCCCTACCACCGAATGTTAGGGCATAGTATCCGAGAATACTTCATCTTCAAGGACCTTATGTAGAGGATGGTAGATTCCGAACAAGTCGAGCTGGGACCACCCCCGCACATGTGCCATGTATCTCTACCACCGACTCCGACAAAGAGGAGGGGTGGTAGAAAGTCGCCAGCAAGTAGGGGCAGAAATTTGACAACTGGATGACTTGGAAGACTATCAACCGAGCTCAGGTCATACTCCGAGCTCAACTACAATAGCTGGTGTTGCCACCAGTAGCCCCTAGAGCCGCAAAGCCGACCACATCGGCCTCACAACCCTCCAAAATCCGGTCATCCAGATGGAGTAGAAGGAGGAAGCAATCATAAGAGGAGAAGTCCGCGATGGGGCAACAGTTAGCCCCATCCCTGGTAGATTTCATGCCCTGGAATTTGGCATCATGGGCACCGACCCGCCAAACGGCACCATCAGAGACAACCGACCAGGTTAACCTGTCAGAGTATGAAGAGAAAATATTTGTTTATATCAACGTCATCCATCTCATGGAATCATTCCCTGACGCAGGGTATGATTACGAACCCAAGTATCCTGCACGAGGAGCCGGGAGGAGGAATCGCAGAGGTAGGGGATACCAGGGGAGGCGCATCCACAGCTGAAACCAACCCTATAGTTGGACCCTGGCCTAGACCGTCAATATTGCGGAAACTCATGGGATGGCCCTTTACCGAACTCAGTAGGAGAGGGAATGCCCCTACACCTCCACAAGTAGCCACTCTGGCCCTGTTGTTCTGCGATACCCACCGGAGGAGGGGCAAGTGTATGGTCTCCTAGGGCGCACAAATAGACTGGCTAGGCTAAGTATTCAAAACGCAGGAACACCATCGACATCTGACCCCGTAGCCGGTCCCTCCTCGTCAAATTCTCTATCTCCCAAAGCACTCGTTAAGACTCTCCCGCCAATGGAGAAACGTCGACCGCTGGAGAAAAAATACGACATCCTTAAGCAGTTGGCATCAGTACTAGCCAGGTTGTCAATCCTGGATTCCCTAAGTTTGTCATCTGACCTTAGGGCGGTGCTCATCGAAGCTTTGATTAGCCCCCTGGAATTCAAAGTCGAGGTAGCTTCCGCCAAGATTTACCAGACGGAGACCGGCCCTGTTGAATGCAATGCGGTGATTTCCATCACCGATCATAATGAAGATGCCATCATGAAAGAAAAAATCAGACTGCTATATGTTTTCGTCACACTGAATGGTATTGAGATCCGAAAAGTCTTTATAGATAATGGCTCTGGAGTTAACCTCCTTCCCCTATGGACACTCCATAAGTTGGGATACAGTGAGGAAGATCTAATTCCCTCAGCCACAACTTTGTTAGGTTATGACAAGAGTGAGCAGAAAACAATGGGACAAATTAAGCTAAAGACCCATTTTGGTGACTTGGTAGCCTACACAGAATTTCTGGTGGTCCGATAGAGCACAGCATTCAATACCCTGCTGGGAAGGCCAGGTCTCCATAAGCACATGGATGTTCCTTCATCCTACCACCAGTGTATCAAGTACAGCATCAATGGAAAAAGCGGGACGTTGTACGCCGACAAGACCCCTTTCGAGCTCTCTGAGTCACATTACATTGACGCCGGGTTCTATGAGAAAAAGAAGAAGAAGCCTTTGGTCGATGGCGTCGACTGGATCCCTGATCCAAATGGCCTGGAAATGGTCCCTGATGACCCCCTCAGGTAGCTTGGCAGAGATTATGTCCTTCCCATCAACTGTGTTGAGAGTGGGAGTTCAAGTCTGGACACGTATTCGGATGTCCTCATGACTTCATCCATGACGGCCGAGCACGAAAATGTGGGAACGTCTACCAACCCTCTATTTGGGGACGAATACTCAAGCAGGGATGACCATGATGCCTCTCCCTCAAACCTTATAAGGCTTAGACCGGAGACTCTCTCCTCATCAGATCAAGAAGATGAGGACTTGGGAGAGGAAGAGGGGGAGGATCTCAGAGATGCACCTCCCACATTTGAGGAGGGTATCTCCACCACTGTGGAGGAGCTCAGGGAAATAAACCTGGGTACCGAAGAAGACTCGTGGCCCACTCTCATTAGCACAGCCATGTATCCCGAGGAACATGAGGTATATACCTCCTTCCTAAGTCAACATCAGTATGTCTTTGCATGGAATTACATAGAAATTCCAAGACTCGATCCCGAGGTAGCAACGCATCACCTGGTTCTTCTAGAAGACCACCGGGGCTACAAACAGGCTCCTAGAAGGACACACCCCTCACATGCTGCCAAGATAGAGGTTGAAGTCGATATGATCATTAAAGAAGGCTTCATCAGGGAGGTCCAGTACCCCATTCGGTTGGCCAACATCATCCCCATTATGAAAAAGCACGGGAAAATCCGCGTCTTCATTGACTTCAGAGACCTAAATCGGCATTGTCTGAAAGATGACTTCCCGGTTCCAATCACCGAGTTGTTAATTAACGCGACGACCGGGTATGAGGCTCTATCCTTCATGGACAGCTATTCCAGATACAATCAAATCAATATGGCTGAGAAGACGAAGAAGCCACTACCTTCAGGGCCCCTCAAGGGGTATTCTGTTACAAGGTCATGCCCTTTGGTCTCAAGAATGTTGGCGCCATGTATCAGTGTGCCATGCATCAGATCTTTAAGCTGTTCCTGGGGAAATTCATTGAATGTTACATGGATGACATAGTGGTTAAGTCTAGGCAATGCTCAGATCACTTGTCAGACCTTAAGACCTTCTTCAATAAGCTCTGACAGCATAGCTTGAAGATGAACCCCTTGAAATGCGCATTTGGGGTTACCTTAGGGAAATTTCTTGGCTTCGTCGTACGCCATCACGGCATCGATGTCGACCCTGAGAAGACGAAGGCTATCCTGAGCCTACCACTCCCTCAAAATCTCACTGAGTTGAGAGGAATTCCAAGGACACCTGACCTATATTAGGTGGTTCATTGCCAACCTGGCAGGAAAATGTTTTCCTTTCACCGGTTTGATGAAGAAGGGTGTCACGTACCAATGGACAGACGACTACCAATAGGCATTCGACAACTTGAAGAAGTGACTCTTAAGCCCACCGGTGCTAATGCCCCCGGTCAAAGGAAGGCCTCTCATTATATATGTGAAGGCCCTAGAATGGTCATTGGGAGCCTTCCTCGCATAGAATAATGATGACGACAGTGAAAACAGTATCTATTACCATAGTCGAACCATGATTGATGATGAGACTCGATACTCAAATATCGAGAAGAGTTGTCTGGCCTTGGTCTTTGCGGTTCAAAAGCTGCAACATTATCTGTAGCATCACGAGGTCTATTTGATCTTGCGGAGTAACCTGATCAAGTACATCCTCAGTCGCCCGATGCTAACCGGACACCTATCCCGATGGGTGGTCATCTTGTAACAGTTCGAGATCCGGTTCGTGCCTCAAAATTCCATCAAGGGCTAGGCTTTAGCAGACTTTCTAGAAGATCACCCTTCAACAGGTACCGCTGCACCGGACGCTGAACTACATGATGATGATATCTTTTCGGTTCAAGAGGAGTTCCCAGTATGGGAAATGTACTTTGAAGACGCATCCCGTAGCCCCATCTGAAAGAGGATAGAGGATCCCAGATTCAACAAAGTGGGTCTGGGGATAATACTCGTGCCCCAAAAAAAGGTAGTTTTTTAGTATTCCTTCCTCTTATTAGAGGGATGTATGAACAATGAAATGGAATATCAAGCCCTCGTTGCAGGCCTGGAGCTCGCACTCCAGGCACAAGTACAACACCTTAAGGTAAAAGGTGACTCTGAGCTGGTCATCAAGCAAGTAAACAGTGACTATGCTATTAAAAAAGAGGAGCTAATCCCCTTGTTTGACCATTTCCAAGGGTTAATGGCTGAGTTCTACACAGAACCAACATTGACTTATATTCCCTGGTCCCAGAATGCTCAAGCTGATGCATTAGCCAACACGGCCACAACCCTAGCTAATCCAGACCAAGATGAAACATTTATTAGTATTGCTCACCATCAAATGGTTTTACCATTTGTTCAAGGTACAACAGAAGAGATCCACGAAATAAGTCATGTCCCTGAGCCATATGCTCCTACCACCGGCTGGATGACCCCCATCACAAACTACCTTCAACGGGGAGAGCTTCCATCAGACAGGGCTGAACGAGAGAAAATACGGAGAAGGGAAATCAATTTCATTCTATATGGCAGGGCGGGTCAGCAAGAGGTCCTCTACAAACGAGGCCTCGATGGAGTGCTTCTCAGATGCATTGATGGAGAATAAACCACTGCCTTCATGACTGAATTACATGCATGAGCATGTGAAGCACATCAACCAGGGACCAAGATTTCCCATTAGGTTCGAAGGCTTGGGTACTACTGTCCCACAGTGGCACGAGACTGCGTGAATTTTACTGTGAAATGCCACTCATGCCAGATTCATGCCAACTTCATACAACAGCCCCCAGAGTTACTTCATCAAGCTAAGAACTCCTGGCCATTTTCCGTTTGGGGGATGGATGTCGTGGGACCATATCCTCCCACCTCGAACAAACAGCTAAAATATATCCTCACAGCAACCGACTTCTTTTCCAAATGGGGAGAAGCCATGACCCTCAATGAAGTCGGGGAAAGAAATATTGTCAGCTTCATGAAGAATAATATCATAACCAGATTTGGTGTCCCTCATACAATACTTGCGGAAAACGGCACCAATTCATGCTTCACTGAGTTGGAAAATCTATACCACGAGTATGGTATCAAGGCTAACCACTCATCCCGCTACTATGCAGCAGGCAATGGACAGATAGAAGCTTTCAACAAGACCCTGTCCAATATCCTCAAAAAAATGGTGGACAAAGGCAAGAAGTCATGGCCGGATAAACTCCTCCATGCATTGTGGGCTTATTGAACCACAATCTGCACTGCTACTCGGTCTACCCCGTACTCATTGGTATATGACACGAAGGTGGTCCTGCCCATTGAACTCCAACTTCCCTCACTCTGCGTTGCCATCTGTGATTAATTATCCAATGATGAGCAGTCAGAAAATCAGCTAGCTGAATTTGAACAGCTAGACGAGAAGTGGCTGCACACTCTGCACCACCTGGAATTGTACCAGAACCAGATCGCACGAGCCTTCAACAAAAAGGTCCGCCTCTGGTCTTTCTTGGAAAGAGAATTAGTGTCTGTCCTCCGGACCCCAATGATACCTGGCAAGAAGCCTCCAAAGCTGGAGCCCAAGTGGGAGGGACCATATGATATACATAAGGTCTACTCCAACAGACCATACGCCCTGATCTCCATGGACGAGCAATTCACTACAGCTCCTACCAATGCGAGATTCCTAAAGAAGTATTTCCCATAGAGACCGAGAAGTATTCTTGTCCTCGCCTCATGATGTTAAACTGCACAGAAACCTTATGTCCTCACCACATGGCATTAAACTGCATGGATTTTGTCCTCGTCGCATGACGTTAAACTGCACGGCAACCTTACGTCCTCACCGCATGACGTTAAACTGCATGGATTTCATCCTTACTGCATGATGATAAACTGCATGGATGATGAAAAAAAATGAGATGAACACATCTTCCGAGCTATATGACATTAAACTACCAGGAACCTCGTCCTCACCGCATGAAGTTAAACTGCACAGAATCTAATAATGCCCCCTTACTCACCGGATGACGTTAAACTGCACGGATTTCATTTTTTTTGTCCTCACCACATGAGGTAAAATTGTATGGACACCATCCTCACCACATGACGTTAAACTGCACGGATTTCACAGAACTACGTATGGATTGATTCCTGCCCTTGCGGGATATGTAGCGATGCCGAGATTCCCTATCCTAGCCCATCCACTTTAAAAAAATGTCCCCTTTCCCCTGTGTATGGACCAGACCTGCACAAGGTGTGTCAAATTTATGGAGAACTACGTATGGCTTGATTCCTGCCCTTCTAGGATACGTAGAGACGCCGGGATTCCCTATCCTGGCCCAGCCACTTCAAAAAAATTCCATCTTCCCCCGTGTACGGACCAGACCTGCATGGGGTGTATCATCATTACAGAGAACTACGTGAGGCTTGATTCCTGCCCTCGCAGGATACGTAGTGACACCATAATTCCACACCATGTCCCAACCACCTCAAAAAGAAAAACAAAAATGCCTATTCCCCCGCGTACGGACCAGACATGCACGGGGTGTATTCATGTCCTCACTGCATGATGTTAAATTGCATGGAGTTCATCCTTACTGGATGATAATAAACTGCATGGATGAAGAAGAATTAAGAATTCCCCCCGATGTATGGACTAGACCTACACGAGGTGTGCTCATCGTCATAACCATGTGCCGATTGAACTGTGTGGACTTCGTCCTCACTGCATGACGTTAAAATGCACAGATTCCAAAGAACTACGTACGGCTTGATTCCTGCCCTCAAAAGATATGTAGAGATGCCAGGATCCCCAGTCTCAGTCCATACCTTCAAAAAAGTGATTTCTTTCCCCCCGTGTAGGGGCCAGACTTGCACGGGGTGTACTTCTCGTCCTTACCGCAAGACGTTAAACTGCACGGACAATTATGTTAAAAATGCCCCTTCCCCCGTGTACGGACCAGACCTGGGCGGGGTGTATATCTTCGTCCTTACCGCACGACGTTAAACTGCATAGAGTTTTTCCTTACCGCATGACATCAAACTGCATGGAGTTCGTCCTTACCGTATCACGTTAAACTGCATGGATTCTATCCTCACCGCATGACGTTAAACTGTACGGACTTCGTCGTGACCCACCCAGGACACATGGCTATACGAGATGGATATAATCATTGAACATTTGGATACATCCTTTCCATACATCAGACTCCACGGCCCGGACAATTATGGATCATCATAACCACTCACAGATATCAGAGAAGGAAAGTTATCGACCTGTGGACACCTTTATACGACTATGCATACCATGCCCTCAGTGGCTCTGCATATTCATAGCCCCTAGCCCATCTACCAAAGGCAATATTTCCACAGGCGACACTCTTCCTAGCTTCGTATGCTTACCAACCACAGATCCCCCAAACCATACCTCTTGATCCAGATTTTTATGGCGACATGGTTTACAAGTTCATTCCCCTTTTCACATCCAGATGTTGCTACGGTATCCTTATCTGGCTAGCCTATGTGTTTGTCAGTGGTTCATATAGAGACCTACATAAACAAACATCAATCCAGGACTAGGATACTTTGACTCAACAGACAATTGTAGTGAAGATGTTTTATGTATACTTGGACGCCATTATCCCCAAATGTCGAACACTGCCCTGGGAGCAATCATGAATTTTCATAATCATTCATGGCCATCAGAAGTGGAAAGTTATCAACCCGGGGACACCTTTGTATGACTATGCATACCATGCCCTTAGCGGCTCTGCATAATTATATCCCCTACCTCGTCCATCGAAGTAAAGATTTCTTCGGGCGGTACTTCTCCTAGATTGGTAAGCTTACCGGCCTTAGAGCCCTCACACCACGCCTCCTGATCTAGGAAAGCTCAAAGTTGTAGTTTATGACCTTCATCCCCCACCTTGTTCTATTTATATCAGAACATCTTGACCCAATTATCCTTCGAGTGACTGCAGCAATAGTCACCCAATGGTCCGAGATCTATGACTGGTAAACTAGTAGTAATTCGCCCACACCGCACGACGTTAAACAGTGAGGATCGAAGGCACACCCCCGCAAGAAAGATAAATCATCGCATGGGGGGGGCTCTTTAAGCTTGAATAGCAACCCGGGACGAATATCTCCGACATGTCCGGATATTTCCTCACCAGATGACATACTTCATGGCCTGGACAATCACGGATCCTCATGACCACTCACGACCATCGGAAGTAGAAAGTCATCGACTCGTGGACTCCTTTGTACGACTATGCATAACATTCCCTTAGTGGATCTACATAATGATATCCCCTGGCTTGTCCATCAAAGGAAATATTTCCACATGTGATGGTCTTCCTAGACCCGTACGCTTATCAGCCTCAGAGCCCCCATATCACCATTCCTGATCCAAGAAGCCCCAGAACCATGATTTACACCATCAACCCCCTTCCACGTCTGGGGAATGTTGAGGTATTCGAGCCCAGTTATATTCTGAGGAAGTGCAGCCTTCGCAATAATTCCCCTCTTCCTCGCCACATGACGTTAAACTGCATAGAAACTTTCAAAGAAAATGCCCCCGTCCTCCCTGCATGACGTTAAACTACATAGCAACTTTAAAAAATTCCCCCATCCTTGCCGCATGATGTTAAACTACATGGTAACCTTTAATAATGCTCCTCTTCCTTACCACATGACGTTAAACTGCACGGTCGAACCCATTATGGGTTCAGTAAGGAACATAGGATTTTCTCTCTCTTGTAGTGCACGGGTCAGACCTGCACGAACCACCGCCTCACACCAGCATGTGAAAGAATTACTTCACCTGTTCTCAGGAATTTTGGTCCAGATATTTTCCCCGTATTCAGGCACACTCTCATCATAAACCATACTCTGTACTCATAAACAGCCAAACTCTCATAAGCCACCCCTGGTGGTTCCAAATCTCAACTTCCTTGAAGTTTCTCGGTTATCGGAAGTGGATAGTATTTGACTTAAGGACACCTTTTTATGATTATGCATACCATGCCCTCAGTGGCTCTGCATATTGATTGCCCCTGGCCCATCTACAAAAGGAAATATTTCCTTACTCAATGCTTCTCTTCGTATGCCTTTTGGCCTCTGAGCCCCCATTTCTATCCCGGGATGCGGAAACCCTATGAGAAACAAATTACCAACCTACTCCACAATCCTACCAGAATGCGGCAGAACGTTTTTTTGAAAAGATTACCGAGAACCAAGAGAATTCATTCCCTTTCAGATGATGTCCCAGCTGCATGACTTTAATCTGCGTCAAGCCTCAACCATCACTTACTCTAACGAAATGCGTAGGGAGGTGGTCTCCGGACAACGCTTCTAATTAGTACAGATGATCCCAAAACCCTTTCAGATGTCACAATCCCCTTTTGACCCACCCCTGGTGGTTTTCATTCCTTCCCATGCCACCCATCGTGGTTTCCATAAGCCGGACTTCCATGAAGTCCCTTGGCCATCAAAAATGGATAAGTCTTTGACTTAAGGACACCTTTGTATGACTATGTATACCATGCCCTCAGCGGCTCTGCATATTGATTTCCCTTGGCCCATCTACCAAAGGAGAGTTTTCCTTCGGCAATGCTCTTCCTGCCCTTGTACGCCGACACGGCTCCCATGCCTTGAGAGATGCCATGCATGCCGCTCAAATTCAAACATGTTTCCCCCCACGTGCATCTAAATGGTATTAAGACGTCTTTTAATCAGTTGAACCCCATTGGGGCCCTCTCCCCACCATATTTGGTCAAAGCTGTTCGACCTAAAACATTAGTAATGATAGTCTTGTCAGTGGGACCTTAAAACGCTCATAGAAGAAAGAGGCACAAATACTGTTAGTCCGAAAACCCGAAAAGGGCGACCTAAGAAAAATTCGGGCTGTACCCGCTGGGTTCATACTGAATGGGCCCAGGAAAAATCAGGTCATTAAAAGGATGAAAAGAAAAAAAGTTTGTAGGGTTTTATTATAAAACCCTAGCAATAGTCAGACTACGCTCGCTGGATCCCATGGTCCAGGCAAAAATTAGGGCTTGTTTTCCTGAGTTATGATTAGTTCTGATTCAGTGCATTGTTATTTTTACAACAATTGTTCTAAGTAATGATCAAATTCCATAGCAATGAGTGATTGATAGAGACTGTATTTCATTCAAAAAAAGGGGAGGAAATCCAAAATCTAGGGTCTCTCCTTCACACAAAAAAGGGGGGGAGACAGAGGGGTAAGTAAAATAGGGGATACAAAAGTAGCTCTAATAGTTATAAAGGATATTGACTTGCACTCCCCACCAGATCAGTGACTGCGCGGCGAAGGTCGTTGCAGGATTGTTCCAACACTGCCTTCTCCCTGGTCTCAGCCTCAGCCAATGGACGGATATGCTCCACAATGATTTGGAGATCGTTGATCCCTTTTTTGGTGACTTCAAGACGACCAGTCATAGCCGATAACTGATTCCTCAGCATCACAGCCCGTCCTTCACATTCATACAACTCGGAGGACAGGATGGACGCCTGATCTCGAGAGATCGCCTCCCATGCTATATGTTGATGGAGATTTTTTATGGTTTCCTCCATGTTTAGGGCCCCAAAATGAGTGGTATCGAATTGAGAAAGCTTCCATTCATTAGTGATAGCTTCCTCGTGGGCCATGACAACTTGGAAAGCAAGAGAATGGAAGTGCTGATAGTCAAAGCCACCCGACCCCAAACCCAGGAAGACCTGACGAAGAGCTTCGGTTTTCGTTTCCATTTTGGATAAGGGGGTTTCAGTGACGATCTCATAGATTCAGGGCTAGGACCACCTGCACACTTCCCTATGGTCTGCCATGATGCAAGGATCTTTGGTATCCTCATTGAACGAAATGAGAATAATGTTTGGCATGGAAACCCGCACAGACGTGTTCTCACTAGAAGTTGGATCTGAAGCTGGAACATCTGGTGCTCCTAACCCCAGTTCAGGCTTGGGGACTAAGTTTCTAAGCCCAATATCGACTGGCAGAACCTCCGGGATGGTCCCTCTGGGACCCGACACCATAGGGTCGTCCTCATCAACACATAAGAAGGATGAACATGCCCGAACTTTGGCCACCGCAGGGTTGGGAGAAGAAAGTTCTCTGAATCGCTTTGATCAATGAGCCATTAGTCGGTCCTCCACTGAAACCGATGAGGAAGGTGTAATGGATGCCGCATCCACCATACCTACCGATTTGGGAATCTACCGGACAACATTTCCTAGGATCCCATCAGGATAGTATTTTACACATGTCTTTGCATACTATAGGGAAAGGCTGGAAGCCGTGCCCTCATCAGGTAGGGGAACGATTACGTCAGATCCCTCCCGCTTCAGCATCATCCAACACTAACGATGTATGTCTGGATGCAGTCCTTGGGCCCGAGGAGGGGGAAGGGAATCTTTGGATTGCATACACCCGAACTGGCGAAAAAAGAGATACGAGACATACAGCTCTCACAAAGAAATATCGTCAATCCGTGCGGACAGAAACCCGTCCCATAGGGAGACCATGTAAGAGCGCTCCTCCGAGATCCCCTGGCGGTTTTCGATTAAGACGCCAGAAGGGGCAGGGTAGGGAGTGAAGATGAACTGGGAGAAGTCGCTCAGGAGCTCTAGGACTTCACTAGAGTTGAGAGACTTCAAGAGAACCTCAGCTATATCTAGTAGCGTAGGCCGGAAGGTAGGAAGCAGGATGACCATGTTGTGATGATATCATAATATCGACAGTGGTCCGCCACCCAGCCATAAAAAAATTGAAATGGCCCGCTTAAACGGTAGGGTGACCTGCCAACCTGCATGTGGTTCAGTAGCTCGTAGATACGGGCCAAAGTGGGTACGACTAAATTCACCAAGCGTCCCTATTCTAACTCGCCCGCCATCATCAAGGTGCATGCCCAGACACCTAGGTTAACATCTCGCGAAGGAAATATCCATCTGCTCAAAAACATAGCAAACATACCGGCCAACCGGATCATAGGCGACACACGAGGGCGCACCTCGTAACCCCATGAAAGGAAGTCGCCTTCTTCCATAACCGCCCAGTAAGAACCTTGAATGGTTCATGAATACTAGGAAGGATGAGTCCTGGGATGCTTAATCTTCATAATAGGACCGGTGGTGTTTAGAAATAACCCTATCCAAGTGCCGTAAGGAATAAGCAAGCGGGCACACAAGGCCTGACCAAGTGACTGCTCCGCCATGGTCAACATCTCTTTCGCCAATGAAGGCACCTATTCAATGTCGTCCCATGCATCGGGAGTGGGAAAAAATTCATCATACATCTTGCTAGAAATCGGCAGTCCTCCTATCTGGTAGATGTCCCACAGAATAATGCCGACTTCACCGTGGGCAAGGTGTAAAGTATTAGTACATGAACACCAGCGGCTAAACAGTTCGGGCAAAATCAAAGACAGTGGGTAAACAAAAAATTGGGAAGCCCACACTGCGGAGTATAGGTTGATGGATTCCAGAGAATCGGGAGACTCCCTATAGTGGTGATGGACCCAGAAATCCCAAGCCCAATCATTTGAGAAGAGACCGCCGGACCAAAGATCCCACCTGGGAACCCACCCCGCATCAGGATCCCTTCGAGCAAGATTAATAATAGAAGGGTAGTCCTTAAGGACAACTTTCTGAGAAAAGTCTTGATTGCACTGATTGCTTTGAGTCCAGACAGAGCCCCTCATAATAGATGTGTCTTTCGGACCAAAATTAGAGTTTGTCTCCCCGGATTGGGTAATGTTTTCCGGAATGCATTTTGAAGGAGATTCTAGGAAAGGAGAAGGGAGACATACGAAAGTAGGGGGGATAGGAATTTCGTCCTGAAGACCGAAGCCGTAGAGTGGGAGATGAATAGATAATGGATAACTCAGAAGCTCTGGAGAGAGGAGGTCCTTCAATGCACTGTCCTCAGGAATGATGGACCAGCTAGGGTCGCATTTGATGCTCTCCGCTCTGCGAATCATAGTCGAACATCTCTCTGAGGTGGTTGAGAGCGGATCTGCAGTAGGCCTCGGTGCAGAATGAGGGAGAACCATATTTTCTCCCTGCACAATGAGAGAAATCAGTCTGTAATAAAAATTTGGACAAGAATAACCAAAAGGAATGGTTAAAGAGCCTTCACAACCAAATCTGCAAGGAGGCCTTGGAGGATGGTTCGTGATGACATCATTCTGCGAACCAGCCCTTCGCGAAATCAGTCCGTGAAGCCCTGGACCGTGGAGCGTTGGCCAGGAAGCCGCGAACCAAGTTGCTCCGCGGAAATTCAATCCCGAGTTTATTTGGAAGGCTCAAATACTTTTAAATTTCAAGATATATTTAGTTCGTGGAGCATTGAAACCGCGAAGCAAGTTCCTTCGTGACCTGTCATCACTTACTTTTTAATTAATTAAGAGTAATGGTTCGCGGTTGGGAAGTTGGTTCATGGGTGAAGGCGACCACGAAGAAGAAATGGTTCGCGGAAGTTGATGTTGTTTCACGGACAAGGCAATTCGCGAAGTAGCAAACACGCGGAGGCGAAGGAGCTCTGGTTTCACAAAGAATTCGGTAAAGGAAAAGTGAGGGCTCCCCGTATTTATAGGCATGGTCCCCTACCGGGTCCACCTTTCCACTGCAAACCATCTCAGTTTTAGGACCACTTTGCATCGGAATGGCTTCCTCTTCATTTCGATCGGACCCCATTCCGATGGGGGGAATTTTTGGGGTCCTGAAAAATCCACAAAAGAAATTTTACCCAAATCCCAAAAAGAATTGGGCCAAGATAATCAATGAAGAGACACAAAGGACTGGTCCGTGAACCGGTCCATGGAAGCGCAACGTGGACAGGCACCGCGAGGCACCCCCCTCCATGAACCATTTTTGTCCACGAAATGGAGGCGGAGAGCCTCCGCGGTCACGAGGCAGGATGGGTGCCACTCTGGTTTACCATCGTGAACTGCCCCAACCACGGATCGTGTCGACCGACTCAAGCCGCCTCCGTTGTCGTTTGCAGAATAGAGGCGGAACCCTCCGCGGCCGCGGAGCACTCCCTGAGCTCCCCTCACGGAGGAGGGGAGCATTCAATACCCACCGCGAATCATTGATTGACCAAGTCAGCTATGAACCAGGTATTTGGTTATGGGCCTCCGTCAAAAGCACCGCAGGGCCACATATACATTCCTTTCCTCACTCTATAAAAGGAGACCAAGGGGGAAAGAAGATGGAATCGGAGAGCAAGGATCGCAGAACTGGAATCGGATTCAGAGGAAGGAGATCGGTTGAAGGAAGGCTTCAGATTTTTCAAACAGCGATATTCCCACCCGTGAACCACAATAGGTATATGAATTATGAAGGAATAGGAAAATGCATAATAATTTGGTGAACCGCGAACCTAAATAATAAAAAAGGAGAACCGCGAACCATACCCCCTTCGCGGATGATTTCCCCGCAGACCAATGAGTTTATACCTCTTTTCCCATCTGCCGTACCGTGTAGCACCCTCCTCCGCGGGCGAGGCCCCGACCGACGAACCTATAATCGGCGCCGCCCTTGGCCATCGATGCCTGCCTGGAACCCTCCGCGAACCACCTTGGTTCACGGATTGAGCCCGAAGCCACAAACCAACATGGTTCGTGGATTGAACCTGAAGCCGCAAACCACCATGGTTCGCGGATTGAACCTGAAGCCGCGAACCGCCCTGGTTCACGGGACGCCAATCAGTCCACGGACCACCCTGGTTCTTGAATGGCTTCTACAGCTGCGTGGAACTTCCCCACGCGAATGGCGCCACCACCCCTACCTCTCGGTGGCTTGCTAAATACATCGATGTTCTCATCTCCAGATCTAGGAAAAATCCTTCCGATCCAGCCAGGTCCTCCACGAAATCCTCATTGGCCTATTCATCGGCCCCGAGCCGAGGACTCCGCCTGAGCCACCGGATCCGCATGGTATAACTTTTAGTCGCATAAGCGCACCATTTTCAGTTCACATACCCACAGTAAATAGGGGAAAAGGGGTTTCACCGATCCTTGGGTGGACTCCCGAAGCATGCCTGGGTTCACATTCCCATGGTAATGCGGGTTCTGAGCCCGAGAGCCCCCTTCCTGCCTATACTCGCTAGGATGGGGGACTGCATGCTTCTCAAGTCGGGAATTTCTCCCCTCCCCAGATAGGGGGAGGCATATCCATCCGAAGGTAGCCGTCCCCATGCACCTCAGTACTTCCCCGGGTATCTCCCTGGGGAATAAGGGAGGAGACGGGAATAGGAGCACCCCCTTTCCTTCTCCCACTGGGCTTTGTCTCTACAGGCATCCATCTCGGAGTAAGCCCCGACCTTTTAGGCCTCCTAAGAGTGTAATCCCCAATTCATCATCCTGGGCCACCTTCATGCGTAAGCCACACTCCGCTTCTCACGGACGCACATTTCACGACGTGATCCTCTGGTCCCTACTGCCTCTTGTTTGTCACACCGAGCATGACTCACGCGGGATTAGAGTAAGCATCAACCATGACATCCTCCTATGGGCCTCCTCAGAGTGTAAGCCCTAATCCACTTTCTGGGCCTCCTTAGAGTGTAATCCCCAATCCATCATTATGGGATGACCCAGAGCGTAAGCCCCAAGCCAAAGCGAACTACAGGGATTTTGATCCATGTCAAGGCATGGAACGTAGGAAACCTCCACGTGGTTCAAGCCCACCACTCGGTCGTTTTTTCACGTCAAGTTCCACCCTCGTCTAGAATGACGTTAAACTGTTTATCCGAACTACATGGACTTTGATCCCTGCCTCCTAGACATGGTACGTAGGAAGCCTCCCTGAGGTTCAAGCCCAAAAACCGGTCGATCCGATCATCCCCGTATCGGTTCACCATGCCACTCATAGTGCTTCCTCAAGCGAGTTCCAGCCCTTTGGGGTCATTAATCCAATGAGGGATGGTAATCCTTGGGCATAAATGATTCTGAACCCCTGTATCCAGTTGACCGTTTCCCACCATGGTTGAATCCGTGGATGCTATGTTTGGGTATAAACCAAAGATTCACGAACATATGAATACGTCTTTAATATATAAGAGAGTCATAGAACATGAAATAATCCCCCCCCCCAAAGGGTGTGATGAGCCCGACATCCTATCCTCTCGACTAATGTGAGTTCTTAAGAGTCGCTGGATAGACCATCCGAAGAGTCGCTGGTCAGACCATTCGGCGAACGCCTTCCATTAGAAATCAGGTCCATCAATCATTGGATATGGAGCCATTGGGTGTTTCGTGGCTGAAACCCAGGAACTAGACAGTGACAAAGTGCGATTTAGGGAAACTCAAACCCGGATCAACTTCCCGTATTGAATTAGACTTGCTCTCATGATTTTGAATATGTCGGAAAGAACTTCTTTTATACATTCTTGAACCTAGATTACATATATTGATAATAAATGGTGATTTTAGGGTGTCAATAGATGATCTAGAGGTATTATGTTCATATTGCTTTATGAAATTGAAGGTAGTAGTTATTAGACTTGTGTTTGATAAAAAACGAGGTACAATTTTTTTATTTTTCAAACATAATTTAATTCCCATGAGATCATTGGGTTGTCAACTGGGTGTGCCTCACTATAGAAATGATTAAAACATCGATCCAATGGTTAAATAATTTAATTTCCATACCATATAAACTTTATTCATGTTCCTGATACAAACATGTAATATCAAATTTATCTTGTGAATAATTTATTTGAATTAAAATTATATTTTAACAAAATTCAAGTAGAGGGTATCAGTACAGTCCCAACGCCACTGATGGCACATATATTTGAGGTTGGAAGGACGATATATAGAAATATAAAAAGAAAAAATGTAAGTTTGGGGATTCAAAATAATTTAAATTAATATATATATATATATTGAATTATATTAATAGTAACCTACATTTTAATTCATCAGAGTGAATAGTTCTTCACAATTGACTTTATTAGCATGTCATCAACATTTAAAAAAACATTAACAGGTCTTCCACAAAGTGTATAATAATACAAAAGAAAAAAATTTATATATACGAACAAATAGTACTTCATAGATAAATAGTGCCACATGGGTGAATAGTACCCATGGGTGCATATTACTTGGAACTCCTCATGGGAGTTTTAAAAACCTGGGAAGATTAAAATTAAAAAAAATAAAATTTTATTATAAAATTTAGAATTTAATTAAACTATTTTTAGGAAAATGAGATAATAAAATTTTTTAAATTAAATTAGTTTAAATTATATTAAGTTAAAATTAATTCCTTCAAATGGAGTTAATTAAAATTTTAATTTTATTCTATGAGTTTAATTCATGTGGAATGGTCATGCTCTTATACTAATCAATACATGTATGGGTATTATTATTTTTTAATTATTTAAATATGATGTTTATAATAATTTATTACTAAATAACAATATGTGTATAATCCCATTACATCATTATGGGTATAAGGGAATGTGGATCCATGAGTGAAATTTTTATGTGTACACTATATTACTGAGACAACATTATCTATTTGTAAGAATACAAGCATTATGCGGAGGATTAAAAGTGACACATATCACATTGATGCATGGGATGGACAAATAAAGAAGTTCAATACATTAGATATAGTGAATGTTGTAACTCGAGTCAGTCACATCTAAAATAGTTTCCCCTAGGTTCTAGGTTGATCAATTTTCAAAACAATAAATCAACAATTATAAAATCTCATGATGTTGTTTTCTATTTGTTTTTATATTCCTGGTTTATTATTTTTTATGTTTGTGTGGTATAGAGGTAATCACATTAAATAATAAACAATAATTCATAGATAAAACAAACATGTGTGGTGAATGTATTCTATTTACGAATGGATATCATGTGAGTGTGATCACATATAGAAAATAGGATAAATATAAATGGATTTCATTCACCAATAAAACTATAAACTCCCCTCAAAAAAAATATTGAGTCATTAATTCCATCGATAACTTCAATTTGAACATAAAAATACATTCTATTTTCTCAACCACCCTAGTTGAGGGTTCCACTTACTACATGGGAGTTCTTTTGAAAGTGACAGGTTAACTTTTCTAATGTTAGTAGAAGATAAGTATCCATATATACCTTTCAAAAAATTATCAAAAGCATTTTTAGAAAATCAATGTTATGATTTGTATGATATTGGACTCAACTCAATAGATCAAGGATCCATAAGTTAATATGGTTAGGGAGTCAAAAATCTACCTTAAAACATTGCAATTAGTGGTGTATCCATAACATGGACTATGAGGAGAGGTTTTAAGTTTCTTTACTACTGGAATAATAAAGTGATTCATCATTTTGAATCTATTAGTTGTGTGTTACTAATATTTGAAAAAATAGTTGCATTAATTTAATATTAATAAATATATATAGTCTAATCGTCAATAAAAAAGATAAAAAATATTCTTTTAATGTTTTATTTTTTAATAATGGAAATTTGTATCATAAGTTCATTATGAAAATTAATGAACAAATAAAATGTACTAACTGGAGCTAATTTCCCAGCCATGTAAAAGTGGTTTCACATAGTTCTATGATATGAAATTATGTTTTTTATAATAAAGTCCCCACAACATTATGAGCTACCATTGGATGAAATTGAGGGTATAATGGGAGCTTGTAAGAGACACATGGATGAAAAAATAGATTTTCATGTCATAATGAAATAATTAATGTCGAGTGAGTTGTGAAAGAAACATCAAGACATGGATGGTTATACCATGTTTCTTCTTATTTGAGACATTTGTAAGGAGAAATAGAAAATAGAAATCAATGATATTATGGTTGTACTAAAAATGTGTATATAGAATGATCAAATATAATAAGATCATCATGTACTCAAGATTGTAGATTAGATTGTTTGATTAGAACAACAATCATTTTGAATCTGTAAATTTCAATAAATCACATTATCTCATCCTTATCACCCAATTACTGTAGTTTTATTATGAATTATAAAAATATTATTATTTAGAAACAAATTCAATTTATTTTTGGAATATCCATCGAATAATATAGGAACTAAAAGAATGCTTATTATTTAGTATTTTATGGTGACAAAGTTGATAGATAAGGTGAACATTCCATTGGAATGTGTGAAGCCAAATGTACCTTCCAAATTTTATTCAAAGAATCCAAAGATAAGGTGGGATAACATTTAATAAGAAGATATTTTCACTGAATGTGGCATGAATGGTCTCTCGAAGATAAATTTTAAAAAACTGAATAATAAGAAACAAGTCCTAGTTACCTCATTAATATTAATCATTGAATGTAATATTTTTATTTTACATTTTGGGTATTAGATACTATATTTTTTTCAATTATTTTTATCAAAATAAATAAAATAATTAATTTCTAAAACATTTGAAGAAGTAAGGTGAATTCTTAAAGTGGCTGAGAATGGATGATTCCTATTTCAGGGGTGAGAAGAACATAAATTCTATTTTTCCTTCCTGATTGATTCTAGTATTATTGTTATTTTGTACTGAGTATTATCAAAACATTTATCTCATGTTTATATTTGACACAAAAATTCATTTTTTATTTTGGGAATGATTTCTTTTTGTGGTTTATCATAATCAATAAATAGTTTCATATTACTTGAATCACCCATAATAAATGATAAATATAAAATATAAGAATCGATCATACCCAATTGGGGGAAGATAAAACCTAGTCATCTATAAACATAATAAAATGTTAATTAAATACCAAGAAGGGTTTTTACACTCATTTTGAACTAAAACTATTCGGTATTGGATATGATTTATTATTAGGTATAATGAGCAAACACCTTGTGTATTAAAGGTGACGAAACTACGAATATTATAGAGTGAGTTGAATATGTGTGAATTATTTCAATGACAATCTATAGTTTAGTTTATATACATCATGATTTCTCTTTAATAAAATTCATGGAGTTTAAAAATTAACTAAAGAACATGCATACTTAAAAGATATGAGTTTCTTCAGGACTCAGAGCTGAAGAATATCATAACTAAGAATTAATTAATCATTAAAATGTTATTAAACTCACATTTCTATATAAATGTAATATGTGTGATTTTAGTAAAAGGAGGATCAATGATGAGTCTTATAATAATTCAATAATAAGTGAAATGTAGAGTGGATTTATTCCAAAACTCGTATTTCTTTATACACATATGAGCCATAATGTTAGTAAAAAAGGGATTAATAATGACTGTTCTGAACTATTAAAGTTATTATGTTTTCCCTTTTGAGTTGTGAATTGTGAATGACAACATTAACTGACAAAAATATTCGAGTTAAAAAGAAATATTGATGTCATATGGGTTATAATATGAAAAAATTGACTTTTTCATAATCCATGTTTTTTTATTCAAAGTGTTTTTTAAGGCTAAGTCAATAAATGAACTTGGATCCATAAAAACACAAAGCGATTAAAATATATTTATCCTAAAGTTTATATAATATATTAATTAATTCCCTAATATAAAAAATTATAGTCAAGTGATATGCTATATTACTATAAAAGGGTACACATATCTATTTGTGATAGAGGGGGAAAGATTGACTTGGATAAATTCAATGATGAAGATACACCAATAGTTGGAATAGGAACAAATTACACTTGATCTCATGGAAAAGAATGTTCAAGAGACACATACTTCTTGGGAATGATAAAACTAAGAGAGTTGGTTTTATGATCACCATGTGATAGTGATGTATTATTAAATGGGAATAAGGAATCTTTATCCTATAATAATATAGTGTAAGGAAAGATTCTATGACTAGAATGCTTATATGGATTCAAATATGGATTTTATGAAAATAATAAAGTATTTATTTATGTGGTTTCTCAAATTTATATAAAACCATTTGTGAGTATTCCTTAAGAAACTAAGAATATAAGGCCATGTTTGAAAAAATGAGGAATGGATAATTAGTTAAGGTTTTATTGATTTTAGACATATTCTTTAACAATACCTTATCACCGATCATCAAGAAAAATTCGTTTAAATTATACTTTTACTAACAAATTTTTATGATTGTTATATTGGTCAAAGGATATCAAGACCACCTTCCTTAAAATGAAACCTTATAGATATGTATATATAGAATGGACAAAGTGGGTTGTTGACACCATGTAGTAATAATATGATATAAGTTTTTTACAAATCCATTTCTGTATAAAACCATGGATAATGATCATTGTATATTCATTTTGAATTATATATTGTCTTGGGTTTATAAGATAACAGTGGGAGTGCTGCGGTTTTCCATGTAAAATATGATGATAATAGATTGAAAAAGTTATTAATCTTATAGTTAGTTAAGACAATGTTTGAAAGAATATCTATAAATATTTACTTAAAGTAGAAACATAAGTTCTAGGTAACAAGATCTATTGAGGTAGATCAATTTTTTTCTTAGACTATGTAAAATTGCATATACTAAAAATGGAATGGAAAAATAAACATTGAAATATTTCCAGAGGGAATTTATTCCAATGTCACATGGCACAAATCCCTCTAAGGAGACACGAATGTGATATAAGAGTAGATTAAAATGGTGATTGTAATTCTATATTCTTCAGAAATGGATATATAAAATATTCCATGTTATATATTAGGTATGATATTTCCAAAAACATTATATGGTGTAAAATATTAGATAAATATATAATGACATAATTATAATTGAAAGCTATATAATAGTACTTGCGAATTTACCAAGGATTGGCACCTGGTATATAAAGAGGATGGACAACCAGTTAGAAATGGGAAACAATTAGTCTTCATATAGAACAATAGACCCAGTATCTTAGTTTTTCTAAGGAATAGAATAATATTATATAATTTAATCTAGTGGAATCCATATCTATAAATACCGAGTAATTTGTGGCTTCTAATGTAGATAAAGAAAAATTAAAAATATAATACAATTTGTTCCAGTTCGTGGAATAATATATAAAAATAAATGTATTATCATTATGATAAGTTTATTATAGTGAATCTATCTAAGAATAAAATCTTATAAAAGTGGAAAATGATATATATTCATGGATATAAATTTTTGAGGGGTTTTACTAAAGAAGATAAAGATATAGATAATAGAGTAGTTGTATAGGAAAACATGGTAGTACCAATGTTTAAAACCATTACTCAATAGAAGAATGATCTTATCATGCGAAATCTAACAAATTTATGGCTAACAAGTTGAATCTCATGTAAGAAGGATTTTTTGAAGGTATATTTCCTGTAACCAATATGGAAAGTACTCTTTTATTACCATATCATGTATACATAATATTATGCATGATTAATTTTTACTATAATAGTGTTGATACTTTTTCCTCCACTAGTTACATAAAAATTTCCATAGATAATTTTTTTATATCAATGGGTTATAACTGTTCTTTACTATATTAAGAATTTTGAGATACTATGAAAATAATCATAAATATATCTCCTTTGGTATAGATAAAATATATTTACTTGATGAAGATTCCATTTTAAAATAAGATATTGGGGACTCATAAGTATTAATACTTCTTCTTATAATTTTTACACAGTGATCTTGAGTAGATGAGATCATGGGGACTAACCCAGTAATAGGAACACTGCATGTTTCAAGTGAATTTGGTTTTTATTATCATTAAGCACGTGTATTGGTCTATCTAATTAAAATAATTAGAAATATGTACCATTTCATCTTCTACTATTATATAATATGAAAAACATAAAATTCATGTTTTGGAGAGGTAGCTTGTGTTGGGTGCTCCATTGGTTGTCTGACATTGATTGAATGATAATGATCAAATTGTTTTCATTTTAAAGTATGAAATATATCAAGACTAGTTAACCAGGATGGTTTTACCTTTCTAAAATCCATGGTCATGGTGGAAGAAGGTATTCCCATACAGTATATTGATGAAATAAATAAGGTAAGAAAACATTAGGACACAAATTATGCATCATTCATTATGAGATATGAGGATATAAAGAGAATATATTAAAAAATGTGTGGTTGTAGGAGGTTTACATAGATATGACTAAAATGTATCTCCTTAGGGGTCATGATTTGTTTCTTGATACCGCTCTTTGTAGTTGGATATGACTCACTTCTATTAATATAAGGTCCAAGAGGGTCACACACAAAGTGTATTCAAAAGCGTGGTTATTTCAAATGAATTTTAATTTAAGACATGGTTGATGTTGTGGTGGGGGATGGGATATGTCGAACTTTAATCAATAAAACTAAAAAAATAAATACAAAATTATTCACATTTAGAATAATGTGGTGTTGAATTGATTTACTCGTGGTATTCAGATTTTATTACATTAATATCGAATAAATTCTTAATGGAAAAATATTTTTATTCACAGTTTATTTAATATTTTATATGAGAGATGAATAGAGATGATATATTTGATTTTATCACATAATATATATTTTAATTTTCCATGAGAGTGATAAAATAATCACCATATTTATTGTAAAATTTAATTACCGTTGGTGATGTTTTAGGCCTTACTGATATGGTTGATCATGTTTAGGGGATAATATGATGTTTACAAAACTTTAACCGGACTATATAAGCCACGAGAAGATCACTATTCATATTTTTATTCAACCAATTATTTTTAGTGGTGTTCACTACTATATCCCCATTTCTTGATTGATGAACTGGGGTTCAGGTCACCACGATCCATGAATGGATTCCCAGATCAAATTATAGTTATTCATATGGTCATGAATACATAACAAATAACATTGTTTATCTACCTTATAACGTGAAATATTAATATTAATGAATGAGATTGCTTTTATATCATTTTATGATGATCTATATGGCTTCATATTTGGTTCTATTGAGAAAAAAAATCTATGATCGTGGTCAAAAATGGGTTCGGTCAAAATCGAATGAGGTATGATTTTGATTCTTATTTTTTGGAATTAATTTAATTTAAATGAGATCCTTAAGTTTTTAACAATGTGTGCATCAAAAAAATATGAAATTAAAAGGATGATATGGTGATAAAAGAAATTTCCCAACTTCTCAAGCATTCATCATGTGCTCACTGCCAACATATCCACTCATAAAGACCTTCATTGATTTCCATTCAACCCCCCCCCCATTGAAATTTTACTTTTTTTTACATTTCATTAATAAAAAATATCAAACTCCTATGATGATAAATATCATCTCCACCATATGAAAAATATCACATAACAAATTATTTATTTCATATAAATAATCTATATAAAACTAATTACTTAAATAATTTATTAATTAAATTATTGTCATCAATAGAAATCCATGAGAAAAATCAACCAACTTCTAAAATTACCAAATCACCACAAAATGGTTAAAATAATTCCTTGGATATAAAAAAATCACTCCAAATTTCTTTTTAAGACTAAAAAATAAAAAATTTCCCTACATAGATGAAAATTGACAAAATTTTCAAATATTACCAAATTCAATTTTCTAAGTCTCTACAGAGAGATAGTAATCCATGATTCATATAAAAGTATCTTAGTATCTAGATATTGGGTTAAATTCATATACCATATTATGAAACACAAATATCTTCATTCTCAAATAACAGGAATACAACAAATGTGCAAACCCCATATAATCATATCTTATTAATTCATCAAATTTGTTATCATTTCATAGCATAAACTGGGGAGAAAAAATAATTTTAAAATTATTCAAACCACCACTATCTATTTTATCCCCATATTAATGATTTTAAATAAATATTTTTTTCAATTAATATATTAAAATCACAATTCCCAAAAACCTAGTTGATCCATAAAAAAAGTCTTATGGAGTTCAATAATCTTCATATTTTATTTGTCACCACAAAATCATCACTAGTCGCATCATATATGTATTAAAATCATTTTTTCATGGTATTTTATTTTTATACCCATAATGTTTTTCCATGCATACATAAAATGTTCGACTCCAATCCATTGAGAATTTTTCAAAGGGTTAAAATATACTTTTTGTGGTAATTACAATGAAAGACACCCCCACTCCATTATACTCTAACATTCCCTCATTTAAATATGATAAATTAGAGGTAGAAAAAAAAGGAATTAAACATGTGATATTTTAGTAATTTTTTTATTAAGTATGTACCAAGTGAAAGACTTGATGAGGAAGTACACTTTCACCAATAAGTAGAAAAGACCTTGTGTCTTTTACAATGACCCTCAGGAAACTCCTTATGGCATCGTCAAAAGTAGTTGCACCACTAATAGTAACTTTTTGAAATTTTCATAAACCTCATGTCAATTTGAACTTCTATTTTCCAAAATTTAAAAAAACATACAATTATCACTTAAAAAAAATGTACGTTAAATAAAGGTTTAATAAACCTATATATCATTATGTACAATTTTTCACACAACTATCAATCCTCATAATTTGTGAAAAAAGTTTCCAAAATTACCCAATATAATCATCATCACTATATAAATAATCAAAAATCAAATATTATAAAATTTCACTCATTTAAATAATCATAAATCAATTATATACAAACTATAAAATACTTATACATCATAATCCCATAATCCATTATCATGTTTTGGAATCACCTTGAGTTATTAACCCATTATTAACAAAAAAACATGTTAAATTCATATAGTTTATAAGGATTAAATTCCAAATTCTCCATCCTAAATTCTTGGATGATTCATCATTTTTCGTCATCATTATTTGGTCATTTCTTTTCATTTACAAATTTTAGTTCATCATAAAATGAGAAACTCAAAGAACAAGACAATGGAGAATAAAACAGAGGATATTTTCACATACGATTTATATTTAATTGATAAGGATAATAATAACCTCCACATGGAATTCTTTCATTGTTGTCAAAATAATTGATAAGGATAAGAATAACCTCCACTTGGAATTATTTCATTGTTGTCAAATTTTTTAACACACTCTGTAAACTCAATAATGAATGTCTCTATAGGCCCCCCCTATTTCAATAATAACTATTTCATATAAAGTTATAAATTCCAATTTTATCCAACTTAAAGACTATACCTCTTGTTTCCTCTTTTCCTAAAGTTAAATAGTTGTCCCAATGTTTGTAAAATACAAAACTTGTGAACCCCACCTGATGGTTATGAGGTAAAGTGGATGAGGTTGGGTATAATCCCAATAAAGGCATTTCACAAAATTCTTTAGATTAGTTCTCATTGCCCAACTATATCAACCCTATAGGAATAAAACAGAGGATATTTTCACATAAAATTTATAATTAATTGATAAGGATAAGAATAACCTCCACTTGGAATTATTTCATTGTTGTCAAATTGTTTAACCACTTTTTACATAGAATTTTTTTGATGAATTATCCTTGTTTAAAATATTATTATATATTATCCATTAATACACCAAAAATATTGCAGAGTCATCATTGGAACTCTAGGTTCTATCAAGGAGGATTCAAACCACTTGATACATTCACCATTGATTTAAAAAATAAGTTTCTACCCTTCAATGAATCTCCCTTAATATCTAAATCATTGGAGAGGGGTGGAGGACCAAATGTATCCATTCATGATATAATTCTAGAGACTTTTCTCTCTTGGTTTGAGGGATTATAATGGGAGGTTTTTTTGTGCACAATAATTTCTAACCCTATAAATGATATAATCAGGTTTATAAAGCTAGGTTAGATCTTAGTTATTTTAAATAGTCCCTTATCCAACATCTTAATCATTTGTGAACCCCATGTAGAATGTTATTATTATTTTTATTATTATTTCCTTGACATATGAAAAATGTGTGGATATTTAAGTATCATTTCATTCAGACATTTAACTTGACTAATTAATCCTCCTCGACATTTATCAAAATTTCAATAATAATTATTTATAGAAAAAAATAAATTTTCCTATATTATTAAATAAATAAATAAATAAATATTATATTCCCAAACTAGTGAAGAAATATTTTTTTAATTTTCATGTAACCAAATAAAAAATTTCCCTGAGAATAGGAAATATATATAAAAATATTATATATTCATGTCATTTGTTTACATTTTGGATAAATATTAATTTAATATTCAATAAATATTCTTCTTACTAACTAGGTACTCAACTAATGTGATCAACACATCCTAAAAAATTACTAAACCACAAGTTGGGAATAATATTTTTTTAAAATGTTAAATTAAAATATAATGAAACTGAGATTCTAGATACACTTCATCTGTCTCCCTCTCAGCCTCTTTCTCATTGACATTAGAAGAAATTTACTACAGTCCAAGATAATGGTCTTGGAACATGTTGAGGAACACATAGAGAAACATGTTAATGTCATTAGGGAAACAAAGACCTATGAATTCTTAGTATGTAATTGTTTTTAATGATCTTGGGTTGAGGAACACATCAGGATTGTGATATGCCTTTCCTTTACCTGTATATGTGCTTTCAAAAGACGAGCGACCTCTACCACCATGATTGGTGATGTTAGCTGCAAATCAAAATGGGAGGAATGGATGTTTGTTCCTACTTCATGGGATTCCTCCTTGTAGCTTCTTCTAGTCTTGTTTTCTCTCATATGTTTGATTTATCTTCATGAATCTTGTTCTCTATGCCATCTCGAGGTGGACATCGGTTAATTTCACTACTTCTTTCATGATTGGAAACTACCTAGGGTTGGAGATGATTTTGAATGTGGACACATCTAGAAATTAGTGCACAATGGTTGTGATGGGAACCTATAAATTATTCCACTTTTGATGTGGAGGTAATCTCATATATGAGTCATCTTAGTTGTAGAACCCAAGGTATCCCATTTCCTTCATGGGTTATTTTATGCTAGGTTTATAATAATTTGAAGTATTTTTTTCTTTGGGAATACCATGTTAATTGAATTAAATATAGATTCTAGTATATTTGGGTGGGTCATAAGTTTAGGGTCTTTTGGGGACATAGTTGTCAGTTTTAAGTTAGGTGGGGACAAGTTGGTCACGTGTTTAATGTCTTCTGGGGATAAGTTGATCAATGATTTAATAGCTTTGGGGGAGAATTTGGTTAAAGATTTATCATATTGTATGGATATATTGGTCGAGGATTTAATTTATTGTGGGGATAGGTAAGTAAGGTTGAGTGTGTTCTAGAGGGAGATGATAAAAAATTGGAGTTTCTTCCTTCTAGGGGGGGGCTTGTAGATTTAATGGTGGTGTTTGGGTATCAAGATTGAACCTCATGGATGTGTTCCAAGTTTGTCAGGATTAGACATGATTATGGAATCATGAATTCCTTGTTAGGATAAATGGATCAATACACACATAGTATGAGTTCACAATTTAAGACCGTTTGATTGGATCGGTCTATATAGTTTAATGTCATCCGGTAAGGACGCTCATGTCATGAATAGAGTGACAAGAAGAGATTTTGTTGGTCTTATGCATGTGGGATACATGATAATTGGGATTTCATCCCATGTGATTCACACAAGGGGGATCCTATGTTAGTTTCATTGGGTAAGGATATTGTTTAACATTATGTGATGAGGATGTTATCATACATTATATCATTATATGACTATGAAGTTAGGCTATATAGTTTAAAGTCATACAATGAGAAATAGTGTGGGGATTACACCAGGGGATACTCATGTACTGTTATGTAAAATTGATAGTATGATTAGGGCTTAAACAACTGGTCTTACCGGGAGATACTATAAAGGAGTGATGGAATGAATGGGGCTTCTTTTGTTGGGATACCTAGGTATTGTTGGGGAGTAGTAAGGCTATGAGTGCGTCTTAATCAAGTAATCTTCTCAGGGTGATTTTGTAGATAAATTATTGTATGAATGGGGATTATGAAATTGGGATACCTGGTTACTTATATGGATATTGAATGGTGTGATTGGGGCTTATGCAGCGGGATGCTCAAGTACTGTTGATGATCATTGGTCGTATCAGTGGGGATAATGCAACTGGGATGCTAGGGTACTATTGAGGAGAACTAATGATATGAGTGGGGAGTGCACAACTGGGCTACCAAGATGTTGGGTTTATTATCTCAAACCTATCACATAATGCATATTCTTCTCATTGTATGGGTATCCCACACTTATTTCATAGGGAATCCCATGTTCATTTTAAAGAGTAATTCCACCATTTAACGTCTTATGGATGGACAATGCATGTGACTTTTACACATTGATCTACCCATTCATTCTTCCCCAAGATGGGGCATAAAGCATATTAACCTGATGATGGGTTGGGGAATATTTTTGGAGATTACAACTTAGTAGGAGTCCTATGGTGGTGGTTTGGGATCATTAGGGGTATACCTAGGATATATATTCTATGTATACCCATTATTTCCTCCACATTTCAAGTAATAAGGGAATCTCGGCCCATTGGTGGATCGAGGATTATGATTGGGGATTAAAACAAAGAAGGAGGCCCATGGGGGAAACATAGGGTTTATATCAAGATAATTACATGAATCATGTTATGCTAACCACATTAGGAATCTCATATTTGACATATAAGGAATCATATTTTTTTTCATATTGGGTATTCTATAGTTTAACATCATGTAGATAAGACCATGAGAGTTATATCATGATAATTTCTTAATGCATATCGTTCTTGTTGCATGATACATCCGGTGCTTATTACACATGGTATCTTATTATCATCACATAGGGTATACATTAGTTTAATTTCATGTCATTAAAACAACTATGAGGAAGATGTCTATCAATGGCCAGTGGGGGACTTATGTTGGAGTGGCACTTTTTGGTTCAACCCAGAATACGATTCAGGTGGGGGAATTTTAGGATGTTCTTGAGTGTTATTTTGAATCAATGTATTTACAGGAAAATAATATGACTATCTCAACTAGTGGAATAGTTAATTAATAAAGTGGAATAACTCATGTCAAGTTTTTTTAGGGAGCCACAATGAGTATGTCGACTCACAGTAATATCTATGATGAGTGTTAGGGGTTTTATATGTTGCAACCCAAATTTTTTTAACCAATCTTAAAATGTTCATGGTGTGACTCTCCATTTTTCATGGGGGTCGGTGATAGTAGTAAAGGGATCAGGCTAGGGGCCTAGGATTGTATCCCAGAACTAATCTCGAGTCGGGGTGTGGGGGTGCATCCCTAATGGTATGGACCAGTGAGAGCACATCTATGAAAAATTATTTTTTACAACTATGTTCTCATTTGTTAAAATACGCACTAGGTCACACAATATTTTGTGTTCTGTGAAAAGATGTTTTCATGGGGCATGTCCTATGAGTTTAATTTTTGGAAGACCATATCTCACGTAACATTGGATTTGTTTCCAAATAGAGTTGAAAACAAATATGACCATTTAATTAAATATACTTCACCATGGAGAATGTTGTGAAAAAACATTACAATAAGAAGAACACGAATTAAGGGACATTCCAAGGAACATTCACATAGATTTTTGGATTTTGGGGTTGTTTAAAGAACATAACCCCAAGTTACATGAGTGGGATCTTTGACCCTAAAATTTCATAGGTCCTCTATGAAAATCAGTGGTTTATTCCATATTTATATTCAATTTTTATGTCATTCAATATATCCTTTTTCATGAAATATTTTTCATAGGTTGCATAATTGAATAGAGTTCCCTGAACATGACTTTTTTTAGGAATAAACACATCTGTGCAGAGCTTCTCTATTTTACATTACCATTCTCATGTATCTTATTTGTAAGAATGAGAAGGGGGTTTCATAAACTTCTAGATAGTTGTGTTAAATTGTATTATTTTCTATAGAATGACCAAGGTAGTCTATTTTTATAATTTCAACATCAAACGAATTTAATTTTTTATCTATAACTTCATTTGGGTTGAAAAACCAGTCAAATAGAAGACTATGAAACAAACTATTCTATTGTATTTCCATTTTTGTAACATGGTTCATTATTGGAAAAATATTTTAGTTTCAACATTAATATAATCCCTTTTTCTTAGTATCACATCAGGAAGAAGGAATACTTCTTATCATTATCCTATATACTTGATTAATATTTCTTTAACTTCTTGAAATGAACACAATTATATTGTACCATGTCCCAAGATTTATCATATAGTTACAGTCTAATCAAATGGTTAGAGATATTGAGGTGACCCAAACACTACAGACATAAATATTATTTAATTTTACATGGATATTAAATATAATTCATAACAATGCACATGAAATAACCATAAAGGTTTAACATTATTGAATACTAGATATATAATCATATTATTAAATGAATGATATTCAACATATCTCTAAAATTTCATCTCATGTATTAAACTTCTTAGCCATACCATGCTCAAAAAATTTCCTCATAACCTATGTAAAGGAAACATCATAAAGGGAGATCTTGGATGATTGATAAAGAAAAACATGGGAAATATCAATTAGTGATCATATGTAATAATATCATTAGAGTAAGGTTACGATAAAATGTGATTAAAATTTTAAATTCATACCCAAAAATTAATATATCATAATTCTAAAAAATGGATTTAGTAGAACATAAAACATGATTCATAAGATTATTAAAGATCATTCTCCTTGAGATAATATCATAAACATAAGAACACGTCACACATAGTCCAATAAAAAGATTGGAATAATCATAATCATTGAAATATTATGTCAATACTACCCACCCATGAAATCATAACATTCTAGTCTTGGGATAACCACCTACGTACCTACTTTAGGCTCAGGATAACCTCTTGTGTGACCAATTTCAAGACTGCGATAACCTCTTATGTACCCTATTTCAGGCTTGGGATAACCATTAATGTTTCATATGATAACATAAACATTATTAATTACCCAATTAATTATAGGGACACAAAGAATCAACCCATCACATAATCCATTCATATGTGTTCCACAAGATCATGAAAATATTTTTCATTTCATCAAAACATAAGTCATATAAATGAAAATGTATTTCATCAATATCACATCATTATAAACATAAACCATACTCTAAATAAATTAAGATGATATCATTGGACTTAATACCAAGTGAGTCATAAATAGTACCAATACATGTTTTTATATTTGAAAATACCTTTAACAGAGTACTGGAATATTTCAAGAGAAAAATACACTTTTAATTTTGAAATCACTTATTTTAAATCATAAAATTTTAAAAATATAGGGGAAAAATTTTCATTTGAATGAAAAATCAAAAATTATAATGGAATATTCAAATAAAATAATGGTCTTGACTTTATGAAAATACCTTCATGATGTTTATATAAAAATAAATATTTTTTTAACACCGTCGGTAAAGTGTACTTCATTCATAAAATGATAAGTAGATTCATTTTAAAACATTTTATAGAAACAAAATGGTTAAAAATTAATTTAATAAATAATTAGAGAATTCTAAAAACATTATTTAATTTTTCTTTAAAAAAATATGCGCATGGAATAAAATATTTTTGGTCAAATAATAAATAAATTGATTTTTTCTTAAAATCATTCTTCCATACATTTGGGTACTCATATAGAAGAAAATAAAATGTAAAAATAGTGATTTCTAGAAATAAACAGAGGATAAAAAAATAAAAATTTTATGAGATATAAAACATATAATTTCAACATTGGAAAATTTAAGGATAAACAATCTTGGTAAAAAATGATATTGTATCATAAAACTATTACTGCTTGGATAACTTTTTAGTCATAAGTCCCATGAATTAAATAACTTGAAATGAAAGATTAAATACAATAAACATTAGTATATTCAGGACACATAATATTAAAGGTATATTAGATATAAATTATAAAATAATATATTTGTATAACATAACATATGTTTGAAATAAGACAATTTGAGATGATAAATCTTTTCCACATTGGTGTTTTTCAAATCAATACCCTTTGGATGAAATAATTTGAATTGTAACATTAAATTAAATTTATTAAGAAATATCTATGATATACCATGTAAAAGGTGAATTATGTGGACCTAATAATAATAAATATGTGAATAACATCAAAATATTCTCAATGAAACAATATTGAGATGATGAACCCTTTTATTAAGTGTGACTTTATTCGTACATGATCTAACATCTTCCCTTTTGAGAGACCTCCTTTGGATTATATTTTAAGACTTATAAGGATGGTATTGAGTTAATAATATAAGCTTTAGTATAAATGGAATAAATCTAGGAAGGTATTGGGGTAGGTATTTTCTGATCTAGAAATCTCAAATCTTGTGAATAATGGTGAATAGGAGATAATGTTTTATAAGTACGGGGAAGGATATACTTTGAATTAATTAAAATATTAAAATGTTATATATATAACATAATCATGTCAGGTGGCACCATGGACCCCCATATTCATATATAAGATGTGATATAGTCTAAATAATCTCAACCATTCACATTTAGAGAGGTTGTTATGAAAATTTAAGCCTTATCTTCTTATTAAATCACTTTAAATCTATTTTGATCGTAACTGTGAAAAAATAAATTTTCACCATGATAACTTAACTATATGAATAAAAATAAAATGGAACATCTATAAAAATTTTGACATGATGATTCTAAGTTTAAAATATATTTAATTTAGTTAAATTTATATATTTGGAAGAATTTACTTTAAATATAAGAAAAGAAAGCACATGAAAAACAGCATTTAAGTTAATATCGGATTTAAGCATAAAAATCATTTTACAGTGAAATTGTTTAAAAAGTTGATTTATATGATTTATTTTTGTTTTTAGTATATAAATGAATGTTTTTATACTTTTATATATTGTAAAATCCAATCTTAAACCTTTGACAATTCAATTAAATTCAAATACCCAAGAAATAATTTTTAACATTAATAAAATATAACATATGTGCACAGAATTCATGATTTGGTTCCTGAATTAAAAATATTTTTTTAAAGAAAATATTATAATCCATAAAAATATTTTTTTTATCATATGGTTTTATGATTTATTAATTAATTATTAAATCATAATAATTTTATAAAGGTGGCAGTATTTGAAATATCGGTATATTCACTATTGACTCAAAAAATATTGTTATAAAATTCAGAAAAATAGTCATCTTAATCCTATTATGAAATGATTATTTCAAAAATTATATTGAAACTCTAAAATAAAATTTATACAATTGGCATAATTTAGTTATATTATTCATGTACAAAATGAAATCAAATCCATTTTTTGATGAAAATGTATGTTTGAGGAAAAAATATGTTATTCTAATTTATTTTGTAATAAAAATAATTAAATGACTGTTAATATATTTGAATGAATATATTATCTAAATATTTAATTAAAATAATCCATCAATTATAATTAATTTAATTTATTAGGATTAGGATACATTGCATTCATAAAAATAGATTTTTAGATAAGAAATATCTTAAACCTTCAAATGATTTTATTTAATTATCTAACCAATATTAACAAATAAATTCATTTTATACATGTAAAAAATACTTTAAATAATTTATATGATCTTATTTATATATTCTAATCAGATGTATAACTGATAACTATCACATTAAATAATAATAATTAAATAGTATATCATGGCTCGTTTAAACTCGATGATGCGTGTAAAGAATGATATCAAATAAATTAAATTTATTTATACAGAAATATATAATAAAAGATTTTTTTGATATATTATAAACCATTTTAATAATTTATCCCTCAAATTTCTTCACTCCAATACATAAAACTAGTATAATTATTCTTCAATGCATCCTCCAGTTTTTTGGTAGTTTCCTCAAATTTATAGTTTCTCCAAAAAACATTGACCAGGTGAGTGGTCTTTTTAAAAAAAACATTATATCTTAAATAAAATATCTATACAATTTTTTACAAATAATATAGATCATGCTAAATTGGTATGATCTCAAAATCATGTACATGTGAAAGATTGGGAATGTACTTTCCCAAGAGAGATACATAAAACACATTATAAACATGATAGAGTTTTGGTGGAATTTCCAAGTGATAAGAAATGGTCTTGATAAGATCAATAATTTAAAAGGGACCGATATATATTAGGATAATTGAGATATTATTTCCAAATCTCATTACCTTCTTCTAAAAAAATTAAGAATACCTTATCACCAAAATTAAACTCTAGATCTCACTAATGCTTGTGAGCATAACTTTTTTGTGGACATGAGCTACTCGGATGTACTGTTGAATGGACGTAACCTTATATAACATTTACTCAGCTACATAAGGTCCAATTAATATTTTTTCTCCATCTTAATATAAACACATTTTAGTTCCACACTTACTATCTTAGAGGGATTCATAAGAATCCATCTGAGTGCTTGAGTGAAAGATATATTTATAAGAAAAAATAATCAGAGTAGGGTATTTATAAAAACCAATTTTTTAAACCATATAACATGATATCAATGTATATTTTAGGCTTTTAATTTTCCATTCAAAATATACATCTATCAGAGGATGATATACATTGCTAAATTTCAACATCGTATTCAATTCTTGTTGAATACATCTTTAGAACATCAGGGTAAACATATAATATCAATCAAATATAATAGAATATGGTACTACATAAAACCATAAAAATTTATTAATTTATGATTTCAAAATATTCATAAGGGATTAATCTTTTCTAATATTAATATAATCTTATATTTTCATATGTTGGTCAACTACAACCCAAATAATTTAATGGCCATTTAGTGTCTTGGGGAGTCCAGTGGTGAAATCCATTATAATGTTTCCAGATTTCTATTCAGGTATGTGTAATGGTTGTAACATACCCTTAGACTTCTGTCTCTGAGTATTAACTTGATTACATACTGGGAATCGATATAGTAACACCAAAATATTTTTTAGTATATTTTTAAATAATTTGAATTTTTTCAATAACATATTATACCCAGAACTCCTAGTCTAAATAAATTGTATTATAGTATATTGTTATAGAATAATTTTTAAATTGGTTGTATGAATATTAATGACCATATTTTAAAAATATTTAATTTTTTTTTATAAAAATAAAATATACTTATAAATAATTACTATGTGTTTAATAAATCCATTATATGTATTAAAAAACATTTTTCTTCAAAATTATGTATTATTGTTTTTGTGGGAAAATAATATAAATATATTTTTCCACTATTAAAAAATTTATTTTAAAAAATTAACCTCATTTTTTAAATAAGCATGTCAAAATTATGTTACATGATATTTTTGAGAAATATTTGAAATGTTAATTTTTTCAATGAATAGTTAAAATACAAATTTTTATTGAAAACTGTCTTTTCATTTAAAGAATTTAAAAAAATATATATGTTTTTTAAAATGTTTTTAATAGTAAATTATATAATTTTTATTATTAACAAACTAATTATTGTCATTGTAATTGATTTTATGTGTATTTAGGTATAAAAACATTGTATGCTTAAGAAAACAATTTTCTTGAAAACTATTTAGCGTCATGTTTTTTTAGTTTATTTTTAAAGTAATTTATTCCAATTTTAGTGAATTAATTTTATAAAATGGATTTAATATTTTTAATAATAATTCCCAAATATTCTAATGAAACAACATCCATTTTTTTCCTTAATGAATAGTAAAATTAGTCAAACAATCCCCATTGTTGATGTTAAAATGGGTTTATCAGGGGTTAAAAATGATATGGGTATGTTTTTTAATAAACATATATAAATAAAATTTAATTACCAATGATTTATATTATCCTATCTAACCTTCAAATCACTATCCATTTGGGATCATTTTTCTTGATAATTACTTTATTATATTTTATTCTTTTAAGAAATTCCCAGTCTCTCCACTCCCCCATTTATAAAAGGGAACCCCTCCATTCTATCCTTTACACAAATTGGACACTTATATATTGACTAAACCATACCTATTGTTTAATTTTATGTGATTTTATTCTTAAAATACCATTCCAATGGTCCTTAATAAATGATCATAGGGATGAAAACCGAAGGATAGGTAATCGTCTTACCCGACCAATTTCAATTTTTATCTTATTATAAATTCCATAAATATAAATTATTCATAATAAAATAATAAATTCAGTATCCAAAATATAATAAAATTTTATTATTATTATTTTACCACCCATATTTACCTTTATTCAATTAAATGGTTAGTAAAAGTATCACTCATGCATACGTGTGTACTGCAACCTCCACACAACGTTACAATTATTTTTATACCACCGTCATTAATGGATAGTTTTGAGGATGGATTTAATTTCTAAATATTATATTTAGGATATAATGATAATTCCTTTATTATATTATCATCTCTAACTTCTTATCTTCCTGTCTGCATAAAAATGATAATGTCCCTCGTGTGTACGTGTGGACTACCACCTCCATGAAGCGATGTGATTTTTTTCAATTCCAATTTACATGGATGGTAATAAAGATTATTTAATTAATATATATGTTATATATGATATAATAATGATTATATAAAGGATTATTAATATTTTACTTTTTGGTTCCATTCGTCTAAAAGTAAATATAGCATTTATCTGTACTTATGGATTACCATATATATGAATTGTGTAATTCATTTTTCTTACTATATTCTTTATAGATGAATTTAAATATTTATATAATTAATAACTATAATATATATATAATTATTAACATTATATAGATTATTTTACAATAATCAAACTACCAAGACCAAAACAACCAAACCAAAATTCTCATGAAAATAATAGTTAGCACACAAAAATGATGATTTCAATAAGGAATTATTAATAAATTGGTGTTGAAATGTTATAACTGGAATATATATTATATTTTAACTATTTACATGATTTTATTTATAATAATAATAAATTTATATTTATTATATAGAAGTTCAGAGAGATTTCAAGGAAACTGGAACTTGAGGTAAGGGTTTTATGTACAATATCATTATTTATCATAGTTGTTTATGATTATGTTTAGAATGATAAAATTTGAATATATAACTCTAAATAATCTCATGAATCTTATTTTACTATGGTTATTACAGTAGAATAAAATTTTTTTCTTTTCATTTTCTTCTCTTTAAGAACCCAAGTGACCAAACAATGTTTTTAAGGAAAATCAACTTTATTTAACACTTCTATTGAAAATCTCATATCTTACATGTCCATGTTTTCAGAAAAATGTTTTCAAGAATGCTATAATTTAATAATTTGATTGTTTAAATTAATATATAATCATGAATTAATTGATAAAACTTGTTTAAAATTAATATTCATTTTTTTCTAAATTAGGTACTTTTTAACTTTTTACAAAATGTTTGAAAAGAATGGTTTCCTATAACCTAAGTGGCATAAATGGATCGTAATATGAATTGAATAAAGGTATTATGTTTGATATGTCTTATAAGATTCCTAGTTAAGAAGAACTTATTAGTAGATTATATAGTTCACTTATGAACCAGTTTCTTATGTTTCAATTATTCTAAGGATTCTAATCTAATGTTATTCTAGAATGGATCGTAATATGAATTGAATATTCATATATTAATAAATAATATTTATGTCTAAAAATTATACGGAAATAGTTTATATCAGATTAAATTTTATTTACCATTGAAAATAAATGATTGTAAAACTATAGTGAGATTCCTTTGGATAATAATATGTATATGATAACATCCTAAGCTATGGAAATTAAAGTAGTGTTTTTTCCTCAAAAAATACCATTATATGGATACCATAAATGAATGTGGTTTTTCAACACATGCATATATGGTTAATAAACATGAATATAATTGTTTGAGTATTTCTTGGAAACCATTAGAGTGTATGATGAATGTTCCCTTATTATGCACCTTGTTTGATACTCCCTAGGGACATCAATCACAATTTATTTTTGAACTATTATAAAGGATTTTAATAGACGTTGACTTTGAATGAAATAGTTTAAATATAAGGTTTCATATATTTAAAAGGTTTCATGATTTAGATATCCCATGAATTAATTTTCTTGATTTATCCTCTAATCAATGATTCTGGACTATCCTGCAAACTATTTTGGTTTTACTAAGGAATTGAAGATAGAATGAAAATTTTGATGTATTTATAATATTCTAAAATATTGAAGTACCCAATTTGAGAATATTATTATGAATTCCTAAATATTTTTAAACATATCTAGTAATGTCAATTCATATACTTAAAAATTAGATGCTGAATTGATAGTGAAAAATCCTAATTGTATGATGCTCACCTATCATGTCTATGATTCTAAAATAATTTATTTTTATGTTAATGTATTTATTATAAATATTATTATTCTCCCTATAGTATAATTTTATTTTATAATAGGCATGGATCATATTTATTTACATAAAGGAAAAGTCAATTTTTGAGGAAGGGAAGTCAAGTATGATATTAATAAACAACCTATGATCTCCTATCAGTGCGATGATAAATATGAACTTATGATGGAAATCGCTTCAATTATATAGGTATTGATTCATATTAAAAATGTGTTTTTATCTCAAATGGTTTTAGAGAAACTTAGAATTAATGATATGTCTATTATGTAGGTTTTTTTGATAAACTTATGGAGGATTTTACTTGTCTTCCACCAAATCATGAAGTGTGGTTTTCACTAGAACTCATTCCTAGTGTTAAATATGCTTCAATGAATATATATAGAATAACCCATATTGAGTTGTAGGAATGGAATAAAAACTCAATTATAATATTGAAAATGGAGTTATTAAGTGAATTGAATCACATTGTGGTGCACCTGTTATTTTTCATTAGAAAAAATATGGATTAATGTAATTATGTATTGTTTATTTGGAACTTAACAAGATCGATACTAAGAAAAAGTATCATCTACGCCATATTGATTACATTTTTGATCAATAGAGTTGATGTTAACACTTTTTCATTAATGAAACTCATTCTAAATATTATCAATTGGGGGTCAAGAAGAATGATATTCCAAAAACATAATTTTATAAAATGTATAGAGTCTATGAATTTATAGTGATACTATAACATTCCAGGTATTTATAGAATAATACATTTTCATATCTATTAATATTTTTTTAAATTTAATATTAATCTTACATTAAAAATGGATTCTATGTACGATAGCGTACCAGACACGCAATAATGGGTTTCTCTGAAGTCTTATATTTCACCCAACACCGAGTTATACTAAAAAATAATACAATAACAATATTATTATATTGAATGGTAGTTAAAGCCTACCCATTGTATTGGAGGAAAAAAAGAACGAACTATATTATGATTATAAATTTTTGTTTAATTGTTTTACATTTATCAGATAAATTATAGGGTCTTAAAATGAAAATGAATCCAATTTTAATCATAAAATACTCTAATATTTTTAAAAGGTAGTTTTACCACCATTTGATGGATAACCCTTTTTGAATAATTTTTTTTTCACCTTTACATGTTCTATTTGACGAAATAAACTTATCATATTTAATAGTTACATCAAAATTTATTTTGGATAATTTTACGTTAATTTTTTAAAAAATTTCATTTTTTTTAATGAATAGTGAAAGATACCGCATTTTGAGCCAAAACTAGCTCCTCATATAATTTATTTATATAGTTAGATTATGTTTTTATTGGTTTTAAAGTGTAATTTTATTATTTTATTATCATTTAAAAAATTTTGTTTATTAGATATAATTTCACTTTTCAATGGGACATAAACACATGCCAATCTTTTGATAGTTTTTATTTCTAAAAAACATGCTTTCAATTTGTCAGAATGGGAATTAATTTTAAATTAATTCATGAAATTTATGAATTTTTAATTTTGAAGAATAGATTATATATTTGGAATCAGAAGGTACAAATTATGTAAATATTTACCTTTTATTTTTTGATATTATGAATACTAACTTCAGTAATTATTTTTATTTACCATGGTTAAAGGGTAAATTAGGTAAATTAGGGTAAAAATAATATTATAATAATATAAAACTACCCTAACACATCTCCTAATATTATTTTATGAGTAATAGTCGACTAAACTATTTCTTAGGCCGATCCTTTGGCATTTGAGATCCACTTGGGTGTGAAAATGTTATGTTATAATAATGAATTTAAAGTGAAGGGAAATATAACACAATCATTTATCTTTTTTACTTAAAAAATTTAAAGGTGGTGTTATATAAGTGATATATTCAAATATAAATATAAATTATAAATATAAAATAATTTACTACATTTTGGTATTTAATTTATAATTTTTATAGATTAAATAAATAAATTAAATTATAACACAAGGATGATGCATAGATTGCTTCATTAATAAAGGATTCAAACAAATGATATTATAAATATTAAAAGAAATATTATATGACATGATTTAAGTCATAAAATAATTTTCTCGATTCATATGACATGTTATTATAATTTTCAATTTTTTGGTTCGAAGTTATCTCTTTGTTTGTATTTTATTAAAATTCAATAAAGTGATTAGTGTAAAAATAGATATCATTGTTGTTTTATAAAAATAATAATTAATTAAATTATTTAAATATACTATTTTTTAAAATAAAAAAAGTGATTATGAAATGGTCAAAAAGTTCATTAAGTGTCCAATTATGGGAAATCGACCGAATATAAGTAAAATTAATAGCTTCATAACAATTAAAATTTTGTTACCACTTTTAGAATTAAAAGAGAATTTGTAAGGATAAACCGAAAAGATAAGCTTTAAAATAAACTCAATAAATGTCTATAAACTTTTAGATTAGGGGATTTATATCTATCATCATCTTATATTTGTAATATCTCATGTTGGAGTCACATGGATTAAAAAATAATTTATATTAATTTAATATTTTAATACTTTCCAAGGGTTCCCCTCCCCTCTCCTATAAAAGGGAACCATTCATCTCGATTATTCACAATTACAAAGCGTTTTATTTCATCAAATATCTGTCCAAGAATCTTTTTTTATCCCCCTCAGATTCTTAAAGCCTTAGTTTAGGATGAACACCCTTCTTATAGGTGTTTAGGTGTTCTCCAATGGCGATCAACCCAAGATGATGTATCGTTTTCTTTAAGTGTTTCTATTTCATTTCTTCTTCCACTTCCTAAAATGTCATATAACCATGATGAGACAATAAATCCAGTATACTCAACATAATGAGATGTTATTATGTTAATATAATCTCCTAAATTTATGAATACTTCCTTGGAAAGTGAAAGGAATTAATTATTCGTGTGTATGTGTGAATTATCACCTCCACGGACCAACTTAGTTTGATTTCCATTAATGTCTATTAAGATTGTTTATAATGACGTAATTAATATTAAAATGTGATAATAAGGATATATTAATTATTATGAGATAATAATATAGCAATTACATTCATACTCCAATGCTCATAAAAAAGATAACGTCGTTCGTGCGTATATGTGAACTACCACCTCTACAAAGCGGTGTGACTCGTTTTTATTCATTATATAACTTGTATGATATATATAAGTATATTTAAATTATTATTATTATTTTAATAATATCTTGATTATTCTGGATATATAAAATTATAATTACCTTATTTCTATAACGACCAAGGAAAAATGGAAATGTTACTCATGCGTGCGTACACATACCGTCTCTATGATTATAACATTGTTCCTTTTTCATAACTATATATAATGGATTAAATTGAAAAATGATTTATTTGTAAAAGTGATTAATATTTCATTAATACAATTCTGTATATTATGGACTAATGACTACTTGGACAAGTGACATCATACCTTGTTCATTTTCGACTCAAGAATCAACTATCGAAAAAATGTCCGATATGGACTCAAATAATTAACTAATTATTATAACATGGTAATAATTGATGTAATGGTAATAATAAAAATGAAAAATTTTATAAATCAATTAAAAATTAAGCTACATTTATTATTTAGGAATATAAAGAACAAAGAAGACAATTCGGACTCGAGGTAATGGACTTAGTCTCAATCTTCTTTCATTGAGGCATATTTTTATTTATATATGACCTTATTTTAAATGGAGTAAAATCAACCCCATTTACTTTTAATTTCATTAAATGGTTTTAAAGAAGGAAACTTTTTTAGGAATCATTTTACTAAATGAAAAAAGGAATTTTTATTTTTAACGTATACGGTCACAATGACCTTTCTGCCGCTACAAGAATTACTTGATATTTGGCTTCCTCCACTATACGTAATTTTTAATAAGAAAATTCAATACCATATACTCTTTTAGGTATTTTGGTATTGAAAATTGTTTTTATAATGGATTTATTATATCAATATCTTGATATGTTGTTTTATTATTGCAATGTGGAAATGTTATTTATCTTTTATGCTAGTTCATATGTTATGATTATGTTATGTTTCTTGTCCATTACTTTTGTATATCAGTGTTTCCATTATAAATCAATGGTGGGTGAGCTTGTGATAGCTCTCTAATGGATTAGGTAATGGAATAGAGGTAAACGTTATGGTTTCCCCTAATATATTTAGGGAATATAATGTGATGGGTATTACAAACATAACCATGAAGGTTACGCCCTACGTAGCTATGAAAGATACAATGTAAGTATGTTATGGATGCCACAAGTTAACTTTATGATTTATTATTTCGTTGATTTATTCCTAAATATTATGATTTCATGAGTTATGTTAAGGATATTATGTTTTGTGAGTTAAATGTATGATTTTATTGATTTATATGTATTCATGGACTACTGTTTTCATTCTTTATTTTACAAACCCTACTAATATTTTTATGCTTGTCCCATGTTTTTGAAATGTTTTTCACAGGGTATAAGGAATTTTAAGATAAAGGAATAATTGAAGAATAATTTTATCAAGAAAAATAATTCTTGATTTTTTATTTAAGGATTTTTATTATTGGGAAAAAAATTGGATAGAGTAGAAGTGTCTAATTTCAAATATTTGAGATGTCTTGTATTAATAATGGCTTAATTATTTAAAACTCTAAACGTGAAAAGATACTCGATGTTAATTTAAGTCAAATTATTAACTTATCTTAAGATTATGTAATGTTTTAAGGATGGGTAATTATAGATGGTTTCAAATATTTTTTTAGATAACTTTATTGGTTAAGATATTATTAATATAATATCCACAAATTATTTTTACATTATGGTCAAATTGAAATGAAATAAAATTTCAAGATTACCATGTTGCTTTGTCTATGATATGTCTGTGTTTAAAATATTTTTCTGAATAGGGAACATGGAATATATTTTGGGAAAAAATCAAGGGGAAAATGACCTACCAAACAAACAACCATAGATGGTTGGAATCAGAACTAAACAGTTTGTTGCAGTAATGGAGCAGTTGACTCAGGCTATAAATGGTAGTGGTATCCATGCACAAGATCAGCTAGATCAACCATAGAGTAGCATGCCAACAGTGGAGTATTTTATGAGGCAACATCCCCCATCATTTATAGGATAATCTAACATTGTTATAGCTGAAGGGTGGATTAAATCACTAGAAAATATTATCGATGTCATGGGGTGTTGAGAACAAAAAAATGTTTGTGTTGTTATTTACTGTTTTGAAGGTGAAGTTGATAAGTAGTGGATGATGGTTAGAAATATTAGGGATGGTGACGAGATTGATTCTCTTGATTGGTAATAATTCAAAGGTTTGTGTCTTGAGAAATATTTTCCTAAGGAGGTTAGACTAATAATGGAAAACAAATTCTTGGAATTGAAGTAGGAGGATGACTCGATGGATACTTATAAATAAAAATTCACTCAGCTAGAAAGGTATGCTCTAAATTTCATATGAGATCTTGATCGTAAAATAAATTATTTTTACTCCAGATTTAATATAATTTATCTAGGGGAATTAGCTTCTCTGGATTTCATAAGTTTTGGTTAAATTGTTCAATGTTCAGAGAAGGTGGAAATGGACATTTCCGATGATCAGGTGTTCTTTGAAAAAATACAGAATAAGTGGTTGAGGTTTCAAAACAAATTAAATAACTCTTCAAAAAAATATAATGATAAGAAACTTAAGTTTATAGTTTCTGAAAATGTTGGTAAAAATCACACTGGGGGATTCATTTTGAATTTTGGTAAGTGCTTCTGATGTGGTAAAATGGGGCTTAAGGCTCGTAATTACACAGAAAAAGTTCAAGGAAGTTCTAAGATAGAATCTGATTTATAGTCAGTAAATTCTTTTAAGTTTAGTGAAATGGGTCATTAAGAAAATGAGTTTTTGATGAAAAACTCAAATGATTTAAAGTAGATGGACTACAAGAAGAAAGGTGTGGTGAAATCATTCTCAAATACTTTAGTAGATGTTGGTACATCAAATGATTTATTATCATGTACATTGTCTGTTTATTGATACTAGTCCAATGTGTTGTTTGATTCCGGGTCTACACATTCTTTCATTTCTGATAAAATTTCTAGTAAATTGGGAATTCCATCTCAAGAAATGAATCATGAACTTGTGGTAAAAACACCTGGGGGAAATTTTGAGACAAAAATAAATTATATGAATCTTATTATCCTTATCCGTGGAAATAATTTACCTGAAAACCTTCTTGTTTTTCCTCTAGTAGAGTTTTTTGTTATTTTGGTATTTATTGGCTTTCTATTTATCATACTAATATTGACTACATAGCTAAAGAAATTTCTTTTTAGAAAAAAGTTCGGTTTTTGTACAATAATGAACCCTTAATATTGGTAACATATCAGGAAGCTGAGAAACTGGTAAATGATGGAAATGAATTTTACCTTTCACATATTGTTGAAAACAAAATAATTTTTTAGATTAATGATGAGGTAGCGGTAAATGAGTATCTTGGTGTTTTTTATAATGATTTTTCTTGAATAATAATTTATTGTGAAGTTGAATTTACTATTTTATAGGTTTCTTATTCTAATCCAATTTCAAAATCACCTTATCAAATTTCTCAAATTGAAATTATATAGTTAAAGAAGTAATTGCATGAGTTATTAGATAATGTTTTCATTCAACCTAACACATCACCATGAGATGATATTGTCTTATTTTTAAAAATGAAATATGGTTCAATGAGACTTTTCATTGATTAGAGATCATTGAATAACATCACTGTTAAGAACAAGTATCCTTTTCCTAATCTCGATGATTTGTTTGATCATCCCCAGGTACCTCAATTTTTTTCAAAGATTGACTTGAAGTTTGGGTAACATTAGATGAAATTAAAGTATGAATACATTTTAAATACCTCGTTTTGTACTAGATATAGCCATTATAAATTTATATTTATTTCTTTTGGGTTAACCAATTCACCTGATATATTCATGGATCTTATGAATTGAATTTTCTGTGAGTTCTTGGATATGTTTGGGGTTGTTTTTATTGATTATATTTTGGTATATTCTAAAAGTAAAGAGGATCATGAAAGTTATTTAAGGGTTCTCTTTAAAACCTTAAAATAATATAAACTGTATACGAAATTAATCAAGTGTGAGCTTTAGTTACAACAAATTTCATTCCCTGGTCACATTGTTTCTAAATTTGGCATAAATTTTTATCCTACTAAAAAAAATAGTTGAAGAATGGAAAACACCCACAAATATAACCAAGATTCATAGTTTTCTTAGTTTAGGATGTTATTATAGGAGGTTTTATGATTTTTTTTCTTGGATATCTAGCCCGCTGACTAGGATAACTCAAAATGGCGATAAGTTCATCCGAACAAAATAATGTGATGAATATTTTCAAGAAATGAAAAGAAGATTGTTTAATTCTCTAGTTTTGGAATTTCAATATATAATTTGGGAATTTTTTTTATCTATAGTGTTTTTTTGTATAAAGGACATGGTTGTGTCCTAAATAATAATGATCAAGTAATTTATTATGATTCACATTAGTTGAAAACCCATGAGTTAAATCACCCTACACATGATTTGGAATTAGCTGCTATGGTTTTTTCTTTTAAATTTTTTATACATCATCTGTATGAAGTAAAATGTGAAATATATACTGAATATAAAAGTTTCAAGTATATATTTAGTCATAAAAAAATTAAACAAGAGACAGAGAAGATGGCTGGACTTAATCAATGATTATCATTGCACGATTCATTACATTATTGGAAAATCAAACAAAGTGGTTGATTCATGGAGTCAGAAAAGAAATGCTTCATTAACCATGTTACATTTGGAACATTAAACTTTGATTAATTATTTGATGAACATTGGCATTGATGTTCTTAGTTTAGGAAGTTCCTCTATTTTGTTTCACATTTTTGTGAAATTTTCTACATCAGACATAATAAAACAAGCGCAGAAGGAAGACAATGAGTTGTAGGAAAATTTAGAATTGGTTCAAAAGGGTAAGTTGTCTGAATTTAACATTGATAAATATTGTTTTTTAAGTTTGTAAAGATATTATGTGTTCCATGTGATTCATAGTTTAATAAAGAGTTGTTGTTTGAAGCACATATTTCTCTGTTTCAATTCATCCTAATAGTACTAAGATGTATAAATATAATTGGTAATATTACGGCTGGGATAGAATTAATAGATATATTGTTGACTTTACTGTGAAGTGTTTGAATTGTTAGCATGTGAAATTAGAACTACAATTATAGAAGGGCATGCTTCATCCTTTTCTAGTATCAGAGTAAAAATGGGAAAATATATTCATGATGTTCATTGTGGGATTACTAAAGACATCTTGAGGTAATAATACAATCTGGGTTATTGTTGATTGACTGAATAAATAATCTCATTTTCTTCCTATTGAAGATACATTATCTCTTGATCAACTTTATCGATTTTATATTAAATAGATATTCTAGCTACATGGATTTCACCTCTCCATTAATTCTTATTATTATCACATGTTTACTTCTAACTTTTTGAAATGCCTTTAGAAGTTAGTGGGAAGTAAATTAAATTTTAGTATAGCTTTTCATCCTCAATCATATGGGCATTCAGAAAGAAAAATTCAGACCTTAGAGGATATTTTATATTCTTGTTCAATGGATTACTAGGGAATTTTGGATGAACATTTTTTTTTGTTGAGTTTTTTATAATAACAATTTTTATTATAGTATAAATATGGCACCAATTGAAGTATTTTATAGAAATAAGTGAAAAAATCTAAATTTTTGGGATTAAGATGGTGAATAAAATCTAATAGGACAAGAGTTGGTAAAAGAGATGGTAGAAAAAAGATTAGTTGATTAAAAACCACATAAGGAAAACTCATAGTAAGAAAAACCTTTATGCGGATAATCGGAGGAAGGATATTTCTTTTTGAGGTTGGTGATCATATCTTTCTCAAAGTTTCTCAATGGAAAAGTGTGATGTGTTTTTGTAAGAAAGGAAATATGAGTTTTGTGGTTCATTGGACCCTATGAAATCTTGGAAAAAGTTGCATTAGACTCCTACAGAGTGGGTTTACCTCCATGTTTTCCCAAGTACACAATGTTTTTAATGTTGAGAATGTATTTTTCAGATCCATCTCGTGTTTTGAGTCCAGTGGTAGTTTAGTTGGAAGAGAATATTTTTTATGAGGAACAACCAGTCCAGATTCTTGACCACATAGAGAAAGTGTTACGGAATAAGGTGATTCATCAGGTTAAATTTTTATGGAAAAACCATATCATTGAAGAGGGCTTAAGGATATTAGAAAATTATTTGTGTGATAAATACCGGCATTTATTCGATAAGTGAATAAAATTGTGAGGACACAATTTTCTAAAGGGGGGAAGGATGTAACATCCTAGGAATTTATATAATAATATATTTTCATATCTATTAATATTTTTGTAAATTAATATTTATTTTACTTTAAAAAGTGATTCTGTGTATGATAGCATCCTGACATGCCACAATGGGTTTATTTGAAATCTTATGTTGCCCACAACCCTGAGTTATACAAAAAAATAATACACAAATAATATTATTATTTTAAATGGTAGTTAATGCATAGCCTTTGTATTAACGGAAATTAACATAATTAACTTTATTATGATTAAACATGTTTATTAAATGTTTTTACATTTATCCAGTAATTTTTAGAGGCTTAAAATTATAATGAATCCTATTTTAAGCATAAAATACTCTAATATTTTTAAAAGGTAGTTTTTCCACCTTTAGATGGAGACGAATTTTAAAATATAGTTTCTTTTCACTTTTATATGTTCTTTTTGAAAAAAATAAATCATATTCTCTAGAAGCGTGAAATCAAATTTTAATTCAGATAAATGTTTTGATATTTTCTAATAAAGTTCATTTTTTAATGAATAGATGAAAACACTGCATTTTATGTCAAAACTGCATTTTCATCTAATTAATTATTGAGTTAGATTATATTTTTTATTTGTTTTAAAATTTTAGTTTATTATTTTATTATCATTTAATATAATTTTGTTTATTGGACGTAATTTCACATTTAAATTAGACATAATGCCATGTCAATCATTTGATATTTTTTATTTCTTAAAAACCTTTTTTCTAGTATTGACAACAGGAATTAATTTTAAATTAACTAATGGAAATTCTGTGTTTTGAATTTGGAAAAAGGAATTTCATATTTGATAAATAATTGAAAAATAATATTGTAATAATATAAAACTACTCTAACACATGTCCTACTATTATTGGATGAGTCACGAGTGACCAAAATAATCCTTAGGCTTAACTTTTGTCATTTGGGAACCACATGGGTGTGAAAATAACATTTTATAATAATGAATTTAAAGTAAAGGGAGATATGACATAAACATGTATCTTTTTATACTTAAACAATTTTATGTTTGGGTTCTATAAGTCATCTCTTCGACTATAAATTGTTATTAAAAATCTAAAAATATTTCATACATCATGGTATTTTATTTATAATTTTTAGATATTATATAAATAAATTTAAGTATGAAAAAATGATGACTCAAAGATTGCTTCATTAATAAAGGATTCAAATAAATGATATTATAAATATTAAAATAAATATTATATGACATCATTTATATTTTGAAAAAATTTTGTAGACGAATATGACATTTTATTATACATTTCAATGGTTTGGTTCAAAGTTATATCTATTTTTTAATTTAATTTCAATTCAATAAAGTGAATAGTGTAAAAATGACATAATTGATGTTTGATAAAACTAATATTTGAATAAAATATTTAAAAATCATAAAAATATTTTAAAATCACAATGTTATTATGATATGGTCAGCAATTTCATTATATGTTGAATTATGGGAAATTGGCTCCATATATGTAAATGTAATAGATTCTTAACAATTAAAATGTCGTTACAAAATTCAAAATTAAAAGAGAATAAGCAAGGTTAAACCTAAAAATATATGGTTTAAAATAAACTCAATTTATAACGCCCTATCCCACTCTTCAAGACTCGGTGCTTGAAATACTGGGTAATTTTTTTATAAAATTAACTAAAGAACTACACAAAAATGTAAAAAAATAGGACATTTTACTAATCTGGGTTATAGAGGATTGGACAAAACCTTATATTTATCAGAGCTGAACAAAAATAAAACAATTGTCTACTATGATTCTACATGCGCTAACACCAAAAATGACGAAACCCAATTCAGAACTTCTTTGATTCCTATAAAAAAACATTTAAAAACAAATGGTTGATTATTTAATTTTCAAGTAATGGGTTTTGAAAAAAATTGATAAATCCATTTAAAAAAATCCCTTTGATAATACATTCAAAAAAATATCAATTAGAAATACCTTGGTAAAAAACCATAAAAAATATTATAATTCTTTGAAAAAAATATACATTTAAAAAACATTTAAACTAATCTAGTGATTTTTTTTGTATGAATGATCATAAAAAATAAATGAGGCCACTTGAAACTTTCAAGGATATCTTGGGCCTACCCAATTGAGTGATGTATTCACTCTCTAATTCCAAATCATATTTACAATGTTCAAGTACTGGTTTTTATAAAAATCATTTAATCGTGCTTTACATATATATAAATTTTCATTGGAGTTTTAGTTTTAATTATATATAATCATACATGAAAAAAATTAACTTTTATTTATATATAATTATATAAATACTATTCTTCATTGAAAATTACATGTTCATCATGGTATGACCAAATATTATAAAACATAAACTTTTATTAACCACAAGGAAGATTAATTATCATTCGCATACATAAAATTTGAAAGACAAATTGCTTAAATTTGTTTTATGCATGAAATAATGAAATGGAGGTATAAACTAATAAAAATAGAGATAATATAGTTTTTTCTTCTTAAAATCCATCATTAGAAATAGATAATTATGTGTAGTGCAAAAAACAATGTAAATGTTGCAATTATTTAAAAAATATAATCATCCTTTGATGGATTTATATTTGTATGTACTTAAGTATTATGATACATGACTTTAAGAAGTATATATATATATATATATATAATAATAGAACTGGAATTAGAAACCAATGATCATTAAGGTTAAAAAAATCAAATACACATATATCTCACACACATAATTAGATACTTGGATGGTTTAATCAAAGTGTGAAAAATAACACTTCAATATATATATAAAGCATAAACATGAAAATTTATATATGTTCATATATATATATATCAGGGATGAACAAAACACACACATATTCAATTTGGGAGTTCAAAGTATATATTTGGAATTCATAGAAGTATAAAACATGAAATAAAAATACTTAAATAATTCAAAAACCAAAAAAAATAGGGATTATAATTTGAAAGTAACAAACTCCCCTTACAGAAAAATAATATTATATCTTGAAAATAATTAAAATATTTATTCTAAATTATATATATTCGTGTTTTATATCATAATACACAAATAATTTTAATAAAATGATCCCTTACTATAATTTATCTGAGTTTCAATGGTTAAAAACATGTTGATTTTTTTATTTGAAGAACCCATCGAATAAATAAATTTCCCTTTCACAATTATAATTTTTGAAGACAAATAATTTTAAAAATAAATTTATTGAATCCCTTACCGATTTTTTTAGAATCACCTTCTTGCTAATTAGTAAAAGTCTCAATATCTTAAACTCACTATCTCACCATATCTCAGTTGGTGAAAACAGAAACATTATACTCTCTCTTGCCAGACTCTGTCACACACACACGGTGCCATGAAAAGTAGTCCATAGGAAGTGTTAGAGTATTTATCTATAGAATAATTCACTACTTTCACCAGATTTGAGAAACTAAAACGTCAAATAAATGGTGTGGCATGGGTGAAAAACATTCAATGTATGGAATGTGACTTACAGACAAAAGAATTTCTGTGATTTAAATTAGATTGGGATATTTATTTTTATATGTCACTGATAAATACAAATTTGAACTGACAAATAATTAAATTCATATATTCATAGTAGATTGTAGATTCTTATTCCAGAAGCATCAATCAACAACCATTGTCAAATATATAATAATAATACTTCAAAAATATCTTACTTAGTTGACAAGAAAATCAATATCATGATGATATAAGATTAATAAATTCGACAGAAAAGATGTCTTTATATGCATCAAGTGGGAGAAATAGACTATCATGAAAATTAATATATCAAAAAATTTAATCTAGAAATCATATTCAGATAACTAAAAATTAGATAAACAATACCCACTTGAAAGACCAAACAACACAAGGCAAATCTCAGAAAATCAGAGCCAAATTTCAATCAGAACTTCATGAAACTCATAAAACTCAAATCAAACTTTGGACATGGTTCAATATTCATCCTTACCACTACTAAAAACCCTCGGAATCCACTTAGATATTTGCTTGGACTTCGATCAGTTTTCGAAACCACAAACAATTGCATTATAAAATGATGCATCCTCAACACTCCTCCATATCGCTCACGACCTCACTTCATACATTATTTGGCCTCAACTCCCAAAGACAAACCCTCTCATAGTTTCCCCTTCTACATAGACTCGGGTTCTCCCTCAAAATTGATCTAACAAATCCTTAATTATGATTCCCTTATTATTGTTTTCACCATCATTTTCATCCACTTTTTTTAATTTCATTTCACCACTTAACTAAATCATATATAAACAATTATTCAAAAAAATAACATATAATATTATACATATATATAATTTAGTAATTTTATTTTATTTTATTCATTTTTTATCATCCCTATTATATATATTTTCTTATAAAATTTGGTATAAATATAATCTAACAATAATTATTTTTTATAAATATATATACATGTTATATGAAATATCATGATTTCATTTATTCGTTTATTCATTTTATTTTAAACATGAATATAAATTATTTTATAATAACTATAAATATTTTATTTTACATTTATATTATCAAAATAATTTCCATGTTTCAAATTAGTAAGAATACATGAATTTTTTTTAATAATTAAATTATTTTTTTATAATCACAATTTTTGTTAATTAATAATATTGTACTCATAATATATAATTCCAAACATTATAACATTATAATAGTTAAAGTATTACATTATTCTTAATATCACCTTTATTTAATAAAAAAATTTATTAAAAAAAATAATTTCATGATATATTATTTAATAAAAGTGTAATTGATTTATATTTTTTAATATGTCATCATGTATTTAAAAAGTGAAATTTTGAAAAATAAAACCAATTAAAGAAAAAATAATTTATTTTGAAAAAATTTTATAAATTTTTTTTATAAGATTATTTATTTAAGATATGAATCAATTCATTAATTAAATAAGGGTAAATTTAGGTATGTTACATTCTCCCCCATAAATAAATTGTGCCCTGGAAATTCGTTGGTTGAATTTTAGAAAACAATCTACATTTCCACATTTAGAATTAAATAATTTCATAGGGGACTAAACTATTTAAATAAACTTCTATCACATATATTTTTTCCCTCAAAAGACAAAATCTAATCTCCAAAGTTTTCTAGACTATTTTTGACAACCCATTTTGTCAAAGAGTCTATAAATATAACAAAGGGAATCCATTATAAACAAAAAAGGGGGAAAATACATTTAGAAAAGTTAATCTTTTCAAAGGAATGAATTTTTGGCCGCCTAATTCTAGAAAAAACTCTGTCGGCACGCAACCCACTTTTGCACCTCCAATATGTCGTTCAACCCACTTGTGCGCCCCCATATGTCGCACAACCTACTTGTGTGCCCACTTCTGTTTTCACCCAGGGTCCAATATTTGCCTATAAATAGACCCTTGGGGCCCTCATTTGTATGAAAACATTTCATTGATGCCCAATTGCTGCTCTGGTCTCCCATGTACATTTCCCCGGTCTTCCAAAACATTCGTGGTAGTTCTTAAACACCATGATTGGAGGATTTAAGGGAGTATCATTGGACATAAGTCATTTTAGTGTTTGAAAACCATAACACTTGCGTTCCTAAGGTGCCCAACCTCCCCAAATCAGAAATACTTGTACACTACCCATTCCTACCAGAAGAACATGAGTGCCCCACTTCTGCGATCACCTGTGAATACTCTTGAAGGCTAGAGCAAGGTCTCTCCCATGTATTAACAAAAATTTTGTTCATCCCTTAAGAGAACATCAGGTATCCCAAGTGTAGTTGCGCTACCATACTTGTTTTCCCATACCTACATGGGAGCCCCTGTTTTATTCACTTATTCCCTTGAGTTTACGTGCCATAAATACTTCATCAAATCCATTTGTGGAATGAATTCATCTTCCCTAGCTCCACTATTTGACAAGGTTTCCGTTCAGTCCTTTACCAAAACCTCCTTACTCATCAAACCTTTGGGAAAATAATATTAGTGTGTCTCATATTTGGGTTTGTATTTCTATAGTCATAAGTATCCCACATTAGTTTTACATTGGGGTTAGGGTTCATGGAATGTATTTGGGATTGTATATCCATAGTCACATGGATTTCTCTCTCAGGAACAGTGCTGGGATGTTCCTAGTTTGGAGGAGGGTTGGGTCCTGACCCCTCCATTCTCAAAGAGACAGCCCAAAACCTCAGGTCTGTAGTAGGGAAGGAATGGTTCACCTTTTCTTTTCCACGAAATCATAAGAGAAGCGTACCTCCTCTACCATGATCAATTTTAGGGCAACCAGCTTGGCGTAATCCCCTATCATTTCTTACATGAGGTAGCATCATTGCTCACACTCTCTTCTTCGGTGCCAAAGACGAAACAGTAGATGGGCACATGGACTTTCATTGCCCTTTCCATCTCTCTTTGGGCTTTGTCACCATTGGAAGCCATCTTGGTGTAAGAACCTAACCTTCATCCCTTCTTCCTTACATTGGACCCTTTTATAATGTAAATAGAACAGAGGGAAGGCTCGTTTCCTCACCTTCTTCCATGGTTGCATCGACCTCGTTCACCATCGTCGGCATAGGTGCACCCTCTTCCACCAGTGAAGGAGAAATAATTTGAAAGTGCAAGTTTCATTGTTGAATCTTTCACACCATCTTTTTTCTCACACCGAGCATGAATCACATGATCTTAGAGATTCCTGACGATTACAATATATACACAAACACTCATGAAGGAATGAACAATGAGAAATTTGATTCTTGTTCATCCCAGGATACATAGGAAGCCTTTTTAGGGTCCGACCTCCCTAGATTTCCTTCTCACGAATCCAACTCTAATTCCCTTAATCTGGGTGTCCTCCTTTGAAATAAGCCCCAAATTAAACCCAAAATCATCAAGGAATCCTTTTCTAGAAGCAAGCCCAAACTCATCTCCCTCAAAGAAACATACCCTCATATGATACTTATCGAACTATGTGGGATTTGATTCCCATCCATATGGGATACATCGGAAGCATACATGATGTTCAAACCTAACACTTCAAATCAACCCTGTTCTCCTATGGACATATTCCTAATAGGGTTTAATCTTACTTGCAAACCTATATCCATTACATGTTCCTTAGGCTGCTTCAGCATAAGTACCACACTATGTTTTGACCAAGGACCTTCTGCTTAGAGGTGCTTATCACATAACCTTAAAAGGTATGATGTGTCCCATTAAGCAGAACTGAACTATGAGGGTTCTGATTCCTTTCCCAAAGATACGTAGGTAGCCCGTTTTATCGGCACGATCCCAAAATCAAAACAAACATTCATCTCCCTAGATGAAAATAGATTCTAGAGTGCCCCACTGAGTGGCTTAGAACCCAGTATCATTATAATGATGATTAATATAATATCTAAGTAGTATATGAGACGATACACTGATGGAGAACATCTAAAACATATGGGTGATTTTTAAACTTTTCACATGCTATATAAATGATTGAAAATTCCAAGGGATACTTATTATATACTTGGTGAATTAATAAGGGTTCATGAAAATATCTTAAATTTACTAAGAGAGTCCTAGGGTAGACAATAATTCCCCCAAAAGGGTGTGATGAATTCAACCTCCCATCCTCTCGACCAATTCACATTCCAAAGTATCGTGAAGTTCAAACTTAACGAACACATGCCTTTAGAAAGTAGTTCCCCTTTGGATAAAGAATTGTTGGATGATTCTAGTTCAATAAATAAATCCAATGGAAACCGCCTGGAATCAATGATTCATTAAAAGAGAATACACGTTTCAAGGAACGACGAAACAAAAATGGTGAACCTAATGTCAGTCTTTATCCAAGTTAATAATGTTTCCCACCTATTAGGCCCCTATAAATTGATAATGGATGTCCAGACAAAGAAATCAATCACGCATGTATCCATATAGAAAGATATTTATTTAATGGAGTTTGCTGTTGTTTTCATGTTTTTATTCCCATAATTCCCTTCATTTCAAAAATGGCCTTCTCAAAGACAATATCTGTAAAATTTCTGATCGCTTCTCAAGCTAGATCTCCATCTGTGGAAAGGACATCATCACTAACTCAGTGTATTCAATGATGGGTATCTAATGTTCTGGTAATGAAATATTGTCAGCATGGTAAAATCTTGACTTTGGAGGCTACCTGTCACACTACTGGAAAATGATCATATACCCATAGTTCAAAACTGTGGGTATACACCCCAAAACCATGGGTATAGGCTATACCCATTGTTTGGGGAACCATGGTAATTGGTGGTGTCGGGATAGGTCCATGACCTATACCCACAGTTTGGAAAAACTATAGCTATAGGTTTTTACACAATGTCATAACTCTATACCCACGGTTTGGAAACCATGAGTATAGCATATTTTACAAAATAGCGGCCCACGAGATTCGATCTTGTGACCACTTCTCTATTCACAAGCGGACTTAACACTACCCCATCACCACATATATGTATGTATATATATATATTATTAAATATATATATTTAAACCGTTGGTATATAAGAATAAACCATGGGTATAGAACTCCATCCAATTTTTTTTGTTCCCGTGGAAAAAATAAATTTCCCGCACACACGTGGGAAGCCTATACCTAGGGTTTTTCAAAACCGTGGGTATAGTATTTTTTTCCAATTACTATACCCACGGTTTTGGGGAAAACCATAGGTATATGTCACCCTATACCAATGATTTTTGGCAAATCATGGGTATATGCATTTTTTGATACCCTATACCCACTGTTTGGAGAAAACCGTGGGTATAGGGTAGCCTATGCCCAGGGTTTGGGGAGACTGTGGGAATAGGCTATCAAAATATTCCTATACCCATGGTTTTCCCAAAACTGTGGGGATAGGGTGACCTATACCCATGGTTTTCCCCAAAATTGTGGGTATAGGTCCATTTTCTAGTAGTTCCAAGCCCTCCAGGTCAATAACAATCCTCAATCATATGGCCAACAATGACCAATGATCATGAATAATACGGTCCCAACCACTATATTCAACTATTTCTGGTCCATATCCCTGGAACGCAACAATAAATCCATCTTATACTACATAGAGGCGGATCAAGAGGCCACTAAAGGCCTCAATTCAAGAATGTAGGAGTCCTTAATGAAAACTACCTCCAGCAATTGCCTCTAGAATCACGCGGTAATATACCCCCAACATGATGGGGGTTTTTCCTTTAGACGTTCTTCATAGGTCTCCTAGACCTGGGCATACAAGACGAACTACCAGGGACAACGTCCGGTCAACTCGGAGCAGGTTCTCACCTTTTCCTCCTCTAGAGAAGTCCATCAACTTAACAGGATGGAAAACAATGAGCAGGAACATACACTTATTCGTCCTAATTTTGCTTCTTAGCATGTTCATTTGGAAACAACCCACCAATCCCACTAGATAAATCCAGTGGAGTATCATGAATAGGCACATACACCTATCTAAAAGTTATCAATAAGTCAATAGGCTCGTCTGACTACATTTAAAGAATAACACCAATCTAATGTTGTGGCAACTGGTAAATAGAAACAAACACTTGTTTACAATCACCAATTCTGTCAGCAGTCTCATCTTCCAGTACTGAAGGATGTATGTTAACCATACTTGATGATAAAAAGACAGCAGACACATACACCTACCAATGTTCATCAAGCTTTCTAATAGTCTCTTTTGGTATCCCCATGAGAAGTCAGTCGGAAATCTCTAATGACAAATTTTAGGTACACCCAACTCTCTCCCCCTATGGATGAGTTCTTTCAATACCCATTGACAAGAAAAAGAGGACAGGAGTAGGAACATACACCTACTCCAAATATGGAATGGATGTTTATTCCCATTCTGATTACTAAATTCACCAAACATATTTTATCAGTGGTGAAAGTGTAGGCACAAATCCATCCCATATTCTGAATGTGTGCCGGGATATTATAACAAGAACTTCATTAGTACCAGGGAAACCAAAAAATAAATCTATCCCCACACATTGGATGACACATCTTCATGCCATCTCAGAGTAGATACATAACTTGGTTCTAGTCCAAGAGGTTAATGGTGTTGGATCTGAATATACAGATTATACACAAGAGGGGGTGAATTGTGTCTTTTGTAATTTTTAGGTAACTCTTTGATTGAACGAGTTCTGTCCTCTATACTTTATCAGATTTGGTCATGCAGCAGAATAAGTATAAACCAGAACACAAAGATGCATAGTGGTTCGGGGAACATAAGGCCCCTAGTCCACTCCACCAACGCTCAAATCCACGAGCTTGGTGATTTTCACTATCTGGTCCTCATTTCAATAGACCGGTCCACAACTGAGTACAGGCAGTTGACACCTTTACAATCTTCAGGATGACAATGTCTTCTGGTTTAAACACGAACCAACACAGCTTAGAACGAGAAGCCGGTTACTCAAGAATAAAAAGAATTTCAGAAAGGCATTTTCCAGTTGATCTTCACAATTGCAACAGAATGTAATTGGCAGCAGATGGAGCATAATCTCTAGAAATATTGATTTTCAAAAGAAAGCAATTCTGAGTCGATCCGGTTGCAATAGATATAGAGATATAGTTCACAACTTTAGCAGTAGTAGATCCACAATAGATATTCGATGTAGATCAGGTGAATCTTCTATCGAGTTCTTTCTTCTTAAATAAACAAAGCTTTGACACTCCTTTTCGAATCAGCAGATGAACGTGAATTTTTGAAGTCACTGTTTTCCACATTTTAAATAATAGATCGATCACCATACATGCATGTACCTGGTGTTTTTTGAGGGAACATATATTATAAAGCTGAATATATCTCCTGCACATTTAGATCCATAAATGTCGCCTTCAGATTCACGATATTAAAAATTTTGAATTTACAGAGAATTCGTAACTTCCCTTAAGACTCAGCATAAAAATCTCCTTTTAATTCGATCTTAAATCCATCGATAAAATAGCTTTGAATTAGTCAAAGTTGTACTTTAAAAACGACTTTAAATATGGCTTGAAATCCGCCCAAAAATCAACTTGCTGACCTCTGCATAAAAATATCATCTTTCAAAATTTTCGACGCCAAACGTAAGGTTGATGATGTGGTCTCCAAACGTAGGGTTGATGACATAGTCTTCAAATGTAAGGATGAACATAAACGTAGGGTTTATCATCCATAATATTTCTTCAACACTCAAACGTACGAAAAAAGATCCATACTTTTAAATGATCTATTCTTTTCCAAGAACGTATGGTTGTTTACAAAAGTAAGGTTGATGAACCATTATTTTGAGAAACAATCCTAACATTTAGTATTTATGTATGTTTCTTCTTCCATACTTTGCTGAAAACCAAAATGTAAGGTTCCTTCCTAACCTAAGGCTCTTCTTCCATACATTTCTGAAAACGTACTATTGTTTAACCATACTTTTCTCTTATCTCAAAAAGTATACATGATTTTCATCCTTACGCTACGTTTATCAACGTCTGGTATGAACAGTGATTCCAGAATGCGCTAAAGCAGATTTCGCACTATATTTATCCACGTAAGGTATGAACAGTGATTCTAGAACACCCTAAACCAGATTCCACACAAGTAATAAATTCTCGTTATTTCAAGAGTAAAATAAATTAATAAATTCCTGCAAAATACTAAATAAAATAATTAGAAAATAACTAAGGGTATTTGTGAGCATCAAAATTAGTGTAAAGTGACAGAGTATAATATTCCATAATCTCCCCCTTTAAATAACATTTTTATATATTGTTGAAAACAATAATTTTCTCAACAATCTCCCCCTTTTGATGATCACAAAACCCATAAAATAATTAAAATTAATTATATGAATTTAACTTTCAATAATTAGTTACATAATGTTTTAGAATTTTGAGAGGAAGAAACAATATTTATTTTTAGAAAAATTTATCCTTCTAAATAACCTTTATAATAAACAATAAATATACAGAAAACTATTGAAATAAAGTTTTTCAAAATAAAATGTTGTGGTTATCCAAATTTCTCCTTTAATTATCCCCCTAAATAAAATGTCGATGTTTGTCCAAATTCTAATTTAATTCTCCTCCTAAATATAATGTTGATGTTTATCCAAATTCTCCCCCATTTGTGATATAAAAAAGAATGAAAAATCATGGATTTTAACACATTTAATGTTGCACTGAACTGTAGGTAAATGATTATTATTAAATGTTTATCAATAATTAAATCTGGAGTACTGGAATATCAAAAATAATGTCAGTAAAACAAATAGAGAAAGAAACAAATAAACAATGAAGGACATTTTCATTCAAAAACATCAGTATATACATGAAAATAATATACACAGGAATCAAGGGTTGGGTAAGATAGGCAACATGTTCTATCTCCTCTGGATTGCAGACTTGATTTCTGTAAACTTTTCCTGAAGTCTCTTCATCATCCCATTTCCAAGTTTGATAATGAGCTCTCTGTTCTCTTGAGTCATATGAATATCCTCGATTAAATAAACTCTGAAAAACTCATGCATCCTTTCCTCTTTTTTGAAAACACTGACAGCTTCTCTGATAACTGATTTAACAGAATTCTGACCGATGGCTCACTAGATGTCAGTTGATCTACTAAGAACTTCTGATTGTCCAGCAACACTGACAAAGGAGTACTGTTACTCTGAAAAACTCATGCATCCTTTCCTCTTTTTTGAAAACACTGACAGCTTCTCTGATAACTGATTTAACAGAATTCTGACCGATGGCTCACTAGATGTCAGTTGATCTACTAAGAACTTCTGATTGTACAGCAACACTGACAAAGGAGTACTGTTACATTGAAGATCTCGTAACCTTTCATTCATGTTGCTCATCATAGTTGTGATAGATTCAAACCTTCTGATTAAATAAGGTCAAGTACCTGATCCACTAACAGCATTATTTACAACTGATGCAAATTGTTTCTCCATAAACGACTTCAGATCTGATAAATCTGACTTCATAACCATTTGAAATTTCAATTCTGAAACTGCAGTCAACATATCCTCTTTTAACATTTCAACTTCTTGCCTTGAGACTATACGCTCCTTTAGATTTTGAAACTTAAAATGTTCTAAGTCTAAGGCATTTCTCATAATGACATTCTATGATTCAAACTGAGATACTTTTCTGTACAGTTCTTCAATTTCTTCTTTCCTTGAATCAGATGCACCCTGTGCTTGATTCATATTCACATTCTCTGGTTGATGCAGCAGTACCAAAGGTAATGATTCAACATCAGATTTTTCTTTTTCTATGTCCTGAGAAGGTTGGTCCACATATTTTTCCTTAGAGTTTTTAAACTACTCCATAGGAAACTCCTCTTGAAGTACCACTGTTGGAGCTTCAGAAGCATTCTCATCACATTCGTCTGCATCTTTTACTTACACTGGAATTTTAAGAACAATATATTCAGTAGTTTCTTGAGGTCTGGCCACTTCTTCACCAGGCACTGCCTCCGTCTATGGTTCCTGTTGAAGTGCAACTTCAACATCAGTTAGAATTTGTTGTTGAGTCTCCCTTTGAGCTTTTTCTGGATCTCATGATCCCTCTACTGGTGCTGTTTTTTCAGCAACACTTTCCATGATATTATCATCAACAACATCTCTTACAAAAGAATAAGAAAAAAAGTTTCTGTTGTGGTTTCCAATGCAGGGGAAGTAATTTCCTCATTGGAAGGTCTATTTATTTTTGATTGACGTCCCTCCTTACTTCTTTCTTCCTCAAAATCTTCCACTTCAAATCGAATCCTTCTTGCTACATTTCTGACTCTGGATTCATCTTGTCCCTCCTTGGACTTAGCAGGTTGAGCCTGAGCACTCTCTGAGTCTTCCTCAGCTCCAACTAGAAAAATATTTCCTTTAATTGTGCTCTAGAAATATCCAACATTCCTTAAAGTTCCAGCATTAAATGTATTACTGTGATGATAGTTAACTCGGGCATCCACTAATCTCACCATGTCTTTCTTAAGCAGCAGTTTAGAAATAAACCGACCTAAAGGGTAGAAATTCATCTGGGCATCGCTTTGACAACAGTAATTGAGATACCTTACCATGTACCTCGGGAAGTTTAACTTAATATCTTGTAATAGAAGAACCATTATATACATATCAGGGTACAAAATCTTTTAAATTTCTTCTATTCATGGAGCTATTCTAGTCGGAATAAATTTGACCAAAATTTTATGATCAGGATCTAAATCCTTGATAAACATTTTCTTTATAGTTTTAGTACCAAAAAGAAAATACATGATGTTTTCGGATTTATGCACAAAATCTCTAATGTTTTTCAAATAGAAATGAAAAACTCCCTCATGAGGGCAGTTGAGAATCTGATAAATCTCTACTGATGAGATTGAGAAATACCTATCTTTTATCTTAGCCATCATACTATCCTCGGTATCTCCCAGACTAAATTGTACAGATTTAAAGAAGTATCTAAAATCTACTTCATACAGAAATTCCTTATTTTTACTATTGAACATATGTTTAAGATTCTGAAATGACAGCGCTTGATTCAACAGTATATTTGTCTGAAATAACCAGTCGAGATCGATTACCTAGCCCTGTAAGATTTTTCTTCCCTCAGAGAATTGTCTCTTGGCATTCCTTGGATCACCTTCACTGGCTCTTTTAGTTCTTACCATCTCTACGAGAATCCCTGAAGGTTTGAAGGTTAGGGTTTCAGAGGTTCAAAGATTAGGTTTTATGATCAAAAGTGCAATTTCTGGATTTCAAAAGGGTTTCGATAGAAGTGAAATGGTTTAGAAGTCGAAAAGGATCTGACATCCTTGATTCTCGTGTAATCACTAATCATTACATATATTTAAAACAAAGAAATTTTCATATGGCGAAAGAAAAAATCTTAAACAGAATTAAAAAAAATTACAAAAATAAATATAATTAAATGAAAATAAAAATTATTTAAAATTAAATAAACCTAACTCCCCCATAATAAAATCAAACCTTGCAGTGGGGAGTGGTTTAGTAAAAATATCTACTAATTTAATTTCACTATTTATAAATTCTAAAAATATATCTTTTTTAATAACATGAACTTTTAAAAAGTGATTCCTTATATCAATGTGCTTAGTTTTAGAATGACTAATAGGATTCTTTTGAAATATTAATTGCACATGTATTATCACATAAAATAGGTGTATTATTAAAATTCAATCCAAAGTCTATAAGACTGTTTTTCATCCACAAAACTTATGCACAACAACTTACAGCAGAAACATATTATGCCTCAGCTGTTGACTGAGAAACTGAATGTTGTTTTTTATTAGACCATGACACTAAGGACTTTCCTAAAAAGTGACATGTTCCTGATATACTTTTTCTATCTAATCTACAACTTCCAAAGTCAGCATCTGAATATGAAATCAAATTGAAATCAGAAGTTTTAGGATAAATAATAGATTGAAAAACAATTCCTTTTAAATATCTAAAAATTATTTTAACAACAGTCAGATGGGATTCTTTAGGATTTGATTGAAATCTAGTATAAAGACATATTGAATACATTATATCTGGCCTACTAGCAGTAAGATATAACAAACTACCAATCATACCTCTATATAACTTGTTGTCAACTGATTTCCCAGTTTCATCCAAATCATGTTTTATATTAGCACACATAGGAGTTGTAAATGGATTTCTATATTCAATTCCAAATTTCTTAAGTAAATCAGTAATTTATTTTCTTTGATTTAAAACATTTCCAAAATCTTTTTGAAAAATTTGAAGACCCAAAAAGAAATTTAATTCTCCCATCATACTCATTTAAAATTCTTCATTCATTAACTTTGAAAATTCATGACAAAGAGTTTCATTAGTTGATCCAAATATTACATCATCAACATAAATTTGAACCAATAAAACATTATTTTTCATAGTTTTCTTAAAGAGTATTGGGTCTGCCATTCCAACAGTAAAATCATTTTTCAAAAGAAAAGAACATAATCGTTCATACCAAGTTCTAGGTGATTGTTTAAGGCCATAAAGAGCTTTAGTATGTTTTAAAATAGAATCATGTTTTTGAGAGTTTTCAAAACCAAAAGGTTGCTCAACATAAACATCCTCCATTAAATAACCATTTGAAAAGGCATATTTAACATCCATCTGAAATAATTTAAAATTCATATAAGATGCATAGGCTAAAAGGATTCTAATGGATTCTAACCTAGATATAGGTCAAAAGTCTCATCATATTCTATTCCTTCTTCTTTATTATATCCTTTAGCTACTAATATTTCTTTATTTCTAGTTATTGTTCCTTAGCCATCTTGTTTATTTATAAAGACCCATTTGGTTCCTATTAAAGGATAATTCTTAGGTCTTTCCACTAATTCCCAAACTTCATTTATTTTAAACTGATTTAGTTCATCTTGCATTGGTATTACCCAAGTTTCATCATCTAAATCTTCTTCTATAGTCTTGGGTTCTTGTTGAGATAGGAAGGCAGATAATTTCACTAGGTTTCCTAAGTTTCTTCTAGTTAGAACACCAGTTTCTAGGTCACCTATTAGAGTTTCTAAAGGGTGATTCTTTAGGGTTCTAGACTATCTACGTAATATATTTAAAGGTTCTTCAGTATCATGTTCCTCTGAACTGGACTGAATTTCTTTTATATCATTTTAAAAAACATTCTTTAAGTTTTCAAGTCTCATGTTATCATTAGAGTCAAGTTCATCCATTTGTTCTGTCCTTTTCTCAAAGGGATCAGATTCATAAAATTTCACATGAACTGATTATTCAATAATGATTGACTTCTTATTATAAACTCTATAAGGTTTCGAGGTAGCAGAATATCCTAAGAAAATACCTTCATCAAATTTTGGATTGAACTTACCAAGATTATCCTTGGTGTTTAAGATGTAAACCTTGCATCCAAAAACTTTAAAGTAGTTAACTTTAGGTTTTCTGTTATTCCATAGTTCATAGGTTGTATTTTTTAAAATAGGTCTAATTAAAACTCTATTAATTATATAGAAAGTTTTATTCAAAGTTTCTGCCCAGAAATATATAGGTAGGCTATATTCATTTAACATTGTTCTGCCCATTTCTTGAATTGTTATATTTCTTCTTTCTACAATCCCATTTTGTTGAGGTGTTCTGGGTGCAGAAAAGACATGTTTAATACCCATGTTTGAGAAAAAGGAATTAAATTCCAGATTCTCAAATTCTCCACCATGATCACTTCTCAATGAGATTATATTAAAACCTTTTTCATTTTGAATAGATTTCTAGAAACTATCAAATAAAGTAAAAGCTTCATTTTTAAATTTCAAAAAAAAATCCATGTGAATCTTGAATATTCATCAAATAAAACATGTACATATAATTTACCAGCTAAGCTTGCTACTCTTCGGGGTCCAAAAAAATATATATGAATATGTTCTAGAGGTTTAGATGGAGAAACCTTATTAACAGATTTGAAGGATGATTTGTGTTGCTTTCTAAGTTTACATGCATAAAAAAATCTGTCACTTTCAAATTTGAGTCAAGGTAAATCAGAAACTAAATGTTTCTTAGATAACTTATGTAAAACATATACATTGAAATGTCCTAGTCTCCTATGCTAGATCCAAGATTCAATTACTTTAGCATTCAAGTAGTTTACTTGTTGTTTACACAATGAATTTAAATCCAAAGTATAGACATTTTCAATTATTGGTTCTTTAAATTTAAATAGTTTATCTTTAGAAACAATAACAATTGTTAGTAAAATCAACAGTATATCCATAATCACAAAGTTGAGAGATACTTATCAGATTTTGTTTTAGTCCTTATACATAAAGTACTTTATTGATTGAGACTGTTTTTGGATCTCCAACAGTTCCAATGCCAATGATTTTTTCCTTTGGCATTGTCACAAAATGTGACAAGTCCTCCTTCCTTTTGAGTGAGTGAAGAAAAATTCAATGATTTTCCACTCATATGTCTTTAGAAGCCATTGTCCATGTACCTTATATCTTTTCTCCTTAGGTGGCCTACTACCTGCAAAGACATTCAAACAAATTGCTTTGGTACCCATATTTTGTTGGGTCCAGGGGTGTTAGCTAGCACTAATCTGGATATCCATATTTTCTTTGTTCTTTTAAATTTACCTGAATCATATAATTCTTTTGAAATATAGGCTTTTTTAATACCACACATTTGAGGTTCTCTTGAGAAACCGTTTTTAGCTATATGTCCCTTTGTCCCACAAAAATTACAATTAACATTTTTAGAGCTAGGAACAAAATAATTTTTATATAGCTTAGGTTTTTATCCTTTACTGCCAATTCCAAATCTCTTATTTTTAATGACAATTTTTTCAAGAATTTCATTTAATAAATTCTCTCTTTTTCTAAAAACCAATGCACGCTGTTTGTAAGATTCTACTTCATCCTGCAGTGTTTTTATTCTTGATTCATAATTAATATAGTTAGTGTTAATTGAATTGTATTTATCAGTTAATTCCTTATGTTGTTTTAGAATTGTATCTCTTTCATCTGAAATGGATTTATGTTTATTTTTTAGTGACTTATGTTTATTAAATAGTGAATCATATCTTTCTTCAAGCATATTGCAGTAGGCTGCAAGTTTTTTATTTGTGTACCTTGATTCAGAATTTGATTTAGAGGAGTAACATGAGTGTAACTCATCAGTTTTTGCGATAAAACACATGTTTTCTTTTAGATTGACTTCTTATTTCTCTGATATTGATTCAGAAGAGCTACTGGAGTCTTCAGATACACTCCAAGTGGCTTTCATAGCTTTCTTGTCTTTCTACTCATAGTCATTTATTTTGAAGAATTTCTTCTTCATTGCATCCTTCAATTGTGGGAAATTTGGTCTGATATTCCCCATATTCTTACATTCATAACATCTTATTTCCTTATTATCTCCCTTAAAGGATTTTTTGAAGCCTCTTTTCTTGCTGTAGAATTTTCTAAATTTTCTGGCTAGCTGAGCCAGTTCTTCAACTGAGTTGGATGAGTTAGAGATTTCTTGATTTAGTTTTGACTTCTTTGTTCTTAATCTTTCAATTCTTTTATTGTGAAGTTACCTTCAAGGCATTATCTTCTCTTTTGATGTAGACCTTATGTTAATTTTCCTCATCTTGCATTTCAACTTCATACATCATCAGTGTACCAATCAGCTCTCTCATGGTTAGATCTGTTATAGGTGTTGATTGTCTTATTACAGCAGAGATACCATTCCATCTAGTAGGAAGTACCCTCAGTAATTTTAATGACTAATCAGCCTGCTTGATATGTTCTCCTAGAGCTGTTATATTATTGACAATTTCTGTAAATCTGCCATTCATTTGGGTAATGCTTTCATCCTCAAACATTCTGAATGTATCAAATTTCAATTTGTCATTTTCATATATCATTTGTCTCACATTATCTATTCCTTCATATGCCACAGCTATAGTTTGCCACATCTCATATGCTGTGGGGAACTGAGATACTCTATTAAATTCATCTGGTCCGAGACCATAGATAATTGCATTCACAGCCTTCGAGTTCATATCGTACTCTGCCTCTGTAGCAGCACTCCATGTCTCATGATTTTCAGGAATTTCTTAAGGAGTCAAAATCTTTGAATAGAATTTATATCCGAGGTTTTTCAAATATATTATCATGCGCGATTTCCAGCAACCACAATTGTATCCATTAAAATATGGTGCTCTGACCATTGACATCCCTTATCTTGTATCAGTATTGATGCTCTGTTTTATAATCTTTAAATGCTTCTAGCTTTCTAGGGCTTTATCAAAAGCTCCACCTTTGATACCAATTGTTGGATCTGAATCTATAGATTATACACAATAGGGGGGGTGAATTGTGTCTTTTGCAATTTTTTGGTAACTCTTTGATTGAACGACTTCTGTCCTCTATAATTTATCAGATTTTATCAAGTAGCGAAATAAGTAAAAACAAGAACACAACGATGTATAGTGGTTCGGGTAACATAAGGCCCCTAGTCTACTCCACCAACGCTCAACTCCACAAGCTTGGTGATTTTCACTATCTGGTCCTCATTTCAACAGACCGGTCCACAACTGAGTACAGGCAGTTGACACATTTACAATCTTCAGGCTAACAAATCCTTCTGGTTCAAACAAGAACTAACACAGCTTAGAACAAGAAGTTGGTTACTCAAGAATAAACAGAATTTCAGAAAGTAGTTTTCCAGTTGATCTTCACAATTGCAACAGAATGCAATTGAAATTACATGGATCATAGTCTCTAGAAATATTGATTTACAAAACAAAGCAATTCTGAGTCGATCCGGTTGCAATAGATATAGAGATATAGTTCACAACTTTAGAAGTAGTAGATCCATAGTAGATATTCGATGTAGAACAAGTGAATCTTCTATCAAGTTCTTTCTTCTTAAATAAACAGAGCTTTGACACTATTTTTTGAATCAGTAGATCAACGTGAAAGTTTGCAGTCTTTGTTTTCCACCTTTTTAATAATAGATCGATCACCATACACGCATGTACCTGGTGTTTTTTGAGAGAACATATATTATAAAGCTGAGTATATCTCCTGTACATTTAGATCCATAAAAGTTGCATTCATATTCGCAATATTCAAAAATTTGTATTTACAGAGATGTCGTAACTTCCCTTAAGACTAGGCATAAAAAGATCCTTTTAATTCGATCTTAAATCCATCGATAAAACGGCTTTGAATCAGTCAAATTTGTACTTTAAAAATGACTTCAAATCTGGCTTGAAATCCACCCAAAAATCAGCTTGCTAACCTCTGTATAAAAATATCATCTATGAAAATTTCTGACGCCAAACGTAAGGTTGATGACGTGGTCTCCAAACGTAGGGTTGATGACCTAGTCTTCAAACGTAAGGTTGACAACGTAAGGTTGAACATAAATATAGGGTTGATCATCCATACTCTTTCTTCAACACTCAAACGTATGACAAAAGATCCATAATTTTACTTGATCCATACTTTTCCAAGAACGTATGGATGTTTACAAAAGTAAGGTTGATGAACCATACTTTTGAAAAACGAACGTAACATTTAGTATTTACGTACGGTTCTCCTTCCATACATTGCTGATAACAAAAACATAAGGTTCCTTCCTAACGTAAGGTTCTTCTTCCATACTTTTCTGAAAACCAAAACGTAAGGTTCCTTCTTAATGTAAGGTTCTTCTTCCATACTTTGCTGAAAACATATGGTTTTTTAACCATACTTTTCTCTTATCTCAAAAAGTATACACACTTTTCATCCTTACGCTATGTTTATCCACGTAGGGTATGAACAGTGATTCCATAATGCACTAAAGCAGATTCCGCGCTATATTTATCCACGTAAGGTATGAATATTGATTCTAGAACGTGCTAAAGCAGATTCTGCACAAGTAATAAATTCTCTTTATTTCAACAGTAAAATAAATTAATAAATTCCTACAAAATACTAAATAAAATCATTTGAAAATAAATAAGGGTATTTGTGAGCATCAAAATTATTATAAAGAGACAGAGTATTATATTCAATAATATTCCCCTTTAAATAACATTTTTATGTATTGTTGAAAACAATAATTTTCTCAACACATGGGGCATACTCCCCCATATCATATGGACAATAGGATCAGGAACATACAGCCTTTCCAATTAGAGGTAATTGGCCTGTTTCGGTAATCACTCTAAGGTAGGAACATTCACTTTCCCATGATAACCACTTTTCCAATAAAGTGCCCCCAACTAGGTGTAAGAGAAACTATAAAAAGAAGTCTCACCATGCACTGTTGTAAAATCAAGAGTCAAGATGTGATTTGGTTCCTCTTAATGCTGGAGTTATTGAATCCCTCTGACATTTATCGGTTGCAGCTCAAGATCCTATCCTATCATTAGAAAATTATGGGAGTGGCAGTGGTAATTCTGATGTTCCTCATCAAAAAAATCATCATGAAGGCTTGATTAATGAAAATTTGTTCAATCCATAGTGTTTATATTTGGATGATAGCCACGACAAACCTTTGTGTGGGCAGAAAACCAAGGATCAAAAAGATTTTTCCCTTACTGTAATCCATCATGGTGATCCTCCCTATGATGTCATTTGCGGAGAAATTCCTCTCTACAGTAGTATTTTGCATTGTCAAAACAATTCTATAATTGACAATATAGCAATAAGAAAGTCCTCTATTCTCAAGGCACTTGCAAACACATGGTCAATCATGTCTGATGCCTTATAATTGATAGGTGAAACACTTTCTCAACCAGAAGATATCTTAAGGGAATAGTCATTATAAGAACATCCCTTGGCTCATTTCCAATATAATATAGAGCATCCACTTTGGTCAGACCAAGTGGAGAAACCACTTTTGAAAGACTAAGAAGATATGTTAAACATGAGAAAACAATTGTCCAAATGAAAAATACTAGTAATGTTCTGGCCTTCGGAAAATTCTCAGCATAAAATTCCAGAATTGATGATATAAGATTGCATTCATGACATCCGCCTCATCTAATGGAAAAATAATTATCATTTGAAAACAAAAGTATTACCACATGATGAATATCAAAATCATGTAAAGGCAATATAAGGGTTGAAATTCCAAATTGAATTGACATCTCTCCCAGTTTACCAAAATCAAAAATTTGAAAAACAATAAAGAACCCTTCTGTGTGCATGTCTCAATGCTCTAAAAAGGCTGTGCCAATTAATTTCTGATCCCCCATCTAGTGTTCGTATTAGAGGATGGGGTGATAGGGAGCATTGCATTTCACTGCACTCCATAGTCAGCAATGTCCACCAAAAGTTGTTTCATGCAATGTTATTTCCCACTGTCAGCCAAAATCAATCAATATTATACATAATCAAATGTATGCTCATGAATAGGCCTCAACCAACTCTCGTCAAAGTTAGGAACACAGAAAAGAAGTTTTTGAGTTACTTTTACATCAAGAATCTGATAATCTTGAGTAGGTGTCCCACTTAGAAAATGTGAGGAGTTAGAGAATGAAAATGTCTGAAATAGAAAATCGGTCTTCCGAAACAGGTGATTTGAGTTGTTGTCAGATAATGCACCCAAGTAATGTCTGAACCGAAATTCACAAAATCATAAGAGCAGTTGCATGAATTTCCACCATAGTAGTTCAAGAATCACCCTAGTTTGAAACGGTGGGGCTCATTTATTTCAACCGTCAAATTCATTAAATAATGATCAGAGATTTGAAGAAGAAGGACAAGAACAGCTCCTGCCACTAGGGCTAGGGCTTTTTCACATCTACAATCACATCTTCAAAGGAAGTTAGTTATCTACCACTTAGGGAAGAATCCATAAGGAGAGCATACATCTGAACTATATGAGGATTCCCTTCTAGTTTCTTTCCGTAAAACAATTCCAGGGAATTCATCATATAGGAGAACAATGTCTCATGGAAGACACAAAGGAAGACGATCTCACAAAAATACTGATATAATTCCATTGATGCATTATGCGTTAGTGAATCTCATTAACACCACTATAGAAGATCCTCAAGAAAATGAGTCTAGTTTAGGGTAATGAGAAGATGAAGTTCTTATCCATAATACGGTACAAACTGAGGCAAATGAAGAACGTGTGCATACCTAAAATCAGAGGCTTACCCAGAATCTAGTTATTCCTTCAAATAACCAACTCCCCCTCCCAGAAATCAATCTAACAAGGGGAAAGGAAAAAATTCAAATTTTATATCACTTTTCCACTGGACAAGGTAAATCTGTTTTTCTTGAATAGATATTTTCACAGAAGAAAGTGGAAATGAAAGAGTTGAAAAGACTCAATACAAAGTTACATTGAAGTAGAATTTCTGCTAGATGTACTCCCCAGGCAGGTCCTCAACTTGCACATCCTGTAGGAGATCCTCAAAAAAGAGGATTTGTAGTTAATAAAGATGTGGATAATGAATTCCCTCCACTTGGTACACAATCAAGGCAGTATCAAACACATCCTGATAGGCATGTTCCCATGGGGTATCCAAGGTAGATATCAGCACCACCATCAGTGGGTTTGTCAGTCGTTACACCAGCTCAATCTCTAGTTTCTATACCTGCATAGAATTAAGCTCATCTGAATATTCCCTAAATTCATATGAACACAATTGAGGCATTCATGACTTTATTGGAAGCTATCGAGGAAAGACATGCACCAGTTCAGCTGGAAAAGAGATCTTAGCCTGAATGGGTGGATGCAATTCCTCCCCCACAAAATTTTTTAAATACCACATTCCCAATATTTAATGGATCAGGATATCCGGAACAACATGTAACACATTTTGATTATCGTTGCGATCTTATAATGGGAACTTGTCAACAACAAGAAGGAGTAAATCTTAGGTGTTTTTTGCAATCTTTAAAGGGACCAGCTTTTGTCTAGTATACAAGTTTATGATCTTGATCAAATACTTGATTGGAATATCTTCATCAGAAATTCCTTATTTAATTTAGCTTAACACAACCAAAGACTACAATATTATATCCTATTAATTGTAAACAAATGGATAATGAATGTGTTCCAGATTTCATTGCGTGATGGAACAGATTAACATATTCCTTAATTCAAACACTCCATCAAGAACAGTTGCTGCCAATATGTGTGGAAAATATACGTAATAAACTATGCACAACATTGATCCCTCTAAAATGCACAGGATGCTTTCGAGAACTTACATTAATCGCTCAACATATTGAAGAAACTATTTATAGAAACTAATCATAAAAAGTATGTAATTCCATCAGCTCCGGGGGGGGGGGAGGTTGGGAAAGGTAGAAGCTTCTACAATTACACACAAGCAGGCACCTGTACCTACTTCTACTCTAAGAACATCATCATATCGAAGGGCTCCTCCTCTTGAGAATCAGCAGAAATTACTGCCTCATCAAGATGATCAAATAGATCAAAGACGGAAACAGTTTAAGGAATTAAAGAACAAAGTTTATTCCTTCAATAATGAACAAGTTCTTAGTTACTTCATCTAAGCATTACAAAACAATTTGGTTCAGTTTCCAGAGCCAAAGAAACCAAATAACAAAAGAAATGAAGATCTTTCAAATTATAGTCCCTCTAATCAAATGCCAGGACATCCCATATAAGAATGTTTTGTTTTTGAGGACCTCTTTCAAAAGATGGTAGACTCTGGGCAAGTAAAACTAATATGTTTATCAGATCTAGTAGTTTGTGTTACTACATCTGATCCAGAAGAAGAAGGTGAATGGAAAGAGGTAAAAAGTTAAAATGTGTAGAAATATGACTATTGTATTATCAAGAAAATGATTAACCAGACTCATGTCGTTTTTCGAACACTATTGAAACAACCGATTGTGTCTTATGGAACTCCTTCCACAATAAAACCACCTTCATCAAAAGATCATTCTTTAATAAAATGATGTGATTGAAAGGGTAAAGAGAAGTCAGAAGAAGAAGATATTGTGTCAAGGCCAAAGTTATCCTTGATGCTGGAATATTTTATTCCATCTGTTTCAAAAGCATGTGCACCGCCCCACCAAACAGAACCACCAGAATTAACTTGTCTAGAAGAATCTTTGTCAGATCAATAATTGATGTTTGGTTCTGTTAATGTTATCCATTTAATGGATCCTTATGCCAATGGTGATTCTGATTATAAGGAACCAAAATTCCGTATTCCAAATTGGGGAACTAGAGGAAGAGTCCAAGGTTGAGGATACAGGGGAAGATGTGGGAATTGGAGAAATCACTATTTTAACTCTACCCCTACTCAAACCATATATGCGATAGAAACTCTTGGAAGATCCATTATACAGGCTCAATAAGAATAATGAGTTTCTTCCAGGAAAGTCAAGTTCGGTTCTGAAAAAATTATTTTGGAAGACTGATTAGAAGATACACCATTTTCTTCTAAGCAAGTGAATAGTCCAAGTCGGCCTAATATACCAAATCCAGGAGTATTTCTAGATTATGCTCCGACATAGAATATGGCTATATCAGAAGAATCAATTTCCAAAGCACCTACAAAACCACATATCCATGTTGGAAAATGCTGACTTATGGACCAAAAGTATGATGTCTTGAAACAAGTTTCCCATTTACCGGCCAAGTTATCAATTATGGATGGTTTAAATATGTCAAAAGATATTCAAGAGTCACTCATTGAGACTCTATCAAGTCCTCAAGAGTTTGAAACAGAAGTTGTTGCTACTGATGTTTACCATAAAGAGAATGATCCGGCAGAATGTCATGTAGCCATATCTTTTACAGATGAAGATGAAGATGGTGTTGTACATGGAAATATCAAACATTTGTATTTGTCTAGAAAGTTCAGTGACATAGACAAACAACGAGCCTTCATTGATAATGGATCTGGAGTCAATCTAATTAACATTCATACACTACATTGATTGGGCCTAACTGAATCTGACTTATGTCCTTACACTCTATAGTTGAAAGCTTATGATAATAATGAGCAAGAACCTCGGAGAAAAACTACACTCAGAACTCAGTTTGGAGATCTTATGTCTAATTCAGACTTCATGGTTGTTCGCCTGGAAATAGCCTTTGATATTCGGCATGGAAGGCCTTGGCTGCATCAACATGAAGTCATACCTTCATCATTCACCCAATGCCTTATGTATTACTTCAATGGTCAATTCAGGACATTGTATGGTGACAAGGCTCCGTTAAATTTTTTTAAATCTCAATACATTTAGGTAGAGCTTTATCACACAAAAGGAACGAAGTCCATAACAAATGAAATAACAAGAGTTAATGCTCCAAATGGACTAGAAATTATCCTAGAAAATCCATTTATGCATTTGAGTATAGATTATGTGCTACCCATTGATCTAATTGAAAGGGTAAAACCAAATCCAAGAACTTATCCAATAACTTCCATAATGTCTATTATAGAAACTGAGCCTGACAACATTGGAGAAATTGTTAATTCACCAATTAGTGATTGAAGCTTAAATGGAGAATTCTTCATTTCAGCCACTAAATTACAACAAGCCTTTACTTCGTTAATTAGAGAAGAATAAATTGTAGCAATGCTATAAGAAGAAAAATATTTTGATTCTCAATCTATCATTTCCTCTTTATTACCACAGAAAAACCCTTCGTCATCAGTGGGGTCAGATATTGTGGCATCTTCTTTAGTATGATCAAATATTGACTCCTCCCCTAACTCTGGATGTTTTTCCTCATCATCTATTATGAAAGAGGGAATAGAAGATGTAACACATAATGAATAAGAAGATAATGATCTCAGGGATTCTCCTCCTACATTTGAGGAAGGTGTCTCTACCACTGTGGATGAGCTCAGAGAAATAAATACGGGTATATAAGAAGATCCACTCCCCACTCTAATTAGTGTGGCCATCACTTGTAAATAGAAAGAGGTGTATAATTCATTTCTAAATAAACATCAAGATATATTTTCTTTGAATTATATAGAAATGAAATGTCTTAATCCTGAGGTAGCCAACACCATTTGTGTTTTCCAGAAGAACAACTTGGATTCAAGTAGGAAGCAAAAAGAACACACCAATCTCATGCCTCTAAAATTGAAGCTGAAGTTGTTGAAATTATGAAGGATAACTTTTCCAGGGAAGTTTAGTATCCCAAATGGTTTTCCAGCATTGTACCAGTGAAAAAGAAGAATTGAATAATTAGAGTTTGCATTTATTTCAGAGCTCTTAACCATCATTGTCCTAAAGATTATTTTCCAGTTCCAATTATATAGATTTTAATTGTTTCAATGGATAGCTATCAAGATCTTTCATTCATGTATGGATACTATGTGTATAATAAAATAAGTATGGACCCATAGGATAAAGAATCTACATCCTTCAGAACCCCTCAAGGGGTGATTTACAATCAGGTAATTCCTTTTTGTTTAAAGAATGCTGGTGCAACGTACCAACGTGTCATGTACCATATCTTCAAACCCTTCTTAGGAAAATATTTAGAATGTTATGTAGATGATTTGGTGGTCAAATATAGACAACATTCCAATCACTTGGCTGATTTGGTGACAAAATTCAATAAACTTTGGCAACATAGTTTGAAGATGAACCCATTGAAATGTGCTTTCGGGGTAACCTAAAGAATGTTTCTTGGATTCTTCGTACGTAACTGTGGTATCAAATTTGATCCTAATAAAACAAAATCAATCCTTGGTATGTCACCTCCTTGAAATTTTAATAATTTAGAGGACTCCGAGGACACTTGGCCAATATTCGCTGCTTTATCTCCAATTTAGTAGGAAAGTGTTTACCCTACACCCGATTAATGAAGAAGGTAATCACCTACCAATGGACTGAAGACTACCAAGAAGCTTTTGATACCCTCAAGAATTATCTCTTTAGTACACCAGTATTAATGCCACATGTTGAAGGAAGACCAATTATTCTATACACGGATGCTTTAGAGCGATCACTAGGTGTCTTCCTCTCCCAAAATAATGATGTTGGGAATTAAAACAACCTTTACTATCAGAGTAAAACTTTTCTTAATGTAGAAACTCAATATTCTAGTATTGAAAAGTTCTTCCTAGAATTAATTTTTTTAGCTCAAAAATTGAGGCACTACCTGTAAAATCATGATGTCTAATTTGTGTCTCGCAATAATCCACTCAAATTTATCCTCAGTTATCCTATGCTTACAGGGAGTCTGGAACGGTGGGAGGTTATATTGCAATAGTTTGATATCCAATGTGGCCTAAAAAGGAAATAAAATTCCAAGCTCTAGCTGACTTTCTTGTTGAGCATCCATCTGCAGAAGATAGATCATTTAATACTAAACTTCTAGAGGAAAATGTCTTCTCTATTCAAGATAATTCACATATATGGGAAATTTATTTTGATGGTGCTTCCAGAAGTCCAATAGGGAAAAGAATTGAAAAACCCAAACTAAAAAATGTTTGGTTATGAATTGTCCTTATTTCCTCGAAAAGGAAGTATTGCCTTATTCCTTCTGGTTGTCAGAAAGTGGTACCAACAATGAGGAAGAATATCATTCTCTCATCGCAGGTTTGGAATTGGAACTTCAGGTGAAAAATGGATCATTTAATGGTGAAAGGTGATTTAGAATTAGTAATCAAATAAATTAATGGGTAATATTCTATCAGAAAAGAAGAGTTAATCCCTTTGTGTGATTACGTTAGAGGTTTAATGGATGAATTTCTCTTAGAGCCAACATTGTATTATGTCATGTGATCACAAAATGCTCAAGTAGATGCAATGGCTATTGCCGTTACTGCCTTGGCAGATCCAAATCGGGATGAGACAATCGTCAACATAGCCCATCGTCGTGTGGTTTTACCTGTTGTTCAAACCAAAATGGATGAAATTAATGAAATTAGCCTAATTTTTGAACTATATGGACATACCATGGGATGAAGAATACCCATTAGGGAATATCATCAAAATGGGATACTTCTACCAGATATGGATGAAAAACAACAGATCCGACGATGAGTAGCCAATTTCACTCTTTATGATAGTCTATCCCACAAAAGATCCTATACAAGTGAGGTTTTAATGAAATCCTCTTTAGATGTATTGATGGAGAAGAGACTGTAGATGTCATGAAAAAAGTAAATTCAGGAGTTTGTGGTGCCCACTATTCTGGGCACATAATCTCTAATCAGATCTGAAGGCTTGGATACTTATGGCTTTCAATGACTCAGGATTGTATAGATTTCACTAAAAATGGCATCCTTGTGAAGTGCATTCAAAATTCATTCATCAACCCCCAGATATTCTACAAACAACTAAATACTCTTGGACATTTTCCATATGGGGAATAGATGTAGTAGGGACTTATCCTACATCCATGGCTATGAAATTCAAGTATATTCTACTGCTATTGACTTCTTCTCTAAATGGGCTGAGGCAATACCTCTCAAGGAATTCGGGGCCAAATGCATTATTAGTTTTTTAAAAACTAATATCATCACCATATTTGGTGTCCCTCATAGTATTTTGACGGACAATGACACCAATTTTTGGGAAACTGTGGTAAAAAAGTTATATCTGGAAACTAATATCAAATACATCCATTCATCTCCCTATCATACGGTGGCTAATGGATAGATAGAGGTCTTCAATAACACCCTATCAAATATACTCTTTAAGATGGTGGATAAAGATAAGAAATCATGTCCTGATAAGCTTTTGAATGATTTATGGTCTTATCGGACAATTTCGTGTACTGCTACCCAAGCAACTCTTTATTCATTGGTATATGGAACCGAAGTATTTTTTCAAATTGAAAAGAAATTTCTTTCACTCAGAGTTGCAATATGTTATCAGTTGTTTACAGATGAGAGGTATTAGAAATGATTTAATGAGTTGGAATAATTAGATGAGAAAATATTTCATATTTTGCATCATCTAGAAGTCTATCAAAATACAACAACATGATATTTTAACAAGAATTTTCTCCTTCGTTAATTTCTTCAAGGAGATTTGGTATTGGTCCTTATGAATCCATTGATATGAGGAATGAAACCTCCAAAACTTGAGCCAAAGTGGGAAGGACCTTATTCCATACATAAGTTCTATTAAAATGGAGCATATGCCTTAATCTCAATAGATGGGGAGCTTATTACAACTCCAACCAACACAAGATTCTTGAAGAAATACTTTTTGTAGTTGGGTACATTCGTCCTCACTACACGACATTAAACAACATAGTATAGTATCCTAACAGAAAGACATTAAACATCACAATACAATGTCTTTACTGCAAGGCTTAAAAATGCATTGCCCCCATATCCTAGTTCCAAGACATTAAACTACATAATAACCATAAGCATCCATGCTGCATGATGTTAAAATGTGTAACATCTTCGTCCTTGTCACATGACATTAAACTACATGACATCATTTGTACAAATAATGTTTTCTCTATTTGACATTAGAAGCTTCCATAAGAAAACATCATTGACATCATCCCTACTTCTTAGTGGCACATGAGCACCTCTCTTTCCTATGTCTGAGTCAGATCTACATAGAGAACTTATTTCAAGAACTACGTATACATTGATTCTCATTTTCCAATGATATATGTAGAGACGCCTAAATCTCCAATTTTGAGCCCAGCCACCATCTCTAAATATTATTATTTTCTTTTCTCCTCTTGTATATGAATCAGATCTATAAAGAGTGTTTCCTAATGATATATGATTTGGTCCTTATACCATTTTATGTCTTAATATTTAGGGTTCTCTCAGAATGTGTCAAAATATCCCATTCTTCATGTCAAACTCAATTAGCATGAGGAATGATTGTTTAAAGGACTACATAAGTCTTGATCCTCCTCTATTTGAGATATGTAGAGATTCCTAGATCTCCAATCTTGGTCCCAACAATGATAAAAAGAACTTAATTTATTTTATAAAAATCAAACTTGCATAGGGAATGTTTTAAGAACTATGTATGACTTGATTCTTACCCTAGAAAGACACATAGTGACACATGTGTTTTATGCCTTAACCCAGTTACAATATTTCCTTCCTTTCACATCAGTTCATTTTCATCCTTACTACATAACGTTAAACTACACAGAAATATAGCACCCATATTCTTCACTTGTGTCGCCTTTGCACTGTAAAGGAGACCCTTACTGATCCATTTTTCTCACACTGAAAATAACTCACATGGGATTAGGAATTGGGTAAATGGATTCTATATATAAATAAGGTGTTTCAATTTCTTATGGGGATATCAATTTCCTCACTGCATGACTTAAAACTTCATTTTATAATGTCCTCACTACATGACATAAAACTGTATAGTATAATGTCCTCATTACATGACATAAAACTACATGGTATAATGTCCTCAATACATTACTTAAAACTCCATAGTATATTGTCCTCAATTTATGACATAAATCTTCATAGTTTAATGTCCTCACTACATGACTTTAAACTAAAAAGTTTAGTGTCCTCATTACATGACTTAAAACTGCACATCACGACATTAATTCATAGGAAAAAATAGAGTCTCCATTTTACATATGAGTCAAATCTATGTAAATGATGTCAAAATCATGTCCAATATTGATTCAAATATTTCTCATGTTCATTGAGAAAAATCCCCTTCCATATTTCCCACTCTTAATCTTGAATATTTCTATATCCTCATAATCTTTCTTATGGTTTTTGGTGACATAGTTTCTATTATATAAGAACTCTTTTGTCCGACTATGCATCACGATCCCTTAGACGGCCTTTGAATAAGTTGCTTCCATAACAGGCATGTCAGCCAAAATATGACACTATTTGGATATGTAGAATATGTCTTAGTTGTCCCTGCATAATACATCCTTCGTAATGGGTTTTTCATGTAATGGTAACATCATTCGTGGATATAGTATCTTTGTCCCCTTTAATCTTTGATGACAATATACAAGAATCTGTATTTTAAAACAGTCATTCTAGTATACTTGTCCCACTATCTTTCTCACAATCTGAAAGTTTTCAAGACCATGGTTTACACATTTCCCTCAACATGTGTTCAATAAAATATTAAAATAACCTTAAAATCACATGGCCACATATTATATATTGTTTCCATTTCTGGTCCTAGTTGTATGACCTAAAACTACAGACACCATAATTCCTATGTTTAGGTCAGACTTTTGTAGGAGTCTTATTCCTTTGATTTTTTAGAAATATTGGTTGGAAATACCCTCTCTATATCCATACACCTTTCACAGTAAACCAAACTCTAGGATTCGGAAATTCATAATTTATATAGGCATTCATCAGCTTTTAGCAATAGATGTCAAACTACAAAGAGCTCTTTTGTTTGACTATGCATCATGTTACCATAAGAGGCCTTACATAAGTTGCCAACATAACAAGTGTGTCAGTCAAAAGATCCCACTATTTGGCTATGCAGAATATGCTCTAGTTGTCCCTACATAAGAGAACCCACATAAAGGGTTTGTCAAATCATGGTAACTTCATTCCTAGAAGAGACTTCCCATAATGCCTATATCCCATTTTCTATATCATCCCTTGGATTCCAAAAATCCCAAATCAGATTTTATAATTTTCCCTTCCATACATAAACATGATTGTATATTTCAAAACAAATTATCAAGAAATTATTAGAATCTCATACCTTTGGTCAAAGTTAAAGACCTTGAGTTAACGTCACATAATGTCCTCACTGCATGACTTAAAACTACACAGTACAATTTCCTCAATGCATGACATAAAACTTCATAATATGATATCATAAATTCCCCTTTCTGATAAATCTTAACCATTCGTCATACACCAAATTTTTATAGAAATGTTTTTCCTATCCATGACATATGTCGTTGTAAAATATCCCTTTCATTCTCAAAATTCATTTCCTTGGAAAAACCACCCACTGTGGTCTTCAGTCAACCAAATATTATTTTCCCCAATCTATCAACAACAATATGTTAATATTCAAAGAGAACTTTTCTTTGACTATGCATCATGTTCCCTTATGCGGCCTTGCATAATTTTCCTACATAACAGGCCTATCAGTCAAAAGATGCCACTATTTTGCTATGCAGCATATGCCTTAATTGGACATGCATAACACAGCCCCCATAATGGGTTTTTCAAATAATGGTAACTTCATTCCTGGAAATAACACCCTTTATATTGATATAGGTTTTAAATTTGGGGACCATGAAAATCATGCTACAAGATTATCCTTGGAATTATTTAAAGAATATTAAAGAAATTATTTGCAATAGATTTTTTTGGGGATCTAATTCAATGTTTATGTTCATAGCTATTCGACCCTAAATATTATCCCATTATAGCCCAACATGCATGAATCTAAATTTCCAAACCAAAAAAAGACTTGATACTCATTAGATTGAGAAACCGTAAAGGGAACACTAAAAGAAAAGTCCAGTCCTAGCTCCCTAAACATGCATTTTGTATGGTTTAGGAAATATTGAGAAATAAAAAGTTAAGAGATATAAAGTTTGTGGGGTTATCCAAATAACACGAGAAAAAAAATCAAACTATGCTTAATGGGCCCAATGGTCTAGGTAAAACAAAATAAATTAGAGAAAGTGAGAACACAAATGATTTAAGACAAAATAATTTTCAATTATTAAAACATTCACTGAGGAGAATCCAAAAATTGGAGTCTTTGTCTCAGAAATTACAAATGGCTTTCTACGTAATTCCTCATTTATTTGACTGCCTATTTAGCCCCATAAAATACTTATTGAAGTTTATCTATTTGACCTACCTCGCTCTCTTCATTAAGATGAAGTGCTTCTCTAGTATCTAGAAGGGGTTTTCACCATCCTTCAGGACTTCTCCAGATGAGAAATGAAGATATTCAAGCTCTCCTGTAATGATATCTAACACATTTTTAAGGTGTAGTTACTAAAAACCCTTTTTTTAATTGTCTGCTTCAGTCCCTTCAACTCTGTATTATGATTAGCCTCAGCCTGGAACAATGCTTTTTCGAACTATTCAATATTGATTGAGAGTTTGGATTTTATCATGTATTGTCGAATCTTTTTCTCTTGCTCCCTCCACTGGATAATCTATTTCACCACTATATGAATTTCACGGTATTCAAAAACTCCAAATCCTAGCATGACAAACAGAGATGAAAGTTATGGAATTCTTAAAGGTAGTTCCTAAAGGGACATCTCAGATATTATCTTCCAAATGTTTTTCTTTGCTTTGCAATGAGCAAGATGAACAGTCTTCTGCATTTTTGCGTCTGATTCAGAATCACTGTCATAAGGAGGGTTGTATTATAGGACTTATCCACTTAAAGAAGTTCCCTGTTCAATTCCATATTGATCAATGGTTTCTCCCCCTTCCAATGTTTTTTTGGCTGATGCAGAGGCTTCACCTCCAGACCTAGCCATTGAAGTTGATAGCCCAATATAGTAAATCAAGAATTATGGTTATGATTAGATTCAAGAGATTATAAACGTTAAGGAAATCAAAATATCAGCATCTCTTACCTAATAGTAGTTCATAACCCATCCTCGGGGACCGTGCCGTGACTACCCCAAGACAGCCTTCCATAGGCCAGGGGCTGACGACTAGCACCAAAGGCGTATTTCCCAATAAAAAGGGAAGGCATTGCATTTATAAAATTAAACAAACACCTCAGAGTAAGCATGCAGAAGTAAACACTAAGTAAAACTGGGTACAATAGTAAGTGCGGGAAGTAAATGGGCCAGAATACAAACTCAAACTGAAAGTAAAGTACAACTGGAAGGAAAGTACAACAACTGAAAGTAAAGCAGCAACGTCGAGCCATCCACTCGAAGTCCCACCTGAAGGGTGGGTACAAATAGCCTTCTCAGCTCCTTGGGTCCAGCCGTCCGCTCCGTGTACATCCCGCCCAGTGGTCCACCTCCAGGTACCAACTTGCTCCACAAGCCTCAACCACGATCAGCGATGTCCATCGTCTGCATCCAGCACAATGTAGTGTAGGAATAGCCCGTGTAGGGGTGAGTATACACTACTCAGTAGGGACCCCGAGACCCTCGACGGTCTCCCAAAATCCACAAAGTATAATAAAAAAGGAGAGATACAATCAAAGAGTAACATCCAAAACTACTTAGGTATATTCACATACATATACCTAAGTCATCAATTCCAGATCGGCTCCAACATCCGAGCCCAAGTTCGATCACGTCCACACAGGATAGTATAACCCAATCCACATAGGAAAGAACAAATCATTCCACATAGGAAGCATTTAAATCATATTGAAGATAATGATTGAAAGTCAAGACTCAGCTCACACAGGTATACTTCTTTGTAAGGTGATAGATATGATCATATGTAGCCACTGATTCATCTAAGCTGGAACCCACGTAGGATTCAAAAACCAGCTACTCTACTAGACCCATGTAGGCTTTAAGAATAGAGTCAAACATTTTCGGACCCATGTAGGATACACGAACAATAGTACTTCCAGACCCACGTATGATATAAGAACAGTAGTCATCGCCGTCGAACCCACAGAGGATTTCAGTATGGTCTTCGTCACCGTCGAACCCATGGAGGATTTCAGTGCAGTCTTCATCGCTGCTGAACCCACAGAGGATTTCAGTGCAGTTGTCGTCGCTGTTGAACCCATGGAGGATTTCAGTGCAGTCATCATCGTCGTCGCAGTCGCAGCGGGTTCCCACACACTGCATGCTCGATTCCGGGAGGGTCCGCTCCATGAGACAAGGGGTTCGATACATCAACTCACATTTAGTCTGGAGTTTATGGATCCAAAAGTTTCTTCTCGACAAAAGGAACTCAACGTGACAGACGGCACATCAATAGGACGCCCGGTCTGAGAGTTATTGGCCTGTTTGTTCTAGGGCCTGGTTGGTTTTTAAGTCAAAACCAATCCAACCACACTGCAACTGCGTCCAAACCTCGAGCCGAGTAAGCCAAAAGGGCCGTCTCACTAAGAGGAATCCAACAATGTCGATGGCATGTCAATCGGACGTCCGAAGCTCAAGTTATAAGTGTTTCCGCTCTGAGGCCCTGGTTGGTTTTGTGCTCAAACCAACCCGGTCATACCCAATGTTCTCCTAAACCATGAGTGTAATATACCGAAATGACTGTCTCAATCCAATGATTGTATCGCAACTAACGATGCATCAATCGGAGGTCCATAGCCCACGATATGGGCAAATGAATGAACATGTCCGATTTTAGGGGGTTTTGGGCCCGGACCGACCCGGGTATGGGTCTGGCCCATGAGGGTGTGGCCCAGCCCAGTGGGCACGGCCCGACCCAGTGGGTGCGGCCCAGCCCTGTGGGTGTGGACCGACCCTGTGGGCGTGACCCAACCCTGTGGGTGCGGCCCAGCCCAGTGGGCGAGGCCCGGCCCCGCCGGCGCGGCGCGGCCCGACCTGGGCGGCCCGACCCAGTGCGGTCCGTCCGGCCAAGGCGGCAGGTTGGCCTAGCGCGGCTGTGACCCGTGTATGGCTAGATCTACGCTGGCCGAGCCGAGCAGAAAGGGGGGGGGGGTGGGGCGGCCCCCCTGATTGAAACTACAGCCCCACGTGGGGGCCTATCCTTTTCCAGCCGGGGGTTACGACCGCCGGACTTCCTTCCAAAACGGCTGGCCCGGCCCGGCTAGCCGGTGCTGCAGCCATGGGACCCCGCGGTCTCACCCCTTCGAGGTGCCGGAGGCTGGCGGTTCTGGCCGCCCTGCCTGGAACCGCCGTCGCTTTGAGCCGCGGCCCTGTCCGACCGGCGCGACGCGACGGCGCCGCGCCCCTCCGCCGCGGCCCCACTCCAGCAGTGGCCTCTTCGTGGTTTTCCGGCATGGCGCGATGGCGCTGAGGCTTTGTTCGGCCTCAACGACACAACACGATGGCACCGCTCTTCTTCGCTCGTTCCTCTTGCTTCCGCACGGTGTCGTTGCACTGCGCTTCCTTTGATCGTGCCACAACAAGTACAACGTCAAAGGGGGAGGAGGGTCGGCCGTGTTCGTGCGGTCCTACCTCCTCCCGTTATAATGATAATAGGAAACGAAAGAATAATAGTCAATGAACGGCAAGGAATTCACGAACAAAAAATTAACCCCTACCTCAAGGTGTTGTCGAACGAAGGTTCGTCGCGGGAAAAGGACGTCGCGGAAGACGACGTCGTGGAAGGAGGCTCCGTAAGCGTTGTCGATGTCATGGTACACGATGTCGCAGATATGAGGATCGTCGATGTCGTGGTACACGGTGTCACGTCGTCGATCTCTGAGGAATTTGCATTCTTCGTCGTCCTTCTTCGGAGGCCGGCGTTCTTCGTCGGTGTCAGTGCGTTCTTCACGTTCTTCAAGGAGGAAGATGAAGTTCTTCGTGGAACTCTCCCTCTCAACACAACGAAGAAACCCCTAATAAAATAAGACTTTTATTATTTAATTAAAACACACAAGACAAAATTCCATTTGAAATTAAAAAGAATTCATTCAATTAATTGAATTAATTGAACAGTCTTAACAGTCCAATTCATGTGAGAGTTGACTTGGCATTTAATAAGGGGGTGCAGGTGTGTTACAAAATAATGGGTGTTTGTAGAAGATGAATAGGTGGGACTCATGGGGGGCCCACCTCACTAATATCCTATCACGAGGGGGTTAGGATATAGTGGGTCCCACCTCAACTTCCATATGTAGGTTTCAACTACTTAGAACATAAAATAAATATTGTTGCACAACTTTTATTTTATTCATTAGTTAACCCATTTTTAAATAACCACACCCGAGTAAACGTAACTCTGGAAAAGGTGTTCCTAAGAAATTACTGGCGCTTCGGTTTAATTGGTGCCCTCATATTTCGATTCCAAGCACCGAATCCGAAGTTAGGAAAACCCACTCATTCGTTCACTGAACGTACCTGAGCTAAACTTCGGAAATTGATTCTGGGCACACTGGGCCTCGGAATCAAGTGCCGTCAGAAATTGCGTTCTTGTAAAATCCCAAATAAATTTAAGAAAAAAAATTTCCCTTGAATTTTATGGGTCTTTACAGGTCAGTAGCTTGAGAAGAATCCTCCCCAATGTTCTGTGTTCCTGCAATTCTTTTTGATATCTCTTGATGAGGAGTCATATCTTTAATATGATCAGGATTTTCAGAGTGAATCTCAGGAAGACCTACTATCTCAAGATCCACCTCATCCAATGCCTCTGAAATGGTGGGGTGGAAATTAATATCAACACTTCTTTCGATTACCATTGCGGTAGAAGTTTCTTCAGATGGAACTGTATATTCCAATCAACCATGGTTAGATGGTTAATCGTAAGAAGATTTATAGGATGAATAAATAGAACACTCATCCAATTTATTCTGTATAAGGAACACAAAAATCATCTAAATAATTTTATATAATAACATGTTCTAATAATTATTCAAAATACATGCCAAGGTTCATCATTTCATCCAATGATATGTTAGATCCCAGGTTAGTCTCACCCGTTGGAGCACTGGGCATGTTTTCTTCACAACCTTCCTCAGGCAACCTTTGACCCCAATTATCTTCTTTAACAACAATTGTGGGGTCAACATGAGTTGTTTCCAGATGTTATGGTGCATGTGATGAACCTAAAAGTATCACATAATAGAAGTTATCTATTGTTTTATTTGATGCCTTATGAAGTATTATTGATTTACCAAAAGATTCCTCTCCTCTGATTGCAGGAATCATAGTAGTGTTGGGAATAGATGTTGGTTCCTTTTGTTTTAATGCCTCTTCGGGAACCACTGGATTTGTAGGAATTTGTGTCTGATTAGCAGCACCTTCTATGGCTCCTTGAATCTTATTAGTAGTTTCTTTCAAAGAAAAAACAGAAGAATCCCATGTAATCATAAAAAATTTAAACACTTCTTCATGAATAAAGACTAAAATTCATGATTATCAGGGAGAAATACCACTTCTAAAAAATTTCATAACCATGTCCTTCTTTCATTAGTGATATTTCTTATTAACCTTTTTTGGGGGGATTACATAATCATAAATAAAGATAGGTTTCAGATATTCTAATACCCTCTCTATTTCCTCCTCCATGGCCTGTTGGCCCGGTGATATTTCTCCCAATTCACGGGGTGACCCAATAGCTCCAAGAGTAGTGCCTCCATGGCTATACTATGGTGAAGTAACATCAGTTGTTTTTACTTTACCCTATTGTAAGTTAAGATGATATTTCTCTTAATAAAATTTTTTTGACTAAATTTCAAGTTGAAAAATGGAAGAGAATGTGAGATAAAGGAAACTTTCATCTATAGGATCTACAAAGTCATTCCATGATTCATCTAATAAATGATTGATCTCTTAGGTGGTACCACAATCTATCATTTCATTTACCCACTTTTTGGTAGGAATTGATTAATCAATGGAATATATGAGCATTTACAGCTCTCGAATATAGCTCCTTACCTCATTGGGATTATCCTTAAAAAGAATATCAGAAGAACCCCACAAATACCTTACTCCTGGAATATGCAGTCCTTCGCACAGATCCATCCACAAGGTTTTAGAATCACAACACATATTCTTCCATGTTTGAATAGCCTCCTATCATATATATTCAAAATTTATATCGGAGGGTTATGAGGAGGATCATAAAACCTTGGACATGAGTTTCATCCCAGCACCCACTGTCACAGATGAAGGATTGGAAAATTGAACTCGCTACTCTCCTGAATGATGGAAACCATATTGCCTTGATACAACTTCATTTGGGATAGATGGAGTGTCTCTTTTAATTCTAGTAGGAGGATTATATCTAGAGCAAGGTATCATTGGTGAATTTGAAGCATCGTTACCTCCACCCTCTGATTCTTGCTAGTCGGCCCCTGCTAAGGAAGAATTATCTTCCAAATTACAGGGTTCCTTCCTACTAATTCTCTTTATCCCCACTCGAGGGATGAAAGGATTTAATACCCCTTTAGGGTAAGATGAAACACAGTTTTTAGCATATTAAATGGTCAATCTACTTACTGCGTCAGCGATGAGTAAATTAAATACTACCTTTGTCTCCTCTGCATATGTCAACAACCATAGTTTTTGGGAAACCATTGGGTGTTGCTCTAATCAGACATGAAAGGGAGGGGATACAGTATTTTGTTTTAGACATTTTAATTGATGCACAAATCTATAAGAATGATAGGCCTCACATATGATTTCTCTATTGATTGTGGTGGCCAACACGCTATCTCTTCAAGCTAGCATATATGCCATCAATTCCAAACTGGTAGTACCATTATCAACGATTCTCCCTGTAGAGAGATTCCCATCAGGAATTAAATGTAATTCCTTATGCATGATCAATCTAGCCTTGTTTTCATAATCATTGAATGACAAGGGTGAAATACTAGAAAAGGCCTGAACAGACGGTTGGAAAGAACTTCCAAAAACATGTATTCCAATTTTTACAGCATTATTTCTAAAGTGAGTCACAATCCATCCCAAAAACACAAGGAATTGACCCACTATTATAAAGAAAGACTTCCATTTGTAAATATGAAGCAAACTCTTATGAATCTTGGCTAAAATAGGAGTAGCCTACCCTACCATCCTTTTCTCTTCCAGCTTAGATTTAATAATAATGTTTGTTGGCCTCATGCCTCCTTTGGAGTCTCAGAACAAAAATAAATACACACAGAGCCACATGGCTAAGAAACCTTATAGATGTGTCTTTTTAAGAATTTTTGGGTTGATTTCATATCCCCATTTATCATGTTCTACTTTCTCCAATGTTTCCCAAAAGGTTTCAGGAGTGCCTCTCTTCTCTACCCTTAGACAGCTAGTTAGACGGGTGTAAGTGGGATCCTTTTCCATCTTCTTTATTAAAAATATTTCCATCCATTCCTCCAGATGAATATCCCTCCTGGTGTGAGTTTTCATGGTGATTTAATTCTTGGGTTTGTTGAATATTTTCATCAACTCATGAACCAAATATGATGTCTTCCCTGAGTCATTCCACATCACCATGGGAGGAATAAACTCATCATACATTTCTCCAAAGATTAGAGCTCCATAAATCATGTAAACATCCCACAAGATGATACCTACCTCTCCATGGGTTAAATGGAAGGAATTAGACTCTAGGCTCTATTGAATTAATAATTCTGTCACAAAATCATCCTTCCTATAAACGTAGGTTTTCCCAACCCAGATAGCCTCATAAATGATGACAAATCTCAAATCATCTATATATTCTTCACAAGTTTTTTATACCAAGTATTCCCACATCAATGTGGGTTTTACACCACCTCCTTGGTGGAAGTCCAAAAGTTTCTTCCAACCCTTGGACTGATCGGTCCGAGAATCTCTAAAGATTGATGAATAGTAGTGTGGATGCAGCTCGGGTGTGTGTGCCTTCAAATCTAGAGCACACAGGCGGGGATTCATAATATGAGCTTTCTCTACTATCCCAGTATTATTAAATGAGCCCCCTATAGAAACATTGGCCAATTAGAAGTTGGTATAATCCTAAAACCAAGAATGTGGGACATAGTTCTTTGGATCTGGATTTTTAGCATCCTACAACTGTCCATAGCTATACAAAGGTAGATATGTTCTTTAAGGAAAGTAGAAATGATACTTATTCTCAAATTTTGGTAAGTCTATAAGAGTGTTTTAGCAAACATCAAAGTAATCATGACCAATGAATTTAATCATGCCACCAATCCTATTGCTATCGAGCTCATCAATAGTTCCAATTCTTTTAGGATCCATTGAACCTGCAAAAAGATAGAGATCATCCTTTAAAAGTAAGTTCATTTTTGGTGTTTTACAAAAAAATAGAAAAAGAATTCAGTCATGAAATTTTAAAAATTGGGGACGAAGTATATGTAGGGATGCAAGTATGGTGCGCCACTTATAGCGTGAAGCTATAAAATGTATAGAAGAAGCGCGATGAAATAGAATTGACTTAATAGAAGAAAACTTGCACACCGAGAGATGATAATTCGGAGGATGGTAGACTTTTTGGGGAGGTGAGTCCATTATATATAAGGGAAACATGTCACCCTACGATCCAAAAGTCTTATGCATAGAAAAGTTTCCTACCCAAGTCTACTTGAGTTCCAAAACTAGTGCGACCAAGTTATCTTTTTCATTATCCTTCATTACATTACTTCAGTATTCGATCCTCTTTTCATTTCAAATCCATTACTTAGGGGGGGTCTTTTATTTACACCCCATTCCATCAAAGAGTCTAAAAATATGACAAAGGGAATCAATTTGAAAGAAAAGGGGGGGGGGAAATATATAATGAAATGTCAAGATTTCCAAAGGCATGAGTTTTTGGCCCCCTTAGTCTAGCCAAAACTCTGTTGGCGCAAATCACACTTGCATGCCTCCAATATGTCACACAACCCACTTGCGCGCACCCATATGTCATGCTTCCTACTTGCGTTCCCACTTACTTTTTTGCCCATGGTCCAATATTTTCCTATAAATTGACCCTTGGGGCTCTCATTTGTAAGGATGAATTTCCTTGAACCCCAATTGCTACTCTGGTCACCCTAGTACTTCACCACAGTCTTCCAAAACATTCAAGGTAGTTCTTCAACACCTTGAGCAGAGGATTTAAGGGAGGATCATTGGACATAATCCCTTTTAGTGTTTGAAAACCATAACACATGTGCGCCTAAAGAGACCAACCTCTCCAAATTATAAATACTTGCGTGCCTCCCATTCACCCCCACAGGAACATGAGTGCCCCACTTATGGGATCACCTGTGAATACTCTTGAGGGATTGAGCAAGGACTCTCCCAAGTATTAACACACTGGTTTTTTGTCACTTAAGTGAACATCAGGTCGCCCAAGTGTACTTGTGTGCCCATACTTCCACGCCCTTACCAACTTGTGTGACCCTCTTTGATTCAATTATTCTTTTCAATTTACAATACATCATGCCTTCATCAAAGAGATTCATGGAAAGGCTTTTTCTTCCTTGTCTCCATTGATTGAAAGGGATTCTATTATGGCCTTTAACACAACCTCATGACTTATCGAACCTTTGGGAAAGTCACATCATCGTGTATCTTATTTGGTTCATTATTTCCATAGTTATAGCTTTCCCACATTTGTTTCACAATGGGGTTAGAGTTCATGGATAGTCTAAGGGCTTGTATATCCACAGTCACATGGACTTTACTCCTAGGAACAATGCTAGGAAGTTTCTGGTTTGGAGGAGGGTTGGGTCCTGACCCCTCCCTTCTCGAAGAGACAGCCCGGAACCTCAGTTCTCTGGTAGGGAAGGAATGGCTCACCTTTGCTTTTCTACGCAAGCATAAGAGAAGCCTCCCTACCCGACCGTGATAAATTTTAGGGAAACCATCCTGAAATAAGCCCCTATCTTTTCTTGAAGAAGGTAGCATCATTTCTCCCACTCTCTTCTTCGGTGCCAAAGACCAAAGGGGAGATGGGCACATGGACTTTAATTACCCTTTCCCTCTCCCATTGGGATTTGTCACTATGGGCATCCATCTTGGTAGAAGCCATCAACCTTCATACATTCCTCCTTACATAGGACCCTTGTCTAATGTAAATAGAAACGAGGGAAGGATTATCGCCTTAACCTCTTCCATGGTCACCTCAAACTCATCCACCCTTTCCGCCATAGATGTGCCCTCTTCCACCAACTGAGGATGGAAAGTTTGAATTTTCAAGTGTAATTGTTGAATATTTCACATCCCCTTGTATCTCACAACGAGCATGATTCACATGGTATTAGAGATTAGTGGTGATTAAAACATGTGCAAAAACACTCATGAAGGAATGAACTACAAGAACTCTAATTCATGTCCCAACCAGGATACGTTGGACGACTTTTCAGGGCCCAAGCTAACTGGATATCCTATTCAAGAATCCAGCCCTAATTCCCTTAATCTAGGAATCCTCCTTTGGAATAATTCCAAAATTAAACACAAAATCATCAAAGCATCCTTTTCAAGAATTAACCCCAAGCTCATCTCTCTCAAAGGACCATAATCTCCAATGAGAGTTATCAAAATATGTTGGCTTTGATTCCCATCCATATGGGATATGTATTAATCCTCCATGAGGTTCAAACCCAACACATCAAATCAACCATGTTCTCCTTATTCCAAATTCATAACAGGGTATAATCGTACTTGGAAACCCATATCCTTTCCATGTAATTTGGTTTGAATCAACATATGTCCCACACTATGTTTTGACCAGGCACCATCTTCTTAGAGGTCCCTATCACATGACCTTAAAATTTATGATGTGTCCCATTAAGTGACACTGAAATATGATCGTTCTAATTCCTTTCCCAAGGATACGTAGGTAGACCATTTTATGGGCATGATCCCAAGATCAAATCAAACATTCATCTCCCTAGATGACAATAAATTTCAGACTGCCTTGCTGAGTGGATTAAAAACTAGCATCATCATAATGATTATTAAAATAATCTCTAAGAAGTATATAATAGGATACCATTGATGGAGAACCTCGAAAACATACCGATGAATTTTAATGTTTTTACAAGATAAATAAATTTTTGAAAATTATAAGGGATACTTCTGATGTACTGGGTGAATTAATAAGGATTCATGAAAATATCTTAAATTTACAAAAAGGGTCCCATAATAGACAATAATTTCCACCAAAAGGGTGTGATGAGACCGACCTACCATCCTTTGTACCAATGCACATTCTTAAGTATCGTAAAGTTCAAACTTAATGAATGCCTGCCTTTGGACAGATGGTCCCATTCAGGCAAAGAACTATTGGAGGTTTCCAGTTCTATAAATAAATCAAACGGAAACTACCTGGAAGCAATGATTATTAAGACTAGAATACACATTTCAAGGAAAAATGAAACAACTGTGCCTTTGATACCAATTATAATACCCTGAGCCCACTCATCCATAATCGGTACTTGAAATGCTGTGTAATTTTTTTTATAAAAGTAACATAAAATTTATCCAACACTTTAAACAAAAGAGGGCCTTTTCCAGTCTAGGTTCTGGATGATTATACAAAACCATCCATTTATCAGAGTTAAAAAAAATAAAAAAGTTTCATACTACGCTTCTGCACGCTATCACCAAAAGTGTTGAAACCATATTTATAACTTCTATGATTCTGGTGAAAAACATTTAAAAAAAAGGGGTGAGCATTCAATTTCCTAGTAATGGGTTTCAAAACATTTGATAAATCCATATAAAAATATCCCTTTTATAATACATTCAAAAAATTCAATTACAAATACCTTGGTAAAAAACATTTTCAAAATATTATAATGCATGAAAAAATAATTATATATTGAAAACACATTAAAACTAGTCCAGCGATTCATTTTTATAAAACATAATGAAATATCTTAAAAACAACTAAGGCTACTTGAAATATTGAAATATATCTTAGGCCTACCCACATGAGGGATGGATTCACTCACAAATTCCCAATCGTATTTACAAAGTTCAAGTACCGGTTTTTATAAAAATCATTTTTATGCATGCTTTACATATATATACATTTTCACCGGTGTCTTATTTTTAATTATATATAATCATAAATTAAATAATAATGTTTAATTTTATTTTTATATAATTATATAAATACTAGTATTCATTGAAAATTACATGTTTGACCTGGTATGACCAAATCATATGACACGACAACATTGCCTAACCACATGGAAAATTAATTATCATTAACTTACATAAAATTTCCATGATATATTTTTTAAATTTATTTTATGCATAAAATATTGAAAAGAAGGTATAATTATACAATAATAGAGAGCATATAATTTTTTATTATTAAAATAAATCATTACCAATATATAATTATATGTTAAGAAAAAATTAACAAAACAACATTTCGTTACAAAATAAAATCATCCTTTCGTAGAAGTATATTTATATGTACTTATGTTTTAAGGAACATGAATTTAATAAGTAATATTTGAATTAGAAACCAATGATCTGGAATGTCAAATAAAGCATATACACATGTATCTAACACCCACAATTAGATACTTGGATGGTTTAATCGTAGTGTGAAAAATAACACTTCAATATATATATATATGAATCATAAACATAAAAATTTATATATGTTCATATACATATCATTCATGAAAAAACACACACATATTCAATTTGTGAGTTCAAAGTATAGATTTGGACTTCATAGAAGAATAAAACATGGAATAAAAAGATTAAATAATTAGAGAATCACAAAAATGTGGATTATACTTTTAAAGTAACAAAATGCCCTTACACAAACATAAAATTATATCTTAAAAATAATCAAAATCTGAATAATAAAATATATATAATCTGGTTTCATATCATAATAAAAAAATAATTTTAATAAAATGATCCATTATTATAATTTATCAGACATTCAAAAGTGAAAAAACATGTTGATTTTGTTTTCTAGAACTCAATTAAAAAATAAATTTCCCATACAAAATTAGAATTTAGGAAGAAAAATAATTGAAAATACAAATATAGGGAATCCCATAGTAATTTTTCAGAATCTTCTTCTTCATTATTTGAAAAACAATTAATCTTTTATACTCACTATCTCACCTTCTCTCAGATGGTGAAAACAAAAACATTGTACTCTCCCTTTCCAAACTCTCTCACACGCACACACGGTGCCAGGAAAAGTAGTCTAGTGGAAGCATTAGAGTCTGTATTTATATACTAATTCAATGCCTATACCAGATGGGAGAAAGAAAAATATCGAATAAAAGGTGTGGAACTAGTGAAAAAATTTCAATGTAAAGAAGGAGAATCACAGATGAAACAGTTTCTATGTATTAAATTAGATTGGGATATTTATTTTTATATGTCACTAATAAATAATGATTGGAACCAATGGATAATTAAATTAAGATATCCATAGAGGATTGTAGATTCTTATTAAAGATGCATCAATCAACAACCATTGACAGAGATATAACAATAATAATGTCAAAATATCTTACTCAGTTGATAATAAAATCAATATCATGACATCATAAGATGAAGAAATTCAACAGAATAGATTTCGACATATGCAATCAAGTGGGAGAAATAGAAAAACATTCCATTTAATATATCAAAATTCGAATCAAGAAATCATATTCTGATATCTCATATTAGGATAAACAATACCTACTTGTAAAACCAGACAACACAAGGAATATTGTAGAAAATTGGAGCCCAATTTCGATCAAAACTTTACACAAATCATCATACTCGAATCGAAATTCAAACATGGTTCGATCTTTGTCCTTACCACTGCTTGAAACCCTCAACTTCAACATAGATCATCACTCAGACTTCGACCGGTTGTTGAAACCACCAACTGTTGAATTAGAAGATGAACCAGCCTTGACTCTCCTCCATCTCACTCGTGACCTCACTTCGAACCTAAATTGACCTCAATTCCCAAAGATGAACCCTCTCATGGTTTCCCCTTCTACATCGACTTATGTTCTCCCCCAAAATCGATCTACATAACCTTTAATTCTGATTCCCTTATTACTATTTTCACTTTATTTTTAGTCATTTTTTTAATTTCATTTCTCCATTTTACTAAATCATATATAAAAAATTATAAAAAACACATATAATATTATACATTTATTTTTATTTTATTAATTATTTATCATCCCTATAGTATATATTCTTGTCAAAGTTCATATAAATATAATATAACAATAATTTATTTATATATATATATATACATGTTATATAGAATATCAGGATTAATTTATTCATTTTATTTTAGACATGAATGGTAATTATTTTATAATAACTAATAATATTTTATTTAACATTTACATAATTAAAATAATTTTCATGTTTCAAAATAGTAAGAATACATGCTTTTTTTAATAATTAAATTATTTTTTTAATATCATAAATTTTGTTAATTTATAATTTCATACTCATAATTTATTATTCAAAACATTATAACTTTTTAATAGTTAAAGTACTCTATTATTCATAATATCACCTTTAATTAGTAAAACAATATATTTGAAAATATAATTTCTTGATACTTTATTTCATAAAAGTGTAATTAATTTACATTTTTTTAATATTTCATCTTGTATTTAAAAAGTGAAATTTTTAAAAATAATAGAAAATAATGTAAAAAAAATTTAATTTTGATGAAATTTTATAAAAATATTTTATTACATTATTTATTTAAAATTTTAATCAATTCATTAATTAATTACGTATATATTTTGGGGTTTTACATAATAGATGTATAAAACTATTATATTAGAGTATTTATATCTATCCACATCTTAACTTCAACATATCTCATGTTGGAGCCACTTGAATTAAAACAATAATTTATATTGATTTAATATTTTGATAGTATCCAAGGGTTCCCCTACCCTCTCCTATAAAAAGGCACCCATCCCTCTCTATTACTCACACATAAAAAATAATTTTTGTTCATCCGACCTCTATCCAATAATCTTTCTAGAATCCCTACCCACATTCTTAAAGCCTTAGTTTAGGAATAAAACTCTTCTTGAAAGGTTTTAGGTGTTCTTTAAAGTTGCTCAACCAAGGAAAATATATCATTTTCATCAATTGTTTATATTTTGTTTCTACTTCCACATCCTCAAATATCATCCAACCATTATTAGACAATAAATACAGTTTCCTCAATATAAAAAGTTTCTATTTTATATTATCATCTCCTAAATCCATATCTAATTCGATCAAATGGTAAAGGAATTAATCGTTTGTGTGTACGCGCGAATTAACACCTCCATAGACCGATTTAGTTAATTTTTAGTTAACGTCTATTAAGATTGGTTATAATGATGGAATTAATATTCATATGTCAAATTCCTAAAATATTAATCATTATAATATAATAATATATCAATTACTTGCTTACGTCAATGTGGATAAAAATGATAATGTCGTTTGTGTATGTGTGTGAACAATCACCTTCACAAAGTGGTGTGGCTCATTTTTATTCATTATATCACTTTTATGACATATATAGGAATTTTTAAATTATTATGATTATTTTAATAATATAATGATCATTTGGAAAATATTAAATGATAATTACCTTATTTCCATAATGATCAATGAAAATTGGAAACATTACTCATGCGTACGTACGACCTACCATCTCCCTGTTTGTCACATTGTTCATTTTTCAAAACCATATTTAATGGTTTAAATTAAACAATATGAGTTATGTGTAAATGTGATGAGTATTTCATGAATACTATTTGAGATATGATGGACTTATGACCACATGTACTAGTGACGTCATACCATGTTCATTTTCAATGTAAGAATCGATTATCAACAAACAATATGACATGAAGTCAAATAATTAACTAACTATTATAACATTGAAATAATTGATGTAATGGTAATAATAAACATTAAAAAAGTTCTTAAGAAATTAGAAATTAATGAATTTTTATTTTTCAGGAATATAAAGAATGAACAAGACATGTCAGATTCGAGGGTAGGGACTTCGTCTTAATCTCCATTCATTGAGTCATATTTTGATTTATATACAACCTTATTTTATATGGTGTATAACCAACCCCATTGAATTTTAATTTCATTAAATGGTGTTACAAAAGAATTTTTTTATTTACTAAATGACAAAATGAATGTTTCTTTTTAACATATGCCACGACAACGACCTTTCTGCCACTGAAAGAATTATTTTATATTTGGATTCCCTTACAAGTTGTAATGTTTTCAAAAAATTGAAAAAAAAATCTTTTTTAGGTATTTTGGTATTGAAAATGGTTTTGAGAATGGATTTATTGTATCAATATCTTCATATGATGTCTTAGGATTGCGTTGTGGAAATGTTTTTTCCCTTTATTCGTGTTCATATGTTATGATTATGTTATGGTTATTGTGATTTGATTATGGATACAGGTGGTTTTGTGATAAATCAAGTGTAGGTGAGACCGTGATATATCTCCAATGCATTTCATAATGTGACAGAGATAAATGGAAAGGATTCCCCTAAAATATTTAGGTAATATACTGTGATGGGTATTCCAAACATAACCATGATGGTTACACCATATGTAGCTGTGAAAGCTAAAATGTAATTATGTTTTGGATGCCACAAGTTACATTAATGATTTATTATTTTTATGAGTTATTCATAAATCTTATGATTTTGTGAGGTATGTTAAAGATCTGAGGTATTTTGAGTGAAAAGTGTGATTTCATTGATTTTTATGTATTCATGGACTAATGTTTTCTTTCCTTATATTATAACCCCTACTGAGATTTTTATGCTCATCCCATGTTTTTGAAAAGTTTTTCATAGTGTATAAGGAAGGGTAATAGAAAGGAAGAATTCAAGAAACATCTTATCAAGAAAAAAAGTCTTGATGTTTTATTTAAATAATTTTATTAGCGTGAAGAAAAATTGATAGAGTAGAAGTGTCTACTCTATAATATTTGACATTTAATATAATAATAATGGATTAATTATTTTAAAATCTAATTTTGAAAAGATCCTCAATATAAATTAAAGTCTAATTATTGACTTATCTCAAGATTATGTAATGTTTAAAGGCCGAGGCCTTATAGATACTATTTTGACTTACTATTTCCCCCACAATCTTCATGGATTTAGTGAATAAAGCCTTTATAGATTACCTTGACTAGTTTCTGGAAGTCCTTATAAAAAATATTCTTATATATTAAATGAGTAAGGAAGATAATGAAGATCAAATGAGTATTTAAATGAAGACCCAAATGAAGGATAAGTTGTATGAAAAATTTACTAAGTATTACTTTTGGATACCAAAATATTCATTTTTAGATATATAACCTGAAGTGCAGTTATACATATAGATCTATAAAAGATTGATTTTATTGATCATTTGATCATACCTTCCATGGATAAATGAGTTAAAAACTTTTCTTGCTTTAGTTATATATTATCAATTCTTTGTTTACAATTTCCTATGGTTTTCCAATACTCTGACCATGTTAACATATAAGGGGTCAAAGTTATTATAGACGAATGAATGTGATGAAAATTTTAAGGAGCTAGAGAGAAGGATTGTTTGTTCACCTATTCTTACACTACCCTGGACTATACAAGGGTTTTTGATTTATAGTGATGGATCAAAGAAGGGATAGGGACATGTCCTCATGTAAAATTATAGGGTTATAGAATATGTGTAATTTCTCATCCTAACTAACCTCTAAATTGATAGATGGACCGGTGGGTCACATTGCCTCAAGCATACCTCCCCATATTCTAGAGGCTACTGACTAGTAGCAAGCGTCTAAGGATGTGATATTGGGGATACTATACCCTCATAATCATAGTAGAACAATGGTATATCTGTTAAAAATGACAAGAAATAGTGGAATTAGTAATAAAATAATGATAGTGCATCAGAAGAATAATATAAACTGAATAAAAGATGTCTAGTGCCAATATACAACAATCCATACATGTCCAGATGATGATGCATAACTAAATTAGTAGACATACAATAGGGAACATCATACAAGGAATTACATGAATACAGAAAAGAAATAAAGTCCCTGATGGAAAAATCCATGAGAATCCTGAGCTCCAACATAGTCCTAGGTTCCTAACTCTGAGGTACAAGCGAGATAAAAAAATAAATAGTCTAGGGTCCTATAAACATGAGAACTACTCTAGCACCCTAGTGCAATGGAGGTATGATTAGTGTTAGCGATGAAAATCCCTGTAGGTTACCACACATGGTTTCTACAACTGAAACTATTATATGAATATAATTTCTAGGTAACATGAATAAATAAAATGTTCTGATTAAATAAATAAACATCAGTCGTCTCTGGTTCAAATAAGGCACCTAACTAACTCTACATGCTTCAGATCACATCCAGAATGAATATCTGATTAGTGAAAATTTATTTAGTAATTATATGTGTCTCTGTGTAGATATATAGTATAGTTATATATCGCATCCACCAATACAGACCAAGTATGTGAGGACGTAAGTGTACATATACTTGGAATACTGGGTGATGGATGGGCTGAGGAATAACTCAGTCTACCATAACTAGTCTGAATGAACCTATAATCTCAAGAAATAGAGTACATTCCCTATATCTCATAATGAGTGGGATACTTCGTTGTTCTTCACATTAGATGGTAAGTGTTTCATCATGTCAATACTCAAATAGTAGTGAGTGGGCCTTCATGTCAACACTCACTAGGGAAAAGGCATGTCATTCCCACCATCTATATAGTATCACTGGTGTGAGACATCATTATCACCACCGATATAAGGGTGTGTGATACCTCCATACTAAAAAAACTATTACCATCATCCCACATCCCATATCTAAAGCATAATCATATATATTATAATAACCATGAGGCATTTCCTATCATGCATTAAATTAATCAATCCCAAATTTAATAAAGGGAATTCATTTCATTAATTAAGTTTATTTAATCAATCATAAATCGGTGTCGCCTTCCCACCAATTATAATTTGTTTCATTTAAACCCTTCAATTTATTCAAGGTAATGAAATCTATCATGAGGCATGACATAATATATATATATATATGTATATATAATATCATTTATACCATTTAAATCTTTCAAGGAATGTAATCCTTCCTGAAAAGACATTCTAAATAATACATGACATTTAGTTTATTAAAAAAAAGGAAATTCAATTAAAATGCATAAAGGGTAACTTAGAAGGTACCATGGTCTAATTCAGAAAATTGCCTACATAGGAAATCTCATTTATAAAGCAATCCAAACCCTTAAGAGTTTCTTGGTTCATTAATATTTTATATAGGTGAGGTCCAATAATTTGAATTTACCAAATGTTCTAAGCTGTTAGAAGGTTATTTGGGTAATTAAGTATCCATATAACAGGAGGGATAGCTCCTTAAATTCCAATAAAGAGGAAATTAACTAAAATTCCACATACCAAACACTATCATAAAGGCATAGGGAAAACTCAAATTCTTAAAACAATAAATATATAAATCACATATCACCACATTTTAATTTAGAAGACAATGCACCTCATTCGAGGTATTTTATTATAAAAACATGAAATTTTTTATCAAACCATTAGTTGAGTGTAATCAAGAATCAAATATAAGATTCATAACTCAATTCACATTGAAGAATCATTTTATAATAACAACCAAAACATGAAAAAACAATACAATGATTCAATATGGCACTTAGAGGGTTCCCTTATCAATTAAACAATAGCCTATATGGTAAATTCTATTATGAATCCAAGGTGAACCCTTATAAAGAATTCATATAATTTATTCAATTAGTTATAAATGGTAAATTTAAGCTGGAACACCCAAGGGGTGTCCTCATTTGAGTTTGACATCCTCAATTTACTAAACAAGTCTCAACATGAGTAATACAAGGTGTGTAATATGATTTAGATTGAAGAAACCTTTTTTAAGGAAACATGCAGTGAAGGATGGCATGCGGTGTAATGACATTATTTATAAAACAATTTAAACTTGTGGAACCAGTAGTCTAACACCTAACTCATCATTTGGATGATCCACTCATCCAATATCCAGGTCTGATTCGGTCACTTTTGGAAGAAATCAACGAAATAGACATTTTTCCTGAAAATAGAGTAAGGGAACTAGAACTAAATTAGAGAAATAGATTAGAAGAGAATATTTGAAGAGTGTAAATATGAATCAATAGATAACTTATATGAATCCATTGAGATTTTTGGTGTTAGATTCAGACTACGGACAAAACAGATCTATCAAAACCTAGTGGGTGGAGGAGGAGGATCACACGGTGCATAGTAGGAGGGTCACAAGCCTGGAGGATAAAAATAAAGGAAGAAAAAATTTGTTCTAAAATTTATTAATGTTATTTTTGACAATCAACCATTAAAAATGGGTCACATGGATTGGTGTCACTATTTTCAAAATAATGATCCAACCATGTAGCTCCCAATTCTTGGAAAACTCACATTGCATGGTTGTGCCCAATGGTTTTTTGTGACTGTGCACCAACTGCGTGATGAATAGTTCAACCATAATAACTATGTATAATTAAGCATGTGGGATGGGCACACAGTTTGGGAAACCATTTGTAGCTTGGGCAGGGAACTTCTTCTCCCCTACCACAACCACATAGATTCCTCTGGTAGGCTGCAAGGTTTTAGACAGACCATGTGCCCTATTTAGAGCTTCTCGTTTTTTAGTTTGCGTAGCTCGATGCTCCCGAAACATGATGGAGCACCTAAAGAACCTATCATTCCTTTACCTTAGTCTAAAAACAACAATTTTTAGTTTTCCAACTCTTGAAGTTTAATTCAGAAGCCCAATTTAATGAATAGACCATCCACCAAATTCCAAACATTCAAATTCTCATTCAATTGTACATTAGCTTAAAAAATGTGACTTTACAACCTCCTCACCATATAACTTCTCATCCCATTAAATCCTTGGGGAATAACAAAAAAATCACTAGACCTAAAGGGTTCGTGAAGTCTCATTCAAATAGCCCTGTTCTATTTTCTGCATCCTTACTCACCTATAAGCATTACTTAATCATGCAGCACATAAGTCATGAAGACCCGAGCCAATGCTCGTCTTCTGATTGAAAAACTAAAATGGTGGTTACCTGAGCCAGTTTAACTAGAGGTATGATCACATTATCGTAACATTAAAAATATGGCTGAAGGTGCTCCCCATCATAGGTACTCACATCATAAAGGGCCAATTCTGAGCCATGGCATGCCCCACCATTAGAATTTCCTTCAAAGAATGCCCTTATTATTCAAGAGATGCCTCTTGCATGATTTTGAGATGGTCAACCGATTGATTTCCCACCGACCATATTAATCCAAGTCAAGCTATATTTCCATGAAAATCCACAGCCGATATATACTCTAGTCATATAAACCTGACGATTTGCCAGTGACCACTCTCCAATGAACATACTTCTTTGAATAAAAGGAACAATACAATCCCCCTACAACTGACCATCCTCAAAATGCTCGGCATAGATGGCCAATCTATTACATCTGAACTACAACGCCTTCATCCTAGGTATCTTGTATTTATTATAAGCATGTATAATGAATTCTGTGACTTACTTCTGGGAATGTTCCCTAATAATACCATCACATGCCCATTTAATTCATCATACCTCAATACAAACACGGGTGTAACTAGGTCCAGAATGCTGGAATTGACACCCATTAAGCATTACCCCTGATCCCAACCATAAGTCAGGGGTAACCTTTAATTCATTTAAATAGATTCCAATTTCATAACCTTATATATTACATACTCTATTCTTACATGATATACGTTGGTACAAGTCCAATACATCCATATCAGATCATTGAATGAGCCCATATAGTAATCCCCTTGTTGGTCGAGTCAGAGGACAATGGTGGTGTCCAAGAGCTTGTCTATAGAGCTTTTACTTGGGAACCTTAATATCACTCATGATTAACCATGCCTCAATAAGAAAACCATGAATCTATCATGAAACATTGATAAATCATTTTTATTGGATTATAAGGTCACGTGAAAAATTTACCTCAACGTAAACCCACGCTCTATTAGTACATCAATGATGACACTAAGATAGGGGACTTGTTTGACTTTTCTGAAGAGTTCCCTAAGAGGGTGTCAGTAGTCACCAAAATATTTGAAACACTTACATCACATATGAAGATGTTCTTTGTATGGTTTCCAACAAACCATATCCAACCACTAGAAAAATATTAGTCAAACCACCACTTGTTGACTTCTTGGAAGAATCTTAGCATCACCAGCAGTCACATCATCACAAACTGATCATAATTCCTTCCCCAATTGAGGTAGCACGGGATCGTTCAAGAATCATCACCTAAGTCCATCCAAAACATTTAGTGTTTCAAGATGTTTCATTCTCATCCAACCATTCCAGTGTTATGATTCCTTGCAAACACCAGCATGGTTCAATAATTTCATGCTTCAAGGGAATTCAATCAAGACCGACCATTTCCAATACTCTTCCTTTATTGAGTTTCCTTCTACATAAAAGAGCACATATTAACAAAAATTGATGTGATGCTCCCCACCTAGGAGTTTTTTAATCATTGAAAGGATATATATTCCAGCTGCTCATAAGCACACTATGTCAGATTCATCTTAAACTCACATGTTCCACTTTTCCAGGTAAAGATCAAAAACTCCATAATAGTTCACATGAAAACCAAAACCAACCTGATCGGCATATCAAACCACCCAATCCTCTCAGATACAATCCTGATCATTAGGATGAATTTTATTCCTTTAATTACCAGGTCACTCTACTCTGGTGATAACCTATGATCATAATCCACAACATAAGGGTCAATGATTTCACAAAACTCAACCAGTTTGTTACATCATTTAGCAACATCATGGGTACCACATATGTGAATGAACACTACCTTGAGGTTATAGAAACAATAAAGAACATCCTATATACTATCTATAGTTTTCCTCCCAAAATAATCCAATAATCAGTTGTTGTTTACCTGATATTTAACACATATTCATATTTCTCCATACAACCATTAACGTGTATGATGGAGTATCAAGTTTTCCATCACTGAAAAAGATGATAGGGTCAGATGACCTAAAAAGAGGAAAACCATTCCCTAGGTATGTCTAACCTGTTGTACCCAGCATTTCTCAATTCTCATGCCTAAAACAACGGTCAAGGATACCTTGAAACCCATATAACCAAGAGTTTTTTTAGAAACAAAAATTCTTACTAGGGAAAATGACACCCAAATGACACCAAATGTAAGAAAGGAATAAAAATTTAGAAAGTAATTTAATCTCTAAGGGTGATACCTACCACGATCTATCCCCTTACAAAAGAAAAATCTTCAACCCCATCACCAGTTCAAACAAAAAAATCACTAGTCCATATTCCTATCATTCATTCCAATGCTAAAAAGAAAAAGGCCTGCAAAAAATGATTAAAGTTTCGTCCCGAGGTAATTCAAGGAGAAGTTTAAAGTACCCACATATGAGGATTTAAACTAAGGATACCACAAAAGGTTAATTTTTTAAGTATTTATATTGATTCAAATTTAATATTTAGTCATTTAAAAGATTTATAACAAAGTATCAATTAACAATTATAAAAAATCACATTTTAGAGATAAGGTGGAATACGTGTGGCCCCTACTAATTATGAAACCAACCTCACATGGTTGGGACACCTAGTTTTCCCTAACCGTGTGTGAACTATATAATGAGTAGTGCAAGAATACTACCTAAGTGGAACTAATTGTGGAGTCTATGCACACGGTTTGGGAAATCATGCATAGCCAGTGTAGGGCACGTTCTTTCACCTACTATTGTTGCACAATTTTCATTTATGGGAAAAATAGTTTTAGACAAAATATTATCCTTTTTCAAAGATTCATGTTTTCATTTTTTCGGAGATGAATTCTCCCAAAACTATACATATATTTCGAGGTACCTCTCAGTCCTTTACCCAAGTAAGAAAACAATTTTATGTGTTCTAACTCTAAGAATTATGTTCTAAAGCCTATTTGAAATAAAATACAATCCACCAGGTGAAAAAAATTTAATTTATGTTAATTATACCTTGAATAAAAACATGGTTCTTTACATTATTCCTCATTCTAATAAATGGTTCATGATAAAAATTACCGAACTTATTTTTTTCAGATAACTATGGTAAATTTTTCATTAAAAATATGGAGGAATTATCATTACATAGAATGGTGTGATATATATATATATATATATATATATATATATATATATATATCAAGTATATATTCACTTAGAATGAGATTAATATACACCAGAGAATATGGATGGGGTATATTAAAGGTTATTAATTCTCAATACATTACTAACCTGGGAAGAAAACAAGGAGGAAGATATTATATGTTCAATGGATCATGCTAGCATATCTATGATGAATATCACCAAAGATCCAATTTTTATATATTTTCATAGGATGGATGTAGATATGTTGAAGGAAGAAGAGAATTAATATCTTTCTCAAATGAGTTTTTAACCATATATCCAGTTAAATATTATAGGTGCACAAAAGAAAGATATAGAACTAAAAAATAAATTTTGAAATTTTATTAAGTTTAACCTTGCTTTTTATGGAATGATAATGTTATGAAACAATGTTTTTCTCTCATAAATACCATACACGAAGGAGTTATTAGATAAAGCTCATAGTTCATTATTCTCTGTTAAACATGGAAGTAAGATGTAGTATAAAGATCTGAAAGAGTATTTTTAGTGGGAGAAAATGAATATAGATATTATAGAGTATATATCATGGTGCTTGTTATGTTAGAAAATTAATTATGAAAGATATAAGTAAAATTAAATGTTAAAATTATTACCCATTCCATAATGGAAATGGGAAACCATCACTAGGGATTTTATCATCGGACTCCCCAAAATGTCTTAGGGTATTAATGTTATTTGGGTTGTAGTTAATCACCTTATGATGTTATCACAATTAATTTATATTAAATAAGGTTTATATCTTGATCATATTTCCAAAATTAACGTTAAGTAATAGATAAGGTTTCATGGAGTACCATATTCTATTGTATCTAATCATGATCTGAGGTTTTCCGTGAAGTTCTAGAAATGTATTCAATAGGATTTGAATATTGTTTTTTGTTTTAGTAATTATAATAATCCTCATAATATGGTAAATATAAGAGAACCATTAAAAAACTGGAGGATATTTTGAGGTCTCTTTCTATGTATTTCAAAGGTTTTTTTGATCAAAATCCTATCTAGTTGATATTTCTTACGACTATAGATTTCACTTAATCATTTTGATGGATCATTATGAATCCCTCTATGAAGGAAAGTGTATAACTCAAAAATGATTGGATTATGTGGGAGAAATAAATATATTTAGAACTAAGATATCAAATTAAGTTGAAAATAATGTTTTATTCATTGAGTAACATATCAAGGTAGCATAGAGTCGACAGAAAACTTATGATGAAAATCATCGGTGAAATATATAATTTAAAGTTGGTGAGGAATAATTCCTAAGAATAACTCTACGAAATAAGGTAATGAGATTCAAAAAAAAGGAAATTTGAACCCTAGATGTACTATACCCTTTGATATTATTGATGAAGTGGGTACAATAGCTTTCCAATTTATTCTTCCATCGAACCTCTCTTAAGTTTATGATGTGTTCTATGTATCTCTCCTAAGGAAGTACATAAAAGATCCTTAAAATGTACTGAAATCATAGGGCATAACACTAAAGGATGATCTTTTCTATGAAGATGAATAGGTATAATTCTTGGATCATGTAGATGATGTTTTATGGAACACGATTACTCACACAACTAAAGTTCTCCTTTGGAATTAGAAATGTGAAGAAGATATAAGAGAACTTGAGGATGATATGAAATAGATATATCAACATTTTTTTGTATCAAAGTAATGAAATTACATGGGAGAAATTATGTTTATTGTGGTAAAATGTATCAGCACATGATTTTATGGTAAATATATATTTTAATAAACATAATTTCTTCGATAGCTTAAAAAACATGAAACTCAGAGTCAAAATGAACTGTAATATAATATTTTGTTATAAAAAAAAGTTAAATTGATGAAATTAATAGGAAAAAAACATTTTAAAAACATTTATAATGGTTTTAGATAATGTAAATATATTTATATATAAGTTCATGTTTTTAATAAATTCCTTTTATGAATTAAAAATACACTTTTATTCAAAAATGATTTATATTGCTTCTTGAGAGAAAATAATATATTTAAATTTTAGCAATTATAGAAATAATATTTTAAAATATGAGATTAATTTTTGAAATCAATATTTTGAAATTATCATAGGGTTATTTTTTTTATAATTTTTTGAAAAGATTAGTTTTTCAAGGAATAAGGAAAAGTATTATTTTTAATTGACATTTTTTTCCATTTAAAGAATTTACAAAGATAAATTTTATTTTGAAATGGTTTAAAAAAGAAACATTAGTCCATTTATATTATGAATAGTCCAATTACAAACATTATAATTAATTTAATTTTAATTTTGGTATAAAAACTTTGTATACCAAAGAAACAAAATTCCCTAGAAAATAATTTTTCCTTTACTTTTCTGAGGTTATTTTAAAAATAATTTCAAGCATTTGTAGAGATATAATTTGATAAAATTGATTCTGTATTTGGAATTACCATTTCAAAATTTTGTTAATGAGGCCACTTTCATTTTTTCATAATGAAGAAGTAAAAAAATAAATAGTTATCACCATAATAAAGGTAAAAACATGTTTACCTAGGTATTAAATAAAATGATTAGTGTAATGTTTACAATTGAACTTTTCTAAATCCAATTAGATAGCCATAATGGGACCTAATCACATCCTACCTTGGATTATATGGCCATTTAGAAGCATTTGGACTGAGAATGGATTTATTGTGTTTTAGTTTTTTTTGAATTTACAAATGTGTCATCTCCCAAATATTTAAAAGGAAAATACCCCCACCCATACCCTACCACCTATCTTATTTATAAAAATTTTACCCTTTAGATTGAAAAAACCATGCTGAACTCTCTTCTCTAATTTTCTATCGATGAAGTGGTGGTGATGGACTTTTTAAAAGACAATTTCAATAGTTTTTTGTCATCACCATCTTTCATGGATGGTTATTATGGTGGTTTTAATGATTATATATGATATTTATGATATAATTATTCTTTTAGAATTATAATATCATATATATATTCTTATATTCATATTTATTTTGAAACGATGGCCTTGATCATGTCTGTGTGTGGACTACAACTTCCACAAAGCGATGTTCTCTATTTTTCGATTCCATATTGCATGGATAATAATAAGGATATATTTAATAAATAATTAAAATATATATGATATAATAATTATTCTATAAAGTTAAATTTATATTTACCCTTCTTTTGTTTCATTCATCAAAAAGTGAATAAAGTGTTCATGCATACATATGACTTACTATCTCCATGAATGGTGTAATTTATTTTTCTATATATATCCTTTATGGATGACTCCAAATATATATATAATATTTATATCATTATTAATATTTTGGAGATGATGTAACCACAAACAAAATTAAAGGAACCAAATAATAAAACTAGAATTCTCATAAAAAATTAAACAGTTTACACTTGGAAATAATGGTTTTAATAATGAATTATTAATAAATTGGTGTTAAAATGTTATTAGTGGATAAAATGGGATATTATAACTATGAAAATTATTTTTTAAAATAATCTTAATAAATTTATTTTTATTATACATGAGGTTAGAGAAATTTTAAAGAATTTGAAACCAGAGGACAGGGATTTATGTATAATCTCATAATTTACAATGATTTTTTATGATTATGTTTCTAATGTTTAAATATTATGATCTTCTTCAAAAGAATCTCATGAAATTTCTTATCCTTTTTTTATGTATATAGAATACATTTTTTTCTTTCATACTCATCTCTTAAATAACTCAAGAGACCAAACTAATTATTTGTAAGGAAAATCGACATTATTTCTATCTTCTATCAAAAATAATTTTTCTTACATGTCCATGTTTTTACTAATGCTTTCATGAATATTTTAATATTATTATATAATTGTTTAAAATTAGTTTTACACTATTAAAATTTAATTTTTTTTATAAAATTAATATTATTTTCTTTATCTAAATGTTGTAATTTTTAAATTTTACAAAAGTGTTAAAGAAATGATTTCCTATAACATAAATGGAAAGAATAGAATTTATCACTTTCATGAACACTCAATTATTTGAATCTACTTTTTAATGTTCCCAATGTTATTTTCATATAATATTTTTTCCCTAATATTTATGAAATTTATATATTTTAAATAACTGATTTCAAAATGAAAATGTAATTTTTCACTAGAAATAATCAAAAGTGATATTTAAAATGATTTTTTATTTAAGACAACATCATTTTATATTACTGATGTCATACTAGAGATATGTTCCAATGATACCATCCACTTTATTTCATAGCGTGTTTTTTATAATGATTATTTGATGATGATTCTATGAAACTTGGTTCATTTCCATAGGTTAATTAAGTCAAGAAACTCATTTCTTTTACACAAGTTATGTTGTAATTAAATTTTTAAGAAGCCCATTTATTTTTCATAGTTTTAGATATGATGAATGATTTCAGCTCTTATAACACACATATGTGAGATATTTATTATATAGGGGTGATCCTTGAATTATATAGGCCTCTAATTCATTGGTTCAATATTGATATATAATGACATAATAAAGACAGGAATGGGGAGTTATCCTTGTTCAGTTTGGAACAATATCCACAATGATATTCATTAGAGTGAATCATGACTAATATGATAGTTTTGGGAGTGAAATCAATCCACTAGGATAGTATTTTTATTGATCATTAACTACTACGGAAATTATTTTATATTCTTATATGCATGTCACAAACTTATGTCTTATTCCAATGTTATTGTCTCATGGATCATGTTATTTGATTCTTTATGATTCATGTCTTATGAAATACCAATATATATACATTGAATCAATATTAAGATCTATAATATATATGGTCTGGTTTTTAAATTTCATGATCATGTTCTCATACCCTCATAGTCAATTAATTTTTACGTGATCAATTATATATCCTATATTTCCCTTATAGAAAATCTAAGATCACCCTTTCTTCAGTTTCCTTTACAAATATTATAAATAAAATTAGTGTGTTTTATTTTCCTAAGATCGTTTTAAATTATGAAGAAATTATTGTTATATGATTTAGTTCATTTATGAACTAGTAGTTTATGTTTCCATGTTTCGAAATATACTAAACCTATATTTTTATTGAATGGGTAATAATGTTACGTATTGAATATTTATATATTAAAATGTAATATCTATGTATGAGAAGTATGGGTCACTATAAATAAACATATATTGGTGTATAAAACGAGCTTAAAGTTACATAATATTTTGCTTTTCTAAACTAGGGGAACATCCTAACTTGGGGGAACACCCAAAATCCATAAGATTATTTGGACACAACATTGATCCATTTCACACAACTTTTGATTTTGGTGTGCAATCCATTTGTGTGAGAAAAGTGAAATCAACCGAAACTACTTATGTGGTTTCTGGAAAATCACTAAAAAGAGAAAAATTGGATTCAACGTCACATATGTGCCTGAAACACCAATATTACCATGTAAAATACTTTTATCAAGGAAGGTGATGTGAAACTGCTACCTTACATGACCTTCCACTAATGAAAATATCATAAAAGGAATGATACCACTATTTTATATGAAATTTAACCAATTTTCATGAAAAATCCAAAAAACAAATTCCAAAGAACTTGGAAACCTATTTTAAAAAAAACATTATATAATCCCCCCTACATTGGGGTAGGATTCTTGGAAGTTGAATCACAGAGATCTTGTTCATTCAACTCAACATTTCATAACCTCATGAAACCATTTCCCCCCAGGGATTCCTATACGTGGAGACTTGCATGAAAGAACTCACATAGGCCCTACTTATCCTTGTATTATATTTGAGATATCCCCACACACTCTCCCTAAAGTCTAGTCAAGAGTTCATATGTTGAGTTCTCTTTCCACTACCCTAAGAATCATGAGATTTACAATGTTTGTGCACCTTTGAACAATTATCCATGCCATGTCTTGGTACTAGAGACCATCGTTTGAGAAAGTAATGTTTCTTCCACAAAAATAGATTTTTATGACACAACCCATGATTTCTGGACCCAACTCATCCTTCCTCAAAACAATATTACTGAAGTATAAGTAATCAGGTTCCCCACACCTACTCAAACCATTTTCTCAGGTGCCTCAATCACCAGAGTGACTGGTTCGTCAATCGTCACACCCCTATCCTTTTATTTAATAATATTATGGGCAGTATATCTACATGTTTATCCAAATAATAGGCACCCTAATGTTGTGATCCCCATGTTCCACCTCCCCATGGTAGTGTATACGCCATTTTCTATCCAAAATATATTTTGTAGTGTAAATGTGAGTCCCAATGGTGGAATCATCATGGGAAAACACATACCATTACTAATGAGAAGGATTAGTGTTGTAACATTCTCTCATACTCTAAAATGGTATTCCATGGTATACTTCCCCAAAAGTCCTATTCAGATGATTTAAAATTAGATGAAAAAATTTTCGTCACATTATCTTAAATTGTGACCTTACCATATATAATGAACATAGAATTCACTATGTATGACTCGAATGGGATGATACTATTACACTAGGAATCTTACTTTTATAATCCCTACACCATCATGGGATGATTCTCTTACACCAGGCATCCCATATGTGAAATCCCCACACCAAATCTTAGTTTTTCTCCTCCTATGATCTTAAAATCCTCTCCGCATGACGTTAAACTGAATGGACCAGTCCCATCATAGGAAAATAAACTATGTAATAAAAATAACGGGTTTTGATCCCTTTCCGGCAATATGGGGTATAGGAAAACTCCCTAAGGTCTTGTACCTATCACACCTGGGATACCTCTCAAATATCTATTCCTGACCCTCCCCCCAACCATAATTAAATATTAATGTCTTCCCCCAAAGAAGGAGGAAACTCTGAATTGTGGTCATCAACCTCTAGGATAAACTCATCCTCACCAACATATCCCCATAAAATGTTAAACATTTGATCAACCACTCCCTACAGTAGACTAAACCCATAATTATGGTATCCCCATAAGATAGTAAATCCATGGCACACCCAACCATATGCATCAAAAAATCTACCTCATATAATGAACATGATTTTCTTGTGGTAATAATCCTCGAATTCTTTACACCTTTGGAACAAGATAACCTATGATGGAAATGGGATTCCATGGGTCCTACACCTAATATGCCTCACACATGAGATTCCATCGACATTGAAAGAGGAAAAATTTACATGTTTTTAACACACCCAATGTCCACAGATTTCTAGATGTGTCCAATTTCACCATTATATATGACTCCAAGTAGCTGCCCTGCCTTGATAGAAATAGTGTAATTAATGGTTGTCCACCACAACATAGCCCCTAAAATGAGCTCCATCAACACGACCCAAAGTTATGAGGGAGACAAATAATAGGAAATGAGCTTCAATGAAAAATCCATGGAAGGAGGAAATGATATTCCATCATATTTTTCTACCAAGGATCTGGTATTATCAATTTTAGTGATGGAGGGTTCCTTCCTTTGGAAAGAATGATTGTGAGGTAGCACACATTAGAGGGGCCAGGAATGATAAAAGGATGTAATACACTCTAAAATAGAAAATAACAACACATCTCAAGAATAATGAATATCCATGGTAGAGGACATCATAAAGAATACTGAACCCTATGTGAAACTCTACTCTTTTAATCATGGGTAGATCAACAATGTTGGACACCACTTGATTTATACATCATGGGATTAATAAATTTGGTGTTAAGACTCACCAAACTAATATGGTGGGCCTAAAATGAATCTTTTCTCTAACAAAAGGGGAGAATGAAGGGTACTGGGCATCTCCGGTCTGAGACAGCGTTGATGTGGATCTTCCACTAACCACAAAGAGAATGGATAACATTGGGAATGTTAGGAATCACCTTTATTAGTCTCATAGTGAATATTGAAATTTTAAACCCTACAATATTCAATAATCCATGATCATTTAATGAACAAACACAAATAGGTGTGGGGGGAAGGTGAATGGTGGTGTTAAAATCTTGTACTACTATGATCCTATCGTGGAGGCCACCACTTCTACAATTATCAATATCTCTTTCCACATCTCTCACTTCAAGATCATCTTGTGGAGGTTCATCAATGAACTATTTTATTAGTAAGACAAGAAAAGTGTCATTAAAACTAAGGAAATTTCCAAATAGGATCAAGAGGCATCCACACCCAATCTATGATGCTTCCCCCAATGGTTTTATAGAGGAATTAATCCACCAGTGACCGCAAAAACTCATTCCAGGAGCCTCTCCCCGAAGTGGTATGACAACTCACTCAACTACATAAAGGATGTAGGGGTTTTTTGGTTTGAAACCATGGATTCCATTTTTTTGGATACACCCAATAGGGCTCCCACTTGCCCATGCTTACAATGCTAACCAAATCCACTAGATGATGAATAGGTTAACCCTCTCCCTGTTCAGCTGGCCCTTGCCCACAAAAATCAGCACTAAAGTAGGGGTAGGAAAAACATTATTCCTAGAAGTTAGCCTCTTCCTCATCTATAGTGGACCTTTCCACTATCATTAAACCTCATCCCACACTCATAATTACCACATGGGGGGCCATCTTAGCCCAACTGGGATCGAGACTCCAACAACCCACTAGGTCATTCGAGTAGACTCTCCCCATCCTGGGCACCACTGAAATCCATTATGGTCTAACCCATGATACAGAATTACATCATAGAGGTCCTCCCCCTGGAACCAAAAATCAAAACTGAGGTCCTCTCCATGTCGAATAATTTCCCTTCCGTGAAGATCTAAGACATTTTAGTAGGGAGAACCACTGTTGTGGGGGTTGTACCCAAGAAAATATATGAAGAACATGCACGAGGAATCCCTATGACCACCATGGAAACATGCTTTAGTAAAATCCCATGTAGCATGAGGTAGCAATGAGGGGAGTATCAAATCACCATTAACCTCTCAGATTTGGAGGTGACAGACAATTTGATGGAAGAAACTCTTCCCCCACCAATATAATAGGGGGTAAATACCATCAAATGAAGTTAACTACCCCTTAAGTCATTATCCATAATGTCCCAATATCCCTTTATAGGTAAATTTATGTGGATGATGTTTGGGACTTTTTCTCAGTGTTCATTGTGCATATATCCTTTCTATAATCACCTTACCTCCTCTCAACCTCCACCATGGATTTAGGAAAGATGTTAGGATATGTATTAGCACCCTCATATTACGGTGAACTATTTGTTATGACACAGAGGGATGATGTTATATCTGATCACAACGAGTCCATAGATACCCCATCTTATATGGATATAGTTATGAAGCTGGCCCCATAGTTGGAAGAAGCATTAATGTTTTAGGGAAGGTTTACCCATGTGATACCCCCTATACACGATATTTAGTTGAAAAAAGGTATATATCAACGCCACACCCAGTTTCTAAGTAAAAACCTATTAGAAATTGGGAGATCAGGAACTATACTTCACCTTATATAATGAACTAGAAGAATATTTGTTGGATATAATCTCCACCTACCAACTTAATATTGTGTTATGAACACATGAAACCCTATGATTCACTATACCAAATTTATTCATCGAGGGCTAGGTGGCCTGATTTCAAAACAAATCCAATAAAAAAACAATTCCTCATGGATTGATAGCTATCTTATCCTAGAAGCCTCTAAAAACTATAAGCAATCCTTCTGTAGTGTAGGAAGTTTTACATCACTACACTCTTTGTGGCTCAGTGCTCTGACTCATATGGATACGTTTGGATATTTTAGCAAACCTATGTAAAGAGCCTCACACAACTCTATATAATCATGAATGAGGAATACCCCCCACATGACAATTAGGTACTAGGGGTAGTATTATGCCCTACAATTGTTTCCCCTCATATGTAAAAATAGGATAATTGGAATGGCTTTCCCACTGATAGTGAAACATCCCTCATGACAATCGCCACTATGAATGTTTTCATTATCAACCCCTAGATGGTCATAGAAACCATGCTAACAACATAGGGTGTGATTGGGAGAATCCACTCGAACAAATCCACAATATGTAATAGACCCTTTTGATGTTTACTGCACTCTCCAGTAAGGATATACATTGAGTATCAGGAATCCTACTATGGATCCACTACTGTCATCCTGATGAAAACTCAATAGGGGAAAGAGAATTTCTAAATTGGTCTTCCCATCAGAGATCATTTCAGAGTCCCATTCCGATATAATATTTTATGTTTTAATGTTATCTTGAGCGATAAAAGAGGTTCACTATCGAGCTCCTCACCAAATAGTGTCTAGGTTGGGACAATGTCACAGGGGACCCCATCTCCCCTCCATTCGAGAAGAAAGTACTCCTTGACCATGTGCCCAAAGTAAAGGAAGTATTTCCAATGTGTTTGATAAGGATATTTGTTAGTGGACACTATAAAATGTAGAGATATGACCTATCCACACCAATTAAGCAGTGTGACTTCCCAAATTTGGACCACGACTTTCTTTCCTCCTAAGATAATAGACCGGTTAAATGACTAGTTACTTCAAACCCTCTTTGGGATGTTATGATAGATTTCCTCATTTCTTATCTTGAGAATTTGGATATGTATTAAGACAAAATCCTACATAAAGGAAATACTTATCTAGCATAGTTCTACAATATATATCCACATTCAGAATTTGGTAATCCATGATTCACCCTCGTTCAATGGTAAGGGTTATTAACTACATAGCCTATCCCACTTTGCCTCACGGTGCAGCCTGATTCATGATACTACATAACAAAAAGAGGCATCCAAACATTAATTTTTTCATACCTTGGAGGTAATTTCCTTTTTACAATACAATCAAAGGGGCCCATGATCCGTCACCAACGTGTTTGATCTCTATAGGGAGTTCCTCAACCTTTTCATCTACCCCATGCACAAGAATAATATATTTGACCTCTTAATGTTAGTAAAGGGATGATAAGTGAGTTTATATACTAATTTATCAATTAAATAGGCACATATAATACCTTAATATGAATCACTACCATAGATGGTTGCTGGAAATGTGTGTAGAGAATGCCAAAGATGAGTTGGTTCCTACCCCCATTTCCCTAAATTACCATTGCAGTTTTTGAGAGTTAACCAAAATTGCTCAAAATCTGAAATAATCCTTACATTAGAGCAATTGGTGTTTGAAGTCCTTAGAAATTTCATCTTCTCTATTAAAACAAATGAAGGAAAAAACAATCACTGTTGTACATAGGAAACCCTCGCTATTATTTATGTTTAAAATACCTGTACTTGACAGGCCCTTGCGAGCACAACCTCATCATGCATAGCCTCATTGTGAAAATATTTTCCAACCCCACCATCAGGGATAAGCACCCATGGTTCCCTATCCAGAGTGGAATAAAAATAATTAATCCTTTAATTATGTAAGGGTTCCCAATTACCTCATATATTCCTTGGAATAGACCATCCTGAAGCTTCTAGAATATAGAATTCTTGAGGAATACAACCTCACTGATCATGGTAAATATTTTCCACACTATAGTCCTCTAGGGAACCAAATCCTTTATATTAAAATATTATCTCCAAGACATGGTATACTATGGAAAAGTTTATTTGGTTGTTGTTACAATGTAGGTAGCGTATATATCTACTAACCTCGATAGTAGGGATGAAGACTTCAGTGAAAGGAGACAGGCTCCGGAATAGGGTGTACATATGTATAATGACTAGAAGGTCTATAATATTGTCACTCATGCCTATGGAATTATTTTTTCCTACTAGATAAAACCAACACCCCTTCTAGTCACTACGTACACTCCTCACAACTTATCGATAACACATCATTAGATTTACTTGAAAGAATAGAAATTAGTGACGTAGGGGATATCAAATCCCCACACCAATGTTGAAACCAACATGCACACTCAATGACTTAATACTTCTCAAATTAGATGATTCCCCTTGAATTTATCATATCCTATAATATCAATCCATATAAGAACAATTATATTCTTTAGTTAATGTTATTAAGATAGTAGATCATTGAACTGTACTTAATAATAATAAATTTCCCAGTCTACCCTCAATTACCTCTGGCTAATTCCATTAGAGGTGAGGAAATTTCAATACAAAAGGTAGGACTTCTAGGCCTTTAATTTAGAAGAGGTTATTTACTCTACTAAGACAAGACAAAAATCCTCACATGGGTCTCAACAATCATATCCCTCTCGACGTTTTTTATCGAGGATGCCTTGATAGCTTACTATATTAGTCAATTGTGTGACTCAACCTTAGAAGAATCGTACTTATTAAAGGTCATCCAAGGCCCGACATCATCCATCATATGGTTAACCTAAACCATCCTATTAGAAGTGTAAAATTACAAGCACCAACTAGGACTTTGTGCCTCCTCCAACTACACTCGCTACCATTCTAATTAACGAGTATCCCTTGAAAAGTATAAGCATGCCTCTTACTCGGAAATATGATGTGCTAAAGAACATCACTACATTAATTATGATACTCTCAATACTTTATGTGCTCCTCCAATCAAGATAGATGTTTGGGTTATTCTTTGAGGACCTAATAAGACCCATCTAGTTTAAGAGTAATGTATCTACTATTGAATCTTAATATAAAAAGGAATCCAAGCATGAATAACATCAATCCATGTTTATCGATAACACATCATTAGATTTATTTGAAAGAATAGAAATTTGTGACGCAATGGATATCAGATCCCGACACCAATGTTGAAACCAACATGCACACTCAATGACTTAATACTTCTCAAATTAGATGATTCCCCTTGAATTTATCATATCCTAGAATATTAATCCATATAAGAACAATTATATGCTTTAGTTAATTTTATTAAGATAGTAGATCATTGAACTGTACTTAATAATAATAAATTTCCCAGTCTACCCTCAATTACATCTGGATAATTCCATTAGAGGTGAGGAAATTTCAATACTAAAGGTAGGATTTCTAGGCCATTAATTTAGATGAGGTTATTTACTCTACTGAGACAAGACTACAATCCTCACATGGGTCTCAACAAGCATATCCCTCTCAGCGTTTTTTATCGAGGATGACTTGATAGCTTACTATATTGGTCAATTGTGTGACTCAACCTTAGAAGAATCGTACTTATTAAAGGTCATCCAAGGCCCGAAATCATCCATCATATGGTTAACCTAAACCATCCTATTATAAGTGTAAAATTACAAGCACCAACTAGGCCTTTGTGCCTCCTCCAACTACACCCGCTACTATCCTAATTAATGAGTATCCCTTGAAAAGTATAAGCAGGCCTCTTACTCGGAAATATGATGTGCTAAAGAACATCACAACATTAATTATGATACTATCAATACTTTATGTGATCCTCTAATCACGATAGATGTTTGGGTTCTTCTTTGAGGACCTAATAAGACCCATCTAGTTCAAGAGTAATGTATCTACTATTGAATCTTAATATAAAGTGGAATCCATGCATGAATAACATCAATCCATGTTTGGTGTTCTGGTATGGAAATCCACCACTATCATGTGGATACCCACTCTAGGATAAATCCTATCCAAACATGGATACTCCACATGATGGGGATTACAGAGGCTGATTTAACTCCCTCAAACCTGAAAATCTAGGGATATAAAAAGAGTGAGTAGAAATCAATTAGTGAGATTCAGGTGAAGACCATGTTTGGTGTTCTGGTATCATGTACTAAGATCATGTTCATCTCACAGGATATCACTATCAATTACATATTTCAAAGACCTTGGATCCATATACACAAAGATGTCTCTTCTTTATACCATTAATGCCTCAAATAATCATGCGACGGTCATGTTGGGTTACTATAGGTTGATGCTTTGCCAATCAAATCTTATGAAACCCACTACATGGATATTGGGTAATAAAATGGGATGGAAACTAACTCTAAAATGATGGGGTCAAATGCATAAAATCCCCAAATAATCTAATATCCATGTCATTATATCCTTGGGTTGACTTGAAATACATCTTCATTATTCTAATCAATCAATGAGATCCCAGAAAACTATATATAGGAGGGAATTTTATAATATATATGAAGAAGGAGTTCTCATAGCTCACATCATACTCCTACATGGGATAGGGTCATAAAATACTTGAAACCCCTAATATATTGGAGTACTAAGCTATTCACCCCCATGGAAACTGATCTAAGACATTGATGTATGCTTTAAAAGATAGGGCTGACTTATTAGAGGTTAACTCTATTTCATTGTTTCAATATCAATGTTAGATATCGCATAGAGAAAATATGATGGATTGGATCATGAAATTATCATTAGAAGGTCTTCATGGAACAAGAATTTCTTATTGAGTATTCCGCCCCTATCAATTCTACTCTAGGGTCTACGCATCTAGAACAGTAAAATCCTCCCTCTGTTCTTTATGTTTTATATGATGAAGTAGATCTGGATGATGCTCCTATAATGTTTGAAGAGGGTGTATCCAACATGGTTGATGAGCTGAACCAAGAAAATATCATCATAGTGAAACACCTAAGGCAATGACTGATTAGTGAATTCGTGTCCCATATATGAGCATTAGTAGTATGTGTATGTCTTCAAACTACACCGTGGTGTTTTTTCCTTAAGTTAGAAAGATATTTATAGGATTGATCCCCATGTATCCATTCATCACCTTAGCCTCCCAAAAAGTGTCCAAGGGTTCAAATATATTCCAAAGAAGATTAAACCTTCCAATTTTATCATGGTCATGGTTGAAGTTAATGAGATTATGAAATATTGATTTATTTGGGAGATCTAGTTTCATAAGTTTCTAGAAAACGTAGTCCCATTCAGGAATAATAATAGTGAGATTATATTTTGTATCAACTTTAGGGACCTCAACCATCATTACCTAATAGATGATTTTACCCTTCTAGTATTAGAACTTCTATTTTATGTGATTGGTGTCTTCCAGAACCTCTTTATCATTTTAAGTTACTCTATTAATAACTATATATAGATTCCCCCAATGATTTTTAGGTAACTACTATAAAATCACCACAAGGAACATTTTTCTATTTATTGATTTAATTTAGTAGGAAGAATGCTAGAGCTACCTACCTGCATGACATGCACCATATCTTAAAATCTCTCATTGATACATTATATAAGTTCTACCTGGATGATTTTGTAGGAAAATACAGATATTTTTAAGACCATATTAATGACCTTGAGAAAGTGTTTGAATTCTTATGCTCCTATCACCTAAAGATAAACACATTAAATTGTGCACTTAGGATTGCCTCTATAATGTTTCTTGATTCTATTATTAGGTACAGAGGCATTCATATTGATCAATACAAGATCAACACTATCAATAATATTCCCCATCTATGAAACCTTTGGGAATTGTGAGGCCTCCATGGAAACATGGACTATATCGTATAATTCATTACAATTGTTTTTGGAAAATTTAATGCCTTCTGAAGACCCATAAGAGCCACCTATTAGTTGGATGAAAAGTGTAAAATTTCATTTAAATACATCAAGAAACACTTGAGACATCCTCAAGTCCTAATGAAACTGGATCAAAGAAAGTATTTTGTTTTTTATATAACATCCTTGGAATAATATCTTGGTGCACTCTTATCTTATAAGAACAACTATGTCAGGGAAAACATCTTTTATTATCTCAGTCTCATTTTTCTCAACACTAAGACTGTGAATTCTCCCATTTAAAAGAGTTACATAGCCTTAGTCTTTGTGGTTTAGAAATAGAATATTTACCTTTATCACTAAAAACTATAGTTGGTTTCCCACATTGAACAACTAAAGTACATACTCCATCACACCATTTTGGGAAGGTGATTGTCATGATGGGTAGTAATTATACAATTCTTTGACATCAGTTTTGATCTCAAAAAGGCTATAAAGATCTAGGCATTAGAAAATTTACATTCCATGCATTTTTCCACTAAGGAACTTCCATTGGATGTTGACTTTCAATAAAAATTAATCCACTCTATAGATTAGGCTATGCCATGTTGGTAGATTCATTTAAATGAAACCTCTCACATCCTGAGTTGGACAAGGCTCCATAACCCCAATGTCAATATGGTGGGCCTTGTGATTGACTTCAATACTCCTACATAGGACATATTTTCATACTCATTCATGTTATTGGAATTTTTCACCTACAAAAAGGCTAAATACAAGGATCTTATCACTATCCTTGAGCTCACCCTTGAGATTGATGTTCCCCATTTGAATATAAAGGGACACTATAAGCTATTCATCATGTAGATTAATGGACATCATCTCATAAATGAATATGAACTCATCCCCGAATTGGATAAGACCCTTGAATTTATGGGCCAGTTCCCTTCCTATCCAATGGTAACTCATTTTCCTCACTTATAGAATGAAAAAGATGATTCTTTGGAAATGTTGGTCACATATCTTGTATATCCCGCCCAATATGACTTTGTTATTCATGTGGTGAACTAGAGAGTCATTTCCCCCACCACTTATGACAATGTTAACCAATAATAACATTAATTTTCTACAAGAACCTCTATATTAAGGACCTCAAATGACCCATTTTTTGAAATAACCATTGATTTTATTACTCCCTTCATCATGTATCTCAAACATGGAACTCTCCCCCTAGAACGAGCTGAGTGTGAGTGAATCTATCATCATGCAGTACAATTTATCCTCTAGGATAGCCAAATCCTTATGAAGAAAATATGCAATAATGGTTTCTTTAGAATCATACTCTATTTAATCTATTATAAGAAGATTATATAGATCATGTAAGAGATTTTTACTAGATCATGTGGGGCCCATCAAGCAATATTGAATCCTTCAAAATAGATATAATGGTTGGTTTAATTTTGGCCCACCATGGTCTATGTAAGAACCTAGTTTTTTACCGTAGGTGTGTATCCTTTTAAATTTGGTATAGTACTTTATTTTGGACCTAATATAGATTATTAGTGATTTCATAAAGGTTTTTGGGGTGTACGAAGCTTGTTCAAATCACAGAACCCCGACCGGTGGAGAAAAAATTATACCACACAGTTAGTATAAATCATGCGACCTAGACCACATTGTCCCTCCAAATAATGTGGGGCTTGAAAGTGTGGTGAAGCAGGGTGCATGGTTTTACCAAACCTTACACCATAGGATGGAGGCCCATGCTCAAATTTCATACATTTTAGCAGAGTTATTTTTCATAGTTGGCTCACGGTTTCCCCAACTTTGCAACCTAAACGTGTGAGGTTCCACTAAGGCACATAGTTAGAGCATGATTAGAGAAACCATGTGGAAAACCCAAGTGACCCAATTTGTTGGGTAAAATAATTTTTTCCCTTAATGAAATGATTATTTCCTTCTCCTTACACTCTTTTTCTATCCTACAAACATCCACCCCTCCATTCTACCATTTTTCAGATCTATCGAGACTTATTTCACAGCTTTTGATCTGGATATCTGATCCATTGGCTAATTCAATCCATTTTCACCACGTTGGATGTGCACTCGTATGATCTCAATTAATTTTTAGTCATTCATCATTTTTCTTTCGCTCATCGATGCTATTTATATACAAGCTCATATTCCATATTTTTAGGGAATTGATTCATTCTTTAGATATTTCCAATCTAGGCCAAGCTAAAAGACGATACAGGATGACGAGATTCATACAAGACTAAGGTATGTGTTCTATATCTCATTCCTTATGTTTCATAATTTTATAAATTGTTGTGTGTGTGTTACGATTTCATCAGTTTTGGCCTATTAAATTTATGTTCCTTTATTATAGTCATTAGAACCGTGTTCTAAACCCCTTTTCATAAATTATATTCATCATTGGAGTTTATAAACTCCAAAAAATCAACTCCATGTAGGTTCTTTGTCCATATTTATTCTATTAATAGTTTTTTAAGGTTATATTCACTTTCATTCAGGTGTGCCTTGACTTGACCTTGGTAAAGGTAAGTGTTCAAATAAATCAATGAATTGTAAACTAATAAGACATATATTTTTATCACTTCACCCAACTAAGGTAAGTTCTTCAATTTAATAAATAAATCCTAAATGGTTATTTGGAAGGTATATTATTTATATGAATTGGCCTATGAAATATAATTGAAAGGCTTGGTTGCATGTTTGGAGAACACCATTCCATGTTTAATGGAAGGTAGCAGAGTGAACCTAGTAAATTTATTATAACTTATAGGAATTAATAAATGTTTTCACGTCCCTTAGTCTTTTCACACTAATTAAAGGTATTGAATGAACCAATTATCCTAATAAGAGGCCTGAGTATTATATGGAATGAATGAATTAAATTAATTTAAAATAAGGTTCCCATTGCATATGGACATTGACATATTTATAGGTGTGTTCATACGTTATATCCCCTTGGATTCTTGATGGAATTCCTTGAGTACACATGAATGCCATTTCAATCCAAGGATGCTAGTTTCCATGGTCAATACCCACCTTGGAACCCAATCCTTGTGTTGGTCAAAAATCCCTCAAGGTAACATTGCAGTATTTTTGGGTTGATTGTGTTTGTTGACAAAGTAGGTTTTCATGGATATTTGTCGAGTTCCCAAGAAGTTGTTGACAATCCTTATTGACAACGAATGATGAAAAAGGAAAGGACGATCTGGAGGCGGTACAAAAGAGCAGTACAAGGTGGCACCGTTTCCCAGTGTTTGCCAAATTTTTGGGGTCCAAAATTTGGAGTTTTGGTGAGCATCGCGAAAATAGGATTTCCATGAATATCATAATTTAATATGGAAAAGGCATGAATTTCACGAAGATAGGATGCATGGTTTTGAAATCGTGAAGACAAGAAGAATGGAGGCTGTAATGCTTCGTGATTACGTCAAGCTTCGCGAACGGCAGAGGCTGAAGCGCATCGCGGCGGTGAAGGGGTTTGCGAGGGAGCTTTATGGAGAAGGTGCGAAGGAATGTTGGGCTTCGTGGGAGAGCTTCGCAGCGAAGTCACGAAGGTATGTTGATGGTGATTCTTTGTGACTACGTCAAGCTTCGCGAACAGAAAAGTGTCGTGGTGCTTTGCGATTTGAACAGAATTCCAGCGGAATCTTTGGAGCTTCGCAATTTGAGATGATGTGGCGTTGACTTCACGCGGAAGGGACGAGGGTCGGTGGAATCGCCTATAAATAGAGTCTGACCCCGACGAGAGAAACACAGAGAATTTTCATAGAATATCATTCACTCTCGATTTGCGAAGGTGGTTCGCGGAGCCAGTGTGATTCGCGAAAGAGGTGCTTCGCGGCGGCTATTGTAGCTCCGCGAAACCTGCGTGCTCCGCGTTGGCTCAGTGAGATTCACGAGAGAAGTTGCTTTGCAACGAGTTGAGCTTCGCAGGATTTCTTCGCGAGAGAGCTTCCCGAGAGAGCTTCACGAAAAGGCAGGAGCTTCGTGAAGGCTTGTTGAGCTTCGCGAAATTGGGAGCCTAGAGAAGTTGAGTGCTTTGCGGAGGTCTTTCCAAAGGTAGTTTGCCCAGTATTCAGAGGCAAAGAGGTATTCATCTACGGATGAAAGTTGAAATTCAAAAGAGCATCTATATAAAGAGAAATATGCATTCCTTAATAGAAATGAAGAGTCCTATAGGTCTATAACCTGTGAGTTGATTCCCTTCTAGATCAGTGAGCTTAGGAAGAGGAAGTAGGTGATCCTCTCCACTGGCAGTGAGCCAGAGAGAGAGAAACAGGGAGTGACCCTTGGGAAAGCTGTGAGCTGACCCTAAACCTTGTATAGGCAGTGAGCCTGGGCATAGAAGTGATCTATCCTGAACATTGTAATCCACATCTAGTGAAGTTTAGTGGAATTGGTACGACCGGCAACTTGTCAGCGTATGCTCCTTGGACGTAGCCCTGTGCGGTGAACCAAGTAAAAATCTCTGTGTCTGCCTGCTAATTTGTCTGCATTGTATTTAAAGCATCATAATCAGATAAAGGAGAAAGTATGTGATCATAACATACACACAAGTGAAAACAAAGTGACCCTTGTAACAAAGAGGTCAATATCCAGTGGGGCAGGAAGAACTTTGAAAAAGAATATCCATACCCTGATTCACCCCCCCTCTCAGGGTATATAGGCCCCTATTGGTCCTAACACCTTGTCTATTAGTGGATACCTGGTAAGACCCCATAAGATCCCTCTATTAACATAACAGGATTCCTTGGATACACTCCATAGATCTAGTGTGACATCTATGGACAAGGAGCACCTTAGTTACACCCTTTGTCCTAATCATTGCTTATCCCATTTTACCTTGGATGATTCCTTAGACTCGATTAGAATAATCATTGTGAAATTTCCATGGGTGATTCCCCTTGGGTCACATTATTACCCCGTATATTTAGGCTGGATATTATTAGTGAGTTGGCTCAACCCCTGAGATAAATGATGCCTTGTTTATTACCATGGATCCTCTTCATTATTATAATTATCAATATGCATAGTAATATATTTGATCCTTCACTTTTATTATCATGTCAATATTTTAGTTCTAGTTATACCTCACAAAACCTACTTATATAAACCAGAACTAATTAATTAATGACATGGTAACATGTTCATAAAACATCTGAAGTTGAAGCAGGAACATGGGTATTTACATTATTGTACTGCTTTACATAAATATATGTCTGATTGCACATTATTTCAAATTATATTACATAGAAAAGATGTTATAGAGATCATTGGTGGTGTCCAAATGATATTTATATCACACCCTATAAAGGAAACCATTGGTACCTGTGCATATTGCATGTAAGAAGGTGTTGATAAAGGGAAGTGTCCCACTTTGGATAGTGGATACTACCATCTTGCATTAGGATAGATATTGGCAGCTGATGACTGATCTAGATCTCAGGATGATGGGGATCGTTTTTGGATTCTTTTTTCTTATTTTATAAATCATGTTATGCCTAATATATTGCATCCATGTTTTAATGTTTTATAGAGACATGAAATGTATCATCCTCATCTTTGGAATATTATTATCAGTTTTTTCTATTGATTATTATTTTGTCTCCTTCATTTTTTGGTTCATATTAATTATATAGATTCCCCTATTTACCTACTATTTCATTTATCCATTATGCTACACTAAGTTAATGAGGGAATTTTCTCCGTGTGGAGAAACCCTAGGCCCTCACAACCAGTCAGTAGCCTTTGAAGTTTAAGGGGATGCGCTTGAGGCCTTGTGGGAAATCAAGCTTATGACACCTTTGTGTGGAACCCCGGTCTAGGACATCACGAAGTGGGGTAAAAGATGTTCCTTTCCTGAATTACTATTTGGGGACAATCAATATGAGATTAGAAACACTTTGGGACTTGATTATAAGATATTATTAGGCTTATCTAACTCATGATTGGGGTAAATGTTGAGTTGCCTCAATAATGATTGTTAATCTTCTTTTTCTTATTATTGTTGAGATCATTTACACATTTTCCAATTCACACGATGTATGATATTTAGTATTGTTATTATTAATATTGAGATCATTATTTCTTCCTTGTCCTGATGATATAAGAGAAGGATGATTATTAAATTAATCATCTTATGTACCTAGAATTCACATTCTATGCATATTCCATGTCATATAGGTGCATTTCACTACTTGCATTTTCCTATATTCCTTATGATTGATGAGCAAGCCTTATATATTCATGTTGTTTTATATGGTTGTGATTGAGTTATTTCTAGTTTCAATTCATTTGGTGTATGGGAAATTTCGGGTTAGAATGGGTAGTTTTTCAAGTCAATCCATCATACATAACACGTTACATTATGTGACTGAATATAGATAGGGTTAAATTGAGATTAAATTGTTGTCCTTATCAGTAATAAGGTTTTTAGGATCTTATTCAAAGGGAGTGGAAATTAATTTTATTTTATCTTTATACATGCATATAAGAAAATGATTACTTTAAATGCGTGACATGACTTCTAAAATGAAAAGGGTTCTATTAAATAAAGAGCAGAGGTACTATTGAACTCTTAATCTAATAGAACCCCTATAACATTAATATGAGAAATTACCAACACACTCCCTTCCATGTGGTTATTTAGGGTAGTATATCTGGGGTAGTGAGACGGTGGTTTTGAATTATTATTATTCTAGTGCTTCTATATAATTTAATCTTGTTCTAAGGCTTCTTCTTGGAATTTATAGATAAATGCCACCATAACATCCTCGTGTTGTGTTCCATGAGGGTGATGAAGACCATGATCTAGACATGGTGGGCATTGATACACCAGTCTTACTACGAGGAGATTAACTTGAGACACTAACTACTATTCCTGTTCTGGGAACCAATTCTTAATTTCGTGAGAGTTTCCTACGTATGATGTATTCCATGAAAGGTTCTCTATGACATGAACCTATGATGGGTGATCTGATAGGTGAGTTATAAGAGTAGAAACATCCTCCCTTATCCTATGATGGTGCTCTTTAGGATTATAATTCTGAGATATAGGCTAACCTGCCTAAATTTGATCATATAGAGATGCCACCAGAGTGTAGGGTCATGTTTTATACTTACATGTTGTGTGATTTGTGCATGTTCTGGTGGGATGTGATTACCCTAGCTAGTCTCCATCAGGTCACAGTATGGGAAAAATTCTAGATTATTTTTTATGATCACTTATTCCCTTAGATTATGAGATCTGACCAACTGAGAGAGTTCATGAATCTAGTGTAGTGTGATATACCAGTTATGGAGCATTATGTGTGTTTAACTGTGTTTTAGTGATTTTCACTGCTTTTAGCTGGCGAGGATCATTCGTGTGCTAAGTTATTTGAGTATGGGATTAATTATTCCATTCATACTTCTGTGAATATCATTATATTATCGGCATTCCCTAATATTTGAAGTCATGCACTTATTACATAGCGCAACCTGATGAAAATTGATAATACCGAGCATAGACGATCAGCATCGAGGCAGTCCAGTAGTTCATCTAGTATCAAGAAACGATCCCTTAAGGTTTATCACTTGTGTAGTGGTATCTAGATTACCCATACTGGGAGCTCTATAGTATTACATTAATGTATAATACATGGCCATATCAAGACATGGCGTGATAGAGACCCACTATAGTGTTGGGCCAGCAGCCATATGGGGCACCTTCAAAGATTCTATTCGGCCTTTCTATCTACTTCTAGTGGAAGATTATATACACCAAATCCACCTTCAGGGGAAAATTATTTTACCCCACATTAGGTGGGGAGTTGTAGTATCACTATATGGACTGTCCAAGGAGGAGGTTGTGGTCATGGTATCTAGACTCCAGATTAGCAGCACTAGAAGAGTATCCATAATCTTCATAGTCCAACTATATAACAGGGTTGTGGATCAGGCCAATATCTTGAATTGTAGCTAGTACATTAGCATCAAAGTTCATTATTGTCTATAGTATGATGTAAAATTCTATTAGCCTCCACTATAATGTCTTTTATATTTGATATTAGTGTTTCACACTCCTTTATCCATTTATCTATCATGGAAAGTACCAGGCTAGAAATACAATGATATTGTTGGGTAATAACCATGGAAACACAATGAAGCATATGGTAAAAGGGAATATACCAATGTAGGGACTTTACCATTGAGTTAGGTAGTTACCCTTTCTTGTACTAACTCTTCGTACTCGAGATGATGGACTATGATGTAATTATTTGGACTGATTGGTTTGTTTTGTATCATGACATTGTAGACTGTTATCACCATTGGGTATCATTTACATCACAATAGGGTAGGAGTTATCAACATAAGTGTGAGTGGGATGTCCAATATGGTAGAGCTAGACCATAGCACCTTGGGATGAGTGGAGTGAACACCCAGATTTCTAATCTCTTTGTAAGGATCACAGTATACATCAAGTTGAATTCTCTCTACTATTATATTGTTTTAGGGATGTCTTTATCAATGATTTTTCTATATTACCTACTAAGAGAGCGTAAGATATTATTATTGATATCATTTTGGGAGTAACTCTACTATCTATTCCTCTTTGTAGGATGGAACCTACTATGCTCCATGAGCTAAAGAGGATGTTGGTGGATTTAGATGCCTATATTTTATTTAGCCTAGATCTTCCTCTTGGGGTATGCCTATTCTTTTCATTAATAATGGGGATCAGGACCTATTTATATGAGTGTATTATAGATAGTTGAACTTTATTATCATCAATAATAGGTATCCACTACCATAAAAATATGACCTCTTTGACCATCTTCAAGGAGATAGGGTGTTTTCTATGATGCACCTGAGATCAAGTTATCATCAGTTGCGAGCCATGCCATCAAACATACCTTGTACAACTTTCTATATCAGTAATAGTCTATATTAATATCTCATTATGTTGTTTTTTCCAACAAATTCACCCTCCATTTTCATGGATCATATAAATTGTTTTTTCCATCCCTATATGGATTCTTTTCATGGTCTTTGTGGATAACATATTGTGGTTTTCTCACACTCGTAGAGACCATGTTACACACCTTGTGATCATACTGAGTACACTGAGACAGTGTAATATTTATTCCAATACTTTTTTGTTATACTTATGGATTGAAAATTTTCACTTATTAGGTAATATTATATAAAAAATTGGGGTATTTATTTACCCAGAGAAGGGAGGTGATGTGGTTTTCTAGGAGCATCCTAAGAATGTGTTTCATATATGACGTTTATTAGGGATTACTGGTTATTACATGAATTTTATATAGTACTTATCATGCCTTGATTCACCTATTAATACACTTAAAAATAAGGCTGTTATGTTATTATGATCAAAACAGTGTGATAAAACCTTTTAAGAGATAAAAGGGAGCCTTGTATCGACACCTATTCTAATACTACTAGATCCTGGAAGAGGCTATAATTTGTTATGTGATGCAACTATAATTGGACTAGAAGCAGTGATTATTTATGAATAAATATTAATTTCTTTTATATATTATTAGTTGAGGCCTCATTATAGAAATTACCCAACTCATGACCTTAATCTAACAGTAGTTTTGCATTCCATACGTTGCTGGAGACACTGTCTGATGAGTGAGCACTTTCTGGAGTTCACCAATCAGAAGACTGTAAAATATATCTTTACATAGTGTGACATAAACCATTTAAAGTATATATGGTTTTAAAATCATACATCCTTCAATTTATAGCTTTCCTATATTATTGGAAAGGGTAATTTAGTAGTTGATGCACTGAGTTAGAAAAATTTGTCATAGGACATATGAGAAGCTGGGGATGATTTGAAATTAATGACCCTCTTTTATGAGATGTATCTAGAAATTCATGGTAATAAAAAATATTCCTACTTCTCATCCTTGACAATAACATATTCTCTCCTTGAGAAGGATAAGGGTATGAATTATTCAGATCCTAATGTCTTGGTTATCAATGAGAATATTTCAGGATATGACCCACCTCTAGATTGGTCTATGGGATAAGATGATATCTTAAGTATACATGAACATGTGTGGGTTCCTACAGATATGAGATAGGAACTAATGTGTGAGTTCCTTGATGCTTAGTGGGTAATTCCTCAAGTCATCTCCAAGATGAATTGATACATGAAACACCAGTACTGGTGGCCCATGATAAAATTTCAGATAATATGCTCTTTTACTAGGTGTTCCACTTTTCAAAAGGTTAAGGAAAATCACCAGTGACCTACAAGATTATTACAGGTACTTACATTCCCAGAATGAAAATCAGAAGTTATTTCCATGGATATTGTGGTCATCTTACAAATGTCTCTTAGAAGTAGTGATGTTGTTTGGGTAGTAATTTACCAACTGACTAAAGTATCTAACTTCCTTCCTATCTAGTTGAATTTCACATTTGATGATATGGGATGACTATATGTTCATGAGAACATCTGGCGACACATGGTCCATAATTCTATCATTTCATATAGGTTTTCTCATTTCATGTCACTGTTCTGGCCTGAGTTGTAGAGCATTTTGGGTACATTTGTGATTCTGAACATGACCTTTCACCCTAAGACTGATGGTTAATCAGGATGGACGATACTTGTTTTTAGAGTACATGCTTCAATATTGTGTCCATGATTTCAATGGGTCTTGGGAGAATAATATCCCTCTTTTTGATTTCACCTATAATTATAGATTTCAAGTGAAAATTCTAATGGTTTATTTTGATGCCTTGTATAGTTGGTCGTGTCGTTCAACCTTGTGTTGGCTAGAGGTAAGAGAGGCATCCCTACTAGGTCACCATCATTTGCAGGAGACTTTTGATAAGGGTTATCTAAACAATAATCATATGTCAACTACTTAGTCTAGATAGAAATATTTTGTCGAGCACAGAAGGATATAGAGGAAAGGTAAGTTTTTGCCTCGTTATGTAGGGGTGTTTTAGATTCTGGTGAGATTTTGGCCTACAGCCTATTGTTTATCAATACCTCAAGGTTACCATGTGATCCACATCTTCTTCTATGATTTGTAGGGCATCTGGTATCATGGTGAATTTTCTCATACATTTGATCATGAGCAAGTTAAACTAGATGAAAATAATTTATTTGAGGAGTATCATATATGATTTGCTGAATAGAGAGTGAAGTCTCTATGAGTTTGGTATATCCCTTCAGTTTGGATGTTATGGTAGAATGATAAGGTATTGAAATAGAAATGGGAGTGGGATGCAGACATACATGTCCAGTGGCCAGATTTTCTCTTAGATAGTGTTTCACCACCCATGGATGGTGAACTTGGGGATGAGTTCCTTTAAGGGGGAATATTGTAAGAACAAGGTTCTTACCTCATGTATGTGTCCTTTCAAATTCTTTATAATTATATATTTTTTACCAAATATGGATGTGTAGTGAGTTTATGAAGGTTTTGGGGGCTTAAAATGATTTTTTGGAGCTCAGAACCCCAATTGGTGGAGAAAACACTAGGAATCATGCCTAGTAGAAACCGTGAGACCTAGCCCACACCGTCTCTCAAAACTATGGTTGGACGGATAGTGGGGTGAATCAAGGTGTAGCGTTTTCCATAACTTTGTTCTTGGTCCTTCACACCCATGCAATAACGTCATACATTTTAGTAGAGGTTTTTCTCATAGTTGGCGTAAAGTTTCCATAACTATGTAGCCAAACCGTGTGAGGTGCCCCTTTTTACAGGATAAGACAGACTATTGGTTCATAGTTATGGAAACTATGCTGAAAAACTGTATGATCATGGTTTTTGGGTGAAATACCATATTGTAAGGACCCAGTTGCAGCAATGAGCCACTGAGAGGGGGGTAGAATCAGTGGTACCCCTTTTCTTTTTAAGTTCCCTTAATATTGAGAACACCCTTTGTCTCCTGTTAAAGATATAATTCTCTTCTGAGAAAACAAACAAGCACACTTCCAAAGGAACACAATAGTTTACAAGGTTCACTATTCAATAAGAATAGCTACATCCTTGGTATGGTTGGAAACAATTCATCACTATACAATCCACTAAGAAAACAATCCTTGGATTACAACGAGTTGGATATACCCTTACACTTGTGAAGCACTGTGAAACAATCACTCCAGTGTGTCTGCATCATCTTAGCACAATAGGTCAATGTATCTTTTCTTGTAACAATGTATGCTACATGCACTTCCTTTCAAATACACAAGTGTAATAAAGTTTAGCACAATTCTTCACTTCCTCACCCAGATGAAAGGCAAGGAATCCTTGGACTTAAGATAGATCAATTAAAGTCCGAACTTCCCATTCCGAATCTCCACTCCAAATTTTCCTTATCTGATTCTTCAATCTGAATCTTCCTCAGTCTGAGAAACTCAATACGGTGACAGCTAGAACTGATTCCCCATTCTGAATCTCCCCTTCGAATTTTTCACTCCGAATATTTCACTCCAAATTTTCTTTTTCACTCTGATTCTTCAATCCGAGTCTTCCTCAGTCTGAAAAACTCAATACAGTGACATCCAGTACTGATTCCCCATTCCGAATCTTCACTCCAAATTCTTCACTCTGAATTTTCACTCGGAATCTCGACTCTGAATCTCCACTCCTAATATCCACTCCAAATTCTTCACTTTCACTCCGATTATTCAGTTTGAGTTTTCTTTAATCCGAGAAACTCAATACTGTGTCAACCAATATCAAATTCTCGTTTCAATTGAAACTGCAATGAAAAATCAGTCAGCCACACACTTCTTTCTCTCTCAAGATTATCAGAGATTCTCTCACTATAACATCATCAATCAATTTACTTAGTACTCTAATCTCTATTTATAGGTTCTCCAAAGTGTGCTTAGGCGGGAAACCAAAATAATTTTCCCGCTCACTTAAATTGACCCAAATATTATTTTCTCCTGAAATCTCAAAGTAATTAATGCTTTGCCATCACATCTAGATTCTTCTCGAATATTCTTCCCCTTATCTTGATTTAGAGATTTGGCCTAATCCGGATATGACCTTGTTACGCAGGTTTCTCGGAATCACATTCTCGGATCGACTCATCTGTCTTCTCAGATCCACTCTTCTTGAGTCTTTAGCATCACTTCAACTCTCGACATTAATCTTCATCGCTTCTTCGGCATAACACCATTTCAAATCTCGGTATGACTCTTCATTACTTCTCGGTATGGTTTTTCGTTTCTTCTTTTGTAAGACACATTCTTCATTCTCGGGGAGTCTCCTCTTTGTTCATCGATATCGAAGATTTTGAATTCTCGATATGACCCCTCTGGTTCTCGGTACGACTTCTGGTTACGACTTCACCAATTATCAGTATGGCTTCTCGTTACGACTTCACCAACTCTCAGCATGACGCCACACTTATGGATATGAACTTCAGGTTCAGGAAGTCGACTATGAACTTCTTCACTACAAACTTGTAACTCAGAAAGCCGACTCCGAACATCCTGCTACGAATTCTGACTCAGGAAGTCGACTCCAAACTTCTCGCAACAAACTTCTTCTTCATCAAGTCGACTCTGAACATCCCGCTACGAACTTCTGACTTAGGAAGTTGACTCCGAACTTCTCACTATGAACTTCTTTGTTAGGAAGTTGACTCTGAACTTCAGGCAACAAATTTATGACTCTGGAAGTTGACTCCGCACTTCTGTTCAGGAAGTAGACTCCACAAATTTTGTTCATAAAGTAGACTCCCCAAATTCTGTTCAGGATGTAGACTCCGGAAATTCTATTTAGTAAGTAGACTCTGCACTTCTGGTTCTCGTAACGACTTCACCAGATTCTTGGTATGACTTCTCAAACCAACTATTGCTTGCATCATGAGTACTTGCATATACTCACAAATTAGAGTTAAAAAACAGAAAAGCATCATCACAATTAATGCCTTCACATATCCTATCAGCTAGTTTTTGAGAATTTTCAATTTCCCGATTCCGATCTTCTCATGTTCCAGACTCCGAATTCCAAACATCGAATTATTCAAACAATAGGTTCCGAATGTTCAATATACTCGTTTCCGAATCTTCAAAATTCCATCTTCTGAATTCGTAGAAATTCAAGGTGTCTTTCCATTATAAAAACTTCTTCAAGATCAACAGAATACAATCCATGCAAACCATCTCTTACTTCAGCTTGGTCCTAAAAATCTCCCCCTTTGGATTTTGTTGTCAACCAAGTTTTCATAAATCACCAAACCTTATAAAAATAAGCAATGGATTACTTATAAATAATTCTAAAACTATGTGGGCTAACTCATTATAGGAAACAAGAATCATTGACAGTAAAACCATGTTTTCCATAGGTAGTGAAAATGACATCTTCAACTTCATACATCTTCAGCTTCATACGTCCTATAAACAACTTCAAGTTCTTTCCTACAACCACTCCAACAAACTGGTAGAAGAGTTCACATACACAAGCAGTGCTGAGTTCATAGCTTACCAACAACTCTCTATTTAAACAATAGATTTATGATATAAAAAACTTCTCCCCCTTGACAAAACAATCTAATGGTAAGAATAGAGGGGGGACGAAACAATATACCATAGCCTTGAAGAGAAAGAGGTTGGACACCCATGTTCAACCTCAATCTTGAGAATGATTCCTTTGGTAGAGGTTTCGTGAAAATATAAGCAACTTGTTCAGTAGATGAAACATATTCAAGATTAAGTTCATTATTTTGCACATGCTCTTTGATGAAATGATATTTGATGTCAATATGCTTTGAACGAGAATGTTGGACTGGATTCTTGGTAAGATTAATTGTGCTTTGATTATCACAGACCAAGAGCAAGGGCATATTCACTTCAAGTAACAAATCTTCCAACTATGTCTTCATCCAGATAAGTTGAGTAGCGGACATGGTGGTAGCAACATATTCAGCTTCAATCATAATAAGCGTCGTGGAATTTTTCTTCTTTGAGTTCCAGCCAACACAACTTTTTCCCATAAAGAACACTCCACCATATGTGGATCATCTATCATCAACATTTCCTGCCTAATCTGTATCTGAATATCCAAAAAAATCAATTTTATTTTAACCACTATACGTGATTCCAAATTCTACTATGCCTTTTATGTATATGAGAATTCTTTTTCCTGCAACAAGATGTGATTCTTTAGGAGCACTCTGGAATCTTGCACATAAGGTAACAACAAAAACAATATCTGGTCTTGATGCAGTCAAGTATAATAAACTTCCAATCAGCTTTAGATATTCTTTCTAATAAACTTCATTTCCTTCATCATCTTTTCTTAGCTTTATTCCCACTGAGATAGGAGTTGATTCAGGTTTTGAGTTTTCCATCACAAACTTCTTAAGAAGTTACTTAGCATACATTTCTTGGGAGAGAAAAATGAATTCTTTCTGTTGAAAAATTTGTAACCCAAGAAAGTATCTCATTTCACCCAACATAGACATCTCAAAGACATTCTTCATTTCTTCAGCAAACCTTTCACATATCCTTTCATCATTCCCAGAAAAAAATAATGTCTTCATCATAGACAATAACAATGAGCGAAAGATCTTGTCTTTCCTTGAAGTACAGATTGCTGTCAACTCTTCCTTTCTAGAAGTTCAACTCCTTTAAGCAGGTGTCCAGTTTGGAATACCATACTCTTGGAGCTTTCTTTATCCCATACAAGGCTTTCTTCAACCTGAACACATAACTTTCATTCTTCCCAATAACAAAGCCACATGGTTTCTCAATATAAAGTTCTTCATTGAGATCACCATTAAGAAATGCGGATTTAACATCCATTTGAAAGATTTTGTAGCTTCGTTGTGTAGTAATAGCAAGAAAGATTCGTATAGTTTCTAATGTTCTTAACATAGAAAAACTTTCATCAAAGTCAATTCCTTCAATCCGAGAGTAGCCTTTGCAAGCCAATCTTGCTTTAATTCTAATAACTTCACCTTCATCATTCAACTTTTTCCGGAAGACCCATTTGGTGCCAATAATGTTCTTATTTTCAGGATTGGGTACGAGATCCCATGTGTCATTCTTTTCAATATTATCCAATTCTTCATTCATGGCTTGAACCCATCCCAGATTCTCAAAGGCTTCTTTAACATCATTTGGTTCCACTTTGGAATACAAGGAAGTATGTGCTATATAATTACTTGTTCTTCTTGTTTGAACCATGTGACGTTGATCACAAATAATATAATGATCTTGAACTTGTTTCATTAGCCTTGGATCGGTTTTTCATGTGCCTTCCTCATCAATTGATATAGCTGAATCCGATTCTTCATCTTGATTAGGATTACAATTCATTGCATCCTTATCAGAATCATTAACTTCATCTTCCTCATCTTCTTTGTTTGTCTGGACATGCTTATCTTTCCCCGAAGTTTCAATGACTTTTACATCCACTGCATCCACCATTTATCATGTTTCTTTGTTAAAGCATCTATAACCTCTTCCTTCTGGTGCATAACCAAGAAAAATTCCATCTTCTCCTTTCCGCTCAAATTTTCCACTACTTACACCTTTCTTTATTATAATGCATGGGATCCGAAAAACATTAGCATGATTCATACGTGGAGTAATTCCATAGAAAAGTTCATATAGAGTCTTGTTTGATTAAGTCTTGTAGAAACATTGATTTTAAATATAAATAGTTGTACTTGTAGATTTCCTCCAAAAGTAATGAGTAAGGCCGTGTTCAAGCAACATGGTTCTTCCCATTTCCACCAAGCTTTTGTTCTTCCTTTCAGCAACCCCATTTTGTTGAGGTGTATATGGAGCAAAATATTCATGCTGAATCCCATGATTCTCAAGATAGTCTTCAAATTCTTCACTTCTATACTCACCACCATTATCTGTTCTCAACTTCTTCACAAAGTACTCACATTCTTTCTCAGCTTTCCTTCTAAAGCTTTTAAACATTTTCAGGGTGTCTGACATGTGGTTCATAAACATAACACATGTAATGCAAGTAAAATCATAAATGAAGGTGATGAAGTACTTGTCTCCATTTGTTGATTTTTTTATCATCAGACCACATATATCAGCATGTATTAGCTCAACGGGTTGTTTTGAACAAATTTCAACCTTCTTATACACAACACTTGTAATCTTTCCTTTCTGACAAGTAGTGGAACACCAATCTCTTCTTCTTGGAAAATCTAGAATATCTATAACACTATACCTTTTAGATAACTTTCTCATATTTCTCTGGCACATGTGTCTAAGTCTTCTGTGCCACAACTGATTTTCTTCCACTAATCTCAAGTAACAAGTGTTTTGTGAATTTCCAACCTGAAACAGATTTCCTTTAGTTCGTTGTCTTCTTGTAATAATCTCCCCATATTCTTCACTTTTCACAAAAAATCCATCTTTCATGAAGATAAATTTGTTACCCTCATCACACAATTTTGATACACTCAACAAGTTGTTTTTCAGCCCATCAACATACAGAGTTTTCTTGGAATTCTGTTTTTCATTCCCAATGATGGCTGATCCAACACCTTTGATTTTTAAATAATCATCATTTCCAAATGTCACAGTGCATTATTTAAACTTTTTCAAAATCTTTAGAAACTTCATGTATCCTATCATATGTGAAGAACACCCACTATCAAGTATCCAAGGTCATTATTACTTTGTAACTTTTAGATAAGTTTCAACAACAAGGGATTTTTCTTCTTTCACTTCTTTCTTCTCCTTCAGATTCTAAGAATTAAGAACTTTTTGTTGAGCTGGTAACAACACAAGACATCCTTTTTCAAGATTTCCAGGTTGTTCACACCTATAACAAATAGTATCGAGAGGCTGGAACCTATTTTCAGTCTTGACTTCATTCTTCTCAACTTTCTTCAAGAAAACCTTTTCATTCTTCTTACTTTGAGGAGATTGACTCCCCCTCAATCTCTGGCTTTCATAACTTGTGGGTTGGTGGTAATAATATTAATTAAACCAATACATATTCGTTGTATGCCCGAATCTACCACAATACCAACAGTACCCATAGAAGGAGTACCTTCCTCTAAATCTTTTGTTCTGATACTTCTTTGTTTCTCTTTCTTCAGCCCCACCAACCATTATTTCGTTAGCAAGATTTTTCTGCTTGACTTCTGCCTTCTCTGATTTTTCTTGTTTTTCACCAGTGTTAGAATTAGGTTTCTTTGAAACTTCAGAGTTCCTAGTAACGCTGGTCTTGGACACATTAGTAACTTTCTCAGCTTTCTTCTTTATAGTAACCTCTTTATTCTTCTGTTGAATTTTCTCAGGATTTACTTGTTGGGACATTTCACCTACAAAAGTAGTTGAGTTTTGAAAACATATGTTTCTTAACTCAACTTATGAGAGATTCTTTTGAACGACCTCTAATTCTTCTTCTTTTTCTTTCCTCTTAACTATCATGTGATCGTTTTGGTTTTTCTCATCTTAAAGAGACTTCTTCAAATTTTCAAGTTCTTTCTCAAGTTCTTCTTTAACATTATCTTGATTACATGCTGAGGAACATTCATCTTCCAACATTTTGTTAAGTTTATCCAGCCTTCTGATCTTCCTTAAACATTCCTTCAATTCTTCTTTCAGATGCATCTCAAGCTGAGTTTCTTCTTCTTCCGAGCTGCTGCTTTCAAAATCTTCATAATTCACTGTTTCAATGAAAGTATTTTCAACAAAATGCTCAACTGATTTTTCGGATTTAGCATCACTTTCTTCATCTTCTTCATTTATATATAGAAGACTTTTTCTCTTCGATTTGAAGAACTTCTAGTCTTTAACTTACTTTATTTTACCACGCTGCTTCTTCCATAACTTTATTGGCTTTCTTTCTTCTTCATCACTGTCATCTTCATTCTCCCTTCGAGGAAAGTTAGCCGCAAAGTGGCCAATGCCTCCACATTCAAAATACTTCAAGGGATGTATTCCCTTGTATTTACTTGTGCCTCTTTTAACATTTTTTGAAAACAAGGATAAAATATCGTTAATATTTTTACATACCTCACTTTTAGAGTCAGAGTAACCCCCATATTCTTTAATCAGTGTCTTCTTAGACTTCCCCTTCTTCATGTCTTTGAAAGATAATTCTCTGTCAACCTTTGTCTTGTTCTTCATCTCCTTTTCCCTTCACATCTCATATGTAATGAGGGTACTATGAAAATCATCAAGAGATAGAGTCTCTGAGTCTCTATATTCTAATGAAGGTACCTTCGTATCAAATTTATTAGGAAGAATCCTCAATATTATTTCCACAACAATAGAGTCTTTCAGCTCTTCACCAAGACATCTTATGGTACTAACAAAATCATTTACCCTGGTGAAGAAATCCACAACATATTCATGCTCTCCCATCTTCAAGTCTTTATACTTCAATATCCAGATTTGAAGTTTTTCCTTCTTGACTTTTGTATTTCCTTCGTATATGTTTTTCAGTTTGTCCCATATACCCTTGGCTGTGGCCACTCCTTTTACTCTAAAGAATTCACTTTTAGAAAGTGAAGACAATATAGCATTCTTGGCTCTTCCATCATTCTCAAGAAACTTCTTGTCAACTGGTGTAAGAGGAACATTGTATTCAAAGGGGGGAAACCCAACTGTTGTAGCTTCAAGAACTTTATAACTAATAGACATGAGATACGGTATCATTCTATCCTTCCAGATGTGATAGTTCTTCCCATTGAATACCAAAATGCCTTTATTGTTCACACAATTCAGATTCTCCATCAGAAAGGAAAACAATGGAAAACTCCCTTTGATACCACTTTTAAGGACCCAGTTGGAGAAATGAACCACTAAGAGGGGGGTGAATCAGTGGTAACCCTTTTTCATTTTATGTTCCCTTAATATTGATAACAACCTTTGTCTTTTGTTAAAGATATAATTCCCTACTGAGAAAACAAACAAGAAGACATCCAAAGGAACACAACAATTTACAAGGATCACTATTCAATAAGAATAACTACATCCTTAGTATGGTTGGAAACAATCCAGCACTATAAAATCCACTAATAAAACAATCCTTGGATTACAAAGAGTAGGATATACCCTTACACTCATGAAGCACTATGAAACAATCGCTCCAGTGCATTTGCACCCTCTTAGAACAATATGGAAATGTCTCTTTTCTTGTAACAACTTATGTTACCTACACTTCCTTTCAAATACACAAGTGTAAGCATGTTCAACACAAATCTTCACTTCCTTACCCATAAGAAAGGCAAGGACTCCTTGGACTTAATATAGATTGATTACAGTCTGAAATTCCCATTCCGAATCCCCACTCCAAATTTTCCCAATCTGATTCTTCAATCTGAATCTTCCTCAGTCTGAGAAACTCAATACGGTGACAGCCAATATGAATTCCACATTCCGAATCTCCCCTATGAATTCTTCACTCCGAATACTTCACTCCAAATTTTCTTCTTCACTCTGATTCTTCAATCCGAGTCTTCCTCAGTCTGAGAAACTCAATACGGTGACAGCCAGTACTGATTCCCCATTTCTAATCTCCACTCTGAATTCTTCACTCTGAATTTTTCCTCTGAATCTCCACTCTGAATCTCCACTCTGAATCTCTACTCTGAATTCTTCACTTTCACTCCGATTCTTTAGTCTGAGATTTCTTTAATCCGAGAAACTCAATACGTTGTCAACCAGTATCAAATTATTGTTTCAATTGAAACTACAATGAAATCTCAGTCGGCCACACACTTATTTCTCTCTCTAGATTATCAGATCTTCTCTCACTACAACATCATCAATCAATTTACTTAGTACTCTAATATCCTTTTATAGGTGCTCCAAAGTGTTCTAAGGCGGGAAACTAAAATAATTTTCCCGCTCAATTAAATTCACCAAAATATTAATTTCTCCTGAAATCTCGGAGTAATTAAGACTTTGTCATCACTTATAGAATCTTCTCGAATATTCTTCCCCTTCTCTTGATTAGGAGCTTTGGCCTTTTCCGGATCCGACCTTGTTATGCAGGTTTCTCGGAATCACATTCTCAGATCGACTCATCTGTCTTCTCAGATCCACTCTTCCTGAGTCTTTAGAATCACTTCGACTCTCAGCATGACTCTTCATCACTTCTTCGGCATGAAACCAATTCAAATCTCGGTATGACTCTTCATTACTTCTCAGTATGGCTTTTTATTACTTCTTGTGTATGACAAATTCTTCATTCTCAGTGAGTCTCCACTTTGTTCATCGATACCAAAGATTTTTAATTCTCAATATGACCCCTCTGGATCTTGGTACGACTTCTGGTTACAACTTCACCAATTCTCTGTATGGATTCTTGTTATGACTTCACCATTTCTCGGCATGAATCCAAACTTCTGGCTATGAAATTCAGGTTTAGGAAGTCGAATATGAACTTCTTCACTCCGATCTTCTGACTCAGCAAGTCGACTCCGAACTTCCCACTATGAACTTCTGACTCAGCAGGTCGACTCTGGACTTCTCGCAACTAAATTCTTATTCAGAAAGTCGACTCCGAACTTCCCGCTATGAACTTCTGACTCATGAAGTTGACTCCGAACTTATCGCTACGAACTTCTTCGTCAGCACGTCGAATCCGAACTTCCGACAATGTACTTCTGACTCCGGAAGTCGACTTTGCACTTCTGTTCATGAAGTAGACTCCACAAATTTTGTTCAAAAATTAGACTCTACAAATTCTATTCAGGAAGTAGACTCCACAAATTCTGTTTAGGAAGTAGACTCCACACTTCTGGTTCTCATAACGGCTTCACCAGATTCTCGGTATGACTTCTCTAACCAACTTTTTCTGGCATCGTGAGTACTTGCATATACTCCCAAATTAGAGTTAAAAAACAGAAAAGAATTGTCACAATTAATGCCTTCACATCTCCTATCAGCCAGCTTTCGATAATTTGAAATTTCCCAGCTCCGAACTTCTCAAGTTCCAGACTCCGAATTCCAGACTTTAAATTCTTCGAACACCAGGTTCCAAATGTTCAATATAATTGGTTCCGAATCTTCAAACTTCCTGCTTCTGAATTCTTAGAAATTCAAGGTGTCTTTCCTTTATGAAAATTTCCTCAAGATCAAAAAAATACAATCCATCCAAACCATCTCTTACTTCAGCTTGGTCCTAACACATTTTTTCATGAATGAAATTTCTATTTCATTCTCCTTCATCTCTTTTCCTCTCCAATAGACAACCACCACTCTGTTTTCCCATATTGGTGCTCTCAATACTTTTTCTATAGCTTTTCATCCCTAGCTCTGATCTGGTGATTGATTCACTCCTTGTTCATCACATCGGATGTGCATCAGTAAGATCTCAATTACATTTTAGTCCTTCATCATTCTTCTTTACCTCAATGATGTTATTTAAATGAAGGTTCATTTGACCTATTTTCAATACATTGATACATTCTTCAAATAATGTCCAATACATTCCAAACTAAAGGCTGGTACTGGATGAGGAGTGTTGTACGAGCCTTATCTTGGTGGTATATAACTCATCCATTAATTTTTTTCATTTTATATATTTTCTTGTGTGCACGCCAATTTCATCGAATGTGGCATATTAAATTCATTTTCCTTCATTATAGTTGTCATAACTTTGTTTTAAGACCCTTGTCATAAATGTAATCCATAGTTAGATGTTATGACCTCAACGATGACCACTCCATGTAGGTTATTTTCCATATTTATGATTTTAGTAGTTCTTTAAGCTAAAATGTGTTTTTGTTTAGTTGTTCCTTGACTTGACCATGATAAAGGTAATTGTTTAATGAAATTAGTGAATTGTAAATTAATAGAACATGAATTCATATCACTTGACCCGCTAAAGGTAAGTGATTCAATTTGATAAATAAATATTAAATGTTTATTTGGAATGTATATTATGAATATGATTTGGCCTAACTAAATGTAATTAAAAGAATTGAGTTCATATACATAGAAAACATTTCCATGTTTATTTGAAGGTAGTAGTGTGACCCTAATAAATTGATTATAACATGTATTAATTAATAAATGGTAGAATATACCATATCCTTGTCACACTAATGAAAGATATGGAATAAACCAACTGGATGGATAAGATGCATGAGTACTACATGAACATAATTAGTTAAATGAGCAGAAAATATGGTACAAATTGCATATGGAACTTGACATATTTATAGGAGTTTTTATACTCAAGCTTGCCTTGGATTCTTGAGGGAATGTATTGAGCACTCATAGACTCCATTTTGATTTAGGGATACTTGTTTCCATGGTCGATAATCACCTTGAAACTCAATCACTATCTATCAGCGAATTCATGATATGAAACCATAGGATACCTACATTATCATTAAAGGATGACTTTGACACACTCTTAGAATACAACATGATATCTACAAACATGGGGAAACTTAGTTATACCCTCATACCCAGTCATTGATTATCATTTTTTACATTTTATGATTCCTTAGACTCAATTAGAATCATTATTGTATAATTCCTTGCATGATGCCCCTTGGATTACATTCTTAACCCTTATAGATAGGCTAGAGATTATTACTGAGTTGTGTAAAACCTATAGGTCAAGGATTCAAAGGTTATTACCTTGGATCCTTTTTATAATTAATACCATCAAGATTTAGTTTTATATATTGGATCCTTCAATATTGTTTTTATGTCAGTATGACAATCCTAGTTATACCTCATGTAACCTACTTATATAAACTAGAACTAATTAATTAATGAAATGGTTACATGTTAAGACACCAGTTGAGGTTGAATTAGGTACATGGGTATTTAGATTACTATACTACTTTACTTCCATATATGCATGCTTTCACGCTTCTTTAATTTATGTTACATGTATAGGATGTTATATATTCTAATGGTGGGGGGCTACTAAGATTTATCTCACACCCTATTTGGGTCGTTATTAGTACCCAAGAAGATTACTTGTATGCATGTGTTAAAAAGGGTAAGTTCCCCAATGTGGACACTTGATACTTCTTGATTTCATTGTGATAGAGTTTTGTATCATATGAACAAGATAGAGCTCAGGGTGTTGGGGATAGTTTTTGGATTATTTGTTCTTATTTTGTATAACATGTTATGCATGTTTCCTTTTATCTATGTTTTCATGTTTTATAGATACATGGAATGTATCATCATCAACTTATATATATTATTATCATTTTATCCTATTGTTTATTATTCTACCTACTTTTATTGTGCCACTATTTCACTTATGTTTCTTACATTATCAACATGATATATTATTTATCGTATTTTCTTCACTCAGGTAATGAGAGAATAGTCTCCCTACTGACACACCCTAGGCCCTCACTGTTGGTCGATAAACTCTGGCGTACGGAGAGATTCACTTGAGGCCATGTTCCAATATGGGCCAAGGAACCATTTAGGGGATACTGAATCTAGGATGTCACAATATGATACTACATTGAATTCAACATGAGGTTTCATGCATTAAATATCTTTTCCAGCTTCATGCACTAGCCAAAATATCTTCCGGATACCACCAACTTCTACTGGCCCTTTTTTGTATGGGGACTTGTTTCTGTGAGGCCCTACATTCCAATAATATCTTTACAATGTAGGTTCATCCTAATAGTCACATACTTATATTCAAAGTGAGGGGAGGTTATTCCCCTAATAGATGTAAAAAAATCCAATACATGATTGAATTTTTTAATTCCCACACCATCCATGGATTTTGGATTCCTCAAACCATTCTCACAAAAAATGATACCAACTTTAGAGCCACCAAGATAGGGAAGTTATATACCAATTACAACATTTTTTCCAACAACACTTATTGATAATACACATAGAAAAATTAGAGGATAGGGACATTCAAGAAAACCCTATCTGACATACTATAGAAGATAATGGGATGGAAAAAAAGAGTTGACCAAATAATCTCTCTAATTCCCTTTAGGACTATCAGACGATGACTTGAAATCCAACCCAGGTTGCCTCGTAATCAGTGGTGTATGAGACATAAGTAGTTTTAACCATAGAGGATCAACTTTTATCACTATAAATGGATGTTTTGTTTGGTAGGAAAAATTAGCCAAGTATAATTCCATTTGGATGAGTTGTAAGACCTTGAGGAAAACATGCTCTAGTCTTTACATATCCTAGAAAGGCATCCAAACCATGTGGCATGAGGATTGAATTAAAATGTACAGTTCTACACATTCCATCAATGTGACATGGTATTATCTCCCATGACACCAATTATACCTAGAAATAATCTTCCAAAACAAGAATCAGAATGATAAGGAACATTTAAAATGGTGAATACTCATTTATCACTATTGACGGGGAGCACATCACACCCCCCATAAATTCCATATTCCCTGAGTGGTACTTTATATGAATCTATAATCTATTCTATAAGATTTTAAACTAAAAATGCCATCATCCGACCTACATGAGGTTAAACTATAGTATACCATTTTTGAAAATCATAGGATTACTCATAAAAATATGTGATGATCTATATTCAGAGACATACACCTCTAAACTACCAATCTAAATGTCCTAATAACATGATGTTAAATTTTGTATAATTTTTCAAACATAAATGATTGTAATCTATATTATACCCTATGTGACAAGCATAGGATGACTCGTAAAAAAAGATTTGATGATCCATATCCCATGATGTATGAATTTAACCTAAAAATCATGAATTCATAGTCACATGATATTAAACTGTATGGTAGCATCCAAGATATGTTTAATTAAACTGTAGTAAACCCCAAGTGAAATGTTTAGGATTCATCACGTGAATAGAATTATAAGCTTATTTTTTTAGTTCATCATTCCTCATAATGTGATGATCACTAAATAACACCCATTTTAATCCTCCTCAAGTGTAATCACCAACCATATGCATAGACCCATCAGTAGTATGAGATTCCATTGTAACTCTACATTAGGGGGGGGGGGAGAACAATAGCAATCCACTGGTATGAAATCGCTATGTAATTCCATAATGATCACAAACATCACCAATGGTCCCCCTCCTCATACATGATCCAAAATCATGTTCCTCAACCCATCAGTAATTTTAGATTCCCACTTGTCCTAACCTGGGTAAGAAAGAATTGGCATCTCAATGAGTAAGCCATGCAAGCATGATCATATCACATGATGCTTAATAGTATACCCTACATGATTGGCATATTATTGCTCTTATGATGAGAATTAGATGCCTCATGTTAAACATGAGATGATACCTCCATCCCTTGGAAGATTACACTCATAATCCCCAATCACACCATTGTATCTCCTCAACAGAAGTGGGAATCCCCTAGAAATACCCACCATGGTCAAATATATACAAAATTAAACTAAAACAAACATGTATTCACATTTAATGATGTTGAGTTATATGTTTATCATCCTTGTCGTAAGATGTTAAAATATATATTCCATATATCTATAACATGATATGAATCTGTGTGATTGGTTGAGCCCCCACATAAAAGGAATCCCCCTTTCTTTTGTCATTCATCTATTGTAAAATGATATAGAAATATGTGTGGATTGATTACCTATTCCATAGGATATATAGAAACACTCAGATCTCATACCAAGAGCCTAGACTAACTACAAACCATTCTAGGGTATTCCCCCATAGAGATATGCTCAATCCTCTCCCAATGATACACCCATCAAGACCATTTTAGTACATGGAGGAATAGCTCCTAGAGTGTTTAACTACCCTTGAAAATATCCAAACATTTATAATTCAACATTTACTGACTCCCTTAAATTGGACCATCATCACCTTCCTAGTCTGAATAGACCCACTAATAGAAATGGATCATGGGAATGATAAAACACCTAATATCCCAAGCACATTCCTTAGAAGATCCCCTATGACATTTTATGGTTCTCGTGTTTCAAAAATGTCCAATTTGTGATCCCTAATTTTTTGACCAATCCTTGATTGATTCAGTTAAAGATCATTTGTTTTGAAAAAAACTCAATAGTAATTCCAAACCCATCATTCAACCCTTTTCAGGTTCTTCATCTCAGAAGCTGTGATTTACCTCCCTTACCACCTCCATATTTTCTAGTGGAGTTTCAACACCCCGAGTTTTATTCCCCCATGTGTTTTTACACAATCACAAAAAATTAGGTATCATTGTATCCTTTTCATGCCAACTTATTTTTCTTTTATTTGTGCTCCCAATTGTGGTATGGGAAACTCCTTACCACACCTTGTTTCTCACACAAAGAGTGGATCATGTGGGATTAGGATTCATGGTTGGATTTTCACCAAGAAGAGTTGAGGCACATAGAAATTCCACATATGGAATGGCTCCCTACTCCACTGTCTGAACTCCATGACCACAAACTAGGATCCTTGGTTCAAGAATCGCCAACATAAACTCTGTGTAGAATTCATCCTAGACATTTTATGTGAAACTAGTCCTCCGTGTCCCTCTATTCAGGTCATGTAACTACTGTTTTTCACAACAAAAACATCTTTGAGCCACAAAACCCCTTAAGCCCAACCATTAGGACCTTAAAGAATTTAAAACCACAATGTTCGAACTACATGAATTTCAACTAGAATAAAACCCCTTTTGTAATTAAATTATGAACTTAACTTATATAGATGTTGTCTTTCAATATGTCATTTTAAATTACATTGTCAAATTCTACTCCTCACAATAAAGGATGGTCCCCTTAGAGCATCGGTATCATACCGCACCGAGTTCCAAAAATACATTTTGTTTATTCCATGTGTCATGAGTTATCTTGTGATTCATATAATCCTTATCCCTATCACAGATACAAATAACCCAATTATGTGAGACCATGATTATAATCATTAGTCCTGTATCCCACTATTTCTGACAGCTTTGGTAGTGACTGGAAATAAACTCATCTCACCAACCCCCATATGGTTTGAGTATCATGACCTTAAACTATGTGCATCTTTTCTCCAAGATACTTCATGTGGAACTAGAGCTATACCACCCTATCTTCATATCTAGTTTTTTCACATTAATGTGGCATGAAAACCCCTCAAACATAAACCCCTTTGGTCCAATAATCCTGAACATAATCTATTTTGGAGCATGTCATCCAACATCCATGGCTCTAAACTCATAGCATCCACTAGGGTCAAAGATACATGACCCGAAACTAAATAAACCCATGGCCGAATAATCATGATCCTATACTTCTAATAATATATTAGTCCATGTATCATGAACCTAAACTACTTGAAAACACTTAGTCCCAGCATAGAAACCTTAAATTGTGTAGAACCTACCTTGAGAAAATTTGTTGGGTGAGGGGCCTCCCAAGCCCCAATTTACATCAGGTTTTAATCTCTTCACTTCATTATGAATCCTCCCAGAGTACCATAATTTCTTCCATGCTCTATAACCTGAAACATGTAGTAGTCTTGGTCTAATAATTATGACATTAAACTATGTGAAACTATGCCCTGGACCTCCAATCAATATGTGTTTTGCATCACCCATGGTGTTTTATAAAATTAATTCCACCTTCTCACCAGATCTTTACTCGATAGAATTTTCCTCTTTTAATGTTCATCTAACACCACGTCTTATTATAGAACTATATGGGGATTTATTCTGAATTTAACAAGATACATAGTGATGCCTAGATCACCAATCATGGGCCTAATTTTATATACTCTCATCACCCACACCTTAGTTTGGTACACCCTATTCCATGGTGGGACTTACCAACTCTTCAAATAAGTAAGATGGTGTGTCAGTTAGATAAAGGGGTTACAAACTTTATAGTGTTAATCTAGTAGCATTGTTCCATTTATCATGACATTAATGTTATGAAAGGTCATATACACATATGTATCAAAACTAGTTCTTATTTATTCTAACTATAGTGATCCTAAATAGACCAAGGAAAGAGGCATAGATATCTGTTATGTTGAAAACTCATTGTAGGAATCTAAGAAAGGGTTGTACTTTTTCTCACCAATTATCCCTTGTGAAATAGAAAAAAATGAGAGAATGAATGAAGTAGGTAAAAATCTAGTGGGACTCATCACTGAGACATAGTAGAATCATGTATGTTCTCAATGAATCCACTAGTGTAGGAAAACGTTAGATTCAAACCTTACATAACCTTACATTATGGGGTTATTTTTGGGGTACCACTATTTTTTTCACCTTTATTATATCCTAGTACATCAAAGGGGTGGGTTTCCATTCATTATGGTTCACATGTCATGGTTATAAGATGATAAACTACTTTACACATGTGAAGAACATATGATGCTAAACTGGATGTTCAACATCCTTACCAAAATATGTTAAAATTCACACCATCCATATGTATTTCATGAACTAAAACCACAAAATATTCTATTCCATTTGTAAGAGGAAATTTCCCCCTAATATTTTGGTCACCTACCACACCACTCGAGTATCTTGGCCATCATTTGGAAAAAAATGATTCCCCCTTGGAAGGCGATTTTAGAACTCGCTCGAACCGATACACTCACCTAACATGCTCAAAACCATGGTGGTGTAATCCTAAGAACATCAAACTCTATCTTAAAATTCACCCAAGTTCACTCCTACACTTTTTTTATTTCTTAATATGGATTCCCACTACCTTCGACGCCTGAATCAGCCCCCTAACAATGATGGTTCCTTGATAAAATGGATCACCTACCATCCTAGACATATGAATTTAAATAATTTTAATGATAATTTGACATTTCATGTGTTTCAAAAATGGTCAATGGTCAACCCTCACTTTTATATCCTCGCTCTTGGAAATACGATAGTGTAATCCACATTTAAAACATGGTAATCTATCATACCCTATTGGACTATCCTCTTGTTCCAATTCATAGAAATCAAGATTCATGTCCTCTATTTTCCCCTTTTTAGGTAGAATTCAATGCCCCTAGAATTACCTCTCTTGTTCACCTATTCATGTCAGGAAAGTAAGTCAACTATCCAGAGTCCCTCTATCCATCTAAGTTTATCCTAGTCTAGACACCCTTAGTGTTTGATGGGTAATTTCGACCCCAATTATTTGGTCCATGTCTGGAACTCTCATGTATGTATGTGACCTTATTTTTATCATTTTTTATCACACTAAGAATGAATCATGTTGGATCATATGCTTATAGTTGGTCTTGTTTTAAATATAATTGAGATGTAGAAATACAAGCATATAGGGAATAGAAACAAGAACTTGTGTTTCCATTTTTGATGAGGGTCATCCGCATTTCAAAGACTCAAATTAATTTAAATATAAACGAAATCTGCAAAGGGATTTGATTTGGAAATTTAGTTCTCTAGCTCTTCCAGCCTCAATTTAAATTCCTCCAGTATCTTCTACTACCTAGAATTATTTTTTCCCTCCTCTATGAATTCATGGTAAAACTCATCGACTTAGATCTACACACAACATTGCTCATCCATACATTTGGCCACCAATGATGTTTCCTTTACTGCCTCATCCTTGATCTATACCATCAGAGCCCTCATTTAACTAATGTTCTCTCCTTTCACATTAGTAATGCTCTTGTGAAAATTCACTTCCTCTTCTAGTTGAGTGACTTCTTGTTTGACCACCTATATCACATTAGTACCCTGAATTTTTTGTCCTTGGATGAATCCATATCCCATGATTTTGTGTGAATCCAATTAGTAAGTTAGTCACTAGAAAATTTGTCGACAGCACAAGAATCTAGTCTACTGATACCCAAGTTCAATAACCAGAGTTAGAAGAACACTATTTGGTTCACTAGGTCTACCTCATAGGTGAAGGTGATGGATTTTTTCATGCTTCTCCATTCCCTATACCAAACTATGTGATTATCTTTAGTGACTTATATCCTATAATATTCCAAGTCCTAAGGTGAATCATGCTCGTACTTGGGGAAATTCAAATGGACTTTGTATGTTGGGTACACCCCAAGTATCCTCTAAGTTAATTTAGACTCCATGTTGAGAGGAGGTTCATCTTCATCTAAATCTTCAATGGTGGTTTCGTATTCACTATCCTTGATATATGCCTCCCCCACAACCACATCAACATCTAAACAAGATTTCTCTCCAATGATTGGGATTGGATCACACTGAATGGTTGGCTTGCTGAAGGCCATCTCGACTACTGGAGTGAGCATCCCCAAACTATTTTCCATGCCTAATTATTTCTTGAACACTGCCTGAAACTCTATTTTAGAAAAAGGAAATACTATTAGTTCAGCTTGTAGAAAAACAAGGGAAAGATAACTTACATACAAAAAAAGAAACTTAAATGAGGAATGTTCTTTTATGACATCCAAGTTTGAGGCCTCAAAATATAATTATACCACTATAGAACAATTTATGCTAGTATGAACATTTCTTGATACTAAAATATCCCTCATCACTATGTTCTTGGGTATTTTAAAAGATTGAAATGTGTTTTTCTATTGAAAACATGGGAAATTATTCGAGGCCTTAATAGAATTAGAATAGGTGGGACATAGATTCTTACCTTGATAAGGCACAAGGATCTCACAAATATACCTCCTAGAGGGACCTACCCCAATGGAAGAGGGAGTTGGTAATTGGATGTCATGGTGATCCCACGGTAGATGAAAAAAAGGTTAGGAGAATCTATACCATCCCTCCATCCACCTATGTAGATGCATCTCCCATCTGAGCTTTGAGAGTGGATTCTAGGTTGGTCTCCCTAGAACCTTTCGAGGCACCCTCCTCACACTCCAGAGATACCCCTTTATCATCCTCTAATAATTCCTGAATGATTCAAAATAATGAGTTAGAGGCATCAAAGGAATGAAAAGTTGAAATACACAGACAAGTTAATTATTCAAAAACTATCCTCATCGAATATTAGCTCAATCAATTAAACATCCCAATAAGTTACCTCTCCATTATCTTGAGATCATTCTCAGTCAACACAAGATCCCCAGGAATCCTCTCTACTAGATCCATACATTTCAGCACTGGGATTTGAAGCCTCATGGGCCTACATTTCAGAAGATGTCATATCTCTAGTATCCACACCAAATATATCTCATACCCTTGCAATGGTAGGGTCTCTATAATTGTTCAATCGTATCAAATAATCAATGTATTCTATGTAGTAAAACATCTCTTGGAAACTCACTTAGTCCATTATCCTTAAAAACCCAACATCTAACAGATCAATTCTATCTCAGGTGAGCATCCTCCATAGCTTATCTACTATATGGTATAGGAAAAAAAACCTTTACACCTCATAGAGCTTTGGGTAGAATAAATCATCATACAATTTCACTAAAAATGTATCTTCTTTCCCGAGGAATATCTCAACCAACCCATCACAGTACGAGAGACCTCCACCCACTCTTGTAGCCACTTTCGAGTGATCCCTTACCTACCATAGGGTAGAGGCACAACAACCACATGGGCTCCAACCACTACTTTTTGATCCCCTAACACCTTATGTGAACTTCAATGATTATAAATCTTAGGTTATTACTAATCATGTGGCTCATTAAATTGTTTCACCATCATCACCCACCAATGTAAGTTCTTTCCCATGTATTTCACTAACTAGTTATTGGTGTAGTTATATATAAGGTTGTCATTAAGTTCCACTAGTGATAGAAAAATGTCATACCTAGTACCCTTGGCCATTAAAATTTACCAAAGTTGAATAAGGATGTAGGGGTGCCTCTTCTAATGGACGCCCATGTACTCTTGAATCACTAGATACAGAAGGGACCCAAACTACTTGAATGTAGTATATGGATTAGAGTAGGTTTTTCCATAGACCAATGAGACCAGAACTCCACTGAGGAAAGAGTTCAAATACTCTCTCTACTTTAGCATTCCCTTCTATTTTTTCTATCCCATCGGTAGGAGTTGGGAATGTCCTAAAATTGATGTTACCAGTATTACAAATACTCATTGTCACTCCATCATAAATGAGTGTCACTAATCATACTATGGAGATTTTGAGGAGTGAATATTGAAAACCCTTATTCTAAGGGGTGATGGAATTTTGAGAATCACACCCCCAGAAGTGAATGTCGATTCATCCAGAAAAAAAACAAGAATGGACCACTGATACACTAGGGCATGTCCTCCCTCGTGACATGCCCCTACTGGTTGTATAGCCTAGATAGCACTTGGACATCCAGGTTCAACTGGTTTTTAGATTCCGTGATCGAATCCATCACTAGTGTTCTATTCTGTAGTCCCAAGTGGGAATCCCTAACCAGAAGACACCATCAACTCATGAAATTTTCCAGGAATATCACATACCAAATTTTCATGTTCCAGTCCTTTATATTTTTCCCCCATTTCTGATATTGGCCCTCATCTAATATCATCCAATATTACCCTATCCTCCTCCTATGACATTTCATAAGGCACTTATTTGGCCATTTGTAGAATCTTCATGGCTCGCGTATTTAGGAAATACCTAGACATTTCTTGAACATTTTTTCTTTGTGGAAATGAGGTGATGATATAATACCATTCTCAATTGGACTAAGATAATTTTCATCATAATTGGTGTTTACCCCACATTCCCCCAAGAATTGTGTGTCAGTTGGAACCTTCCATAATGATATACCATTATTAGGATCCCATTGATGGGGTGAAGATCCCATAAGTTGATACCAACCTCCCCATGATGGAAGTAGAAGGTTTTTGTGTATACTGACCTCTTGTTGAGTAGTTCTGGAAACAGATCTAGCTAGTGGTAAAATTTAAAATGAGACATCGACAATAAATTATAATAAACTATATGTCACAAATTATCTACATTATCATCATAAATGAAATTTATCTAGTACTCCCATGCCCAGGAATCACTAAAATTTCCCTCAGATCCCAAATCCTAATCTTTATACTAACCCATGTGATTGTTCTGAATACTGGCATCGATGCTGTTATTATAATGGGTAGGGAATTATTTATCGATTTTTGATTCCCTGATAAATTTCCTCATTTGGTCACTTAGAGTAAACATAGTGGTGTCTTCATGCTCCCTAAATGGGTGTCCATCAACGGTTATGTTCCATCTTTTATGCATATTATGATGGGAAAACCAAAAACATGGTGATTTAACCTCCATAACCCAGATATCCACATCATACAACAACATGATGTTATTGAGTGGAAATCTATTGGACATTGGATACTACATTTAAACTTATTTTAGCAAGAATAATAGCTTCCTATTATCAATGGTCACTCCCTTGGACTGAGGAATTTTAGTAATCCTAGCCATCTTGTCCCTTCTGACAGCATCATTAACAGTAGTAGTAATCTAGGAAGCTTCATCAGTCCTTTTGGGATTATTTTAAGATATTGTAAGGAAGGGTTATGTAACTAATAATTATTTCTTGAAAATTTACCTATTTCACACAACTAAAGGTATGTTGGTGTAAAATATCACAATAGTTCTCTGTTTTGTGCAATATATGTCAAGTAAGAGGAATTTCGTGAAATTCATGTCTCAAGTAACAGGAGTTCGCATAAAGTGAATATTTACACACATGATAGACATATCATATCACATTTAAAATTCAATTGGTGTTATTATTGTTTAATTTCCCTATTTATAACCATCAGACTAATGGGTTACATCTATATTCATAGATTTTCATGGACTGCAACTGAGGTATGGTGAAATGGTGAATATTAAATAATGTTTAGTTCTTTCCTTAGAACATGACCTTCTGCTTCCCCATCTACTATATTTCTAATGGGGATATTTTTTGGCACCAAAAAGAGCTTCATGTTGTGGAACATGAGGTTTTACTAAACCAGGGGTACTACTTATCTCGGGGTACCACCCCAAATACAATGTATTGTTTGTGAGAAACATTGAGGCATTCCACACAACTCCTTATTTTTGGCATTAAAGTCATATCCAAATGAAAGGTGATGTAAACTAAAAATTATTGCATGGATGATGAAAAATACCTCAATAACCAAATAGAAAATCATTGTGCAATATCAATTTTTTCCATGAAAAACACTTAAAATGAGGAGGGCAACATTAAAATTCTTCTTTATGTGACACACCACTAGAGAAAAAGTCATGATAGTCATGAAAGCACAATTTTTTTAAACTAACACCAAATTGCCTAAAACATATAAAGTTGAATGCCCGAAGCACCTAGATACCTATATCTCCCATAAATAGTTCACCCCTATGTTTTGGGTATAGGTTCCTAGATGTTGGAGCATTGAGCTCTCATTCATTCAACTCATCCTTTCATGAAATCCTGCAACCCTAACCTCCCATGTATTCACATAAGTAGAAACTTTCAACAAAGATCTCACATATACCTCACTTTTCATTTCCTTATATTCAATATGTCCTTTCCCAACTCTCTCTAGAGGATATATGGTTTTACACCTGATGATATCTCTATGCATGACCCAAAACATCATGTGAACTCCAATGTTGTGCATGCATATTCCACCAACATCCATAACATTTCTTTGTATTGAATTCCATGGATCATGAAACTCACATTAAACATGAAACCCCGGAGTTTTTAACAACAATATCTGGTTATATGGCCTAGTTCCTCCATGTTCCAAATAATATCGTGTGCAATTAGAGTTCACAGGTTCCCCATGCTTACTGTAACTGGGTTATCCTATGCTTCAATCACTAGCATGACTGATATCATCAACCGTCCCACTAGGACCCTTTTCTCCAAGCATGGTCTATGAAGCATATCTTCCACTTTCTCCTATTTATAAGCTCCCTAATATTTAGATCCTCATGTGATGACTCACCATGGAAGTGTTTACTTCTTGTGCCATCCAAAATCACTTTTTCACTAGACATGAAAGGCCCAAGGGAGGAATCATTATTGGAAACCACTTACCTTTCCCCATGAGGAGGCTTAGTGTATCATCCTTCTCTCATACATGGAAATGGTCTCCTAAGGAATAGTCCCTCGAACATCGTTACTACTAAATAAAAAACTGCATGATAATATCCTTATCACATGATGTTAAACTATGGACTTATCATATAGAATTAACATAAGGTTCCCCTTGTATGAATAACATGGGTTGATACTCCTAAAATGGGCATCCCATGTGCATAATAAACAAAATATCATGGGATTATACTCCAATATCAGTTATACAATAAGTGTAATTCATGCACCATCTCTTTTTTCCACTCCAAACATGACACAAGGTGCATCACAACACATTGTTAAACTACATGGATTGGTCATTTCATGCGACCTTAAACTGCATCATGGAACTACATGGGTTTTGTTCCCTGTATTCTAATAGGTTTTGTAGGTTTCCTCCAAAATTTTCAATCCCGACACACTTGGGATACCTTCCTAAGGTCCAATAATTACCCCTAACATCAACATTAAATTTTTATTCCTTCCCCCTAGAAGGTGGAAACATCTAAGTGTGATCATCTCCCTTGGGGACACACTAACTCCACCAACCTATCCCTATAAAAATTTAAACATATGATCACAGTGTCCCCACAAGACCCCAAACCTATGATACAATCCACAAGATTCATTAGAAACTCTACCTTATACAATGAACATGAGATGCATGATGTAACAAGCCTCAAAAACCATGTGCCCTTATCACAAGATACCCTATGAAGTAAATGGGATGACTTAGGTCTTACACCTAATATTCGACACATATGACATTCCCTAGATATCAAAAGATGAAGACATTGTAGGTTCCCAACACACCCAACATCTATAGATGCCTATATGTGACCAATGTTCTTATCATCTCTAATCACAGGTAGCTACCCTGTCATGATATAAGTAGTATAATTAACTAGCATCCCCCTTGAGATGTCACTGGTAACTAGCTTCATGAACTTGACTAAAATCAATGATGGACACTCAGACAAGGAAATAATCTCTAATTAGGAATCCATGGAAGGAGGATATAACATCCCATCATCATGTTTTAATCAAGGGGATGACATCCTCAATTATAGTGGTAGAGTCTTCCTGCTTATAGAAATGGGGGATATGGGGAAGTACACCCTATAGGGGTTGTGACCAATCCAAGGATATGGACCACTACAAAATAGAAATTAAAAGGCACACCTTGAACCATATGTGTGATCCCTATAGAATACATCATCAAAAAAATACAATTCAATATATCTTTTAATGTCATCCCATTATAAATACTATTTGATATCACCATAAATATTTATACATTTGGGAATAATGGGGGATGATGAACTATAAGTTTCATCCAACAGCTCATTTTTCATGTCTGGTATTGACATGACACATACTCAGTTACTAAACCATATCATTCTATCAAGATCATGGCTGCAATCAGGTAAATTTCTCATCTTCTTTTGTAATTATTCATCCTACTTATTGAAAATTGAAAGATGATATCAAAAATGAAGATAAATCTTGGAAAAATATTGAGATCATCAAACTCAATCAATTATATCATTGATATAGAGTAGAGGATACTTATTCTTGATGGTAATTTTCTTAAGTTACTAATAATCAAATAAAATATTCATTACCCCATCTTTCATCTAAAAAAAGAACAAGTGCACCCCATGGTGATGCACTTTAGGGTATTAATCCTTTATAAGTATTCTATTGGAGTTGCTTCATCAATTCACGTAACTCAATTGTTCCCATTCTATATGGATTCTTTGAAATATGTGTAGCATCAGGTATGAGTTATATTGAAAAATCAACTTCATGTTTCTGGGTAATACTATAAAATTAAACAAGAAATAAATCATCATATTCCAAAAAATAGACATATATTAATTATTGAGATTCCCTCCAACTGTTTGAGATAAATATCCCTCATTACTATATTGTAAGTCCCATATAATGGAAGTAATTTCTATTATAAATTCATATTCATTCTCTCACTAAAATAAATAAAAAAATAGGTTGATTCGGAATATCAAATTTCATTTCCATATTCTAGAAATTTATTTGAAATATTTATAGAGAAGTAATAAATGCTCAAAATCACATAAAATCCCACTAATGGATGAACAAAAATAGTTTCATAAGGAACATTCTTATAAACATTAACATGAAATCCCCAACTCTTCATTGGAGGATAAGTGTTTATTAACCATCGTAATTCACATAAATGATTGGAATAACATCACCCCGTCCTTATTATATGAGTTAGCCATTTGATTAGAGTATTGACTTAGATAATTCCCATATCCCCCACACATAATACATTTGAATATAAATGGTACCTTAGGATGTACTACCCTCATTGAACTCTTCATTCTTTTCAAGTAAATTAATTTCTTTATACCGTTATTTTTCACACATAAAACATATTTTCATTCGTTTGAGATATTTCCTTGGATTCTTCTTCCCACATTAATTACAAATAGTAATCAAAATATTCATTCCTCTATGGTCTTCCTGAAACTCTATTTTTATCTTATTTGGTTTATTTTTAAAGTCAATTATGTTCAGGTTATTAATCATATATCAAGATATCTAGTTAAATATAATCATTAGATTCAAATTCAATATCCTAATCCCTTTTTTTGGATTGGAGGAAAATCATTTCATTCTTTATCACATTAATTATTAACATGATTCCTCCTACTTCAATCCATTGAATAGAAACAAAAAATATTGTGTGAGCAACAATTATCATATTGAGAAATCATATAATCATGAAAAATCATTTATTGGATGTCTAAATAATGAAAAATAATTTTAAACTTTGACAACTTAAAAATAACCTAGATAATCCATGGTCATTATATATTTAAATCCTTCAAAATTGATCAAAAAGAAAATTTTAATTGAACCATGAATATCTCTTAGGGGTGTATAGCTAGAGGTATAGTCATAGACCCACTCATAATACACCAAGGATGATCAATATAATAACCATTCAACCCCTTTCATAATTACTACCACGAGGTTCATCTATTCCATAATGGTGTCCACTTTTTAGTATCCATAAAGGGATTTAATTTCTCAGAAAACCACACAATATCTACTTTCCAAAACGTTAAGATGTTATTCAATACAAAAACTTATCATCAAGATTTTTAGAAAATTTCCCTAATACTAATATAGAAAAATTACTAAACCATACTCTAATTCCAATTGAGGAAATAAAAACAATAAAACATGAATATTAATTTTTTTAGATGAATACTCAATAAATCTCATAACAATACACACCCCAGAACAATAGAGGTTTAGTTTATTAGAATACTATATACACAATCATCTTATTTCATGAATGATCTTAAAAATCTCCCACAAAGTGCTTCTCTCATATTACACTTCTATAACATATAATGGTTAAAACCAATATTTATAACCTGGGGAAAAGAAACATAATAAAGGGTGAGCACAAATGCTCAGGAAGAGTAAAAATGGTAGATATCAATCAATGGTCATATGTAAGTAGATTATAATCATAGGGGTATGAGGACATTAACTAAAAAATTTAAATTCATACCCAATAACTAATTTACCATAACCATGGAATAATTTATTATAATATCATAGGAAATGAATTGTAGAGTTATAAAAGAGTAGTATCTATGATATCATATCATAAACATAAAAACATTTAATGGAGAGTGGTATAAAAAGTTTGTATTATTCATAATCATTGAAATGTTATTTCAAGTATACCCATCATGATATTCATCATGGGTTAGGCTTGGGAGAACCACTCATGTACTTGCTTCGAGCTTGAGAAAACCTATAATTTACCCAATAATGGACATGGGATAACCTCTCAGGTACCCTTTTAGATCATAAACATTAATGATTATCCAATTCAATTGAAGGATTTAATATACCTTCCCATCACATAATCCATTCATATTCTTGCCACAAGATCATAAAAACATTTATCATTTCATCATAAATTGACCCAGGGAAAAAATATGTTTCATAAAAATCTAATCATCATAATAGTAAACCATCTAGAGAATAAAAAAAGATAATATAATTGGATAATATCTCTAGTAAAGAATATGTAACATCAATTGATTTTTCATACATTAAAATACCTTTAATATATCACTGTAACATTTCATTGGGAAATACAATTTTATTTTAAAATAACCTTTATAAAATTTTAAAGTTTCAAAAATATTAGGAAAAAAATCTTTATATATTGAAATAGAAAATTGCAAAGGAATCGTCAAATCAATGAGTAGTCATGATAGTGGGATAAGTCATTTGTGGAGTGTATGTTAAAACAAATATTGTGTTCACAAATTTGTTAAAAAGTACCTCAATTGGAAAAAAAGAAGAAGATTACTTTTAAACCATTTTATAGAATGTCAAAAATTAGTAAAACTAACTTTAAAAAATCATTGGAGGATATAAAAAGAATTTTTGTACTAATTTTATGGAATATATAAACATGGAATAAAATATTCTTATCCAAACAGAAAACATAAAACCTTATTCCAAATTTTTGAGTGCATAGAGAGTGGTAAATGAAAGAGAAAAATGTATTTTAATGAAATAAATATATGAGAAAAAAATATTTTTGAGAGAGATATAAAATAATTTTGTCATCATAAAAATTTAGCATAAATAATCATAATAAAAAGTTAGATCGTAAAATAAAATCTTTACTGATTTTGCAGTCCTAAGTTCCATAAGATAAATAACATAAAATGAACCTTTAAATACCATGAACATAAGGATATTCATTATAAAACTATAAAAGTTAAATTAGATACACCTTATAAAATAATATAGGTGTATAATATACCTTATGTCCCAAATAATGTAATTCGAGTTGATAAACCCTTACCACTATGGAAACATTCAAATCAAACCCCCTTGGATTAATTAAATTGAATTGTAATTTTAAATACCATTATATAAGAATGTTATTTGGTATAACATGTCAAAGGGTTAGTATATACACCTCATAAACATAAATAGGTGCATAGCATCAAACATGTCTTAAGGAAAAAATATTGAGATGAAGAACCCATAACTTATGTTATACTTACTTCATATATGATATAACCTCTTATTCTATGAGACACAAAATTTTTCATAAACATTAATCCTTATTTTGATAGTATTAGATTTAGTCCATATGGAAAATAATATTGATAAAAAAGCTATGAAGGTATTAGGGTAAGGATTTTCGGAGCTAGAGTGATCAACTATTTTGAATAAAGGTGAAGAGGAGGTGACCTTTCCTATGTGAGGGAAAGGACATGCTTTTAATTACTTAAAAGGTTTAAATATAATAAATATTATAATAATGTATATGGGAACAAATTCAAAAAATATTCATTTATAAGATGTGATAAAGTAAAAGAAACTCAAATAACAAATCTAGACTAGTATTAGAGATATTTTAAGACTTATCTCTAAGTTAAACCACATTGAAACTACCCTACTAGAAATACCTCCTATACAAACAAACCTATCTAAATGGATTATATGAACCATTGGGATAGGGTACCAATACCAAAAGTTTGATAAAAACTATTGGTGTAGGACTTTTTAGAGAGTAGTTTCCTAACGATTTGAAAAACCATTAGGATAGGACCTGTTAGAGCTACTTTTCACAATGGTTTGAGATAACCATTGGGATATAGGATAATTTTACCAAAAATTTCAAAAATCCATTGGGATATATCATGATCAACCCCCCATTCCAACGGTTTATTAAAACCATTGGGAGTTTACCCCCATTTAACCCCTATCCCAAAATTTTGTTCAAACTGTTGGGATATGTTCATTCGGATAAAAGTTCCCAATGGATTTTTAAAACCATTAGGATTGAATTATATAAATATAGAAACTATTAATATATCTTTATCCACCTGCATTATTCCCTAAAAAACATCTCTGAACAGCTCCCATTCTTCCCAGCGTGTGAAACCTTCTTCCCAACAACATAGTTTTTGTTCTTCTACATCAAATATTTATGTTATAACTGAGTTTTATGTTCTACATCCATTTATTCTTTTCTAATTTGAATTTATTTTAATAAATGGTTGTTTTTTTCCTAAATGACATTTCCCCTATTCTTTGTGAACCTTTCCTGATTCAATTCATAGTTTGTTCTTCCACAATTGTTATTTGAAACTATTATTTTATTATAGACATATTATAATTGGAAATGAAAGCTCTTTCTCCCTTTTATTTCACCATATTTGAGAGGGTGGAGTCTTCTAACTAGTTTATCAAATGAAATATCCATAGAATAAAAAAGGTAACCTTGAAATATACTCATGTAGGACCTTTAGTATCTCAATAGGGACACCTCAAAACAACTGTATTTCCTCTATATAACATCTGTTTTTTTCTCTTACACATGTGTTTATGACTTCCATTGTGTGTCAAAAAATCTAAACATGGAGTCATGTGGTTAGATAGTATTTATATTAAAGGATTTATGTATTTCATCGATGAAATTTCTAATTCCATTAAACTCATAAATTCATTTATCTACTCTAGACATTCGTACGGATACTAGAAGCTTCCCCTACCAAAACCCTCAATAAACAATCCAGACAATTACTAAATCCAGCATTAAATATATAAAAAGTTCCTCTTCACAATTCAAACACTTAGACTCCACTTTTATCCACCCATCGAACTCATCCTTCCTATTTGAATCTATTATATGGAACATTTCCATCTATTTCCACTGAATACGCCACTTGGTGCCAAAACAATGTACCATACTACCCCTAACATAGCCCATGATTCATCCAGTTGAATATCTATTCAAATGATGATTCTATATCTATGGAACTGGATAAATATTCCTGAAATTAGAATTCCATGGTGGGGGTGTGTTATCATCTTCTAGGCTCACCCAAGTGTTTCATATGTTGAATAAACAAACTAAGATATTACGTTTGTCTATGAAAATCACTCTACATCAGAACCATAAATTATACCACACGATAATTATTATTGAATGTCAGTATAATAATACCCCACTCAATTATTATTCTCCTGATCACACTGAAGTCCCACTACCAATCATGTGACCCCCACCCATTCATAGTATCCACATAGTTTTCCATCCCATGTTTCCATCCAATCATTCAACCTCCCTATAAAAGAATTCCCCCTCAAATATTGGGAGGACATATTATTTCATATTTGGAATTCATATGACATCATATTTATAAATCCACCATAGAAAACCATAACTGGGTATCCATCATATGAAATTTTTGAAACTCCATCAATATAACTTTTGATTTATAGGTAATATAAGCTTTATATTTCAGAAAAATTCCTCTAAAACTATGGTGGTATCCTTGTTACATAAGAGATATCAATTACAACAAAAATAAATGATATAATCCTAATTGGAAGCTATCCAAAATCACAAATTCTGGAAATATTTGACGTACTTGGCATGATGATCTCCCATAGAAACTCATCCTGAGTGGAATGAAGGAAATTATTATTTTGGAGTTGGTACCACATTAAAGAATATATATGGAAAACATTCATTCTTTGTTAAAATCGTTCTTCTTTTCTATATTATGTTAAACCTTGTAGGGTTAGAGTTTTCTTACTTATGGATTATTGCTAAGAATCTTGTCATTTCAATATTTTCTCAAGAAAGGAATATAATATCAAGGGTACAATATGTTTTTTAGTTTAATAAATTTGAAAGTAGATGATAAACATCACTTCTATTTTAGTTTGCAATAAGGGGGGATGAAACTTTTAATCATTGCAATTATTTTTAGGGGTAATATAGAATTAAATCTTGTAGCTAAGTTGTATTGAAAATAATTCCAAAGGGGAATTTTGATTTTCCAACATGTATAACTGAATTTAATTTTATATTTATTGTTAATTAATATTTTTATTTGTTTAAGTCATTATGTTAGATAAGTTAGGAGATGGAGTGGGTTTTATAGGTGGGGAGGGGGCTGTGTAGGGGGAGGCCATTGGGGGTGAGGTGGGGAGGGAGGTTGTACAGGTGGGAGGGTATTGTGTAGGAGGTTGGGGGATATTCATGGGGAGGCGGGTGGGGGTGAAAGTGGAGAGGGGGTGTAGGTGGGTGGGGGATGTGCTGGTTGGGGTGTGCAGTTGGTGAGGGGGTGAGCAGCGGTGGGGGTTGAGCATGGGTAGGCTACAGGGGGTGAGCTGGGGGTGTGCAGGTGGGGGTGTGGTGTAGGGGGAGGCTGTTGGGGGTGATGTGGAGAGGGGGGGGGGGGGCTATGCAGTTGGGGAGGTGGGTGGGCTGTGTAGGTCTAGAGGGGTGAAGGTTCAGAGGAGGTGTGCAAGTGGGGAGGGGGTGTGAAGGGGAGGCTGTTAGGGTGATGTGGGGGTGTAGGTGGGGGGGCTATGTAGGTTGGGAGGGGGTGTTTGTGGGGTGTCCAGTGGAGGAGGGGGGTTGTGCGGGGGGGAGGCAACTAGGGGTGAGGTGGGGAGGGGGGGCTGCGCAGGTGGGGGGGAGGGGGTGTGCAGGTGGGGGCTATGTAGCGGGGAGGGGGTTTCAATATGATGAATACTAGAAGAAAAAATCTTGTTTATACATGTACTAGCCTTCAATTTCTTTTGAGGTATAATTCAATGGGGGTTTCAATATGTTAACCTCCACGGAAATATACATGGTGATATGATGACATAAATATTGATTTTTATGGTCTTAACCCTGATAATGAACAATCATGTTTCTAATCACCCTAGGAATAGAAACATTTTTAAAATGGAGGGTTTAGATCTGAAGACTTACCAAAACCCTTGAGAGGGATAATCAGGCATAAAAAGATTTTTAGAAGACCATATTTCATAGTAGGCATGCATAGATTTGAAAATATGATGGTTGGAAGACATAGAAGTTATCATGTTTTCATCGTTATAAAAATTGATGAGAATTGTCCAATAGTCAATTAGTGCCACGATTTTGTGAAATCTAAAGCCCCCTAAATCCATTGATGGCCCTGTTAAATGTTTTTATTGAGTGGTTGCGGATTCCAAACCAATATAACAGAGAAGAGATAGAGGGATGATGCATCTGATTACTTAGAACTGGTAAGAAAAATATTGGGGGACCCTTGAGAAGTTTAAATACCATCATTTACACAAACGACAGCGGGATAGTGGTAAATAAGACAAATTCATTAAATGAAGAGAACTATGTTCGGGCCGAAACCAGTGGTCAAATCAGATCCCCATTGAGTGAAATAGTGGGGGGGGGGGTCTAATTACTATTTTCTAGTGGGTATGGTTATTAAATTAGTTCCTTAAATATAATATAACACAAAAGTGATTACGATATAAAAATTGCACTTACATAATACATATAAGAGAGGATACCGATGACAGAAGTTTGGTCGTTATATTGAAATAGGATATTAGAGGGATGAACTAACATCTAATTTCTAATTAAAATTCAGGAAACAACCCCTAGATCAAATATTAATGTAGGGGGTATGGGGGGATGGATTCCCATGGTTTTCACAAATAGACAAGGAAAAGGGGACATCCCACTTTAAAACCCTGAGGGGGTAATGTTGTAATGTTTCCCCTCAAAAATACCACTAGTGGTCTCTTGTAGTTTTTCAATAGCCACCTCCACCCCTTGATTCCCCAATAAGATATTGAGCTACATCTTGATCCCCATTCTGATGTCCAAAATTCCTTTTATATTTCTTTCAACCCTCATAAATAGAACTCAAAAAACTATTAAAAAACTAACCCCTCAAGTAATTGAAAATTCAATCTTTTCCTCGAATTCTAAACACTCATATGAACACAAGGATTTGAAATATATCCACTATAATTAGTATCATCACCATGAATTCTTGTTAGACAACCCATCTACATATCTTGACCTGTGTTGTTCAATAATTTAAGGCTGAACATCCTCATTCCACTCCAAAATGCTGAAAACACATCCAAGGAATAACCATTAATTTAAGGCTCTTTGTCCGGGAAACCGGATCCAATGCTTGTTTTCATTATTGTAACACAAATATGTTGATTACCTGAGCTCATATATCTAAAAACACAAATGGTGTCATTGTTCAACACTATTCAAGATTATGGTTCTCCCCACCATAAGGTTCATCTTACCACAACCAATTCATATGATGTAGTTCCTAATCCTTTGAAAATTCATATTGAATCATTTTTTCCATGTTCTAATGACATTCCTAACATGGTTTTAAACACACCTCACAAAAAAATAAACTAGAACACTAGTTAAATGTAAGCACCTATCGTAATCTTACACTAGAACATTTTTCAAATGGAATAACCCATCCTCATTCCTGAATTCTGTAAAAGGATGGACAAAAAACCATCATTCTTGAACAACCCTGTATTTTATATACATTTCCTTTAAATGGTTTATTTTATTCACAAAATACATATCCCATAAATTCCATGCAAATATAACAACCACTAATTCAAAGTTGTTATGTTTACAAGTGAATTCATGTTTACAGGTTCTAGATGAATGGATAGGAACTATCATGTTTACAGGTTCAGGAAGAAATGTTTACAGGTTCTGGAAATTGGGAAGAGGATGATGGGTGCGCTACTGGTTACTAGGTGAAGAGGATATACCAATAGTTCACAGAACTGTTGGTATTCAGTTAGGTTGGATGTTATGTATAGAAATAGTTTCATAAGCATTGGTATATATCAATTCCACTGGTTTCATAAACTATTTCAATAGATTATATTTTTGAGAGTGTCTTCCAACAGTTCTTAAACTGTTGGAATACATATATCTCAATGGTTTCAATGAAACTTTTGGAATAGATTATATGCTGGACATAATGTACACCAATGGTTATTAAACTGTTGGTATACATATATCCCAACGGTTTCATTGATACTATTGGAATAGATTAACTTCATACAGTCTATACTAATGGTTTATGTAGAACCATTGGAATATGGATATTGCAACAGATATCATGCTAGTGGTTTCTGGAACCATTTAGAAATGTGAAATTTAAGTAGTGCCATTTTGACCTTAAATGTGATAACTTGAATATTCTACCTTATAACATAATTATATGAACAAAAATAAAAGAGTACTTATAACCAAATTTGAAAATTAAAATTCCAATTTTGGAATCCATTTTATCATATTCAATTTCTATAGGTGGTAGAAATTACATTTAATATAATAACATAAAGTTCATGAAAATTCGGTTTTAGGAAAATTTCGTATTTAAGTTTAAAAATCCTTTTAAATATAATTCAAAAAAAAATTGGATTTACACGAATTTTTTTCATTTAAAAAAATTGTTGGTATTTATACATTTTGATCAAACTAAAACTGAATGTAGCCTTCCAACATGCCATTTAATACAAAGACCCAAAATTACATTCAAATTTGAATAAAATATAACTTATGTTCAAAAAAGTCAAGATTTAGTTATCAAATTAAAAATAATTTTCTGAAATAATTATTTTAATCCATACATATATCATTTTCTAAGTTAATTTTTTTATAATTTATTTAGTCACTCTTACATCGTAATTATGTAATAAAAGTGATAATATTTGAAAAAATCAGTATTTTTCACTATTCACTCAAAAATCAATCTTTTCAATAAATTAATAAAACTTCATCATAATAATTTTATGAACTGATGATTTAAAAAATGAAAATAATTTTTTCAAATAAATTTTATAAAATTGGTTGAAATTATTTAAAATATTTATGCACAAAATTCAATAAATACCTTTTTGAAGAATATGTATTTTTGAAACATAAAATGACATTATTCTAGTTTAATCTCTAATAAAAATAATTATATTAATGTTAAATTATTTTATTAAATATATTATCTAAAAATTTCATTAAAATCATTCATTAATAATGAATAATTTAATTTATTAAGACAGTGACACATTGTGCACATAAAAATAGTTTTCAGAAAAACTTCTATTTTGACCTTTAAATGATGTTATTTTAATTTATATCCAATTATAACCAATGAATTAATTTTATATAGGTGAAAAAAATTAATAATTTTTTAGGTCAAATTTGGACCTTCCAATCCATTGGCTAGGTGAAGAAATATTACACTAAATATTAACAATTTTATAGTATATCATGGCTTATTTAGAAATTTTGTTGAATGTAAAGAAATATATAGAAGAAATTAAATATATTTAAATAGAAATATATAAAAAAAAATTCATGGTGTTAATGATATATATTTTCCTTAATTTGTAGAAGAAAAATTCATTATTAACTTATTCATTAATGTCAGATCATTTGTCACACAACAAATAAATCCTTCCTCCCACAATCATATGTCATCAATGTTTTTGTCAACACATAAAAGTACATGACTCGGGATATAAATTGTTAATAATCCTAAGTTAGGGGAACAATTCACAGATACACTAATAATAATATCTAATAATAAGTATAAATATATTGAATTCTAACTAGTAGGTGTATTCTCGAAAACATCTCTCTTGGATATTAACAAGTGTGAACTTCATGAGAATAAATCTCAATATCTTATTACCCTAATACACCAAATAGCTTAAATCATTATTTTCCTATAAAATATACGTGATTAAATTGTAGAAAAAATATTTAAGAATATTATTATATCACTTAAAGGTTCTAATTATATTGATTAACTGTTATAACCTTTTGATGTGATAAATACACATTGATCATTATCACATTAATGTTACATAGTATAACATTTATCTGGTAATAAGATATTTATTAATATTCAAGTCCATGAATATACATGTAATCAAAATTAATAATTAGTTGCTTCTAGTATAAAAACAAGAATAGAATCCCATGTTCACTAGAGATGAAGATTAAAATTATTGGTTAGCCTCACATGATAAACATTCATTTATTGAGGTAAAGATATAACAATTTTCCGAACCAAGTTTCAGTGGTTATTCTTCTTACTGTGAAATTAAATTTCTAATAAAAAAACCTAAAGAGGTGGTATGAACAAGTATATACTTTTTCCCTTTGCCATACATAACTTCATATACAATATCACAATCCGAATTTTATCATAACATGATTAAACTTTATTATATTTTTTAAAACTACAATATCTGGAAGAAAACATTGCAAATATCACTTCTTAAGATTCATCAGAATCTAAAATATACCCAACCTTTTTAGATTTGGAAACAACTTGTGGTAATATGTTTCCTTTTTCATATTAACTTATCCTATATATGATCCTAGATCAAATTGATCTAGATTTATACTAGTTTTGTATCTCTATAATAACTAGTATTCTTATTTATCCAATTTCTAGGAACTCATCCAATTTCACATTCTAAATTACTTTCAAACAGTTTTGACTTACATCCTAAGCTATTCCCCAAGGTTTTTTTGGTATTAAACATTTTTATTTTACAAATAAGAAATATCAAGTATTGTACATATCATGGAATGTGATATAAACTTCCAAATTACTCTTTAGAATATGTAGTTTATTCATCTTAAGAATATTCTCCTATGTTTTTACACATAAAATATGATAAATTTCATGATATGTGATAGTGAGGATAATTGAATTTCAAAATTATTCCATATTTTATTTTTTAATACCATCTGAACATATATACTAAGACTTATTTTAATCAAACTTATAGATATATGTTTATAGATCTTGTTCCCTAAAATTATGTTCATAATTGAGTATTTCTTAGAAAATTATCATTTTGCTTATTAAACTATATGAATAATCATTAATTTAACATATTTTATCAACATAGTTAACTAGGGAAAAAATAGTTCTCTCACTATCCAATGGTATAGACAAGAAACTCATTCATTCAAAATTAATATTTCATAACAATAAAATGGGTTTCTGATAAGTATAATTCAAATAGATTTTATCATGAATAATGGTTCAAGGTTCTATCATAAACTATGTCTAGACATCCCTTGATCATTAAGAAATCAGTTTATCTTTATTAATAGTAAATTTTACCATCCATGTTTAGTTTTTGATGAATGCCCACCTACTTATTTACATAAAATTGTGAAACTTCAATAATATGAAACTGAATTATGGTACATTTAATCCATATTTGAACTCATATAAATTTTTTAGTTATTTATAGAATCAATTAAGTAATCCTAATGGGATTAATTACTATTATTGAATAATATATCACATGATTTGGTGAATATGAAACCATATTTATGGTTCTAAATTTCCTACAAAATATTTCTATCCTGATTAACTCTTCCAACTAAAACTTATTGAGATTTGGGTTCCTATGATAAATCACTCGCATCTAGATCCTCGTATTCATTAAATTCTATCTCGTTTACACTGTCTAAAACACACGTGGTATTCCTATTATAAGTATATTAATATTTGGATAATACTATACAAACTTAAAGATATTAATATCCAATGTTGTTATAGGAAAACTAACTAAGACTTACTTTGAAGTTCCTTTGATGGATGTTTTCAAATTAAGCTATCTTTAACAAATAATTCCCACAAAACAATTGATGTTATGTTATAATGCACTCCAATCATATCATAACAAATATTTTATCCATTATTAAATATAGTTGGCATATTGTTGGCTATTATATAGCAATTTTTGAAAAATTTCTAAGAAGGAATCATGGAATACATTCAATACATATATGACACCTCCATTATCAACCTTGTACTACCATCACCTCTATAACGAAAATAAGGTAATTTGATTATATGAAAACATTTATTCTATATTTATATGAATGGATAATACTTAGTTAATATATACTTTGAGAACCCACCTAATGGATCTAATATCTTTTACCAATTCTATTCATTAATTCACAGAAAATTCCTAAAAAAATTATAGGAATCCCATTAATGTATATGAATTTTACCCCTAATGTATCATTAGAATAGTTCATATGTACAAGATGAGCTAAATTTGGAAGATTTTGTATCTTACCTCTTTTTAAAAGGTTTTGTTATAAATCTCATTTATTATATAATATTATGTTTTAATGAATCCATTATTTTGATTTAATAAATAATAAACTTTTCACAAGTGGTTATAAGTATGATATTTTATGTTAATTATTTAATTTTAATAGTAGATATTTGTGGTTCAATTATTACTTTAAATATTAATTATGATGTTCCATAACTGCATTAATTTAGAATTAGATAATGTCTTGGTGGTTCTAAGTAGATATTAGTGTTTTGGAAACAATCAATACAAAAACATAAGTCAAACACCCCAAGGATTTAATAATAAATTGAACTGAATGAAAATTTGTTTAAAATATATATTTATAAATATCCTTTAAACATATTTCTTTTGCTCTTATGTTTTGAATTTCAAGAAATAGTCATCTACAATTGTGATTAGTGTGTTATTTGGAGTCTAATGGAAGTAACATGATTTTTGAGGAATAGTAGCATACCCTTATGAATAGTAATATGACCGAAATGAATAGTAAAATATATTATTTTTTTTGAAGGCTTAAATATAATGACAACTTGATTAATTTTTCAAGGTCTTGAAAAATGAGTTATAGATTTAAATTGTTATTTATGAATAAATTATGATTTTATTTAAAAATTAATGAATAATATTTATTAAATTATTTTCAAAAAATGGAGTTCATTTTTGAATTCTACATGTTGAAAATGGTTAGGGTGAATTTTTGGGGGGTTTTTGTAATTCTTGAATTTCTGATGAATAGTAAAATACGATAAATTGCAAGAAATGCTAAATACTTGTTTTACTGCATCATAGGTGATGTAAGGATGATTTAAGCCCACTTATTTCAAACCCAGATATAAATTTTACTTTTTTAGGTTACACAAACTAGGACTATTCATATTCATGATCAAAGATATTAAAATAATGATTAAAACAATGTGAAATTCCTCCTCTCCTCCACTATAAATACCACAATCATTCCCCCCTTCCTCTCACACCTTTGAAGCCTTGAGAATTGTCTATGTTATGAAAAATACCCGCCCCAAGTCTCTTACCCACGTCCTAGACCTTCTGGTCTCACAAAAAGGCCAATACCAAATACCTTAAGGAGAATCTCAAGGAGAAGAGATCAACAGGTAAAAACATGCTTCCTTTTTAATGGGTTTTCTTTCAAATTCATTTCATTTCTTATAAACTATCTACCTCCACTTATCTAGGAGCTGTGAAATATGTATAATCTTATATATTCATTATGTTACCAGGTTCATGAAAAATATTCATCATCTTCCATCCTCTCCTCTCCCTCTTGTTCTAAAAATAAAAACATCGTCCACAATGTGCGGATTTACCAAAATCGTGGATGATGTCTTTGCAATATCCATCAATTCATTCAAAGATGATCATAAAACCCTTTTAATAGTTGAAAAAAATGAAAATTTCATTTTCTAACCTATTTTATGTTCTGGAATGAAATAATATGCATGAAATTAAATTATATAATGAAACAAGTTCATGATTATCGAGGAACCACCAAATATGAGTTAAACAAGAATCATTAATGTTGTATCTAATGATCCATCATAATATACAATAAAAAAAATATTTATGGTATCATTATATATTCTTGAAAAATTTTAGTTCCATTTTATTCAACTTCTGGTATTTCATTTCCATATGAAAGGAAAATCAAATACAATTCGGCCATGGAAATCATGTAAAGAATCCACCAAAAACAATGCAAGGAACCAAATACTAATAATTAAAGGGTAAAATATTGTTATAAAATGATAATATATGGTTTTATAAACATGAATATTTTTTATTAATATTTTAATAAAACTATTTTAGCCATTATACAGGACGTTTAAATGGGTTTTAAGTAAGACATCTCTGAGGTAAGGGAATTCTTAACCTAATTTTCATTCATTGGGTTAAACTTCTGCTTCATTATTTACGTGGTATTAAAATTGTTTTTTTTTTGATGAATTTTGTATATATTATTTCTCAATATTTGTATTTATAGTGTATATACATATTGAATCCACTCTATTAAGCCACACCTTAATTATATGTTATTTGTAAGGGGCATTTCATTAAAAATCCTCTCTTAAAATCTAGTTTTAGAAAATTTGAAAGTAATGTTTTTATGAAATTATTAATGTTGTAAGACTATTTTATGGTTCTTGGAAATTTTATATTATGAAGGGTGTTACTTATACCTCCCTCCAATTCATTGGTTATGTGTTTGTTGGAGATCAGTAGTATGGTCACTGTAAGTGTATCTGCAATGGTTACACCAATTTTAAGGTAGCCGCGAGGGTTACAAATTATAAGGTAGTCGAGTGGGTTAAAAGATTATCTAAGTAATGAACCATGATAAATTTATGGTCTTATTTATGTACATTATGTTTTGTGGGAATCTCTTGTTTCATAAAGTTGGTATATATGGGTGACAATTATTCTTTTTTCTGAAATTGGTTTCATGTGTTTACAGGTATTCATGGACTATTGTTTTATTTTCTTATTTTTATATCCCTCACTAAGATTTTTGTGCCCATACCAAGTTTTTATATTTATTTAATAGTTTATAATGTTTTATAAGACAAATAAGGAATTCCAGTTAAATGATATGAATATTTGTCAAAGAAATCATCTTTTATGTGAAAAGTTTTATATTCTAAAAGAAATGGATACTATTTTTGTGGTATCATCTCTATATGAATGTGGAATGTTATGTATGTGTTAAATACCAATACTATGATACTCTAAACTTGAAAAGATTCTCAATATAAAGAAATAATGTTCTTGACTAAAATTAAAGATTATGTAATTTAATAAGGATGTGTCTTTATAGTTGGTATCATAGGGTGGTTTAGATAAATTTAGAGGTTAAGATGATATTAATAGAATACCATAAATGTTTTTTACTTTATGTTTAATTAAAAATTATATAGAATTTAAATATAACCTTGTTTCTTCGACTATGATAAGTTTTTTCAGAATAGTTTTCCACAAAAGAAACAGGGTTGCTGAAGAGCAGAGGCACTGACAGAATGATATCCTTATGAATCTACAACCTAGAACCATAGGGATTGGAACCTATAAGTTTGTGACATTAATGTCTTAGTTTACAAAAGCAATAAATTTTGGGGGAATCCATTCAAGGGAATAACCAGAGGTACCACAATAGAAGATGATAATATTGGAACATTTTATGAGACAACACCCTCCTTCTTTCAATGGATATTATGACTTAGTAGTGGTTAATGGATGGATTAAGGTCCTTTAAAATATATTTTATGTTATGGGATGTTCAGATATTTAGAAGTTAAGTCTTTCAATTTATCATTTTAAAGGTGATGTGGATCAGTGTTGGTAATTGTTTCAAAATATCAGGGATAGAGATGATATTAATGCCTTACAGTGGGATGAATTTAATAGTATTTTCCTTCAAAAATATTTTCCTAATGTAGTGAGACATAGTATGGTGAAGAAATTACTTGAATTAAAGAAAAATTAGGAATATTTAGTGGATTTATATGAAGGAAAATTCAATTGACTGATGAGGTATGATCCAAATCTTATTCTTGATCTTGTTAGGAAAATCAACTACTTTTACTAAGGATTAAAGCCAAGGTATCAAAGGGCATTTGCCTACCATGAACTCAAAAGTTATGAGAAACTTCTACGATGTGCTGGGATAGTAGAGATGGAGTTTATTGATTATCACATGGACTTTGAAAACAAGGATAATAAGAGGTCTATATGGAATGATATGGTAAAGAATCAACCAAATAAATCTAATTGTAAAAAATTCTAGTTTCCAATTTGTGAAAAGTGTGGAAAGAATTCCATGGGGAATATCATTCCAAAATTGGGAAGTGTTTTTCATGTGCTATGTTTGGACATAAGGCCTGATATAGTAATGAAAATGATCCTAATACTAATACTGATAAGAAAACTGTAAAGTGTTTTAAATGTAGGGAGATGGGTCATTATAGAAATGCCTACCCAAAGAGAGGTCTGAATGATGCAAAACATCTAGAATACAATTAAAAAGGAGTAGTGAGATCCTTTGTAACTATGTCAGTAGATTATAGGTCATCCAATTAATTTGTATCAGGTACCTTGTTTGTTTACTGAAGTTTTTCTATGGTTTTGTTCGATACGTGGTCTACACATTCCTTTATTTCTGAGGAATTTTATAGTAAACTGGGAATATCACCTCAATAAATGAGACTAGAACTTATTGTTAAAACACTAGGGGGAAATATTATATAAAAGAGGAATTATAGGAATATTTCTATTTTGGTATGCGGAAAGACTTACCTATAAACCTTGTTTTTTTCCTTAGTATAGTTTGATGTCATTATGGGAATGGATTGCCTTTCTTTTTATCATACTAAGATTGACTGTAGAGCTAAAGAAATAGTTTTACAGAATGTGTTTTAGTTTTTACACAAGAACGAACCCAAAAAGTTTATAACATATTAGGAAGATGATAAGATATTGAAAGATGTGAATGAATGTTATCTTGATAAAATTATTGAAAACAAGTTAACGATTGAGATTAATGATTTCTATGTGGTAAATGAATACCTTGATGATTTTTCTGGTGAGTAACTCGGTGTCATACCTAATCAAGAAGCTAAATTCATAATCGAACTTTGTTCCTAAAGCTAATCCAATTTCAAAACCCCCATATCGAATGACTCAGATGGAAATTTTTGAATTGAAAAACTTGTTTCATGATTTTCTTGCTAAAGGATTCATTTATCCTAGCACTTCACAATCGGGTGCTCTTGTTTTGTTCGTTAAAAATAAATATGGTTTTATGAGACTTTTCATTTATTATAGAGACTTAAATAACATCACTTTTAAAAAAAAGTATCCTTTTCCTCATATTGATGACTTATTTTATCATCTCTAGAGAGCTCGGTATTTTTCCATGATTGACTTGATATCCAGATACCATCAGCTCAAGGTGAAGGAGGATGAAATCCCAAAAAGAGATTTTCATACTAGATAAGGGATATGTGAGTTTGTTGTTATGCTTTTTGGGTTAACTAATGCACCTATTGTATTCATGGATCTTGTGAAAAGAATATTTCATGAGTTCATAAATATGTTTTTAGTTGTGTTTATTGATGATATTCTGGTATTTTCTAAGAGTAAATATGAGCATGAAAAACATCTAAGGGTTGTTTTTCAAACCTTAAAGGAAAAGAAACATTATAGAAAATTCAGAAAGTGTGATTTTTGGTATCAACATATTTCTTTTCATGTGTTCATTTTTAATTTGTATGTAATAAAAGTTAATCCTCCCAAAACAAAAGTTGTGGATGAATGGAAAATACCAAAAAATGTTACATATATTCATAGTTTTATTGGATTAACAAGTTATTATCAATGTTTTGTTAAAAATAATTGCACAGTTATCTAGATCACTAACTAAGTTAACATGAAAATATATCAAATTTATTTGGACAAAATAATGTGATGTTTTTTTCAGTAACTGAAGAATAGATTAGTGAATGCTCCAGTTTTTCCCTTGCCTTCTTGAAATGGTGAGTTTTTAACCTACAGTGATGCTTCATTGAAGGGACCTGGTTGTGTTCTGATGCAGAATGATCAGATAATTGGTTATGCTTCAAGAAAACTAAAACCACATGAGTCAAAATATTCTGTACATGATTTGAAATTGGAACCTATGGGTTTTTCTTTGAAAATTTGGAGGTATCATTTATATAGATCCAAATGTAAAATATATACTGACCGTAAAAGTCAGACATATATATTAACTTAGAAGTAATTTAACATGAGGCAAAGAAGGTGTCTTGAGCTGATGAAGCATTATGATTGCATGATCTATTACCATTCCTGAAAATAAAATAATGTGATGGATTCCATGAGACAAAAACATCATGAATCAATAACCATGTTACATTTGGAAAATGATCCATTGATTAATGATTTGATGAATTTTGTATTAGGATTTATTGGTGCAGGAAATATCTCTATTTTGTTTTAGGTTTCAGTGCATTCATCATTATCAGATAGAATTAATAAATCACAAAAGGAAGATTGCGAGCTATAGAAAAAGGTCTTATTTGTAAAAATAGGTAAGTTTCTAGAATTTAACCTTGATAAAAAATGTGTTTTATTATTTGAAAAAAGGTTATGTGTGCCTTGTGATTCCCATTTGAAGAATGAATTGTTTTGTGAAGCTCATAGTTCTCTATTTTGAGTTGATCGTGGAAGTAATGTGATTTATAGAGACCTTTGGGAGTATTATTGGTGGGATGGATTGAAAAGAGGTATGGCATGTTTTACCAAGAAATGTATGAAATATCAACAAGTTAAAGTAGAGTGGTGGTTACTGAAGGGGATGATTCAGACATCTCCAGTTCCAGAGCGTAAATGGGATAATTTATCCATGGACTTTGTGGTGAGACTACCTTAGACATCTTGACGTAATAATGGTATTTGGTTTGTTATTGATCAGCTGGGAAAATCTTCACATTTTCCTTCTATTCAAGACACAATGTCTTTGGATCATCTTTATTGACCGCAACTCAAATATATTGTGAGTTTACATGGAGTTAATATTTCCACTGTATCTAACCAAGATCCTAGGTTCCCTTAAAACCATTGGAAGTTACTGCAGAAGTCATTGGGCATATAATTAAATTTCAATACATCTTTTCACCCTCAATCAGAAGGGAAGTCTAAATGAATGATTCAGAATTTGGTGGATATGATTTGAGCTTGTTCAATGAATTACCATGGAAGTTGGGATCAACATATTTCTTTAGTATAGTTTTCATATAATAGTTCTTTTAATTCCAGTATATAGATGGCACATTTTGAGGCATCGTTTAGGAAAAAGTTTCAAACACTATCTTTTAGGGATGAAGTCGGGGAAAAGAAGTTTATGAGACCATAATTGGTAAATAAAGTGGCTGAGAAAGTGAAGATGATCCAGAAACACATGAGGATAGCTTAGAGCAGATAGAAATGTTGTGGAGACAATGGGGGGAAAGACTTTTTTATCGAGGTATGTGATCAATTTTTTTCTTAGAATATCACCATGTGATCAATGTTTTTTCTATCGAGGTATGTGTTATGTATTTTGGAAAGAATGGGAAGCTATGTCATTGGTTCACATGAACTTATGAAATCCTGGAGAAGGTTGGACCAGTCACCTACAGAGTAGATATTACTCCGAGTCTATCTCAGGTACATAATGTTTTTCATTATTCAATGTTGAGAAAGAATTTGTCTCATTCATCTCATGTTTTGATCCAAGAAGCAGTTCAGTTGGAAGAGATACTTTCTTATGAAGAGAAACCAATTAATATTATTTATCCAAGGGAAAAATTATTGTGGAATAATTTATTACATCTGGTGATGATCTTTTGGAGAAATTATATGGTTGAATATGAAACATGGGAATCTGAAAATTCTATGATGGAAATGTACCCTAACTTGTTTAATAAGTAAATAAAATTGTGATGGGACAATTTCACAAAGGTGGGGATAATGTAACACCCCATTGTTTTAAAAATAAATATAAATTCATGAAACTTCATTTTATATAGATATTTATAACTATCCTTTAAACATAATTTTTCTACTTTTATGTTCTTAATTTTGATAAATGGTAATCTACAATTATGATCAGTAATATATTTGGATTCTAATGGAACCAACTTTATTTTTAGTTAATAGTAACATACCCTTTTGAATAGTAATATTAATAGTAATATGACCCTAATGAATATTAAATTGTATTATTATTTTATTTTATTAATGCTTTAATATAATGACAACTTGATTAATTTTTCAAGGTGTTAAAAAATGAGTTATAGATTAAAAATTGTTATTTTTGAATAAATTATGACATTATTTAAAAGATAAATTAATAATATTTAGAAACTTATTTTCTAAAAATGGAATTATTTTTTGAAATATACACAATGAAAATTTTTTAGGGTGAATTTTTGGGATTTTTCTGAAATTCTTGATTTTTTATGAACAGTGATATACGATAAATTACAACAAATGCTAAATACTTGTTTTACTGCCTCATAGGTGCTGCAAGGATGATGTAAGCCCACTTATTTCGAACAAACATTCATGTTTTACAATTTTTGTCACATTAATCAGGAATATTCATAGTATTGATAAAAATTATTAAAATAATGATTAAAATAATGTAAAATCCCTCCTCTCCTCCACTATAATACCACCATTATTCCCCTATTCCTATCACACCTCTCAAGCCATGAGAATTTTCTAAGTTCTTCCAAATACCCTCTCAAAGTCTCTTCCCCATGTCCTAGAGCTGTTGGTTTCATAAAAGGCTAATACCAAAGGCCTTAAGGAGGATCTCAAGGAGAAGAGATCAAGATGTAAGAATCCTCTTCGTTTTTCATGTGTTTTCTTTCCAATTCCTTTCTTTTATTATACTCTATTTCCCTCCACTTATCTATGAGATATTAAATCTATATAATCTTATATACTATATATTTTACCATGTTCATTTAAAATATTAATCATCTCTTTTCCTCTTTTATCCCTCTTGTTCTAAAAATAAAAACACTTTCCACGATGTGCCGATTTACCAAAATTGTGAACGATGTGTTTAAAATATCCATTATATCCTTCAAATATGATCATAAAACCCTTTTAATGGTTGAAAAATAATTTTAAGTTTATTTTTTTACCAATTTTATATTCTTTAATGAACTAATATGTATGAAATTAAATTATATAATGAACCAAACTCATGATTATCGAGGAACGACAAAAAATAATCTAAACAAACATCATTAATGTTTTATCAAATGATCCATCATAATATATGATAAAAAATGATTTATGATATAATTATATATTCTGGAAACATATGAATACCATTTCATTATACTTGTAGGATTTCATTTCCCTACGACAAGAAAAAAAAAATGAACCAGCCATGGAAATCATGTAAAGAACACACACAAAATAATGCAAGGAACAAAATACTAATAATTAAAGGGTGAAATGATGTTACAAAATCATTATATAAGGTGTTATAAACATTAATATGGGTCTATAAGATATTAATAATACTCTTTCAACCATTATAAAGGAGGTTTAACTGATTTCTAAGTAAAAAAAACTCAAGGTAAGCGAATTCATAACCCATTTTCCATTCTTTGGGTTGGCCTTCTACTTCATTACTTATGTGGTATTAAAGTTGTTTGTGTGATGAATTTTGTTTATATTATTTTGAAATATGTGTATTTACATTGTATATAATTATTAAATACTCTCTATTAAGTCACAATTCAATTATATGATTTTTGTAAGGGGATTTGTTTTTAAAAAATCCTCTTAAAATCCTATTTTAGAACATTCAAAAGCAATGTTTTTATTCAATTATTCATGTTATATGATTATGTAATGGTTATTGGAAATTATTTATGATTAATTTTTTGAACTATATATACCTACAATTCATTTAGTATGTGTAAGTTGGAGTTTGTCAGTATTGTTACTCCAAGTGTAATTGTGATGGTTACACAAATGGCAAGGTAGCTGTGAGGGTTACAAATTATAAGTTTGACGAGAGGGTTACAAGATTATGTAAGTAATGACCAAAGATACATTTATGACTCTATATTTTTTCATTATGTTTTTTTGAATCTAGTGTTTCACAAAGTAATCATATATGGGTGAAAAGAATGTTTTTTCTAAAAATGATTTAAGGCGTTTACAAGTGTTCACGGACCAATCTTTTCTTTTCTCATTTTTATATCCCTTAATGAGATTTTTGTTCTCATCCATAGTTTTTAAATGATTTTCATAGGTTATAATGTTGTGTAAGACAATTAAGGAATCCAAGTAAAATGTAATGAATATTTTTCAAAGAAATTGTGTCTTATTTGAAATGTTTTATATATTTGAAATAAATGGATACTGTTTTGTGGTATCTTCTCTATAAGAATGTGGAATGTTATGTATATTTCATAGTCCAATCCTCTAAAACTATAAAATTTAAAATAACCAAAATATTAAAATAACTATTTCCTTTACTAGAATTCAAGATTATGAAATTTAATAAGGACGGGTCCTTATAATAAGTTTAAATATAATCTATCAACTACGAAAATAGAACGTTTTTACTCCTATTAGATAATCTAGGATTCACCCTATTTTAATTTTTTGTGACCTCACATTTCTTCTTATAATGAATATGGACTTCCTTGGTTCCTATATTTTAATATATTTATGTGATTTTCATATTGTATTGAATACCCATGAAGTGAAATAAAATTATTATATGCAGTAACAAATATACCTAAAGTAGAAGATAATAATATATATTTCATCAAATAATTGTAGTTTTTATTATATTTACCTTTCTAATTACTTGAGAATAATGTATATTTTTATTCATTTCCATGTATATGAATAATGTTTCTCTTTAAATAAGAATTTCAACTCAGCATTGAATTTGTTCTAATTACAGTTTTTTAAATTGTTCATTAAATTTTTTCACCATTAGGGGTGAGGAACTATGTTCCCACCAATCCTTATCTACCTAGAAAAGTAATAAAAACATTCCTAAGTGTTTTATCCATAATGTACATCCTATAAATCTTGATTAATATGGAGAACCAGGTATATAAGGATAAATATATGAGTTTAATGGATAAATTTCCATCTATATGGAAGCCTACCATTGTTAACTGATCAATATACTATATAATTTTGAAGTTATGTTCACTAACATGGTCCATGAATACTATTTAACCCCAATACAGTGAAAATATCATTTATCTTAAGCCTCTACATCACTTTTTTAGTTTATGGAGATTGTGTTTCATGGTGTAAGAATCCTTATACTTATATTACTATTGGAACTGAAAAATGAATCCAAATGAACCTGATGATAAAAACCCTAAACAAGGGTGTATTTTGTTTTTTATTATTCAATATTACTAGTCTTGGCGACAAAGAGGACATAAAAATCAAATTTTATGGTTATTTGAAATTATACATCGGAAAACGACCACTATAGTCAATTCTAGAACAATGTATGGAATTATGTAAAACTCAAAAGTTTCTTAAAATGATGTTGAAGAACCATCAAACTAAAAAATTAATGAATAAGGTAATAGTTTTAGAATCTAAAAAATTCATAATTATGGTAACAATTTATGAAATTTATCTTTTGATGACCATGGCACTGATTAATCCCCCCTCAAGTCACTATTTGGAGGCACACACTCACTGAGCTTCGATATCACGTTCTCAATTCACAGAACTCTAAATAATTTGATGAATTTATGTAATTAATTTCCCAAATGGAATAAAATTTTACAAATTGCATCATGTAAACCCTTCCATGTATGGGAGAGTGTTTGAGGAAGTTTTACGATACTTCCATCCATGAATAACATTGTTCACTGAAGTTGGTTATTCATCATGATAAAAGAATATTTGAAAACTCCAATATTTCATGAAACAAAAAATATTCATTAAACAATGTCATCCATATACATTTTGATCTCTCCATTATTTAAATAGACATTAATGATGGGTTATCATTGCAAGAAACCAACATTTTTTGAAACCCTTCACTCTGGCCTCCTACCTTAGTGTTCATTGGTCTATAACAGAGGGGTTGTTCCCACATACCCCCACTTAGGATTAGTGTTGGGATGTGCTCCTAGACCACTCTCTTGGTCCCTTAACTAACATCACTGACCCCCATGAAAGATCAAGGTTCATATGGTGAGTTTTTCAGGTCGGGTTAATGATATTTTGGGTTGAGGCATCTATAGGCCCAACCTCAATCTATGATGATTCCATAAGTTAAGATAATCCTTTGGTCTCAATAAAATACCCTGACTCATGATATTAATCTTGTTCTCTATCCCTTTCTATGAGTCAAAATAATCCACTTGGTCTCCCTGATTATCATGAGTAGTAGTACTTTTTAAGGTATTCATGTTTCCCACATCATGAGTTGAGATACTCTTCTTGGTCTCCAAAAATATCACGATTCAAAATAATCATCAAGGTATTAATAAAATTACCCCACATAGGTACAATGTAAAGTTGAACAATAAATGTATACAATGAAGTAATATTTACACCATCAATTTATAGGAATATTCACCTAGTAGTCCTTACAACATGAAATTAAACTACAGTTTACCCTCTGTGATAATGAATAAATGCCCCTCGTAAAAATAAAAGGATGGATTTTGTGTCAAAAATTAGATACCTCATGTAATGAATATAAAACAACCCCAAATTAGTCCCCATGATACTCTTCATTTAGTGTGAGATAAAATCATACCAATCAACCCATATGTTGGTCTATATACATTCATCACCTAAAAAAGGGGGAAATAGTTGTAAACCCTAGTGAAAATAAACTAGATATATCCTTACTGATACAAAGTAGTTCTCATGGGCCATATACTCGAGTGTTTTACATACTCATATTCGTCGTCCCATTAGCCAGTTCAAATTACCTTGTGACTAACCATGAGTATGAGATAATGGTGGTCTAATGCATAATCCCCAAGCACAATTTCGTTACACATAATGGTAAATTATTTCCTTAAAATATAAAATGAACATGGGATACCTTTCATAATAAGCATGGTATGAATTTTGTGAAAAGAATGAGATTCCACTTTTGATAAGAATGGGATGAAACCCCAATCCCATCGAATATTCCCCACATAATCTCCAATCACTCCATGAAAGATTCTCAACAACATCTAGGTATATTTTATGCATAATCACCAATTACACCATAACTTCACCTCATTAGCACTCATAAAGATTACAACATTAGTCTCCAATAACACCACCAATTATCCTCAACATAACCAATGTATCTTCCACATTTTAGAACCAATCACACCACATATTATCCTTAGTATCACCTGGTTATCTTCAACAAGTAAGCCCTAATCACACCATCACTACTCCATAGCAGCACCCATGCAGATTTCACATGTAAGCCTCAGTCATATCCCCACTACTCCATAGGTTAACCATTGAATAATCCAACATAATCTCAATCACACCATTAAAACTCATAAATAACACCTTGGAATCTTCCATGTGTAAGACCCACACATACCATCACTGATCCTTAGCAGCACCTAGGTTTCCCCATGTGTAAGTCCCAATAGAGGATGAGTAATAAGACACTAAACTAAATGTCACTCAAATTACATTAAAATAATTTAAAAATCCATGAAAACATCATGTTCATGTGACATTAAAATGTACAAAAAATCTTCAACACACGATGCTAAATTGTAGCCCTACCCTATGTTTCAAAAAAGGATACCCCACATGATAATATTATGATGAATCATGTAATAAGAATGGGATGCCTCAAAGGAGATGATATATCCTAATATCCCAAACTACCATATTCATAATTCCCACACCATCCATTTTTGTCAATCATTTCGTAGAACGAGTATCTTTGCCACACGAAGTTGAAATACATAGACCAGTCCTATCACATGTCTTTAAAATGTATTTTAAAACTACATGGTTTTTCATCCCAATCTCCTAATATCAAGTACATGAAACCTCCATGAGGAGAAATCAAAAAACCATCAAAATTATTTTTTCTTCCCTTAGGAGGTGAAAACCCTTACATAAAATCATTCCCCTCAGGGAATCATTCACAACCCAAACCTAAAGTCCACACTGGACCTTGACACTGCCATGTGGAATTAATATATGCTCTTCCCGACATGTGAAAAGTGTATATGGTAAACATTACCATTCTAATTTCATCCTATGACTGACCATGTGTGATGAGTGTATGTGGAATAGTCTATAATGGAATATAAATATGTGAAATAACCTTAATAGAATTTAAACTAGTGATACTTTTGGTTTCATAAGAATATCTACCTTATTGGATGAGAACGATATAACCCAGGTGATGATCCTAGAAAGCCTTATGATAAAAGAATAAGTTTAATTTAATTTATATTGTTGGATGCCTTGTGTAACATATTATAATTTTGAGTCTCAATGTCTGAGAAGTTAAAGATACTAGTGGTAATGAGATTTTGGATGCCTTACACCCCCAGTGTATGTTTCCCCATAATGAACATTGAATGACATGGGTTTTAAACCTAAGATACCTCATACATGAGATTACCTAAAAATTGAATTATGAAAAAATTTACATATTCCCATCATGACCAATGTACCGAGATTTTAGACATACCCAATGTCATCATTATCTCTGATTGTTGGTATCTACCCTGTCACAAAAGAAAATAGTGTAATTAACAATTTTCCACTTCATGGTAAAACAGAGAATTAGATTCATGAACATTTCTCAAATATATGAGGTAGACTGGAACTAGTAAATGAACTCCAAGGAGGAATTCATGGATCTTTGGGCTGACATCCCATTATCTTGATCCAATCAAAGATCCAGCAACATCATCCATGGTGATATTGGTTGTCTGCCCTTAGAAAGAGAGAATGTAGGGAACCGACATTGGATGGGTCATAACTAGTCAAAAGATGTGGACCATTCAAGGATATGAACAAGGATCCACCTAATGTTCACCCCAGTGGAAGTACCATAAAATAGTTACATCGTCATCTCTCTAAAAATATCCAATAGTATGATTCAATATATGAAATAAGAATCCTAAATGAATCTACTGAAGGATACCTTATGGCCTCTAATAAATTTATTAGGTGGTTAAATAGGTATATGGGAATATATTATAAAGTATAAATATTCCAATAATAGTATATTTTATAAGTGAATAACTACTCTAAGAATGTTTTGTTAGTGAGGACAAAGAATTTTTCTAGAAATGATAACAATTTTCATGTAGTTTTGATTTTCATTTTATATAATAAGTTAAAACTCTTTTTAGTACAATATCTTGATTTTAATAAGTGATTAAATAAATTTAATTTTATTAGTATCCCATTATTTTAAAATGTCATAATAGACCTCACCATTATACTAGGAATACCATATCTTGTGGACACTCTAGTTGAAAGGATCCATATTTTAATCCTCATAACCCAAAATATTATCATGAAAATTACATGATGTTATTTAGGTATGAAAGTCATTACAACTAATTTAACATAGAGTTCCTTGAACTATTGAGTAGACTCCACGATCCTAAAATCCTAAACTCATATTTAATTAGCACATCCTTACAAATGGTATTCAATAGCTTATTGTTATTATGGTTACCAGTTTAGTTTCATTAACCCACTATACCAATTAAAACTCCCTAATAATTGAAAATAATCCCTAAATATGGGATAACTAAAACATTAACTCTAGACGCATCCATATACAAATAATTGAAGGAATTTTCGAAATTAATATTTACTTTATGAGATTATTATATATTACATTTTTTTCATTATATAACTTTACATTATAGTTTTTTATTTTACATAAGTGATTGACCATGTCCTGAAAAATATTTATGAATAATCCATTTATTTTATTTTATCTCACATTTTGTAATTTTATTATTTATTTTGTGATCTTGTTCAAAAAAGATTCATCCCATAGATTAATAAACGTGCATCAGATAAAACAAAATAAATATGTAGAGAGATCATAATCTTTTACCTGTTCTTGGTTTATCTATTGGATGATAAAATAACCACTACACTGATGCAAATAACTCCTGAAATTGGGATTAGTTCAAGTTATAACATACCACTTAGATCCAATGTATCTCCTTGGTTTATTTTACCTCAACTCAGGTTCTGAACCACCTCTTCTCCTTGAAGCATCATTATTTACATGTATTTACTCATACATGGGTGAGGGGAACTATAGGCATGTGGATATATAATAGAAACCATGAAAACGTAGGCTTATACATAATAATGGTGTGAGGGATAAGTCATAGACCATTATATTTAATTTAATAAAAAATTTATCACATAATAATTCCATGAAATAAAAATTAAAGTATTTAAAACCCCAAAAAATAAATTAGTTGGTCAAGATAATGATCATCCACACATAAAATAATTATAAATTTAATAAAACTAGTTGGTGCTCATTTCTATGTGTTTTTTATTTAGACAGATCCCTCTAATAAATAAATTATCTTATTTGTTAATTCAGTAATTTATATTAATTATCCATCTAAAAAGTAATAAAGATATAACTCTTATATATATATATAAAATAAATAATTAAATATAATTTTAGTTAAGTATATGATGTGTTTTGGTGAAAACAAATTGTGTACCCCTCTAAACAACATAGTGTCATATATGGTCCTTGTATTGTACCATAAACATACACAGAATCTACCAGATATGGAATTTCATGATATAATATAGAGTGTAGTTCTGTGAGTCATGTAAATTATTCAAATCAATATTTATGTAACATGATCCACCTTTAATATGCACACCGTGTACTTCTCGAAATGAGTGTTAATTTCATGACCTATGTATGATGACCATACATAGTGTGTTGTTCCCAAATCTCATTCAAATAAATTAATTTAAGCATTAATTATTCGAAAAACCATATCACATAGTGTGTAAACCATCCCTACACCATGTTGTATAGTTTAAGGCTATAATTAATTACCATTCTGTTTAATTAATTCACATGGTGTAAAACATGTCTAAACTAGAACTCCTTGTGAATGGGTATAAGTTACACAATCTTTACATCCTACTACATATTATGAATTTTGTAATCTTTCCATCCACTAAACACACAAAGGGACTTTTGTGTGATATTTATGAATATTTATGAGTTACATGATGTGTATTCTAGCTACACACCTTGAAATATCATCTGTATCATGTTCCTTAGTTGGAAGTCAACACGTGGTGTGTAATTAGTATATGTTGAGTATATTGACCACATAACATACACATTTCCCACAAGAAAAAATTTTTTGTGTTACAAAGCATGTACATCAGTTATATACCATGTAACCCATCAAGACGTGTTCCATCTATCCCATTCAACACATGGTGTGTAATAATGTCACATGATATTATTTCACATGATGATTCATGATTTACATGACTAATCCTAGTGCATTGAACATGGGTACAAGGTTTGTATGTTTCTATTACACAGTATGTATATTTTTTATCAATACATAATATTTACAAAATCTTGATGGTATCACCACTTTTTCTTCATATTTTCAAGGCATGTTCTTGTTCCTATGAATGTAAACAAACAAATGATATAAACTTTCATATTCATGAATGTGTAAAATTGGAAATGAAAAAATAACATCAAATAAATCAATCAATCAATGCATAATAATTAATTATAAATTAATATTTAAATGTTATGATATCACTTTAAGGTTGTGGGGGAACAATAGAATTGGGTGGTTATATGCCAAAAAATGGTATTTCATAAGTTTCCTTGGATTAATCCTGAATAATTGATAATATCAACCATATAAGAATAAAATATGGGATATTTTCACATATAATTTATAATTAATGTGACAACCAATAATTTTGAATAAATTTTGTTTCCTAACATTGTGTGTTATTTTATATTATACTCAACTAAACTATTTCATTTAATAAAATAAGTATAATTAAAATAATACCATTGGGTTTCGATTGATATATGACCGTTGGTCAATAAGACCATTTGAAACTAAATGTTTCTATTATTGTCTATAAATACAAGTGATCATGATTAATTAATATAGAAAAAATATTTGATGGCCCCATCCATTAGACTCGGGCCGATCGAAGTCCATCTAACAGAACTCAGGAAGGAGGTATCACCTTTGGGCTTTGCTCTGGGCCAAACCCAATCCGAACTTCATCGTGTGAAGCTGGAATGGAATCTCCTTCATGAGAAGTTCAAGTAGATAGAAATCACTACTCGGGCAATGTTGGCCGAGCCGTCTCAAGATTCCATCACCCTAGCAGACCTTACTCTTAGGTCCTATGCTGCTGTTATAAGGGGCTATGTAACAAGACCATAACTGCCCTGTGTAATCCGTTGATTTAAATAAAAATTGTGATTTATTCTTATAGTGAAGTTTGTGAATTTTTAAATGTCTATATAAATATAGTATGCATATTATTGATGAAATTTAAAAAAGGATATTTTAAAAATATTTATGTAAACCCTAAATAATTAATAATGTGTAATGATTTTTAAAAAATGCTCTTCTACAGTTATGTTCAGTAAGAAATTTAGAGTCTAATAAGATCAACATAATTTTTGATGAATAGTAAATTATGAACAGTGATTTTACACTTAGGATTAGTAATGCAACCAAATGGATTAGTAATCTCACTTAAAAAAAGTATTAATATAATTTAGGCACCTTGATTAAGTAATGTGATTCAATAAAATAGGCAAATAACTGTTTTAGAAATTATTGGTTAAGTGTTAGTTTTTCCAGGTGAATAGTGTTTTTTATTTATAAATTAAATTAAAATTATATAGAAAATTATTTTCATAAAATAGAGCTCATTTTTGAAATCAGAGCATCAATATTTTTTATAGGTGAATTTTTGAGATTTTTCTGAGAAAGTTGAATTTTCAGTGAATAGTGTTTTTATTTGAAAATTAAATTAAAAATATTTAGAAAAATATTTTTATAAAATGGCATTCATTTTTTGAATTCAGATCATGGATATTATGTTTAGGGGAATTTTTTGGATTTTTCGGAAAATGTTGAATTTTCGGTGAATAGTGAATTTTCAGTTTATAGTTTCGGGTGTTTAATGACATCATTAAGGATTCAATAAATACGTAATAATTCTGGTCGACTTATGAATAGTAATATAAGGTATGAGGTGTCCCAAGTGGCCAATACCATGGGCAAATACCATGGGCAAGCCCATGGTTTTGCCAATACCACCAATGAGATGTCTCTTGGCCATTAATGCCTTGCCCCCTCACTTCACCTATAAATACCAAGTCATTCTCTCATGATTTCCATTCCAAAATCCTTATCAACGAATTTCTGGTCTAATTACCTCCCAAGGAGTCCTCCCAAGGTGCGCTCAGGCCTCCGAAGGTCCCAAACTTCATGATTTCGAAGTTACTCTTCAAGGTAAGGGATCTTACCTCCCTCTTTCTTTTCAAGTACTCTTTTGTATGTCATTTCATTTAAGCCCCATGTTCTTATATTGGGGGATGATATTTTATATTCCTATTAAATCCCTTTTCATGATCATATGATGGGAGATCCCCTCTTACTCTCATCATTTCTTTTTATGAATGTTTAAGTGGTGTCGTTAGGCTGTCGAATTTGTGTAAGGGATTCTTCCACCCTTCTCATTTTTTCAAGTTCTATTTTCATGTCATTCCATTAAAGTTACTTTTCTTATGTTAGGGTATGATATTCTGTATCTATCATACTGTCATTTTTATTTTCATATGAAGAAAGACCTTATTTTATCTCATCAATTCATTTTTGAAGTTTTAAGTAACGCCGTTAGGCTGCCGAATTTTCATAAGAGAAATCTTATTTTTGTCTTCCTTTCAAGTTCTTCATTTCTTATGGTATATCATTATATTTTAATTACCATGTTCTTAAATCCTTTATATTATTTCCCCTACTGTTTTATGGATAATTTATGAGTGGGTGACCCATGTCCCCTCTCTTTTCAATGTTTTCTAAAACCCTGTAACATAGGAGTTATGCTGCAGAATTTTCGTCTCAAAATGTCTTTCTCTTTTTCTCAAATTCCTTTATTTTATTAAGTTAATACTCAATGATAATTCTTCTACAGTGGTATTCTCATATATATCAAAATGTTCTATTTTAATTTTGATATTTACATACATCAAACCCGCTTTCCTTTTCCATGGGTTTAAAATGACATAAAGATCATGTCTTAAAAGAAGTTTTTAAAACGTTATAATTATGAAATTTAACCCATTTATTTTATGCTATATGGGTTATTTATGAAATTTTTGATGATGATATATTTGGCTCAATGATAATAAAGACTAATTTAAGGGTGCTCCCAGATAGAACTCCAATGCATTGGGTAATGATATAACCTCTAGGGATTGCAATTTTAACGATACTTTGGTGAATAACCTTGGTAATTTTTATTAATGACACCTTAGGGATAGACCTTGGTGAAATGGAAATGATTGTATAAGTTAAATGGTGTAGCAAAATATTCAAGTTATGAAACACGTTATTTTTATTATGATTTGCCTCATGATCTCTTTCTCATGCCATAACGTTATTTATCATGACTTAATTGGTGTATCTCAAGTTCACATGTAAAATGTTACTCTTGTTTCCCTTACTGTGCCTTCTGATCACCCTTTCCTTTGATGTATGCTCCCAGGTTATGATATGATGTAATGAACTTAGGATGAACAATGAAGAATCATTTCTAGTGTTTAAGAATAATGTTTTAGGTTGTCATGTATTAAGTTCCTAAATTCCAAGACACTAGACATTAAAGATCCTCTATTTGTAAAAAACAATGATAAGTTGTGTATTAAAAAGGCGGGATGCTATAGTTGGTATCAAAGGGTAGTTTAGTTATTTATGGAAATTTGAATATGAAAACTTTAGGAAGAACCCTATAGAAAATTATAAATATAGTATATAATCATGGTATTGTGGTGAGTATTGGGTAAGTGGATTATCAAGAAAATACATCTATGTCTGGATACGAGCAGGTAGAGGTGGCTCTGGCACAGATGTACATAGGGGTAAAACCTGAAAACACCACTTTGAGCTAGACTCGAATGAGAACTGGTACATGACAATGGGCCTTGCTGCACTCTTGGTTACGACACTCCTGGGTGATATGTTTGGATAATCGCAAGCTTTGTATGAATCATTATGGAGGAATTATAGAAAAATGAAATTCTCTAAGAATGATGTTTTAAGATATAAATTCATTTTTAGTTAAAAGATTCTTAAACGAAATAAGCTTCTCACGAAGGATTTTTTCTTTCAGAAAATGTCCCCATCATCTAGGAATACATTGACTTATTTACTAAGGAGTTACCCAGACCTCCCCCAGAAAGTGAGGTAGAGTTCACCTTTGAACTCATACCTGGATCCCATCCGATGTCAAAGACCCACTATAGGATGGAAAATGTGAAGCTATAGGAAATAAAGAAACAACTCTGAGATATTTTGAAGAATGGGTTTATTTGACCAAGTGTGTCTCCTTGGGGAGCACCATTTATCTTTGTGAATAAGAAGGATGGATCGATGCAACTATGAATTGATTATGGAGAACTGAATGGGATCACAATAAATAAAAAATACTCTCTTCCAAAAATTGATGACTTATTTGACCAAGTTCGTGGGACTCAATTATTCTCTATGATTGATTTTCGTTATGGTTATCATCAATTGAGGGTGAAGAATGATGATATTCCAAAAACTGCCTTCCAAAAAAGATATGAGCATTATGAGTTTGTTGTTATGCCCTTCAGATTGACTAATGCACCTGCTATTTTTATGGATCAAGAATAAGTTGATTTTGGAAACATATATTTTATCAAATGGATATCCTTTTATAGGAAAATTATTTGTTGATTAAATGATAAAGGTTATTTTGGATGATTTTTTCTCTTTTGGAGTACTATATGCCTAAGGGAAATAAAATACAACAGGATTTAAATTGAGGATGAATGGTTGAATTTTTTTTGGAAGATATGTATTTATTGTGGACATATGGTGATTTCAGTTATTTCTGGAAAATGATGAACCTAGCATAAAGAATATGTGAATAGGTTAATTACACTTTAGTATGAGACATTAATAGTAGTCGATGTTATTTGGAGATAAATGTTAAAATTAATTGGGGAAGACTATGTGATTAAATCCTTCTGAGTTTTGGGTTCCAATCTTAGTTGGGATTATTCTGAATAATTTTAAGGATGGTTGTGTATTGAATGGTCTTTCTAGAACTCTGGGTACTTTTGTTGAATTTTGTAGATTAATATTCATATTTCTTATTATATTGGATTATCCTTTTTGGGGATTTTATGATCTCGTACTAACCTTTTTAGTTTTAGTGGATGAATAAAGACAAAGGAAAAATATAGTTATTCTTTTGTGCATTATGTGGTTCTCTAGAAGATGATTCTTGTGCTTTTGATGAGACCAAGTCTTTTTGAATGGTCATTTTTTGGATAAAAGATTAGTCTTGGTGGAAACTTACTAAGGGATGAAACTATACTTGAAGGTAAATAAATTTCCTTATGTTTTTATTCTATGTAGTAAATTAATTCCTCAAAATTATGAAAAGGAACGTAAAACAAAAACATTGTTGGTTTATGTTTCCTACTTGGTAATCAAATAACATTTAACACATCTTATATTTGTGATCTTCTTGTGGTTAATTTTCTCCTAATCATGTTTTCCATCACTCTCCATCAGAACTTGATCCTTTGTTTTCTCTTCCATATCCATGTTTTCCTACATGGAATTATAGTATGAGTTAACTCAAGTGACCTTTGTACATCCCTTTATTTATTTAAAGTAATAGTTTTACTGACTCTTTTCTGATGTGGGACTTTCAAAAAAATTTCCAAGCCCAATTTTTAAATTGCGAGGATACAATTTTTAAGGGGAGAATATTATAACGACCCGAAATTTTGAATAAATTTTGTTTCCTAACTTTGTGTGTTATTTTATTTTATACAAAACAATACTTTTTCATTTAATAAAATGAGTATAATTAAAATAAGACCGTTGGGTTTTGATTTTTATACGAAATTTGGTCAATAAGACCATTGGAAACTAAATGTTGCGAGTATGGTCTATAAATACAAGTGATTTTGATTAATCAATATAGAAAGAAGATTCGATGGCCCCATCTAGTAGTCTCGGGCCAATTGAATCCCATATGATAGATCTCGGGAAGGAGGTAGAACCTATGGGCTTTGCTCTGGACCAAACCCAAGCTGAACATCATCGTGTGAAGTTGGAACGGAATCGCCTTCACGATAAGTTCAAGCTGATATAAATCACTACTCGGGCAATGTTGGCCGAGCCACCCCAAGATTCTATCACCCTATCACACCTTACTCTTAGGTCCTATGCTGGTGTTATAACGGGCTATATAATGAGACTGTAACTGGCTTGTGTAATCCTTTGATTTAAATAAAAATTGTGATTTCTTCTTATGGTGAAGTTTGTGAATTTTTAAAAGAGCAGATAAATATATTATGCATATTATTGATGAATTTTAGAAAAAGTATATTTTAAAAATATTTTTGTAAACCTTAAATAATTAATAATGTGTAATGATTTTCAAAAAATGGTCTTCTACAGTTAGGTTCAGTAGAAAACATAGAGTCTAATGAGATCAACTTAATTTTTGATGAATAGTAAATTATGAATAGTGATTTTACACTTTGGATTAGTAATGAGACCAAATTTATTAGTAATCTCACTTAAAGAAAGTATTAATATAATTTAGGCACCTTGATTAAGTAATGTGATTCAACAAGATAGGAAAATAACTGTTTCATAAATTATTGGTTAAGTATTAGTTAATTCGAGTGAATAGTGTTTTTTATTTAAAAATTAAATTAAAAATATATAGAAAATTATTTTCATAAAATGGAGCTCTTTTTTGAAATCAGAGCATCGATATTTGGTTAAGGTGAATTTTTGGGATTTTTTTGAGAAAGTTGAATTTTCAGTGAATAATGTTTTTATTTAAAAGTTAAATTAAAAATATTTAGAAAATTATTTTTATAAAATGGAGTTCATTTATGAATTCAGATCATCGATATTAAGTAAAGGTAAAATTTTGTGATTTTTCTGAAAAAGTTGAATTTTCAGTGAATAGTGAATTTTCATTTTAGAGTTTCGGGAGTTTAATTACATCATTAACGATGTAATAATTATATAATAATTCTGGTCAACTAATGAATAGTAATATATGGAATAAGGTGTCCCAAGTGGCCAATACCATGGGCAAATACCATGGGCAAGCCCATGGTTTTGCCAATACCACCAATGAGGTGTCCCTTGGCCATTAATGCCTTGTTCCCTCACTTCCCCTATAAATACCACGCCATTCTCTCATCCTTTCCATTCCAAAATCCTCCTCAACGAAGTTATAGTCTTTTTACCTCCCAATGAGTCCTCCCAAGGTTCCCTAAAGCCTCCCAAGTTCTCAAACATCAATATTTCGAAGTTACTCTTCAAGGTAAGAGATCCTACCTACCTCTTTCTTTTCAAGTACTCTTTTGTATGTCATTTCATTTAAGACCCATGTTCTTATGTTGGGGGGATGTTATTTTATATTACTATTACTTCCCTTTTCATGATCATATTATGAGATATCCCCTCTTACTCTCATCATTTCGTTTTATGAATTTTTAAGTGGCACCGTTAGCTTGCCGAATTTTTGTAAGGGATTCTTCCACCCTTCTCGTTTTTTCAAGTTCTATTTTCATGTCATTACTTTCATGTTCCTTTTATTATGTTGGGGTATGATCTTATATATCTATCTTACTGTCCTTTTTATGTTCATTTTATGAAAGACCTTATTTTATCTCATCAATTCATTTTTGATTTTTCAGGTAACGCCGTTAGGCTGCCGAATTTTCATAAGAGAAATCTTATTTTTGTCTTCCTTTCATGTTCTTCATTTATTACGGTATATCTTTCAAATTTAATTACCATGTTCTTAAATCTTTTATATTCTTTCCCCATACTGTTTTATGGATCATTTTTTTGTGGGTGACTCATGTCCCCTCTCTTTTCAATGTTTTCTAAAACCCTGTAACATAGCCGTTATGCTGCAGAATGTTCATCTCAAAATGTCTTTCTCTTTTTCTCAAATTATTTTATTTTATTAAGTGAATACTCAAAGATCATTCTTCTATAGGGGTATTCACATATATATCAAAATTTTCTATTTTAATTCTTGTATTTACATAAATGAAACACGCTTTCCTTTTCCGTGGGTTTAAAATGACATAAAGATCATGTCTTAAAAGCAGTTTTTAAAACATTATGATTATGAAATGAAACCCATTTCTTTTAGGATATATGGGTTATTTATGAATTTTTTGATGATGATATATGTGGCTCACATGATAATAATGACAAATTTAAGGGTGCTCCCTGACATCGCTCTAATGAATTGGGTAATGATGTAACCTCTAGAGATCACAATTTTAACGATACCTTGGTGAATAACCTTGGTAATTTTTATTAATGACAACTTGGGGATGGACATTGGTGAAATGGATATGATTGTCTAAGTTAAATGTTGTATCCACATATTCAAGTTATGAAACACGTTATTTTTATTATGATATGCCTCATGATCTCTTTCTCATGCCTTAACGTTATTTATCATGACTTTATTGATGTATCTCAAGTTCACATGTAAAATGTTTCTCCTGTTTCCCTTACTAGGCCTTCTGCTAACCCTTTCCTTTGATGTATGCTCCCAGGTTATGATATGCTGTAATTAACTTAGGATGAACTATGAGGTAGCCTTTCAAGTGTTATGAAGAATGTTTTATGTTGTTATGTATTGAGTTACTATTTTCCAAGACACTAGACCTTAAAGATCCTCTGTATGTAAAATGTAATGAAAAGATATGTATTAAAAATGTGGGATGCTATAATTAATTTATATCAATAATAATTAACTCCACTTGGAGTTATTTTCTTTGTTGAATTGGTTGGCCACACTTGTCCTACCATCATTACAATGAAGGATCCAAAGATAGAATCCCTCTAATGGTATCCACACATGATCCATGAATATAAGAATGACACTATTTGAACTCCAGGTGCTGGAATGGAGGATCCAAATGAATTTTTCATTCAAAGTAGACAACAAAAAGAATATTTCACACTTTAAATAATCTCTTATATTATATCAATATCTTGAGAGGGAGGAGGGGATACAAGTTATCCATTCTTGAGAGAATTCTAGAAAAATCTCTCTCTAGGCTTGAGGGAATTTTCTGGAGAGTATATAGTGTTCATAACAACATCAAAACCTATAAAATATGTAATCAGGATTATATCTATATATATATATAAGTTATATATTGGTTATTTCACAAAGTCCATTTTCTAATCTAGTAATCCTCAGAAAAACCCAAGTTAAATATTAAACTTATTATTATTTCCTTGATGTGTGAAAAACTCATGAATATTTAACTATAATTTCTTTTGAACCTTAAACATAGACCTTCAATCCTACTCATAAATTTTAAACCCTTGAATAATATCAATTTATTCAAATACATAAATTATATTGTATTATTCATTCAATAAATAAATAATTATTATATAAATATAATGAAAAATAAATTTTAATTTAATATTATTGTAACTAAATTATTAATTATTTTCTATTTATGAATTAACAAGATATAATTAAATATTATATAATCATTTAACTATAATTACATTGAAAATAAATATTTATATAATATTCAACTCACCAATATATTATTTCAAATTATCAGTGAGTGAATTAATGAGATAAACATACCATGAATCGTTATTAAACCATAATTTAGGAATACTATTTATTCACACTATTATATTCAAATTGAATTTAACTGAAATTCTAGATACACATACTGTGTGATCCTCTAAATCTATTTCTCAATAGAATTAGGAGAACTTTCTTAAATTCCAATATCAACATCTAGAAACATGTCTAAGAACCCATAGAGAATGAAGTTAATATAAAATTGGAAATAACCTCTTAGGGATGCTCAGTGTATAATAAAATCCCTTTTTGTTGATATCTCATCAAGATGGTTGTAAAATTTCTATCATAAACCTATATGCATGATTCATCATTAACTGAATTCATAAAATTAACACATTGATATTATACCATAATATTGGATTTTTCATATAGTTCTATTTCAATAAAATGTCTATAGATATCTACATCAATTAACTCAGAAGTGAAAAATACATTCATTACTTATTTATTGATGTCATATCATTTTTTACACACACAACACACCTCACTTTGAGTATATGATGTCATAGTTTTCATCAATACATCAAAGTATGAAACTCATAATATCCTTTAACAGTAATCTCTAATCAAAATAACAATAAGAATTTTCATATATAGGAATATCTAATGACATATATAAACATATGTAATAACCTTCAGCATGTCTATTCTAATAATCTTCCCTCTTTGAGATTACCTAGTGTAAATTTCATAAGAAGAAGTGTCAATGTCTTATAAGCTCCCTGCACCATGAAGCATGCATCAATTTTGTATCTTCAAATAGATTTCACACATCCATAAAATATATTTCCAATAATATTATCATTGCACATAAAGGTTCTTATTATAGATAAGGAATAATTATAACCTTTTTATTTCATAAATACCCTTAGTAATTATCACATTAATTTTATATAGAAAAACACTCATCATGTGAGAAGATGTTTATTTATATTAATGTTCCTAAAGAGAAAGGTAATTTCAAGTAAAAATAAGTTGCTTATATGTACTAACTTCCACATTAACAAAACTACCTTTTATGGGTGTTCTATAAGGTCACCGATTTTTTATTATTTGAATTTTCATGTAGATAACTAGGGTTTTGGCTGTCTTTGAAAATTTTAGTGGGTTCTATCCACCACCATATATTATAATGATCTCTGTAAATAATAAATACAAGAATATATACCTTTTAATAGACTCTAATACCACAACGATAGTATAATTGACCTTGGATAACACTATAGGGATGACAACTACTATTACGAGATGCATGAGATCACTTTGATAATCAACCAATGTATTGATGTGTTCTAAATAGTATAGGCAGTTTGAGTCTCATATTCCTTAATCTGTTACTCACATATTTATCATATGTCATAATTATCTAATTTCAAACATAAGCTTGAGCTAACATATATTCTATAAACATTATTATATTTTTTACCATTGAATATTTTTTTAATATATTGTATGTCACATGGAATTTAATCTTATGTCCAAAAATAGACTCTAAATGTTGTTACCTTAACTCATTATCCATAATCTAATATGGTGAATAATATATAAGGTTTATGATTCATCCAATAGACTATTTATAGGACTATGAAACACCCTAGGAGGGGAGGGGTGAATTAGGGTGTCAACAACAGATTTTAATGCGATGGATCTTATTCCCACATTGGTAAGAACTTGTTAAACCAATATGATGGATTGAAGAAATGATAAAACAAAAACATGAAAAAAAAGAACACGACACTTTTACTTGGTGAACCAATAAGGGTTTCATCCAAGGATCATACACTGAGAGTGTGTCAGACATACCAAAATCCACTAATCTTCACTATCTTTAAAATATAGAAGTTTGGTAACAGTCAATTTGTTACACACACACTAAATTTACAAGAATTCATGGATATCTCATTGCGTCCCTCAGAACACATCCATTGAATCCCCCTGGCCCACTGCCTTGGGTGAAGTCTTACTAATTTTATTGACTTGAGGGTCCCTTTAAAGAATTGGAATGAAAGTATTCATCCCTAACATAGAACGAAACACTACATGCACTATGGACATATGTTGAAGAACACGAAAATCCGTGTCCATATAAACTGGATAATCAAAAAAATAGTGAATCTCCTTCACGAAGCTCACACCTTGGTGAAGCACCCCTAGCTTCATAAAATGGCCTGCCTTCAGGAATCTCACTTACCTTTGTGGAACTTACTATCTTCGCAAAGCTCACTGAGTCAAAAATTAATACTCCATCATCGTAAAGTACCATTTAAAAAAAAATCAGTTAATATTAGTCATGAGTCGTAGTCATTTCATGATGCTCAAGTTCACAGAGAAAGATGGATTCACGAAGCAAAATCATAGAGATTTCATGTATTTCCAAAATCATAGAGATTATACTTCTTTATGAATTTCATTACATCCCAAATGAAGAGGGATAACCTCATATTTGTAGGCTCGGTTGTTTGCGAAGCTCCACCGCCTCTTTGCAGATTTTTTGGATCTTTTAATAATATCTTCTCATCATTCCTCCCTTTGTGAAACTCCACAAAAATTTTCCGATCACGATGCCCATCATAATCATACATATTTCTTTGAAAACCCTTCATGGGGCTCGTCATAATCACAAGTCATTATATCAACAACATTGAAGATCTAATTCTCTTAATCATGGATAAAACCATCTCCGTTCGTGATTCCCATCATAATTACAAAGCACTCTATCAGAATTTTTTAAGCCTTCAAAAAACATGACTCTTGTATCCCACCATCATGAAACTCATGAATTTTTAATATTTTCATAAATCCTTAATGAAAACCAACTTTTTATCATTGAAATCCATCCTCAAAATTTTGAACCCCAAGATTTTGGAAAACGCTAGGATGTTTTCCCACCTTCAATGTTGTTTTCTTCTTGAACTATAAGTTACCTTTCCTTTCAATCTCCCTGATAATGCATGTGAGGATTGACAAAAAAACACACACACCATTTCTAGAAAAGGAATCACTAGATCTAACTATCTGGCCATTTGGGTTTGTTGGAAATCTGCCAATAAATTCAATAGGGCACCATCCACAATCAAAACCGGATATGCAAGAATAAAATCATCCATCACTGTAAGTCTACATGAGAAATGCACAATGTAGAAAGAAATAAAGAATACATGAATTGTGTTCTCATGTGTTATAATGAAATCTCTGACTATTTCCTCATAACATGGGATTGCTTTCTCCATTCACATACCCCCCTTTTGTAACTCATGAATTTCACTTTTCTTCCCCATTATAGAATTTTTTACATTAGATATTCTCCATCTTTCCTATAACTAGAAAAACATTTCATTATCCTCCTTTGAGTCATTTAATTTCCTCCTTTGATTCAATGAATTTATCCATTATCCCCATTGGGAATAAAACCATGGACCAAAATCGTAACTTGTAGATCTCTAGAACATACTCCACAAGATCGTATCTCCCCTATAAACCTACAACTCTTCAACAAAAAAATTAAAATAGTTGAAACAATTTGGTATAAGGGAACACATGTAACCTCTTTATGAACTGGGAGGTGGTTGAACACTGAAATTCAACCAATTATTCTCAAACACCTTTGCTAACAATGGCTTACTCAGTATGTCATCCACTTGATCACTAGTGCCAATATGGTCCATTTTAATCATTCATTGTTCATCCTTTTCCTTGATAATGTGATATCTGATTTCAATGTGTTTCATAAGAGATGTTGAATAAGATTCATAATAAGATAAATTGTGATCTTGTTATCATAGTGAATCACCATCAGATGTTTCACTTCATCACCAATATCAGTGAATTTGTTTCATCAACAATAGTAGAGTTCAATCCATTGTTGCAGATATGTACTAAGATTTAGTAGTACTAAGAGAAATTATTTCTTATTTTTTACTCAACCAGCCCAAGAATTTCTTCCTGTAAAGCATGATCCACCACTTCTGGACATTCTATTAACCACATCTTCAGCCTATTCATTATAATTAAAAGTCTAGAATTAATTATCTATACCTATTGAAATGTATAACCCATAATTTTTAGTACCTTGAATGTACCTCATGATACTTTTCACTGCTGCCACGTGTTCTTCTTTCAAATTACTTGGAAATCGATATACTAATCATGTTGCAAATAAAATATATGGCCATATCACAGTCAAGTATCATAAGCTTCCAATTATTCTCATGTATAGTGTGGGATCAATTGATGTCCCATCCTCATGCATTCCCAATTTTGTTCCAATCGCAATCGGATTCAACACTGGTTTCAATTCATGCATATTGAATTTCATCAACAACTCTCTTGTATACTTTTCTTGAGAGATAAAAGTGAATTATTTCCAATGAAACACTTGCATCCCTAATAAATATGTGATTTCACTAATCATTGACATTTCAAATTCTTATTTCATGTGATTGGAAAATTCATCAACTAATCCCTACCTACTTACATAGAAAATAATATCATCAATGTACACCAATTCCACAAAATGATGTTTCGAAGAATTATTCACATAGAGATTGTGATAAACTGCTCCTCTTTTGAATTCAATTTTTTCAGATAAGAATACAACCAAGAGTATCATGCCCACGTTTCCTGCTTCACTCCATAGATATCTTTCTTTAGTCTACAAACCATCATTTCATCATTTCCAATAAGAAAACCTACTGGTTTTTCTATATAAACTTCTTCCTCAACATCACCATTTAATAAAGTGGTTTTGACATCCATTTGATACACTTTCTGTCCTATTTGAATAGTCATGTCTAGAAAAAGTCTGATTGAATCCAATATAGACACAGGAGAAAATGTCCCTTCAACATCCAGACCTTCATTCTATGAATATCCTTTACCCATAAAACACACCTTATTTCAGATCATATTACCATGATGGTCGTATTTTTTTCTTAAAAATGAACTTTGTACGGATCACATTATGACCTTCAGGTCACTTGGCTAGATCCCATGTTTGGTTCTTGTCGATCCAGACCAAATCATCATTCATGTCTTTAACACATGATCCATCCTTTGTAGCTTCATTAAATGAGGATGGTTCCATGACTGAATGAAATAATGATTGTGCATTATTCCTCATTCTTCTTATTTTTGTGTGTGTAGTCGAATCTCCAATGATATTGGATTAATTAATATATGTTCCTTGATTTATTCTATGAATTTTAGCTTGATTTTATTCATCCATAGTTTCTTCATCCGATTATTTATCTAAATCCACATCATTTTGTGACCTATGAATTTTTTTCACACCTTCCTATACTTATTCATTTGAATCTATTCCATGTCCCCTATCTTCTACATCTTCAATTAAATTAGTATAATATCCCCTCATGGTATTTGTGGTCTCATATTCAACTATCTTAACATCACTACATTCTACACTTTTTATGAGACGCTTATTAAAACACTTGTAGGATTTGATACTCACTGAATATATGAAGAATATTCCTACATCACCCACATCACCGTATTTTCACAAATTTCTTTATTGGTTTATGATAAAACATTTACTTTTGAAAGCAATAAATAATTCAAAGAGGTATTCCTTCTAGGCCACAACTCAAATGATGTCTTGGTTTCTCCCATATATAGTCCTATTTGATTTTGAATACGCACCATAGATTGAACAACCCATTTCTATTAATGTCGAGGTATGTGACACTCCATCAGTATTTTACAGGCCGTATTGTTCATATTTCAATTCCTACACTCAATAAATCCATTTTTTTGTGGTCTTGTCATAGAAGCCACCTCCTGTTGTATTCCATGCTTCTCTTGGAAATTTTCAAACTCAATGGATGTGTATTCCCCACCATTGTAAGACCTTAGGACTTTGATTATTCATCCAGTATCATTTTTAGTGATTTACTAAAAAGTTTTCATGCATTCAAGCAGTTGATGTTTCCTGTGTATAACCATCACACAAGCCACTATACTATAATCATCAATAAAATTTACAAAGTAAATTTATCTACAAATTCTAGAAACATTAATCGGGATGCATACATCGGTAATGATGATATAGAGATGATTTTGATTCACTTTTCTTCTTTGTCCAATATGAACTATTGACCAACTATCATCGTATGCAGAAATCACACATATTTTCCCATTTATGTTTCAGATTTGGGATATATATGACTAAATTCATCAAATATATCTTTTACATGTACTATTGATTAATGTTCCCTAACCTCTAGTTCCATAGGTCATTTTTTTCTTTAATAGTTAGATATAAAATATTCTATATGCTATCAACCCGGTACAAGATTCCATATGTTAGGATACCTTTCATGAGATAATTCCCTATCATTCCCTTTATAGTGCATCCTTTTTGATTGAAATTAACTATAAGTCTTGACTCACATATTCGAGTAAAACTATATAATTTGTGATGAAAACCATCCAAATGAAGAATTTTAGTCTTTTTCAGCTCTCCATTAACTAGTTTAGTACTTCTACTACATTTTATCATCAAAGAACCATCAATACCGAACCTTTCTTTTCCATCCACCTTTTTCTTAACATTCATTAATAGGTTTGCATTTTTTTCATATGAGATGAGCACCCACTATAAAGAATCCAAGTGTTTTTGTTCTTTTTATCTTTGAGATCTACTTCTGAAAGGTTGGATATTTCATTTTTCCTCTTTCCCTTCCATGAAATATTATATTGAGTGGATGATAGGGATGGCCTTTCAAATATCTTTTCCTCATGCACAAGATCTTCATATTCATACTATTATTATAAAGGAGAAAACATGTTTGAAATAAAAACACCATCTGGTTATTGAGTATTGACTTATCTTTGAGTTTTGTATGAATTTCTCACGTCATTCAAATTCCTACAGTACACAACTTTTTTGAAAAATTTAAAAAAATAAAAAAAAAATCCTTAGAAATTATTTCTTCTATAAAAATTAGGATATTAATTTTTTCTCCTTTGTTGAACTCTTAGCTCTTCCCCATTCTGGTAGATCCTTGGATATTCACAATATGACATGGTATGGCTTAGATAGCCACATGATTGAAATTTCCTAAGAAGAAATGTATTCTTATTTAGATTCCTCCTCATGTATCATTTCGTAGAAAAATTGTTTTGCTTCCTATAATTTCTAGGTACATGAGGATATTTTTAAGTTATTCATTCTGTTAGAATTGAGGTTTTCTTTTTTAGCACTTTAGGTGACTTTTCAACATGTACAACTTTTATCTTACCTTTATTCTAGCCCAATTTATTTGTAGCATTTGATGTTTTGAGGTCACAAATTATTCCACTATTGCCAATGAATGCAGGTCTTTGATCATTCAAAAACATATCATCTCAACCAAAACCAAAATTTTCTCACTTCAATAGGTCAGTATCTAAAAACCGTCCAAACTATATTTTTTTCTTTGTTTCTTTTTATATGGATTCACGTTCAAGTTTACTCCTATGAGTAAAAAATTCTTCTTCAAGACCCTCAATAGTCTTGGACTTATCTTATAGTCTCGAGGTGAGTTCATTGATGACCTTTTCTTGTTCTTAAATTTGAATCTTTACTTCCACTACATCTTTTATTATTTCTAGGGTTATTGATTCTACTTTCACTACTTCTTACAATCATTCAATTTCATCCTCAAGATGATCAACATAGTATGATGATTATTCCAAAACTGCTCTCCACTTTTAGCATTTTTTCATTGATTCTAGTGATTAACAAGAGCATCCTCAAGTTATTACTTTATATCAGCATCAGTACTCAATTGATGATCTCTAGATTTATCTTTTGATATTTATCACATCTCAACAGTAGCCTTCATAGATGCTCGGTTTCCAGATTTAAACTTTGATTCTTCTTTCATGAAGAATTAATTATCATCATCATTTTCTTCATAGACAAACTCTTTTTCTATATTTTCTGTCTAGATTTAAAAGTTTCTATTTTGAGGAACATTTTTTGAGGCTTCTGTGAGTTTCCAGATTCAACTTCATTATCATCAAACATCCTTGAGAACTGAGAAGTTATGTGCACAACTCTACCACAACAAAAACATACCAAGGGTATATTTCCTTCAAAAATACATATTCCTCCCTTAAACTTCTAGGAAAATAGAGAAAGGAATTCGTCATCATCATTATCTTCATTAACAGTATCTCTTGAAAGAATGAGTTTTTACTTGGATTTGAATTCCATTTCCTTTCCGACACCTTTCATCGCATAATCCACATTGACACTCAATTCATAGGCGACCAGACTACTTAGCAGATCATCCTGAGAAAGTTTTTACAAGTCCCTTTCCTCAAGGGCTGACATTTTTGGATTGTTGAGTAGAGGAATCCTTATCAAAATATTTTTCAAAATGTCAACGACATTGATATCTTTGAAAATCCCTAAAATTTCTCCCACAACATTAGTAATTCGATTGAAGAAAAAAATTTCATTTTCATTTGGATGCATATTTAAATCATCAAACCTATTGTGAAAAACATTGAGATTTCTCCTTCACTTTACTGTCACCTTCATAGATATTTTTTATTTTTTCCCACATAGACATTACTAAGGTGCAACTCATCATATTTATATGGATCTAATCATAAAGAGTAGTAGTGATGGAATTTTTCACTTTGGAATATTCATCAATAATTTTTCTATCTGAATCAGTCATAGACATCCATATAGGATCATTTACATGTATTCCTTGTGCAGTAGAAAAAAGGATTTCTATTAAAAGAGATATTAGATTAGATCTCATCATATTCTTCTAGATCTAAATGTTTTTTCAAAAAATAGGGTAACTCCCCTGGTATTCATTGTATTATCCATGATATGAAGGAAGAACAGATTTAATACCAGCAAACATTACCCACTGACACCACTTGTAGGACCCCAAAAAACCCTGAGATAGGAGGGGTGAATCAGGGTGTCAAATTTTTCTTTTAAATTGAATGATCTTATACCCATGTTTGTAGAAACATCTTAAACATATATGGTGGATTATAGAAATGATAAAACAATCACATGTTGAAAGACAACAAATAACTTTTTCTTGGTTCACCACTAAGGGCTATGTCTAAGGTGCATTTACTGATAGTGTGTCGAACATACCATAATCCACTAATCATCAGTAGTTATGGAATATAGAATTCTGGTCACTATCACACTGTTCTAGGAACACTACCTTTACAAGAATTCAGAGATAGCTCAATTTATCCCTAGAAACACTTCCATTGACTCCCCCTAGACCTAGGTGAAATATTACTTAGTTTATCAACTTGAAGGCCTATTCAACAAATTAGAACTAATGTATTTTTTCCTGAATTAGAAAAGACTCTTCTTACAACACAGACCTGAGTTAATGCACCTGGAATGTCCTGCCCATATAAACCTAATAATAAAAATTCCCTTTCGAGAAGCACCCCTACCTTCGTAGAAAAACCTAACTTCATGAAGATCACATTCCTTTGAAAAACTAACTATCTTTTCAAATTTCATTGAGTCAATATAGAATACTGTATCATTGCAAAGTTACCTTTAATGAATATCATTGAACATAAGTCAAGACTTATAGTATTTTTGTGATGCTCATGCTCACAGAGAAAGCCGGATTCGTGAAGAGAAATCACAGAGCTTTCCTTTATTCACGAAATTAGATTGATTCTCCTCCTTTGTGAATTTTTTTCATCCCAAATGAAGTGGGGTAGCCTCATATTTATAATCTCGGTTCTTCGTGAAGATCCACCACGTATTTACGGATTAGTTTGGTTCTTTAAAAAATATCTTCTCAGTGCTCCTCCCTTCGTGAAGCTCCATAGAATTTTTCATATCCTGATGCTCATCATAATCATAGATATTTTTTTCAAAACCCTTCATGGTTCACATCTTAATCCAATATCTTTCCTTCAATCTCATAAAAAATATTTAGGCCTTCAATAAAAACAACTAGTGTAACCCCCCTTCACAAAACTCATGCATTTTCAATATTTTAATAAATATTTAAAGAAATACCACTTTTTCATTGAAATAAATCCTACAAATTTTGGACCCCAAAAAGTTGGTAAACATAGGGAAACTGCACCACCTATAATACTATTTTCTTCTTGAAGTGTAAGTTCCCTTTCCTTGTTATCTCCCTAATCATCCATGTAAGGATTGAGAAAAAACACAAACCACAATCCATTTCCTAAAAAGAATAGCCCTGATTCCAACACTCTTATATATAAGAATTACAAATTTAGATGTATGATAACTCTCTATTATTCTCTTCCATGAGTATCAAATATAAAAATTCACTCCAAAAATTACTTTGAAATTCATTTTATTAATCATATATTCATATCAAAATCACATATAAATATATCACTACTATATAATAACAACTACTAACAATATTATTGTCAGAGAATAATGAAACACATCCTTTTTTTATACATTATGAAAATAAAACCTCAACTCACCAATTATTAACATGGACCACGAGTTAAAAAACACGCGTATACCTTGATGGACTTAATAAGTAAAAAACACTACAATATCGTATCCAACCAGTATAAAAAATTTAATATTTAAAGGCATATTCTAGATAAAAGTTAGGACACTATCACTAAAAAATTAAGTATTTGTTTTAGGGTGGTTTTTATAAAAACATCACCAAATATATAAAAGATAAAAAATGCTTCATTCATCCCCCAAATCCCCTTCCCCTAGAAGTCCTAAATTTGGTTTTAGCTAATTGAATCATCTTTACTAGAAATTATCATGAAGATATTCTTCTTCTTAGTGGTTTTCAAGATTCATGTGACACTATTATTACACTATTGTGAAAAATATTATATAAATGTATATTTTTTGAACTTTAAGGAGTTTTTCAGTTTTGGATTATTTATTTTTGAAACAATTTTATATCACATAGTTAATATACACTTAGTCGTGCAGTCTATTCATATTTGGTGGGTCATAATCAGTGGACAATTCATTGTGACAACATGATTAATAGTAACCATGTAAACTAACCTTGTATAGAATTTTATCGTAGTATTAATCATACAGAATTATTTTACTTAGGGGAAACCATTCAGTAAATTCTTAAGCTTGGTAAATTTAGTTCATTTGAGTCACACTATTAGTGAATGGTTATGGATAACCATGTAGTCTCATTACACATAGGGTGTGTTCTCTTCAGGGACATATGTATGGTTTGGAGAAGTTTGTAAGATATTCAAGTGAAGTACTACAACTCAATTCTAGTGGAAGTTTCATGGTTAGAACATGTTTTGGTAAACCAATTGAGCTACCTAGAATTGTAATTTGTGAATTTTCACCTATAAAACTACTTGATTTATCCTTGATTTCCCACCCTATCTTCTCATTTTAATTTTTTTTATAAGGTCGATCCATGTAGTTTTATCTTCTTCTTACTCCATGTTTCTAATTCCCTTTTATCAGGGATTTCAAGTTGATTTAAGAGGTAAAACCCTCTTTACTCTTCACTCATCTTCTAATTTCCTTATGTATTCCCTTTCCTCTTGGTTTTTTATTTTTTCCTGAACACTAATGGTTTTTTAAATTGAAGAAATTGTTAGGTTTAGTCTAATCATTAGGCATTAGATATATTGGTCATTTAGAGGTTGTATTCTTATATGGTTTGGATTTCTTCATTGATGCAATAGTGATTCAGTAATTTAAGGTGTTTTTTGTATAATCCTTTTTATAGGACATATACAGTGATAATTGGGTTTTCTAAAATAATTTACTATCAATTTATACCCATATATTATACCATTGATGGGTTTTTAAAATGTTATTAATATTTTCTACACTCGGTATAAAGGGTTTCTGTTGTGTTTTAATTCATAATTTCTAAAGTAATTGTTTATGCATTCTAATTGTTCATATAAATTATTGAGCTATTTTTAACAAATAAATTTTTTAGATAAAATAATTTTTTTGACTTAATATTGATTTTCAAAAGATTTTAATCATGGTTTGAAAGGGTTGTTTTAAAAAAAAGGTGTGTTTGGACTTTACAATGTTATCCATGAGATTTATTAGTCTTTTTTGTTCTTTATAATGTTTACATATTGGTTGGTTTATAATAAGATTTGTATAGAGATATATATGAAGTTTGTTTTAATTATAATAGCTAAATAATGTTTCCATGGTGTACTTCTCAAAGGATTTTTTATAACTTAGTTTCCAATTTTGATCTAAAGTGCCATTTTCAGTTGATAAATGGTTTTTCTCAATGATTGCGACACCCTTTCATTGAGCTCCATTTCTTAAATCTTGAATGAAACTTTTTCTATGATGTATGAATTGATTTAATATTTGATTTATGTTTAAAAGTGAAAGGGGTTAGTTCTTAATATGGTGATAAAGGTGAGATAATAGAATATTTTTTAATTTTTTAATATTATTAAATGTGATAATCATTTTTATTACATGATATCTCCCCTAAACATGGGTTACGTCATGAAAGATTTAGGTAGCTATATGAGAAATGTAGATTATTACTATACTAGGATAGATTACTATAATATCTAATCTCCTATAATGTATTTCATTCCCTAGCTCAAGGAGTTCCCCTAATGAGGCATGTTAAGAGTTATTTAGTATGTTATTATTTCTTTTAGGAACATGATATATGTCGGTAGTTAGTTCATCGTGAGTAAGCCTAGAATAAATCTCACATTTGGAAATATTATGTTTCACATGTTTCTTTTTTCTTCTTTTTATGATTATATACTAAAGATTCTTATTTTATGATTTTCTTATATCCCCTTCTTTTCATTTTAATTATATGTAACAATTAAATTTGTTGTTTTCTACTCATAATCAAATTATTGGATATTATGATATCATGTTGATTACATTCCTTATTTCTTTTGTTGATTCTTTATACTTCAACTAGTTTCCAAAAAGGTGGTTTTGAGATATGTTTTGAAAATTGAAATTATGGTTTCCTCATAAAATCAAAAGTCTACTTTACAAGGTTATAAAGTGTTTTATTTTTATAGTGTTGGTTCTAATTTTTATTTTCAAAAAGTTATATGAAATAATGATCTAAAAATAAAGAGAAATTCTTTTATTAATTTTATAAGTTTGAAATCATCATTTTTAATATTAAAATAATTTTCTTTATATAATGTTTTTACCATATGGATATGATAAGGGGTGATACATTCCTCAAAGGAAATATGTGATACTTGATTACCTTACATTTTCTATTATGAAAACAAATTTTATAAATAATATTCAAACTATCCTTTATGAAATGTATTATAAAAAAAATTTCATAAAATGATTGACGTTATCCTATTGGATACATTTTTTTGATAATCTATACTCACAAATTCATGTGTTTATAGATTTTTTTAATTGATATAGGTTATTAGTTTTTGATATCGTATTAGTTATTGTTTTCATGGTTCAATGATGGATTTTGTGTGATATGAAGGTGACCTTAGCTCACATGGAGGTGATTTTATGGTTGCATGTGTTTGTGTTCTATTCAAGTTATTCATGTATCATCCAATTCAAACACCTGTATTTATATTTTGATTTATTTTTTATAGATCCTATAATGTATTCTTTTTAGATGTTTTATATTTCAATTTATTTTGGTTATTTATTATGATTATGTCACGTTTGGTTATTTTTATTATTTTAAACTACTTATTTCTAATCCATATAATTCCAATATATAGATGAAACATTTCTAATTATTAGAAAATATTTTCTGGATGTTTGTTTGTATTCTAGAGAAAAAAAATACTCCTACTAGATTGTATTTTATTCTTCGATGCTTGTCTCTAGGCCATGGTGATTCGGAATGCACTTTGGGACTTGTGGCAGGATGAACTGGGTGACATAGAATGTTAAATCAGGCCAATTTCTTTTAAAATGGTATTATAGAACCCTATTTCTATTTAGGGGAGTCTTAGTATTATAGTGATATGATTGTGGGGACTTAAGGGGTATGTCATTAGTATATTCCTCTCCATTGACTTTCATGGTGAACCTTGAGTTCCCATGGGTATTCAGGATGTCAGACTTCAATAAAGGATTCATTTTCAATTATTTTTTATGTATTATTATATAAACTGATGGTCATTTGACCCTTATTGGTGTTTTCTAAGTTATTATGAGGATTTAATTTTTATTTTATTGTAAAAAATGTAATAATAACCAATTGTTCATAGCTGGAACATAGTATAGAAAACCATGCATAGAAAATGCGAAGGGGCCTAGATACCTTCCAGTGATTATCAAATGGTTAGCTAATGGTATGAAAAACCATGAATCCAATTTTTATGAAGGCATAACAACTATAATATTTGGGGGCATCTCCAACCATTACATTGATGGTATAGGAGTGGGGGTCTTCAAAGGAGGATTTAGGAGGGTCTAGTGGAGTTTTGAGCTAAAATTCAACCACAATGGGTAATTCCAGATGAGAATATGTATTCACAACATGATATGTTGTTCCGAACATGGAGGCTGGTGATTCATGGATCAAAATTTTTAAAGGGGGATTATGTGCTTAAGTGATTCATGATGTGAAATAATAGTTCATGCTGTTAATTAATTCAAGATTGACGTGCCATAAAAATCCATAGATTTTCATTGTGTTTACAGTTTTATGTATTTGAGACCATAGATATATTCATGGAATAAATTGGATGTCCTCATGAAAACTAACAACACAAACTGGTGATTCATGTCATGAATCTTCCAATATACATCTTGTATATATGTTTAGGGGCTCTCAATAATTCTTTCATCCCCCTCTCATTTCCATTGAACCAAGGCTAAACATAAAATATTTTTGAATATCTTTCATACTCGTTCATCCTTCTTTGGTCCTTCTCTTATTAATGTTGATCTATGGGAATCCATAATGAGTAAATCTTGTTTTCTCCCTCAATTTATCTGGATCCTTCTTAGGAATTTTTGGTTGTGATGTATTTTTGGTTCAAAGAGTGCTTGGGATGTGATTTAGATTATCCTTTATGTGATTCACATTGATTCATGGATTCCTTGTGTGTTTATGGTATCCAAATTGTTTCTCCTTCACTATGTTGTTGAATGTGAATTAGAAAGCTTCTTCGAGATAGAGGATCCTAGTCCTTTCCCTATTTATATTCCTATGTGTGGAATTCATGCTTTTATATTCCATTGGTTAGATAGAAAGGGTCGACATAAGAATATAACTAGCTGGATAAATATAATTCTATTGAGAATGCATAGAAATAGCATGTTTTACTACTTTTAATGATATTTCTTTTGAGATTATAGATTCTTATTTCCATTGTTGAAATATATAGTTGTTGGGAGAAATTATAATGTTTTAGTTCACATGATTATGGAAACCTAATTATGTTGATTGTTTCATCTCACAAAGAATAAAAGACTAAGAAGATATATATGGATAATGAATTGGTTTCCCTAGGAAAAGTGAAATTTTTGTGATAATAAACCTATAATGTAATGAAATAAAATAAATAAATCCCTTATTGAATATGAATTGTGGTAAATTATAGAATCCAAAATGTGTTAGTATATTTTTTTGTGCTTGTTGTGAATTTTTGGTGGATGTGTGAACACTGTTAGGGATTATTTGGTGGTGGTGGTGGCCAGATTGGGTTTGAAATTTCTTTAGAAATAGTTTGATGATTTGTTGGTATATGATGTGATTTTATCAGGTATGTGGTAGTTTTAATGTGTGGTTTTTATGGTGAGATGGCCAGGTTATGGCATGATGTCTTGGATTATGCTGTGTTGTGGAAGTGGTGTATGTGAGATACATGAGGTTTCATGTAGTGTTTTTGTGTTATTTTCCCGGTTAACCATGGAATAAATTTAAATGATGAAAAATGAAAAAGAAAATCGGTTGGTAAATGAATAATCATGGGATGAAATTGATGAGTGGAAATATGTTTAAATTAAATAAATGATAAAATAATGGGGTTTTTTAAATATGGATGAATGGATTAGTAAATTTCAGTTAGTAGAAACTTCTTAAAATCATGAAATGGTGGATCCTATGACTGAAATTTGAATTGTGCAGTTGTGTGCGGTGGTTGTGTGGTGTGATTCCTTCAGTGGTGGTAGAATTTGTGACAAATATCATTTTGAGAAATAGTATTGATTTGGAGTATTTTAGTGAAGTTGATTTTAATCCATAGGTTGGAAAATGTGTGTTATTTGTATTTATATATTTTATTGTTATTTATATATGCACCCAACATGAGTTTGATGACCTTTGAAACACCCAAATGTTGTGGGTTTCAGGTTTTTTCGAAAACATCTAGGCTAGTGGTGATTTGTATGGATGGATACCCACTCATCACCACTATCCCTTTAACAAAAGTGATGATAAGGATTAATATCATAGATTAACCAATGATGATACAAGTTTGTGTTGGATACACCCATTGATACTGACAATGTTATATGTAGTGGGGGGAACACATGATAGGAGGAGAGAATGATGTTTATGACCTTTATTTTCATGATACCCTACTGCTCCGATTACATGATGAGTTTGTGATGTGATGATGACTAATGCTATCATATAATTCTAGACATCGTGGGTGGTTGGGAAAGGTAGGGATGTGTCCAGACCCAAATCATATATGGATGAATGCGTGATTTGATATATATAGAGGGGATGGGAGAACGAGAGGTTTATATTGGGGTGTGAGAATGAAAAATCAGGGGTAAGTAGTTGTGGGGTGCCTTTTATTTGTGTTATACTGATACTATGTTACAATATTGGATTCTTTATTTATTGAGCATTAAATAGTAATTTTATAATTAGGTTGTTGACCTATTTAGGTGACTTTCAACTCTGAGGTTTGTTCAATCGTGAGTTAGCAAGCTCTTTTCACTTGTGTAATAGAGACCTTGATTATGATACTATTTAGTATATATTTTATGCTCACCCTATATATATAATGCTCTTTATGTGTCTTGGAGGACTTTTGGGATCGATATGAACATTACTAGCTTGAATTTGGAGCTGATGTTGAGTCATTATCATAGGAATTATCTTAGGTATTTACTTAGATACTTGTATCTGCATTTTTTTGACTTGTTCATGCATTGTGGGGTGGTCTTGGGTTTACTTTTATATTATCTATAGGAGATTCACAGTGGTTAATTTTCTTATCACCCTAACATATATTACTAATTGTGGTAATGTATTCTATATGTGATATTTTTATTCTCTCAGTACTGGTGGGAAACCTGAGGCCTTCTAGAGGTGGGACTTTGGGGAAATTATCCCAATTCCTTGATTGTCATCCTAGGATGGGTACCGTGGGGGAGAGGGTGCCTTGATATAATTGTATCAAAAATTTTGGCTGAGATATAAGATGTAGTTTGGAGTTAAGAGCTATGAGGATTGCGTAGGTTGGAAGTGAAACAGTTCCAGTTGACCTTGGTATATGATATAGGACAAGGATACCAACTAGAACATGGGATTTTAGCAAACCCCATGATATAAGGACTTAAAACTAATTTAATGGCCTAGAGAGGTGATTATATTTCCATGATAGACACTAAGGAATGGTAAATTCATCATTATTGTTTGAATTCATGTAGGAATAGGTTTATTTTGGAGAAATTAAATAAAATAAATTTAATATAATTTTATAAAATTCCATTCAAGTGGGCATAAGGATTCTTCTTGTTTCTTGAGATAGTTTATGGCCATCATCAAAATGTTTTCCTAGTAGAAGATGTTTATCAGGATGATTCGGTTGATAATCATAGGATTGACCTTAAATAGGAGGATATGGAATGGAAAGGGGCCTTGTATACCATTCAAAGGAAGAACATGGGAATGTATGAGGGGATCTTCTCAGATTTGGAGACAGAGCACTAGTTGGAGGATCTCAAGACCACATTAAGCCAAATTCAAGATTGAGATTTGTTTTTGGAGTCATTGTAAGTTATTGAAATTTTTTTTCTTCATATCAGTGGTGGATGATGTTTCTTTGTGGGTTAAACGAATAATATGTTTCATGGGATGACGTTCAGAAGGAATAAATTTTTGAATTCTTTTCATCAATAATGATGTTAAAAAAGGAGGATGGATTTTCTCTCTCTTTAGAAGGTGATCTTGAGAGTTTAGGATTTTGGTATCAATTTCAAGGACCTATTTTACTTTTCCCTTGATGAAATTATAAATTAAAAGCCCATTTTATGGCATTTAGATGAGTTTTGATGCCCAAAAATTGTGTGTGTAGTCACTCCATTTATGTTTTCTATATATCTAGGGGTGTACAATAAAGTAGAGATTATTGAGTGGATGATTTCCATAGGAGGTGAGACTTGAGAGAGGACAAAAAAGATTTTTGAGGATAAGGGATTTTGGATGTGGATCAAAGATATCGAGAGATTTGGGGTTCTGAAAGATAGGGAGATGACTTCGAAAGAAACTTACACTGCACTCTGGAGTAGGTGGTTCCAAAACACATAATGATGGATTTTCATTTTCATGTTTTTTGGTGGGTGTCATGGACACCACTAGGATCAGTATCTAGAAACACATGGAAGATAGTTTTATATCAGAATCTAGACCCCTTTATATAGTTGTAGAAATTCTCTCTAAAGTAGTTTCGGTAGCATGGACTGTCATTTCTTATTCCTCTATTGAGGGTTGATTGTGTTGGTAGAGGGACGAATCATAATGGTCCCTGTACTCAGAGAACTAGGCTAGATTGTGTTCATCAAATCCATCAGATGAGAGGAAAAGTATTTATGCATGGTTAGATTCATGTGATGGAGGTTCAAGTGTAATCAGGGACATAGGTAGTCTGAGGTACGATAAGTTTGTTTTCTACCCTTATTTGTGATTTATTTTTTCAGAATCCTCACACTCATTGTTTTATCCTACTTTGGTCTGTGATTTGGGACATGATATGGGGAGACTTTTGGTGCATATAGTGTTATACACATCGGTTAGAGGGTATTCTAAATTTTTTGATGTGTGTTAGGGATGTAGACTGGTGATGGGGAAGCACCAATAAGTATTGGATTTCTTATTACTACAAATATATTAATACAATGTTATAATTATAATGTACTCATTGTATTACATTCATATATCCATCAACTACTTCGAGATTATACTTTAATTTTTCAATGTAGTGGGATAGTGTGTGGGATTAAGTTTCTAGTGTAGTAATCTGATAGGTGCTAAGATATTTAACCCCTTCTTTCTTAGTTAGTATAAATGTCAGTGGATTGTTAGGTAGAGGATGTTCCTATGGGTTTTAATGAGTTCTTTACTGTTTCTCTAAGTGAGGATTTGACATTGTCACATTGATATGATTTCAAGTTTGGTATTGATATAAAACCTATCACATATTTTATTTCAATGGATCCCTATCAAATAACACCTATATAGATGTGTAATTTGAGTTTTTAGGATGATAGTATGATGTAAAGGGGTTTCATTTGACCCAGTGCATCTCCTTCGGGTTATAAAGTGTTGTTCTAGGATAATAAAAATGGTTTTCTAATATTGTGTGTACACTGATGGAGGTATAATTAGGTAATACTCAAAAACTATTACCCCTTCTAGGGATTTAAAATCTTTTCAACTAGATAAATGGCTCCAGTTCGTTCTCAAAGAATGGCTTGTTTGGTAAATATAACTAGATGGGGGTCAAAGATGAGGTTATCCCAAAGACTTAATTTAGGTGAAGTTATGAGAAATATGAGATTTTAGTCATGCCATTTGGTTCCATAAATGTGCTACTTGTGTTCATAGGGATAAATAATTCCATATTCCATGACTTCCTAAACCATTTATAGTTATGTTCATCGATAAAAACTTTATGTACTTGGTGTTAGAGAAGAAGCACATTGGTCATATCTGATTTTTCTTATAGGTTCTTTAACACCAACATCTCTTAGGAAATCTGCCCACATGAAAGTTATGTACGTGATAGGTTCATTTCCTTAGGAGTGTGCTATCATTATAGGGTGTTTTCATGAATCCATCATAGGATGATGTAGTTTTTTCGTGGGAAACACCCAAAAACGTGGCATAGGATTGTTGTTTACATGGAATTGAGAGATGTTTATAGATCTTGGTATATGATTTCTATTATTTTTTATTCCCACTATTACCATTGACAAAAAGGATAACAACGTTTTATAGACTGCTCAGTTTCAGGAAGCATTCAGTTACCTAAAAGAGAAGTTAGTCAGTTCCCTAGTGCTTCAGTTTCCTGTGGTGGGTGTGATTTTTGAGAATATATATAATGTGTCCTATTTATGTTTGGCATGTATATTAATGTAGAATTTTTTTTAAAATATTATAATCCTAGGAAGTTGCATCCCCATGAGAGTAACTACTCCAACCATGATCACGAGTTGGAAGCAGTTGTGTTTTAACTGAAGCAGTGGAGAAATTACTTTATCGGTCAGTTCTTTATAGTTTTCATGAACAATCAGGGCCTGAAATTTGTTTTTTATAAATATGAACTAAATCTAATGCAATAAAAGAGGGTATAGTTTCTATAGGGTTATGATATTGAGACTCCATATTCTTCTAGAAAATGGAATATTTTTACTGATGCACTGGGTTGGAAGTCCATAGGATAAGTGGATTGGGAGTCTGTGGATGCTTTCAAAGGAATAGAGTAACTTGTAGTAATTCATCTTGACTTGAAGAAAATTAGTGATTGAGTTTGTATTTATCATATGATTATAGAGTAATACTTCATGTAAAAGGTGTTAGATTCTTTATGGGGAGACTCGAAGGTAAATGTGATGTGTGACTGTGTTGGCCATGGTGATGCTCTAGAGGGATGGTGGGAGAATGGTCAGAATTGGGTGATGTTCCATTGCAGGTTGTTTATACTGGTGATAATGTGTGATGGTGTTCTCCATGAGTTTCATATATCACTCCAAGTTGTAAATATGAGTGTTACTGATATGTATCATGTCATGAGGAGAAAACATTGGTAATATAAGATGAAATGATCTGTCATATAATTTATGGTGAATTTTCTGGTTTATCAAAATGTGAAATATGAATAGTGTTCATGGAGGTGTATTTTGGACCATGTATTTCTACAAGTAGTAATGGGTGGACATATATATGGATTTCATTCCTAGTCTTTACTATGATCAGGGAGGATGTGATGCAGTTTGGATGATTTTGGACCAGCTGATGAAGTCATTCCACTTTATAATTATCCATAAATTGAGTTCCATGTATTTACTTTCAAGAAGGTATGTGGATGATGATGTTAGACATCATAGGGTGTTGAGGACTTTGATCTATAATCGGGATCTTCTTTTTACCACACGGTTCTTGAAGTTGTTATCGTATAAATTTCACATCTAGTTGTGACATAGCTCTACTCTTCACCCTAGGAAAAATTGGAAGACGGGGCAGGCAATCCAGACACTGGAGGATATGTTGTGAGATTCTATCTTCCATTTTTCAGTCCACCTAAACTAATATCTTTCACTCATCAATTTGTAAGACTTCATTGGGGCTGTAACAAGATCCTTGAGAGGTATCTTGTAGGATAGTTGTTTATACCCTTCATTTCCTTTTTAGGATTCGTATTTATTCTTAAGAAAGAGAACCACATTATAGGTGTATAATATAATGTTTCATTACTTCCCATCATATTACATTAGTGGTTTGAGATTTGGGGTTTTTAGAGGAGGATAGTGGAGATTTCAGCACCCTTTGGATATAAAATTATATTGTAATGGGTAATTCATGATGTAAATATGTGATCCTATTGTGATAGGTTGTTCAACACCTAAAGACTAGTGATTTATAGCTCAAAACCATCGAATGGGATTATATGATTAAATAATTCATGACATGGATTAATATTCGTCCAAGGAACCACACAAATTTGTGTATGTTCATTGGGTTTGTAGTTTGAAGTATTCATATCTAGATATAAGATTTCAAATCCTGAATTAGAGGGCCTCACACAAATTTTTGGTTTAAATGGTGGTTCACATCATGAATGTGATGATCTCTGAAATTTTTATAAATTTGGTGGCTCTTATGAATTATTTAGTTTTGTCGTCACTTCAATAAGACCATGGGAAAACCCTAGGTGATTTAGAAGGATCTTTCATGTCCTTTTATTCTAATTTAATCGTAGTATTATTTAGGTTAATCATTATCCATCCATTATAATAACCCAAATTTTTGTAAATGAAATTCATTTTGAACAAATAAATTCATTATTATGTAATGTGTTATAGAAAAAATATGAAAAACATTGATTAATTTTAAATATTTCAAAAGATATCAAATCATATTTAAAAGTTTGTTATGAATTGTAATAATTGATACAATAGTTGTTGTGTACTGAATATTAGGATTAGTATATATTATGGGTTATGATAAAGTCAAATCAACACATAGACATAACAAGTGATGGCCTCGACCAGTTTGGTAATACCCTATAAAGCCCATTTATTATAGTTTCATGAGGGATTTGACATCACCGGTTTTCCCCTTGAATAAGAAAAAGTTTAAATTCAACTATAGAAACATGAATGAAATCATTTATGGGAAAGGTTTGAGCGTACCGAGATCATGGTCTAAACCATGTTCATCACACCACCCTAATAAAGTACCCCTATTTCACACCTTACCCTTAAAGAATATTCTCGTGTAATAAGGGGTTATATATCTAGACCTAAGTAATATGAATTTTTCATATTTTCGTTTTAATGAAATAATGATAATATTTATCCCTTTTTAGTATTTTATAAATTATTTTATAATTTTATTGATAAAAATAATATTTTGGTATGAATAGATCAAAATTTTATTTTTAAGAAATATGTTATTTTAATTAAGTAACTATTTTGATAGATTCAATAATTTCTTATAGAAGTGTTATTCCAAATGAATTGGTATTGTTAAACAATATTTGTTTTAAATAAAAATTATAATATAATTTAATGATTTCTAATGTAATTTTAACAGGGGTCATAAAGTTTTTAGTATTGTAAAAACCAGTGTTTCCTGGTAGATAATAATGTTTATTTAAAATATAATATTATCAAATTTATAAAATTATTTGGGTAAAATATATATTATTTTCGAAACCAACAAGTCTAAATTATCTAATGGTTAATTTTTTATAATTTTCTGAGCTAGTTGAATTTTTGTGTAAAAATTAAACATGATATAAATATATGGTCTATATTATGACACCATAATAACCTGAAATTGGTCTAATAAAATATAAAAAATGTATCCAATACCAAATATATATTTTCCCTATAAAATAATTTATTTTTAAGTTGTTTATCTAATTTTATAAACTTATAATGAATCCTAGAAAACCTATATAATAATTTTTATGTTTTAAAATAAATTCATTATGAACATGACCCACTTCCACCAATGATATTATTTTAACATATTCGGTTCTTCAATCAATAAAATATTTAAAAATACTTCTCTTTGACAAAAAACATTAGCAAAAATATGTGATGTTCTTTTGTTTTGATAAAGTTTTTATATAGAATCAAAACATATGTTTAGAAATTAATAAGGAATCCCCATATCTTTTCAAATACTTTCCCACCCAACATATTATTTTCCATAAAAATTAATTTAGTACGAATTTTATCTCTCTATCCCACTTTAAATCTCTTACAAGGTGTACACAATCTATTAATAAGATCCTCCCAAGCATTTAGAAGTGCACTCTCAACGAAATGGATTCTCTTCCTCCTCTTTATTCAACAACATTCTTTGTATTGTTCCTTTTGATTTAAATTTTTTAATTTGATAATATATTTTTATATATACATTTATAATAATTATGATTCCCAAGTAATGAGAGACCACTTTTCACTTTCATTAAAACATTCTATGAACCTTTATGCACACCCCTTATGCTGTTGAAATTATCTTTTGATATTCTATGTCAATAATTTCTATTGTGAATACCCAAACCCATTTCCACTCAATGGTATTCATATAGATGTATATATCCTTAATTTATTTTTAAATTGCATGTATTTATCCTAAACCCCTTAATAATGGGATTAAAAGTTAATAAAGGTATTATTATGTTGTATTTTCTAAGTGGAAAACAAATTCATGTACATGATACAAATGTGATGGGTTGGAAAAAGTTATATAGCCCTTCAATGCATTGGGTAATGTTTTTATCTCATAAAATACCATTTATGGTTCATTATATTTTATCCTAAGTACACTGTGTTATGATGTCTTGGCGGTTATCCTTGACTTTTTATTATGATGTCATGTTTTATGTTTTTTCCACATTCCTATGTTTCCTTGAAGTTATCATCTTTTATTATGTTTTAATGTTCATCTTTATCATTCTCACCCTTTTGTCTCACAGTGATATGACTATTGACTCACATGTATTACATTCATCATGTTATTCACTGATTATTCCCTTACTAGGCTTTGTATATCACCCAATTATTATATACCTCCCAGAGATATACCATTAGGTATTAGAGGATTTATGGAATATAAGTTCATTTCATAGAGATTTTAAATAATTTATTTGTATAACCATTTCAAGTTAATGTTATATTTACCTAACATCCTAAATACATTTGGTCAGGATCTTTTGGGGTTGTATTATATTTTTATTTTTGTAATAAATCATGAAATAAAGTTTATTAAATATAAAGGTTTTCATAGTTGAGACAAATGGCAAGGTCTAGTTCTTTTGTGGTGGTTAAAAACCATAGTGAAAGACTTAGGGATAATGTTAAACATAATGAAATATCCCTAATTGTTTTAAAATTATAGAGTAAGTGGTTTCCATGAAACAAAATATTTGTTTGTATACTATAAGTGGATGTGGCTCTGGCACAGTTTCACTTAGGGGTAACAACCCCTAAATGGTAAAATTGGGCATTAACTCGATCATCATCAGGTTAATTATAAAGAGGCCTTTATTTTCACATGGTTTAACACTCCCAGGGGTTATGCTTTAGTAAATTCAATATCTCTTTACAAACCATTATAAAAGAAATAAATATTACTACAAAAGTTTTTGTTAGAAAATAAAACATGGATAAGTTTGATTGAAACCAAGAAATTCTTAGGTTATTGAATACATGTCATTATGGGCTCTCTATTGTAGGTTAATAGTTTCACTTTTATATTTTTAATAGTGTTGAAATTATTATCCATATGTTTATTTTGGATATAGTAAATAAATCCACCCAAAATCAAATAGAAAATGGTATTCATGTAATCCATTCATGAAATTTAGAGGTCCTATGTGACTATGGTTCTACACATTCTTCTAGATCATTAATGTTTAGTAGAAAAATCAAAAACCACCTCAATACAAGGAAGTGTATCTCTTATTGAAAAAAATGAGGAAACTATTTCAACCTAGGTATATAACTTCTCCCTTGTCCATATTTCTAGGATGAAAATCCCAGTAAACCTTGTTATTCTCTCTTCATCATAGTTTGAGGAAATTTTCGGTATGGATTGGATTTCTTTATATAGATCCACCATAAATTTATGAGATAATAAAATTGTCCTCCATATCACAAATTGACCTCTGATTCTATAAAAGTGCATGGTGGAGGACAAATCTCCTTTGTAATCATCATATGAATCATGAATACTATTTCATTATGAGTAAGAATATCTAGCTAAAAATATTGGTACTATTAAAAATATTGTCTTTGATGAAATTCACATTGTGAGAGAATATGTTATTGTGTTTCCTAAATAAAGTTATGGTCGTCCTCCTAATTTATAGGTTTAGTTCTCAATCAAAAGTATATATACAACTTTTCAAATATCCAATAATCCATAACTAATTTTATTTTTTGAACTTTAGAGATAAAATAAACTACATTAGAATATTGATAAAGGGTTTATATACCCAAGTGCTTCACCATTGGGTGATTTTTTCCTCATCATCAAAAATAAGGATTGGTCAACACACCTCTACATTAATTATTGTGATGTCAAGAGGATCATGATAAATAACAATTGTCCTCTATTGTGGATTTTTGAGTAGTTTGATTAGCTATGCAGAGCCTAGTACTTATCAAAGTTGGATCTTTGGTCAGGATAAAATCAATTAAAAATGAAGGAGGACATCCCCAAGAATTATTTTTAAAACAATTATGGTTATTAATAGTTCATTGTGATTCCATTTAGACTCCCTAATGATCTATTTATCTTCATTTACATAATGAGTAAATTATTTAGGATAAATTTGTGGTAGTCATTATAGATGATATTATTATAAACTCCAAAAGTAAGGAGGAACCTGATTATTTTTTGAATTTTTTAATGAATACCTTGAAAAAGGAAAATATATATTTTATATACAATAAATGAGTGTTTTAGAAGGATAAATTTACATTCTTGGGGAATTTTTATCACTAGTAAATGGATAACTATGGATCATTTGAAAACTAATGTAATTGAATGATGGAATATACCAACATCTATGATAGAGATCTGTAGTTTCCTTAGATTATCTAGAAACTATCATTGATTAGTGAGAAACATATAATGATTTTCAATCCCAATAACGAAGATAATACATAATTGAGTAATGGTTTCTTGGACTAATGAATTTAAATATATATTTAAAGAGTTAAGAAATATGCTAAAAACTACACCTATGCTCACTTTACCCACTAGTGGGGAAGGATTGGTAATCTATAATGATGTGTCTAAAAAAGTATTGCATTGTGTATTCATGAAAGAAAAAAAGTGATAGTACATGACTCCTGTCAAATAAATATCCAAGAGAATAAATCATAAATTCATAATATTGAATGAGCAATAGTGATCTTCACATTGATGATTTAGGGACATTATTTATATGAGGAGAAGTGTGAAATATATATGAACCATAAAGGCCACAACAATATACTCTCAAGAAAATGATTTCAATATGCACCAATGAATGTGACTATAAATGATTAAGAATTATTATTATTCAATCCATTACCATCCTAGGTAGGTGAAAAAATTGGTAGATTCTCTATCTAGAAAGGGTCGTACAACCCCATCCATGATAACTATTTAAATGGATCCAATATTCATGGAAGTGTAAAGGATGTATATGTGAATAATAAAAGTATCTCCATCCGACAATTATGAAATAAATAGTCAATAATATATTCATGATAGGATAAAAGAGTCACAAAAATAATGGTAAGTATCTATAAATAAAGGTAGTGAATATTCTAGAGTTAAAATTTTCTCAAGAAGGAGTTATAAGGTTCAGAACATGGATATGTCTCCTAAAAAACTAGAACATAAAAAATAACTTACGGATGATGTGAATAGATCAACCTTCTCTATTTATCGAGTAAGAACTAATATGTATATATGTATATAGAAAAACGTTTTGTGTGATAACATGAAGTGGGAGACTATGTAATTGGTTTCTTAATGTTTGGTATGAAAACAAGTCAAGGATGATTGATAGAAGAATAAGGGTATGATTAAACCATTTAAAAAACTAGTATAATAATGTTAAAAAATAACCATGTATTTCATCACAGAACTCCCTAAAACATCTAAAAGCAATAACTCTCTCTAGGTGGTAATAGATTACCTTATAAATTCAGCACATTTCATTACAATCAAGGAAGATTTGTCTCTTGAACAACTAGTCAAACTATACATAAGGGAAGGGGTAAAACTACATGGATTTCTACTCTATTGTGTATAATCAAGGTCATAGGATGACCTAAAGTTTCAAGAGAATCATTTAGAAATAATTGGATACAAATTTGAGTTTTAGTAATTATAATCACCCTTAGATAGATTGTCAGTCTAGTAGAACTATTCAAACTCTAGAGGATATGTTGATATCATGTTTAATGTATTTTTTTAAGGATTTAAATATCATCACCTACCCATAGTAGATTTCTCATATAACAATGGTTTCCATCCAAGAAATTAAATGACACCTTATAAGGTTCTCTGTGGGAAGAGGCATCCAAATCCAAAATTTTGGGATGAATTAATAGAGAAAAAGATTATGCGACCTTATCATTTATAATAGATGATAGATAAGGTTAATACCATTCAACTTCATATAAAATCTATGAAATTTTTATATAAAATCTATGGATACAGTCATAGATGTGACTTAGATTTTGTGGATGGAGATAAATATTTCTATCATATATCATCATGTTAGAATGTATTGAAGTTTTTAAAGAAGGGAAAGGTTATCCCTATATATGTAGGACCCCTTAATAGCCATTATTGCATTGAATCTATAACCAATTGACTTCACTCCCACCTTACCAATCTAAAGTACATGTTGTGTTCTAGGTATCCTTCTTGAATAAGTAGAAACTAGTACCCTCACATGTATTTAATCTAGTAGTGGTATATTTGGAGAACTATTTTTCATATGAGGAGAAGATACTAAAGATATTGTTTCATAGAGAAAAAGTTCTATTAAACAAGTCAACTCAATGGGTAAAAGTTTTTTAGTAGAACCACGTGTTTGAGGAGGCATCCTGAGAATCAGAAGAGGCAATAAAATAAAATTACTCAACTCAATTTAAAGTATGAAATGTAATTTTAAGGATGAATTTACTAAATGGAGGAATAATTTAATGACCCAAAATTTTATAATGAAATTCCTTTTTAATTAATAAATACCTTAATAAGTAATGTAGTATTAGAAAACACATTCACTAATTAGGTTATTTTGGACCTTTAAAAAATACATCCCATTAGATTTAAAAGATTATTAGGAATATTAACTATTGATAATATGGATGTTTTTTAGATACCATAAAGATTAATATATATTAAGGGTTTTGATTATGTCTATGTGACATAGGTTAAAGAAGTGATATCCTCGACTAGTAGGATCCTTCTTTATAAATATCATTTATTAGAGCTTTCAAGGTAGATGGGATCTCTGGGATTTTCCCTTAACTAATTCCAAGCTAATATTCAACAACTGAAATATGAAAGAAATTATTTACTGCGTAAGTTCAAGATTATCGAGGTCATGACCCAAACTATTTTCATCAAACCACCCCAAGAAAGTACCACTATCACACATCTTACCCTTAGGGCATAAGCTAGTGTAATAAGGGGTTATGCATCGAGATCCTAATAATATGAATTTTGTATTTTATTTTTAATAATATAATGATTATATTTAATCCTTTTTATTATTTTATAATTTATTAGATAATGAGTTTTATAAAAATTAAATTTTGATATGAAGATATAAAAATTTTATTATAATTTTTTATAAATACATAGTTACAATTAACAAACTCTTTTGATAAATTAAAGAATTTTTTAAATAATAATTTTTTTAACAAAATATTATTATTAAACAATATTTCTTTCAAATATGAATGATACTATGATTTAATTCATTCAAATTTAATTTATATAGGTTTCTGAAAGTGGTAACTATGGTAAAAAATACTATATTCCAGTAAATAAGGTTTTTTATTTAAAAGGAAAAAATCTCATATTTAGAAAATTATTCTAGTAAAATAAATATTATTTTGGAAATAAACATGTTGAAATTATCCAATGGTGAATTTTTCATAATTTTCTGAGACATTATTTCTTTTCAATAAAAATTAAATATGGTATAAATATGTGATACGTATTATTACATCATAACTGATCGAAATTGATGTAATAAATGCTATAAAAGCTATAAACAACTAAATATGTATTTTCCCTTTAAAATAATTTTTTTAAAATCTATTTGAATATTTATATAATCTTTTAATTAATCCTCCATAACCTACATTATATTTTATGGTTTTCAAATAAATTCTTTATGAATATGACACACATCGACATCACCAATAGTATTATTTTAATATTTTTTGTTCTTCATGTTATATAATATTTAAAACCACTTAAATTTGGTATAAATCATGAGAATAACCCTGGTAAGGTCTTTTTTATATTACTTTATTATATAGAATCAAAAACTTATGATTTGAAATTAATAAATAATTTCCATCTCTTTTTATATAAATACCCACCCAAACTCCCACTCAACTTAAATAAAAACCTTTAAATCATAAATTTACTCTCTCCATTACTCTATAAAGTGCTCCTAATTTCTTCCCAATATATTAATAATCTCCTCACAATCTTTTTGGATCACCCTCTCAAGGTAATGGATTCTCTTCCTCATATATATTCAAGTACATTCTTTGCATAATACATTTTGATTCCCAATTTTCTTTTTTAGAATATGTTTCCTCACATAAATGTTGTATCCTTAGGATTCCCAATTAATTATATACCACCTCTCGCTCTCATTAAACCCTTCCATGAACCTTTATATACACCTATTACATTATTAAAATTATCCCTCAATTTTCCATTCCAAACATTTTTGTTGTGAATACTCATCGCAATTTACATTCAAGGGTATTAAACTCAATGAAAATATCCTTAATTTATTATATTATTCCATTTATGTAATCCACACTCCTTAATCATGGGATTATTAGTGATGGAATTTGTTCTTATGTTGTATGATCTATGTGGCACACAAGTGAATATATATGATATGAATGTGACATATTGTATATTAATTATACATCCCTCCAATGCATTGGGTAATGTTTTTATCTTATGAGATGTCATTTATGGTGCATGGGAGTTTATCATAATAACACTACGTTATTATGTCTCAGTAGTTAAACTTGATTTTTGATTATGGTTTCATGTTTTTTGGTTGTTTCTATATTCTTATGTTACCTTGATGTAGTCATATTATAACGCGTTTCAATGTTCATGTTTATTATTATCACCCTTTTATGTCCCCTTGATATTAATATATAATCACATTTATTTCTTTCATCATGGTATGATTTTATTACTCCCTTACTAAGATTTATAGACCACTCTTTTTCTATGTACATCCCTGGGATATCCTGTGTAGTATTAGGAGATAAATGTAATATAAGGGCACGATATAGAGATTTTAAATAATATATTTGTACCCATGTTTCAATTTAATACGATATCTACCTAATTCCCTAGTTATACTAAGACTCTATATCTTATGGGACTGGATTATATATGTCTTTATGCAAAAAATCTTGAAATAAAGTGTACTAAAGATAGGGGTTCCAATATACACAGTGACTAACTTCCCTTTTCTCCCTTGATTTCTCAGGTTCCTCTTTAGGAATTCCTGATAGTGATTTTTATTTGGATCATAAAGTGTTTAGGGATATTATTTTTATTATCCTTGATGTTATTAAGGTCGATTCCAGGTTTCCTATTGTGGGTATGGTCTCATGGATATTTCTACTTCACCATATTGTTCATGTTGAATTGAAAACCTTCTTTGAGGTTGGTGATCCTCATTATCTTACTATTTACATACCTATGTGGGTATTGTATTCTTTTTCGTTTATTTTTGTGTCTAAAGAGTGTTGAATTAAAATTAAAATTAATTTGATGAATTTGAATTTGTGGGTTATGTCTATAAATTACTAATTTTACTACCTAAAATGATATTTTTGATGAGATTATACATGCTTGTTTACATTGATAAAAAATATGGTTATTGGGAGCCTTACATGTGCTGTAGTTGATATTCTTATGGAATCCTTTTTGTGCTGATTGTTTTATCTCACCATAAATAAAAGGTTAAGAATGTATATGTGGATAATGAATTTTTTTCCTAGAAAAACATTAATTTTTGTGATAATTACCATGCGATGTAATGTTATAAAGTTATTAATTCCCTTGTTTACTTTGAATTATGTTAAAATTGTGGATTCTTGAATGTGTTGTTGACTACTGATGTTCTTGTTTTGAGTATATGGTGATTGTGTGAACCCATTTGGGGATTATATAATGATGGTGGTTACTATCTTGGGTTTGGAAATTTTTGGGTTTCAATACGATGGTTTTTTGGTATGGGATGTGACATGCGGTAGTGTGTGGTGGTTTTGAGGTGTGGTGGTTTTGATCTAGGGTTTTCATGGTGAGATGGTCATGTTATGGAAGGATGGATTTTCTTATGTTGTGTTGTATTTGTGGTTGATGTGAGATGGATAAGTATCTATTTTTTTTGTTTTTGTTAGTTTCCCAGTTTTCCCAGGAAGAAATCAAAATGGTGAAAAATAAAAATACGTGGGCTAGTAAATGAATAATAATTAGATGAAATTGATGAGTGTAAATTGGATTAAATTAAATTAATGTTATATTAATGGTTTATGATTATTTGGATGAATGTATTAGTAAATAATAGTTATTTTAAACTCATTAAAATATTTCAATGGTTGAATGAGTGACTAAAAGTATAATTTTATGCTTATATGTGGTGGTTTTGTAGTGTTATGCATTATGTGGTGGAAGAAGTTGTGGAGAATATCGTTTGATGTAGTAGCAGTGATTTAGATTATGTTATTGGAGTTTATATTAACCCATAGTTTTGGTAATGTGTATTACCTATATACCATATATGTTCTTGTTATTTATATACATGCCCCACCAATGTTTTATAACCTTAAAAATTCCCAAATATTTTAGTTTTTGGTTTTTTTTTCAAACATATAATCTAGTGGTAATTTAAATGGATATCTATCCATCTTCCCCACACTCCCTTTGGAAGTAGTGATGATATGAGTTTTCATTATTGATTACACAGTAATAATATGGGTTGGGGTTGGTGATCACCCAATGAGGTTGAGAATGTGATATGTTGTTAGTATCATTCATAGTGGGATGATGGAATGATGTTGATGTATTTCATGTTCATGATACCCCCACTACCATGGTAATCTGATGAGGTTTTGATGTCATCATGATAGATTATAGTACTGGGTGTTAGACCCTCTTGGAGGTTGGGATAGGTAGTGGAGCATTTTGACCCATATCAAAGATGGATAAATCTATTATGTGATATGTATGGAAGGGATGGGAATACTAGAAATTTGACATCGGGGATGAGAGGGTAAAATTAATGTGGAATCTATTATGGGGGGCCTATTATTTTTGTTCATTTGATACTATGATACTATACTTGATGCATAATTTGTTGAGCATCCCACGGTGATGTTGGGATTGGGTGGTTAACCAATTTAAAAGCATGTTGGTTTTTTTTCTTTTACACTAGTAAATTAGTATTGTCTTTTCACACGTGCACAAGACACCATGGGCATGATCATACTGATTATTCATGTTATTATCACCCTTTATATATATATATATATATTCAGGTTTCAAGGATAAATTTAGGGACTATTTTGGACATTAATATCATGGATTTGGAGTTGTTGTTGAGTTTATGTCATAGGATGTATCTTTAGTATTTAAATGGATACTTTTATCTATATTTTGTTGACTTTTTCAAGAATTATGAGATGGTCTTGGTATTAATTTTATATTATGTTTTTTAGTTTCATGGTGGTAGATTATCCTATCCCTAAATCATATATTTTTAAGAGTTTTAATTCCTTAAATATGTTATATTTTTATACCCTTGGTCCTAGTCTCCAACACAGGGCCTACTAAAGGTGGGACTCAATGCTCATTATTCCTCTTCCTTCATTTTCATCCAAGGAAGGGTACCTTTGAGGGAAGTGAATCGTGAAAGTACCCCTTCACTTTTATGGTCTAAACCTATTTTGATTATTAGATTATTTATAAATTAATATTAATTTATTTGAGATGAATCTAAGAGTGTTCTTTTGTGGATGATGTTTTATGATTGAAACTTATTTGATATCTCATGTTATGATATTTTATTTTATTTTATAAAGGTTAGTTTCATGTAGAATAAGAGATTTTATGAATTTTTTTGATTTAATATATAGTTTTTATAGTTTATTTATTAAATGATATTGACTTTCATAGAGTTATTTAGAATTAAGTTAAATTTTAATAAGGTTTCATGGGGTAAATCATATAGTTTTGTGAACATTATTTGTTATTATCTAAAATTGTTATGTGGGGTATTTCTTTATTTTTATTTTTTGGGTGATTTAAGGATCATGTGTGATTTTAAATTACCAAAGAATTTATATTGAGGAATCAATGGTTTTAAAACTAATGGGAATTACTTTAATCCCTAACATGAGGGATATTTGGAAGAAATTACTTTTACATTAGTTTTATAAATTAAGCAGTAATATTTTCATAGTTCACATTCTTTATTAGGATGGGATTTTATGATTTCAAAAGATTTTGGGAGTAAGGGACATGTTTTTGTTATATGGTAAATATGTGCTTATTTTTTGTAATTTTGTTTTATAAAACCCCATTGATTTTTATTTGTTTCATGTGTTTGTAATTGTGAATAATTTCCTGATCAATTTGATGTTTCATGTTATTTTGAATATGATTATGCGTATTGTATTAATGAAACATAGAAAAACTATCTTTAGGGATGATCCCCCAGGAAATTTATATCATTTCTAGGAAATAACCCTTCCTATTGTAAAATCAAACCTAAATATGAATAGAGTGGTTGAGAAGTAACCTTATCTACTATCTATCAAATACTTTTGCAATAATTCCTACTTACATTTACATGGTGATCAAGTTTCACTTGAGACTATGGTGTGGTTATAGAATATTAAGGGAATCATAAACCCTCTAGAAACTCCTTACACTTAAAAGGTAAGATACCTTATAAGATTGTTTGTATAAATAATTCTATTAGATATACAATGTGTTTCTATGTCTCTATTAGGGTGATAAATTAGTGATGGAGTGCATCAAGCATTTCTATAAATTGATGTCAGTTATTTTGGTTATTCACATGCCTTAGTTATTTTAAATTCTTATTGAGGTTTATATATATGATTTTATCCATGTGAGGAGATTCAATTTTTGATCGATATAACTTGGGGATTCTTGAATCTGTACTTGGATATCTGGGATTATTGATATACTATATTATACTATTCCATGTCTAGAGTCCCTAGTGAATGTTATTCCCTTACACGGTGGTTTTTACCTGATGAGTGAGATCTCATTTTACCCTTCACATTAATCTTAATGACCCAATTTCATAACCAATATTATTCCATATTGAGGATTGTTATTATTTTATTTCTCAAATATTATTATTATAAATGTTTGTTATGATTATTATGATATAATATCAAGGTCATTTGTCCATTAATTTGTCTTATAATTCCTTATAGGATTATGAACATGTTTCTCTAGTGGTTATTGGTGTTTTAGTGGAATATTATTATTTCCCTGTTTATATTATAGAGATGTGTTTACTTAATAAATATTCTTTGGAGTTTTTATCCATATTTCACTATTATAAGGTTAATTCTAAATTAGTGGGAGACCCACGGAAGGTCTATATATTCTGAACAAATGATTTTCTTGTTTAATCATTCTTCTATGAGATTATTCGTTGGAAATGGATTCTTTGAGCTTCAAATCTATTGACTGTGATTTATGATTTTAATGATATTACTATATAAAATTAGATTATTGGTTATGTTTATCTTCAAGATCATTGATTAATCCTTGGGTGTTGTAATAGTCTAGTATTCCCTTTCATTGACCCTCTCTGTGTTTTTTCTAACCCATCCATATTTCAAATGCAACTGAATGGGTGGTATTGTTGAATTGTTGTATATATCAACTATAAATAAATAAATAAAATGTAAATCCTTTCATGAGATGAGTTGTAGTATTTAATTACTAGATTTATTTTCATGTTCTATCATTAAACCCTTGATTGGGTGAGGTCATTTTAAATTATATTTTCTTAATATGTTTACCAATGACTTTAAAGGGGCTAAAAGGTATAATGGTGTGTACAATTGTGATGAAATTATGTCACTATTAAATAATATATTATATAAATTTTTTAAATTTTTTGGGACATTTTGAATTCAAAATTTGAAAAATTTGAAAAATTTCTATGTTTCACAGTTACTACTTTCTTAATAGTAACTATGTAATCTATTCAGATATACTGAGTCATATCTAGTGAATGATGCATGGTTATAATGGTTGACAAATATCATGATGTATAACCTTATATAGAGTTTAATCATAAAAGTAATTGTGTCAATTTATTTTATATAGGTAAAATCATGTTGATGATTCTTACAAACAAGAATTCTAGATTACTTATACTGCATAACATGTACATGATTAGGAGTAACTATGAAATATCTCCATTCATGGGGTGAGTAATCTTTAGTGACTTGTGAAAAATTTGGAATACCATGTTGGATGTCAATGAAAAGACCTAAAATTAGATTCTAGTGGAATCGATAGGTTTGGTTCATGGTTTGGTAAACCATGTGAGCCTCTTAGATTTTGAATTATTGAATTTACTATTGTACCCATGATTTTGTATCCCAAATTCCTCTACCTCTCTCCTAATTTCATTCATCCATATAAGGGATATCCAAATGGAATTATCTTATTATCCCTTAAAGGTTCTAAGTCCCTTATCTCATTGATATCAATTGGATTTGAAAGGCGAACCCCGCTTTACTCTTCATTCAGTTCCCACTGTCTGTTTTTCTTCCATTTCCTCTTGGTTTCTACTTTTATCATGAACCCTAACAACTATGGTGGTAAAAAATAGTTCTTGTGTTGGTCAAATATTGGGGATTTATATGTCTAGATATTTTATTGGTTGTCTTCTCCAATGGTTTAGATTATTCCATTGAAGAAAGATTTTATTTTATGATTTAAGTTATTTTTTTATTAATCTTATTTATTTAACATATAATGCGATCATTGGGTTTAATAATTAATTTCCTAATAATTTATATGAATATATGATACAATTAATGGATTTAAAAAAAATATTAACTTTGTTTAAATTTTTTTCCTTTATCTTTTGTTCCTAATTTCTCAAAAAATATGCATACCAAGTATTCATAAAACATGTCTGAGATGATGTTTTCAAATTAATTTGAAGATAAAGTGAGTGAATTTATTTTTGATTTTAAAGGATATGATCCATGTTTTCAAAGGTTTATTTTATAAAAAAGATTTTTTTTAATTTACTAAATTATCCTTGAATTTTATTGGTTATTATTGTGTTTTATGATGTTTACAGTTTTTTGGTGTCAAAAATGTTTTTTACGAAGTTTCAAAAGATTTTTGGATTTCTAAATGATTTTAAAATTGATTTAAAATTTTCATTTCAATGATTTAATTTTCAGGTAATATTTTATAACTTGGATTTCCTAGCTTGATCTAGAATCTTGTTTGGTAATCAATAAAATGTTTTTCTTAATTTTTGTGACATTGTTTCATTGATGCCCATGTGTTATATTTTGTACAAATTTTTTCCTTTGAGGGATGAATTGAGTTACTATTTCATATATGTATAAATATGAAAGGGGTTGTTTCTTTAGAGGGTATTGGTGGTGATATGGGATATTATTACTTTTTATGTTTTATTGTTGATAAATTTGATAACCATTTTACTTTTTTAATATCTTATCTCCACTTGGGTTTTGATGTGGGAACCCTAGGTAGCTAAGTGGGTTACATGACCTATCCCAAAAGGCCATATCCTCAGTCCTTGATAAGTTGAGTATGTCACCCCATGACTAAATCCAATGGGTTAGAGGCTTGTGACTAGAACCACGTAATAATATCTCCCAATATGGGAATACTTTTCATATAATGACCTATAGAAAGGTACATTTTTATTGCATAAAATATATAGAAACATTAGTGGGATTAATTCATATATTCAATTGATCTTTACACAACACGAACATGAGATATGAGGTATAAACACACCACCACATAGGAAAATTAAATAGTGTAAATAGAACATATACTCAGTCTTTAAATCATGAGGAAATGAGAATCTCCTCCATGTTTTTTGTACTCTTAGATCACACTCTAGCCACAGGGGTCTCTACCACTAAAATGAATCACCATTCTCCAGAATTCCTCACCATGAATGACCATGCATTATATATGAACAATCCATGTTAACTCTCTATCTATATATCCCACCTCTAAAACTTTACGCCATATACACAGATCAAACATTTGTGGGATGAAGTCCTAAGAATGGGCGAGTATAAAAATACATAGTAAGATACCCTGAAACACAGGGCAACAAGTTTTCTCAACTCCTATGTGGAAGGAATGGGGGATGCACAAGAACGCTAGAACAACTCAAGATCCTTCTATTAAAGATTTATCAAATGAATGTTAAGAAATAATAATTTATATATATGATCAAATAAGAACTCAATCCTCTAAAGTTAATATTATCATACTTTTCCTTTTATAAAACAAATTCAACTCAAAAACCCATTAAATCAATGTATTAATAAAAAATAATTTTTCTCAGCATCTTAATGAACATCATAGGGGGTCTCAAGATTTTCTTCGAGACACATAATCTTCTAAGGCCACACTCATGTAAAGGATCTGATTTATACTCGAGGGGGATATATAACCCAACCCATGTGGAGATAGAGTATCTCATTCCTTAAAAGGTGAGGTATATATTATAAAAATATATGATGTTATCTTTTTTTTGGATAGGGAACCTCACCCCCATAGGAAAGAGTGGTAGAATTAAAACATTTCCAAAAGATCATATTCATGATTTCACTCATTGGGTATATAGGGGAGATTCTAGAGCCCTATATGAATGTCAAGATAGAGGATATCATCCATTGGGTATGTAAGGGAGAATATAAAACCTATCTTTAACCTATTAAACTAACCCCGACCATCATAAACCCTTCATTGTTAAAAATAATTTTAAATTGAAACACCGCATTATACTCTTTATGAACCCATGTAAAATCCAACATCATGACCTTTGTGTAAAAATACTCAGAATAGACTACACACACTCCCATATCTAAATTTTTTGAATGATCCAACGAATATACATAAACATCATAATTGGTTCTATGGAGATAATTATAATATCATATTTACTTGCCTCGCAAATAAAATAAGATAGCCCAACAGAATAAGAAACTATGATCTACATAGAAAAATACTAAGTATATTCTATTCATTCATTAAAAATGTGAAACATATAAAAATATAAATTCTAGAATATCGTATATGTGACTGGTATTTGATGAGACATGGGTATCATGTCGTAGATTGAAATTAGGCACCCATTATAAGTCTTGAATCATTTTTCTTTATGTTTGGGTCATTATTCTATAGATGGATTATAAATATGATATCTTATGAATAATTTATGACTAATAAACATTTAAATATAATATGTTACATTTTCCCCTGTGGAACATGAAACAACATAAGAAACACTACCCAGGACATGAGCTTAAGAAAGTTGCAACAATCCCCCACCCCTTCTATACCACTCACCCACAAGGTGAGTGGAAACAAGGTTTTAATAACAATTATTATTATTTACATTATTATTATTATTATTACAAATTATATAAAATTATATAATAGGGAATGGAGATATATAAGAAATAACCCTCTCCTAAATCATACCCCCAAATATTTTGGGCCACCCTCTCTCATCAATAATTTATTTTAAATGTTATTTACCTATTTAAAATTAATCTCCCACAAATTCACATAGAAGGCACATGGATGTAGGGGTATCACATACCCAACCCCACTTTCACATGTCTCCCTCAGTTATATTATTATACATTTTTTTTGTTGATTACCACTTTATGTTTCATGTGTTTTACACCCAAATAAGAACTTGTATACATCCCTCCATGATTGGCCATGTCGACCTTTTCCATGTGTTTTTATCACCATTATCTTGATCCATTTTCCAAAATGATATTATTATTATCGTAAAGCATCCCCACTTCCACCACCCTGACCATTTCTATCTTTGATGACACATGTTTCTTGTGTGAATTTGATCTCAAGAGATAGATTCCATTCTTATGAAACTACATCAAGAAATTAAATAAAAATAATAAAAAGAGAAGTGTGACGAAGTTGATTGAGGGGAAGGCCTTCTGATTATTGGGGCCTGAAGAAATTAATTGAGATCATTTCTCTAAAAGACACCCATTGACTTTGGTGTCTGAACTAGAAAGTCTACACACCCCAGCCACCAAACTGGGTCATCCCATCATCTAGTTTTGTTCTTACCAAGGGATTTATTTTGATCAGTCAACAAAAGAGAACAAGAAACATGATAATAAAACATGCATTCATGCACAAAGTACAAAACAATGCACAATAAGATTTCATGGTTCATACTTTCATTCAACATCCATGGGAGAACGTCAGCATCACTTTTATTCATTTAGGATAAAAATCTAGGTTACATGAGTTACCATGTTTTGGAAGAATACCTACACCACTGGAAGATATGATACCAACACTGTTAGGTCATTGTATCTTCTAGACCCCTCCTTCTGGTCTCTGATCTTGAGGTTCTGGAACTCTATGTTTGAATCTGGTGCTTCCGAAACATTTGGTGTGCCTAGTTGTCTTCCTAGAAAGGGAATACTCCTCCAAATTTGTTAATCCATATCATCAACCATTACTCATACTCAAAAAATGTTACTACATCCATTTATAGAGACAAAACATTCATTTCTCCAATAAATTCAATCAACATTAATTTTTATATAGATTACTATTTTAAATTAACTCACCATAAATGTTGAGATAGGAACCTCTATTAATGCTTAGAAAAATATATTAATTAATAAATTTCTCTCTCTGAGAAATGGGTTGGAACAAAAAGAAATTCATACTTGAGAATTGTTTTCACAAATTGAGTCCAACAAAATCCCACTCTAATAATATTCTTACGATTTCACTAATGTTGAAACCAATGTATCTTTTATTAACTATTCATCTAAATCACCCATATGGTTCTCCACTCCATACTATTTCAATCATATAGGATCCCACTAAATAATTCTACCCTCAATCATCTAGAACCATGATCTAATCGTCCCACTAACTCTATGAAACTCATCTAAATTAATATATGGAAAATTTCTCCTATGTAATTAGGAATTTTGTTTCATTCATTGATTTTGATAAAATGATAAAATAAAAGCTAAATCATGAAATTTTTCCATGAAATCACTTTGTCATACTTCAATTCATTTATAAAGACACTTCGACCAAGATTATACACCACCAAACAGATATTTAGTACACTAAAATCTAGCAACACCATCAAAACTGACCATAATATGATAATAATAGCTTACATACATTCTGATGAAATTAGAATAACAAACTCCCACAGAAACATACTTAAGTGAATCTATAGAAACAATGTATTTAATCCCACTACTTCTTGCCTATTTTTATCTCTTTGATAGACCACTTTTATCAAATAATTTCATTCTATGTCTTTACCAATCCTCTTAAATATTGATTCCATATAGTGAAAAGTTAAAATATAAAATCTCCAATCACAATGTCCTAGAGAATTTGTGTACTAGTGGATTATTCCATTAACATTAACTCACAACTAATGTCTTCACATTATATATAATTATATAAATCAAATTAATATCTCACTTGATTTCATCTTCTAAAACAATCCATGTGTGATCTCTATCATGGTTTTCTAGTTCTCTTTCCTTTGGTACTTCCATTATCCTTCCACTAAGATACAAATTCTACCCAATAAATAGAAAAATTTTCATGACACCTACAACCATGAAGACTTATGATAATATAATAGCATCAATTATACTATCACCATCATCCAGTGAAAATCATTTGGATTACTGATAGACAACCTTACATATGGAACCCCAAAAACATTCCTCGAATATTTAATTTTCATTAATAATGGAAAATTCCACATAACTCTTGTAGGTCAATTAAACTTTTGGTATCCAAGAAACACTGCTGGTAAGACTTTTTCCCTATGAGTCATTGAAAAAAAAAATTCCCATGATTTTTTACACTATATTCAGAAACCAAAAACTTTACCCAATACCTTTGATACAACATGTTGGGAATTGAGTCGAAAAGTAAAAAAATAGGACCATTTATCTGATAGACCCCCATGACTTTGGTGTTCGTAATTAGGATGTCTTGGAACCAAAACCAACACACTATGTCTTCCATTCATCTAGTTCTGTTCCTCCTAATGTATTCATTCCAAGAAATAAGAAAATTAGAAAAACCAACACAATAATAAAAAACTCATACATTCACAAAGTATAAAAAAATTCACAATAGAATTATATCATATAAGATTTCATCCTACACCAATTGGATAATAGTGACATTACTTTTATTCAAGGATGAGAAACATCTGGGTTACATGAATTACCATCCTCTAGAACTCTACCTAGATCACCAATAGATGTGTAACCAACACGTTCAGTCATTTCAACATATTTATTCCTTCATCTAGTCATAACCCTTATTAGTATTTACCCATTCGATTATCTTTGGTGTCTTTGGTACTTAGTATGTGCTTATGTTGGCATCCTTGAAAGGGGATGCACCTCCTTCTTTTTATTATTTTTCAACACTCATAGTCATACTCACAAAAATGAAACTACATCCATTTATATAGTCAAAAAATCCATATCTACCATATATTCACAAAACATTAATTTTTACATCCATTAATATTGAAAATTAACTATCCATATTAATTTTAAGATAAACACATCTTTTAATTATGAGAAAAATCTCTCCATTAATAAACTTCTCTCTCTCCAATTAAAGGGTGGGAACAAAGTCAATTTTTATTGTAGATTTTTTTTAAGTTGAATCCTATAAGACCAACCTACCAAAATTTAATTATATTCATCACACATAAAATAATGTATATTATAGGTTTATGAAGAGTTGAGAAATAAATTTATACATCACATAGAAGGATTTCATCAATCATTGATGAAAAAAGACATCACATAAACAAAACTGTTAGAAATAAAAACATTTGTTATGCTATGGAATTATGTATATATTGGTTAATCTAACAAATATATATATAATCATTTTATTCCATCCCCATATCCAAATAATATTAATGATGTTAATTTTATTTTTTATAACATTTCAATCATTTATTCACTTTTATTAAGAGAATAATTACGTAAAATAAATGTAAGGATTGAAGGATTTCTATTTATAAATTTTTCAAAAATTCATGAAAAATAAAGGAAATACAAATTATTCAAATATATCAATGTTTCCTCTGGAAATGGGGACGACATTGTCTGTTTAATGTTCAAAAATTCCAATCAAATTCTAATGGGTTTATTCGTATAACCGGAAACACCCAATGATTCTATTACCATTTGGACCTACTTTCTAAAGGTAGGTGCTCACTAGTGGTGGACCTATGAGGCTTAAGAATTTTCATCGGTCGAGAAGATGGGAGGTTGGACTCATCACAGCTTTTTGGGGGGAATTATTGTCTACTCCGGGACTCTCTTTATAGATTTAAGTTATGTTTGTGAAACCTTATTACATTACCAAGTATGAAAATGAGCTTTCCTTTAGATCTGACAATCAATGATTAATATTTATAAGATTTAGAGAATCTTTTTTATGTATTTGAGGTTCTTCATCGATAGAGAATCATCTGTATTTGTTAAAGATTCTTAGTCAATGGTATCCTTTAATACATTTTATAGAGATCTCTTGGTCATTATGATAACCATACTAGTTTTAAAGCCACTCAGTGAGGAACTTCATGTTTATTGTCGTTCAGAAGGACATTGATTATTTCAGAGTTGGGATCATACCCACAGATGGGCTACCTACATATCCTTGTTTAGAAAAAAGGAATCAGAATATAGGTATTTCAGGAATTAAGATATAGTTTAATGTCATATGGGAAAGATGAGAATTAATGGGTGATAGGCTTGAACCTTATAAAGGCTTCCTACATACTCTACTTTTAAGTCAGAGATCAAATTCCAAGTAGTTCGAGATAGAAGTGTGAGGTTTATGCATGATTAATGACTCAAATAGAGTTGTCATAATTACTTTTACACTCTAATCTCATGTGAGTCATGCTCGATGTGAGAAACAAGAGGTATCAGTAAAACCTGACGATTATTCCACGAAAGATACAATCATAAGGAATGATGTGGGGCTTATGTATACATGACTGCCCAAATAGATAAAGATTAAGACATACTTTAGGGAAGAAGTCCAGGAATGGGGTCCATAAAAGTATATATGCTTGGAGATTTTAGATACTCTAACTTAGGGCTTACTCCCAAGGAAGACTCCTAAATTAGAAGGGGACTTGTGATTGGGTTTTATTATTGAGAAGGAAGCCCAAATCAAAAAGAAGTTAAGATTGGTTAAGAGAAATTATGACTGGGATTTATTCCTGAGAAGGAGGCCCAGGTTAAAGGGACTTGAGAACAGGGGATTACTCCTGAGAAGGAGCCCAAGGTTAGGGGAATTTGGAATTTGGGGCTTACTCCTAAGGAGGATTCCCATATTTTGGAACTTGGGGCTTACTCCAAAGGAGGATGCCCAAACTAGGTTACATGGACTGGGGATTACTCTTGAAAAGGAGGCCCTGGTTAGGGGACTATTGATTGGGGATTACTCCTAAAAAGTAGGCCCAGGTTAGGGGAATATTGGGACTTACTTCTAAAGAGGATACCCAAGTTAAGATCTTCTCATTTTAAAGAATGTGGTTGAATGAATAAAATCTATAACCCCAGTGACATAAATATATGTAAATCACTAGGTTTAGAGAGATATTCCACAGAATTTTTTTCAGATAAGGATGCCAACAAAGGAACCATTCTATAACTGAATTTGAGGAGGGTTTTGAAGGCTAAATCTTAAAGAGGAGAGGTGTATTTGAAGAAATGAGTTGAATAGGCAGGAGGGGAACCCAAAAGAAGGTAGGTTCATAGGTCCTGTGGGGGGCGCACAGGTCCTGGTCACGCAAGTATACCTGTGCGACACTTGGGTACTTGAACGCCGGTCAACCCATAGGGTAATACTTGAGTGGGGCTTGGCCCAAGACTTTATTATTATCACTAAGGGCTTCCAAAAGGGTGGCATGGAGGTTCGGTTGAATGGATAAGGCGGTGCGCAAGTGTGACCATTTCCCTTAAGGGTTAGAAACTTAGGCGCATAGGTGTTGATGAATTTAAACACTTAGGCCTTGTTCCCCCTCTTTAGATCATCTATTCTAGGTAAGAAATTACCTTATAAGTGTTTGGAAGACTTCAAGAAAGGACTAGGGCACCGAGAGCTGAAATCTGAGTTTCTGGATTTTTCGCCCTGAAAATGGGGGGCCCACAAGGGGTATTTATAGGCTACTGAAGACCTTGGGAGAAAATCAAATAGGTCACGCAGGTAACCTATGCACCCAAAATGTGGCACACAGGTATATCTGTGAAAAAAAATTAGAACTTGTGCGGCCCATGCTTAAAAAATTCCTTATTCATGCATTTGTTGATTTTTGATGTATCTTTAATGGATGAATCACTTTGTGTTAATGTATTAACCTTTTTTTGTCGTTAGAATCTATGATGGAAAGGAGCGTTAACAAAAGTCCCCCCCCCCTCAGAGTTGGATCTGAAAGGAATGAGGATGCGACTCTGATGTAAAGAGGAAAACCATGAAATTGTGGTGCGCATGTTCTGAGCGCGTAGATAGCGTCACACAAGTGAGAGTCACGTAGGCCTCATCGTGTAGGGGGAAGCCTTTCCTATAAATAGGCGCACCATTATCATGCAAAGCACTTGATTTTGAATGCTTCTAAGATCTCACCGCACATGTTGCTCTCGTCATGCAGTTTGCTGATTTTTTGTGGTTTGACTGCTTCTGTACGTGTCGCACTACTGTAGAGGTATTTGGACTTGCACGGTGATACCTACGTGCCAAAATCTATGTGACACAGTTACACTTGCACGCCATCATTGGACTTGGAACCTTAATGCCTTAGACATTTTTTTCACTTTTCTTCACAAATTTTATGAATTACCAACTCACTTAAGAGTTAATTATTCAACTTTTGTGCAGATTCAATGGCTCCTAGAAGAATTGGAACGACTGATGAATTAACTAGAAAGTGAATTGATGACCTGATGAATGTTTTTGTCCATGATTACTATGATATCTGTGACAGCACACTTCCAGATTTGACCAATTACTTGAAGAAGTATCATCTTAACTATCCACAGAGCATCTACTTTCCTTTATATGGGCATTGTCATCTGCAAGAAGTCAATATTCCAGAGGCAAAAAATTATCTCCCACATTCTTGGTTTCATAATTACACCAATTTTGCTTCAAAAAATATCTCAAGTGGATGATCATTTGTTAATAATGGAACAGTGGATAAGGCATACATAATTTATCATAGCCCTTGTGCCCCAGATCTGAAACCTCACAAGGCCGATCTGCAACCACATTCTTATCCTTCAATCTTCCAAAATTCTCATATGGATCAATCCAAAGGCTGAAAGAAGAGTTGGGACATCCGTCCTAGAGGAGGTGTGAAGCCAACATGGATGTGGGAATATTGGGTGTCACAAACCTGTGAAGATTTTTTCAAGGATTTAATAGGAGAAGAAATATATGTGGTTGTCTGAGCTGGGCAGACATATGTCTTTAGGAATGATGAGTTTGTGCCGGAGCTAATCAGCTGCTGGAGCGCAGAAACCAATTCTTTTCATCTGAATCATTGATAATTAGGCATCATTTTGTGGGATGTCTAGAATATCTTGGGGGCTCCAATTCTGGGCGACATATATGATGAATTCATCCCTCCCAAGGAGACTTGGAATAATTCCGATAATACTCTGGCTTTGGATAGAGAATTTTTTAAAATCTTCTACAACTAAATAATTCCAAGACCTCAAAAACTCATTCCAGAAAGGATATTCATTCAGAGGAGTGGATGGATATATTTCTTACCAGGAAAGAGGGGGAGTGGCCCAGCTGTACTTGTCCTACTATTTTCCCTAGAATAGAGAAGAGGGGTGTTTCTGGAACATTCTGTCCGACTCTAGAAGCAGGAGAATTTGGTAATTGGGGGTATGAAGTGGATCAGAGAATCCTAAAAAAGACCCATCTGGTAGGCTTATTTTCCTTGTTGTTCAGTGTTTATCTTCTTCTAGTCAGGGATTCTAAGGGAGGTGTCAGGCCAGGGACCTTCGTTATGGCAGCAAAGCTAGCAGAGAAGAAAATGGTTGGGTTGGACACCCCCATTTTGGAAAAGATTCACAGGAGCTTACTCCCTGTATTTTTGGGTAAGTATCCTTTGATAATAGTGGGACCATTCCACGTTTTGTGGGGATGGATCGCCACTCATTTCAGGACCTATGTTGTACAAAATGGAGTACAGTTTCCTGGAAGTTCTTTTAGTCCATCAGTGTAAGAATTTTCTGGAGTTGCTCCATTAGCTCTCACCATCTATGATACGAAGGTGAGGCTGAGAATGTACGAGTAATTAAATTTCTTTCCTTATAGAAACCTTCCAACCGAGAGGTTTGTTGACGATGGAACCACCGGTCTGGAATTGAGGTCGTCCATGCTGGATTGAAGAGATGCTATACTAGCCACCAGTATTGACGAAGAGATTATATGTGAGTCTTATAATCCATACAGATTTTCACGCCAATTTAAGTGTATGCAGCAGACTGTTGTATCCCCTCTTGTGCATGTCAGGTCAGAGCAGCATCCTATGGTTTCCCGACAACTATGGTCGTTGACATCTATGGAGAAGACCAGGGCAGTGTTTGATCTACTATTTGATAAAGCAGTGATTAATTTGAATACATGGTATGCCGAGAACTGAATAGCATCATACCCTAAAGGGGTACTGAATCATCTGGTTCATCTGGTGGGAAAAAATAAAAGAACTGTAGAGAAATAAACCCTTCATTGGGAAGGTGATGCTTCACCCACCTGGAGCTGATTCACCAGGTTCCTCGCCTAGGGCTGACTCGTTGTATTCCCAAGATAGGGGTGATGAGGCACAACATGAGGAAAAGTCTCCCCTAGAATAATTATTGTCTTATGCTGGAACTGTTGTGGGCTTGGCAACCCACGAATGGTTCGCATGCTCCAGCGCAATTATGCCCAATTTCACCCCAATATGGTTATCCTGTCCGAAACCATACTAGAAAACAAGGACACCACTAACATTGCTCTGAAATGTGGCTTCCAAGGCTACCTCCCAGTCCCACGACAAGGACATTCCGGGGGACTCTGTCTCCTGTGGAAGGATTCTGTCAATTCTAAGATCATGTCCTTCTCCTCGAACCATGTGGCTGAGAGAATTATTATGGACCACACCCCGCCTTGGACCTTTGTGGGATTCTACGTCTGGCCATCCTAGAACAAGAAGTGGAAATCATGGGATCTTCTTTGCAAGCTCCATCAAGAGATTTCGAGCCCTATCCTCTTCGAAGTGGAATTAAATGAGATCATGTTTAATAAGGAAAAAAGAGGCGGTGTCATCTGACCATCTACATCGATGTCAAATTTTAAGGACGCGGTCTCTAGGTCGGACCTGGTCGATCTGGGTTACACAGTTAAACCGTTCACATGTTTCTGGGGTACCACGGATGGAACTCACATCGCTGAGTGGCTTGACAGATTTTTGGGCTCGTCAGATTGGACTACTCTCTTTAGCATGTTCCACATCGACCACATGTCGCTCAACTGTTCGGACCACTACCCAATTGTAATTGACTATACTCATGGCGAACGCTACAAGCGTGCCAGCTGTCCCTTTAGATTTGAAAGCATCTGGTCAAAAGACCATGAATGTGAAGATGTTTTTAGGTCAAGATGGAAGAGTACCCACGCATACATGAGATCCAACCTCCAACAGGTTGTATCCAATTTGAGATCTTGGAGCAATAAGAAGTTCTACCACCCTAATAGGAACTGTGATTTCCTTGAAAGAAAACGGTGTTACCTCCTTAGTCAACCCCCATCCAATCTCAATCTCTCTAAGATTAGCGCCACTCAATGAGAAATGGATGTCTCCCTGTGCGTTAAGGAATTCTTCTGTGCAATGCAGGTGCGGGACACCCACATTAAAGAAGGGGACGCCAATACCCAATATTTTCACCAAAAATCATTAGATAGGCAGCAGAAAAATGTTATTCCTTTCATAGCGCAACCTGATGGTAGAAATGTCTCTGACACCAAAGGATTCTAAGAAGCCTTTGTTTGTTTTTTTCAAAACCTCTTCACTACTAGAACTCCTTACATTTCATCTGAATTGGAGGACTGTATCAGACCTATGATCACCGACGAGATCCATCGGGATCTTTCCAAATATGTGACGGATGATGAGATATATCTGTCCCTGAAGCATCTTCATTCTACTAAGGCCCCAAGACCAGACAACTTTCACACCCTTTTCTATAAACAGTATTAGCACATTATTGGTCTCGACATCTACAACCTGATGAAGAATATCTGGGCTAGGAAAAAAAGTATCTCCGACATCAATGAAACTATCCTCATCCTCATTCAAAAAATTAAAAAACTTCTTGAGATCACAAATTTTAGACCGATCAGCCTCTGCAATGTCTCCTATAAAATATTTTCAATGATCTTAGTTAATCAGCTACAGATTTGGTTACCCGACATCATTTCTGAAAACCAGAGCGCCTTCATGAAAAGAGGCCGATCACGGATAACGCCATTGTTTCACATGAAGTGTTCCATTATATGAAAACACACTCCACCGTGAAAAGAGTTATAATGGCCTGGAATCTTGATATGAAAAAGGAAACGATAGAGTGTAATGGTATTTCCTCAACGTCGTGATGCTGAAAATGGGCTTCTGTACTAAATGGAAAAATATGGTCATGCACTGTTTCATGTCTTCCTCCTTCCAAATAAAAGTTAAAGGGGTGCTCACCCGAGGCTTCTCCCTAAACTGAGGCCTTCGCCAGGGAGATCCTCTCTCCCCTTTCCTCTTTATCCTGGTGGCTGATGTTTTTTCTAACCTTAATTCCAAGGTGGCATCCTCTAATACTATCCATGGGGCAAGGGTGTATCGTGGAATCCCACCGGTTTCACATCTTTTCTTTGCCGATGACTGCCTTCTCTTTTCCAGAGCAACCAATAATGAATTTTGGGTGATCAGTCATGTGACCCATCAGTACGATAGGGCATCTGGATAGTCAATCAACCATAGAAAGTCAAAAATCTCTTTTAGCGCAGGGGTGACTCCATCCAAGAAAGATGAACTCAGTGCTACTGCAGGAATTCTTATGGTCAAGAAACACCAGAAGTATCTCGTGATACCAACGGTGATTGGACACTCCAAAAAAGATATCATTGCATCATTACTGGTTATGATCAAGAATCAAATTCAAGGATGGACCCCTAAAAGAATTTCCATGGCCGACAAGGAGACACTCATTAGAAGCACCCTCCAGTCCATCCCCAACTATTTTATGTCTATGGTTGAGATTCCATCTATTGTGGTAAACCAGATCCACGCACGTACATCCAACTTCTGGTGGAGAAAGCATGATGGAAGGAATCATACCCACTGGATGGCCTGGGAGAAACTTTGCTCTCTTAAATCAGAGGGAGGATTGGGATTTCGAAACCTCCTTCACTTAAATGACGCACTTCTGGTGAAGCAAGGTTGGCACCTTATTTACTTTCCATATTCTCTCTGTGCATAGGTTCTCAGAGATAAATAGTTTCCCCATTAGGAATTCCATGAATCCTATCTTGGCCCCCCATCTTAGATTCCTCTAGAGAAGAATTTGTGGTGCCCATTGTCTCCTGGAAAAAGGGATGGGCTGGAGGATTGGAAATGGCTCAACTGTTAAAATCTGGACCAATCCCCGACTGATTGATAAGGATGGTCAGGGGGTATCCTCCCCTGCCCAACTAGGTTATAAGGATGCCACAGTCATGTGCCTCTTCTCTGTTCAGGTATCAGGGTGGTGTTTGGAAATGATCAATGCTTGGTTCAACGAATGTGACAAAATAATTATCCCGAGTACCCCCTGGGTCTCAGATGTGGGCCTCGACCATCTCTTCTGGACGAATGACCCCTCAAGAGAGTACACAGTGAAGTTTGGCTATCGGCTCGCCATTGGATCTCAATCAGCGGACCCAGATGGGGGGCCTTGGAAATCGCTTTAGAAACTTAATGTCCCCCCATGATTCACCACTTCTAGTGGCAGGTATGAATGGGAACCCTCCATACAACGAGCCTTCTCATATTCTGACACATTTCCAGCGACGATTGCTGCCCCTTCTGCGCAAACGTCCCAGAATCACCCTTTCACGCCATCATTCACTACCTAGGGGCTAAGGAAATCTGGAATAAATGGGACTATGATTCTAATTCTTTTATGGACAAGGCCTCTGACCTCCCCTCTGTCTTGATGTGATGGTTCTCCACTCTCTCATCGAGGAAAGTGATCTCACTTTGTACCCTGGCCTGGATTATTTGGGTCCATCACAATGATGCAGTTTTCAACAATGACCTCAAACCACCAGATTTATGGGTTGACCAGGCCTCATCATGGACTAAGGGATGGCAACATCACAATGGACAACAAAATCCCTTTGGATCGCCTTCCTTTTCCTCCCATTTGTTCCCGCCGATGGAAGGATTTATGAAGATTAATGTGGATGTGTCTCTCCCCTCGAATGGACCTGTTTCCATCGGCCTTCTGGCCCGGGATCATCAGGGTCAAATAATTGCAGTCAGACATGAATCAAACCATGTGTTTTGTGAGCCTGTGGTTGTCGAGGCTTCAACCATCCTCGCTGGTATGATGCTCACTAAAAATCGTGGATGGAATAATATCAACCTCACATCAGACTACCTCATCATTATCAATGCTATCAACAAACCTTAATGCGGACTCCAGCATTTGGCTCCCTCATTAAGATAATCCTCTCCATCCATCACAACTTTGCATGTTTCACCTTCTCCTTCACCAAAAGGGAAGGAAACAATGCTTCCCATCTGCTGGCGGCCTCTGGCCCCTTTGATGGAAACCAGCTCTGGCTGGACCACTTCCCTAAATGGCTTCGCGTTTGTATGTCTGTTGATCTTCATCATTAAGGAATCCGTCTTTTTTCAAAAAAAAGCAGCCTCATGCTAGATATAATCCTCCTGTCAGAATCAAGAGACCCACTCCATCGATTCCATGGGAGTTACTTCATTGGGGTAATTTAATCGCCATTACTTTATAGAGCAACAAATTTCATTTTCCTTGTCCTTTATCTGTAGTTTCCGGAGCTGGGAAGATGATGAATTCTAAGATTGTAGGACCCTCCTTGTATCCTTCTAGTAAACACATGGAATATCTGCGACCAGAGGCTTTCCAGACATGGGGGCGTTTATATTGAGATGCTGAAACTGCTTGGATGGATCTGTGCGAGGGGCTACACATCCCTGGAATAGGGAATCTTACGGCCTCCATTGATATCCTTTTCAAGGATAACACCGATGAAGTGTAGGATTAAATCAGAGAGCTGGATATTATCATATATTCCACCGATTATTCCATTCTTGTCACCAAGAGGGTGAAGGAAATGAAAGATCGTGGCACCACTGAGGGGACTAGTGCTTCCAAAGATGAGGAGTGGCATGATTATGTGGATCCTGAAGATTTAAGTCTCTTTCTATATTTTACTTTGTAAATTTATTCTAGTTAAAGATTTGTTACTCAAGGAAATTACTTTCTTCATCTTGCAGCTTACAAAGAAAGGAACTACTGAGGTTCCTTCACCATTGTATAGCATTGGTGGTACTTCCATCGGGGATAATGAATCTCCTCGTGAGTCGGGCGACGTATCTCTAGGCCAGCAAGCTGTGGACGAGGAATTAGACATGGCTTTTCATTCTCTAATTCCTGTATTTGGAGATGATGATGCCAACACTCCTGAGAAGCCAAAGAAGCAAAGGCATCAAAGGAAGAAGTCCACAGTTAAATGATTCATTAGTAGCTGTAAGTCCTTCGGATAGTCATGAAATATAATATGAAAAGATTTCTCATACTTATTGGGATTTTAGGGGCTTATTTAGTTTCCACTCTAAGGAAAAGGACTGACCCTCCTATGAGGACGACGGAGGGTGCTGGTGAACTATCACAAGTTCATGCTAACTTGGCTGCTCCTGGAGAAAAGCCAGCGTCTGTTCCCAGAACTTCTCCCTCTGTTTCTACAAGGAGAGAGGAGCCTTCTTCTAGTAATTCAACAATGCTTCATAAGATGTTGAATGAAAACATCAACTGAATTCCATTCTTTGATACTTTAGGTTCAACACCTGCTCTGGAACATCCGTTGGCCTTTGCAACTGATGCCGTAATTTTATCAGAAGAAGTTGTCCGGGGTTTGAGGGTGTAGGATGATGGTTTCCATGAAGACGTATCGAATGCTCCCACTAGTGAGACTAACCATGAATCTGGGATACAATTGGATGAAATGATGGACCATGGCGCTTCATTTGAAGATTTTTTAGATTATCTTAAATTACCATGTAATTTAGAAGATTTTGGATGTGATTTTTATCCTTTGTCCTGTTAAAATACTTCTTATTACATCTCTGACCATGATTGGTTCAAATATGTAGTTCCATCTAAGAAAGCTGTTGAACTACCAATGCCTGAAGGGGGTATAGAGAACCGTACTATTGAAGAGACATTAGCTCAAGTGGAGCTTAACCGGGTAGAGCTTCCTGAAACCCGTCCTGAAAATCCTGTTGAAGCTAGGAAATATGCGGAGGAGCCTTCTCCTACTCTTGATATACCATTGGGTAAGAGATAACAATATTTTTGGCTGTACTTAATTTTCAAGACAACTTAATCCACTTTTTTCATCCTTTTAAACTAACCAAAAACTTTTAATTGACTATGCATGGCTGTCAATTTCAGTGGCTAGATCTGGAGCTGAAGCCTCAACCTCCCCCCAACGTGAATAGGAAGTTATGTAACACAGGTCAGGGGGGAAGGAGCAGAACATGGCACTTCTATAAGCACATTAATCCCGGATTATATTCCCCCCAGTAATAGTGATGATGAGTCAGACCCAGAGGTATAGAAGGTGATCCAATTTTCACGTCGCAAGGAATGGAAGAACATATGGAAGATCATATCTGAGGTTCCACTTGAAGAGTTGTCTTCGAAAATCCAGCGACTATCATCCATGTTCTTCATGTTGGGACTTAGCGATTTTGGATATCAAGATATCCATGCCATGGTTGTAATGCCCCATGCCCGCTCTTCCGGACTCGGTGCCTGAAAATGCTGTGTAAATTTTTATTTATATAAAAAGTGACATAAATATTACACAAAACATTAAATAAAAGAGAACCTTTTACCAGTCTAGGTTCTGGAGTATTAGACAAAAAATTACATTTATTAGAGTTTTAAACAATAATAATAAAATTTTCCACTATGACGCACTAACTCCATAAGCGACGAAATCTACGATAATCTCCTAAGATACCTGAAATTCATTTTAAAATAAAAGGGTGAGCATTCAATTGCCCAGTAAGGGGTTTTGAAAACCTTTGATAAATCCATTTTAAAAATATAACTTTGATAATACATTTAAAAAATTCCAATTGTAAATTCATTTATAAAACAATCTTTACAAAATAATGTAATGCTTTTGAAAAAAATAATTATATTTGAAAACATTTTTAAATGAACCCATTGATTTTATTTGGAAAGTTGAAAGCAAACATCATTAAAACAAAACATCATTTTGAGGTAACTTAATTCGTTGAAGGCTGTCTTGGGCCAATCCACCTAGCGAAGGATGGGTTCATTCCCCAGTGACCTTCTATTTTTACAACGAACAAGCGCCGATATTTTCCAAAACATTTAATGTTTTCTTTACATATATATTTTTATATACTAGTATTGGTCGCTGGAGTTTTTTACCTTAACTTATCAATGCCTTTAAAATACACATGTATTTATAAATATAACATAATTAAATAAATACTTCCATATTTTTATCATCTATAAGTGTGGTTACAACCAACACCTCTACCACATACACTTTACAAGGTATATCCTTGAAATTAATCATTCTTTCTCAAATCCTCTTTGTTTCACATATGCGCAGTTTAATTTAAATTAATTAAAACAATTAATGAATTTTTGTACATAAAATTATGAATAAAACATTATAAATGTGACATTCAATTTTCTAATGAGATGAAATTGAAAATAAACCATTAGTTTTTAACTTGAAATTATAAGTTTTCTTCTAGCGCAATGAACGTCGATTATATGCATAAACATATGAAAGTTAAATTAACATCCATGCACTGGAAATTTTAAAGAAATGTTTATTAAATTTCTTTTATGTATGATGGAATAAAATAATCACCATAGTGAACATTTGGTTCCATTTTCTTAAAATCAATCAATAATAATGGATAATTATGTGTGCGTACAATAACTATTAAACCAGCATTTCTTAAATAAAACCAGCCTTTTATTTGCAATTAAGTTTCAAGGAACATGATTTTAAGAAGTACATATAAATATACGTGATCATAGAACTGGAATTAGAAACCAATGATCTTGAATGTTAAATAAATTATTTATTATATATATATATATATCTATTTCATTTTTTTTAAATAATAATAATATGATAATTAAAAATATACTACATTTATTTCATATATATAATAATGGAAAATAAATAAAATTTGGTTTGTAATTATAAATTTATAATAATATTATTAGCATAATGTATTTTAAATTCAAATATTTATAGTTCAAAATAATACTTATAAATATATATTACCTTATAATTCAGTCATTGAAATAATAAATTATTTACTTTGTTTTATGAAAATGTTGAAAACATAAAATAATATTTAAATATTAATTTAATATTAAATATCATTTCTTGAAATAAATGATTTATTTTAAAAAAATTTCAATAAAATAATATCTGATGAATTATCGCTATAATTTATTTATTGATTTCCCTATTTTATAATTCACTACTCATTCAATATTTTGTTTTATTACATTGAGTTATTGTTTAATCAAAACAAAAACTAAAAATCTATTATATATTTTTTTTACTAGATCTCGGGATGTTACATTCTCCCCCCTTAAATGAATTGCGTCCTCGCAATTCATTTGTCAAACTTTAGAAAATTATCAATTTCTATCTTCAAAATTAATGAATTCCTAAGAAAACATAATTACCGAATGAAAACTCAAACGTGTAGACTTATTTTCCTTAAAAGACGGCATCTAATCTCCAAAGTTGTCTAGACCGTGCCTCTGATACCAATTGTAACGCCCCAAGCCCACTATTCCGGACTTGGTGCTTGAAAATGGTGTGTAAATTTTTATTTATATAAGAAGTGACATAAATATTACACAACACATTAAATAAAAGAGGAACTTTTAACAGTCTAGGTTCTAGCGTATTAGACAAAACATTATATTTATCAGGGTTTTAAACAATAATAATAAAATTTTACACTATGCTTCCGCGCGCGCTAACTCTATAAGTGACGACATCTACGATAATCTCCTAAGATACCAGAAAATCATTTTAAAATAAAAGTGTGACAGTTTAATTTCCCTATAAGGGGTTTTGAAAACCTTTGATAAATCCCTTTTAAAAATATCACTTTGATAATACATTTGAAAAATTCCAATTGTAAATTCATTTGAAAAACAACATTTACAAAATAATGTAATGCTTTTGAAAAAAATAATTGTACTTTGAAAACATTTTAAAATGAATCCAGTGATTTTCTTTGGAAAATATTATGCAAACTTCATTAAAACAAAACAACATTTTGAGGAAACTTAATTTGTTGAAGGTCGTCTTGGGCCTACCCACCTAGAAAAGGATGGGTTCATTCCCCAATGACCTTATATTTTTAAAACGAAAAAGTGTTGATATTTTAAAAAATGTTTAAAGTTTGATTTTCATATATATTTATATATACTAGTATTGGTCACTGGAGTTTTTTCCCTTAAATTATCAATGCATTTAAAATACACATGTATTTATAAATATAACATAATTAAATAAATACTTCCATATTTTTATCATCTACAAGTCTGGTTACGACCAACACTTCTACCACATACACTTTACAAGGTATATCCTTGCAATTAATCATTCTTTCTCGAATCCCCTTTCTTGCACATATGCGCAGTTTAATTTAAATTAATTATAACAATTAATGAAGTTTTGTACATAAAATTATGAATAAAACATTATAAATGTGACATTCAATTTTCTTATCCGATGAACTTGAAAATAAACCTTTAGTTTTTAACATGAAATTATAATTTTTCTTCTAGCACAATAAACATCGATGATATACATAAACACATGAAAGTTAAATCAACATCCACGCACTAGAAATTTAAAAGAAATGTTTATTAAATTTCTTTTATGCATGAAGGTATAAACTAATCACCATAGTGAACATATGGTTCCATCTTCTTAAAATCAATAAATAATAATGGATAATTATGTGTGCGTACAAAAACTATTAAAGCAACATTTCTTAAATAAAACCATCCTTTTATATGCAATTGAGTTTCAAGGAACATGAATTTAAGAAGTACATAGAAATATACGTGATCATGGAACTTGAATTAGAAACCAATGATCTTGAATGTTAAATAAATTATTTATCATATATATATATATATTGTTTTCATTTTTTTAAAATAATAATAATATGATAATTGAAAATGTACCACATTTATTTCATATACATAATAATAGAAAATAAATAAAATTTGGTTTGTAATTACAAATTTATAATAATAGTTTATCATAATGTATTTTAAATTCAAAAATTTATAATTCAAAATAAAACTTATATATATATATTACCTTATAATTCAGTCATTGAAATAATAAATTATTTACTTTGTTTTATGAAATGTTGAAAACATAAAATCATATTTAAATATTAATTTAATATTAAATATCATTTCTTTAAATCGATGATTTATTTTAAAATTATTTCAATAAAATAATATCTGATGAATTTTTAATATAATTTATTTATTGATTTCCTTATTTGATAATTCACTACTACTTCTATATTTTGTTTTGTTACATTGAGTTATTGTTTAATCAAAACAAAAACAAAAACTATATTAAATATTTCTTTTTACTAGAGCTCTGGATGTTAAAATGGTTAAACAAGCCATCTTAAGAAGGGAACATGAGCAGAGGTACCGTCAAGACCTGACCAGAGTAAGGCTGTTAGCCAATATTAATGAATTTGAGGTTGTGGTGTCCCGAGCTGAGGCTGATCATGCAGCCAAGTTGAAGGAGCTGAAGCATAAGATCAAGGATAAATATGTCCAGCCGATGCACCTTCAGTAATAGTTAGATGCTGTTACTGGGGAACTTGACCAGCTTAACAATTCATGAGAAGGAGTTCAAACAAATGGTATGAAAGCCATTGAATATTCCAAGAAATCACTCCATCAACCTGAAAATAGCGAAGCTGGTCGAGTGCCTGAGCTTTAAGTGGCTGCTGATGAAGCTCAGGATATCGTAAATAAAATGAAGACTTATGTTGAAAGTATATTGTAATTCTTGGAAAAGAGGAGAGACTCCAATCTGTGGATGTTCTTCTAACTCTTGGGCATCAAATGAAAAACACTCTCATCTTCAATCATTTATGCGTGCCCTCTTTTGTTTCCTGCTTTTAATTTTTACCTAGGCATGTTGGCCTAGTAAGCATAGTTTGATTTTTTTTCTAGGATTATAAGAAATAGCCCTACAAACTTTGAATCATTTTATTGATCAATATTACCTAAATAATACTTACTGTACGTTTAGTGAGCTGGGACATGACTTTTATTCAGAGTTCCCTTATATTTTTGTGAATAGTTTAAAGTCATGCACGTGAGACATAAAAATGCTAATGTTTAAGGTCAAAATAGCTTTGACCAAATTGATTAAAATTGACTCAATTACTTGATAATTTTTTCTAAAAACATATTACCATATTCAAGTATGAGAGAATATTTTTAAACTATGATTAATAAATTCTGAATCTGAGGAATGATATGACAAAAGGGCTAAAAGGCATTAGAAAAAGTATTTCGCAAGAATGAAGTTACCACTATTTAACAAACCAGTTAGGGGGTTGAATTATGCTGGGCCACTTAAGGGAATTGGCTGCATAGTCAAATAATTGCATATTTTTTCTGACAGGTCCGTTATATAGACTACTTATGTAAGGACTCATAAGGGAACGTGTTGCATAGTAATGCAAAATAACTCTCATAAATTTACTTTTCTATTGCTAAAAATCTAGTAGAAGTTTATGGAGATTCAAATTTTCTAAAGCGTACATTTTGCTGTATGGAGAGAGGTACTTGAATATAGAGAGGATATTTCCAATCAAGATTGTCTAAGAACTGGATGAATTTCACTTTTGCGAAGGTCTGACCCAAACGTAGGGAAGGGAAATATAAACCATAGTCATAAATACTTTAAATCATGAAAAACAGTATGGGACAAATATGTTAAGGATAGATATTTTTGCGGATCCCTACATATTGCTGTTAAGGAAAATAATGACAAAAGAGGTTTTCCTCCCAAGAATAAAGTTACCATTATTTGAAAAACCCATTAGGGGGTTTAATTATGCAGGGCCACCTAAGGGCATTGGTGTCATAGTGAAATAATAGCATCTTTTGGCCGACAGGTCCGTTATGTATACTACTAATGTAAGGCCACCTAAGGGCACGTGCTGCATGCTTAAGCAAAAGAACTCTCGGGTATCAGACCTTTTGTGACCAGAAGTCAAGAGGAGGGTTATGGAGATCTGAAATTATTTAAGGTTAGGAGTATGACACATGAAAAATGGGCATTTTCCAATACATGAAAGATATACATAGACCAATACTAACCATAATCATGTTGTGGTTGGGTCCTGAATTAAGGTGTTCGACTTCACTACGTATCCCATAAGGATGGGAATCAAGCCATACGTATTTCATGAAATACAGTTTAACGTCATGTGGGACGAGAGTGTAGGAGATCTTAGTTTAGTTTCATAGATCTCAAACTATAATAAGGAATACACATTGTTTATTTTATAAACCTGATGTGAATGAAGTCCAGGGTTTTCATACCACATTCATGTTTTCAGAGGGGGAATTTTCAGCTAAAGGACTGAAAGTGGAATTTGGGGTTAGGCCCAAAGTCTAGGGGCTGGATTCGTGGGATGCTCGAACGTTCCTACGTATCCTATAAGGATGGGAATCAATCCACATGTAGTTCTTGAAATACCCTCTATTTAGATTTTGTTCATACAAGTGAAGGATGAAAGGGAAATTTAGTGCAATTATGGTTTGACTGAGGATAAAAGGTTCAGTCATTTCCATGTATGCACGTAATCTTAAGAATATAACATGATAGGAGATCAATGTAAATAATGATTCCCACTTAGGTGAGGGTGTCAAAGAATGTTGTAGTTTATTGGCGTACAGGATAAAAAAGTTCGAACAGTTTAACGTCATATAGAAAGGACGATGGTGAACTAATGTTAAAAAAATATTGGTTCTAGGGGTGGTTTCACGAATCAACATCGTATGAGATGAAGGTGAACCGATGTGAAGAGATTGATTTTGTTATTGAACCTCTAGAGTTTGCCTACGTACTCATCCTACAAGGAAAGGATCAAAGTCTGCGTAGTTCCATTGAAGAATGAATTGGTGATCAAGTTGTTCTTGAGGACAACGACCCAAAAAATGGTGTTGGGACTTACACATGGTTATCAGCCAAGAGAGGGTGTTTTGGTTGAAGTTTACTCTAAGCTCATTTGAGTCACACTCAGTATGAGAAACAAGAGGTAGAAACAACCTTAACGATGCACAGTTTACTGTCATGTAGGACATATGAAGGGACTATGCAGTTTAAAGTCTTGCAGTGAGGACTATTGGTGCTGCACGGTATAGTGTCATGTAGCTTGGAAAAAATACAGTTTAACGTCATGTATGACGTATTAAGGGACTTTGTTCAGTTTTTTGTCATATAAGACGAATAAGCAGTATAGTTTAACTTCATGTTGGACAAATATAGGGACACAGTTTAACGTCATTTTGGACGTATTAGAGACTTTTTCATTGTTTAATGTCATGTTGGACGTAAAGGTGTTGTACAGTTTAGTGTCATGTAGATAGGACATAAGAGGGACAATACAGTTTAACATCGTGTTGGATGAAGGGTGGATTGTGAAGTTTTAATGTCATGTTGTAATGACAAGAGAAAGGCTGTATAATTTAATGTCATATAGCAAGGACAACATAGTTTAACGTCACGTTAGACGATGGTTCAAATAGTTTAAAGTCATATTCATGGACTGGAGTGATGCATTTGTGTTATACAAAATACTTCTTCAGAAATATTACATTGGTTGGAGTCATGATGAGTTCTCCATCCATTGAGATTAAAGAATAAGATCCATTAGAGTAGACCTTATGTATTGAGTAAGGTCCTTCCCACATTGGCTCAAGTTTTTGAGGCTTCTTTCCTGGTATCATTGGAGTTCTAAGAACCAATACCAATTCTCCCTGAACAATTGAATGAAGACGAACTTTTTTGTTGAAAGCTCATGCTGTTCGATAATGATATACTTCCAAGTGGTGCAAGGTGCACAATCTTTTCTCATCTAATTGTTCCAATTCATCCAATCACTTTTGAGATTTTTTATCTGTAGAATACTAATAACAAATGGCTACCCTGAGTGAGGGTAATTTAACCTCAATGGGAAAGAATATTCTATTCCATATACCAATAAATATGGAGTTGAACGCGTTGCAGTGTGGGTGGTGGTCCGATAATCCCATAAAGCATGAAAAAGTTTATCAGGCCATGAATTATTATCTTTATCCACCATCTTTTGCAGTATGTTTGAAAGAGTCTTGTTGAAGGCTTCTATTTGTCCATTGGCCACTACATGATACTGAGAGGAATGGTTATATTTGATGTTGTATTCTTGATACTACTTCCTTACCTCGGATGAATAGAATTTGAAGCCATTGTCTGTCAATATGGTATGAGGGACACCAAATCTGGTAATAATGTTAAATTTGATGAAGCTAACAATGCTTTTAAAACTAACTTCTTTGAGGGGTATTGCCTCTGCCCATTTCTAAAATAAGTCGGCAGTAGTAAAAATATACTTAAACTGCTTTGATGTAGCAGAAGGATATGGTCCTACTACATCCATTCCCCATGTTACAAATTGCCATGAGTATTTAATCGTATGAAGAAACTCTAGGGGTTGATGAAGTAAGTTGGAATGTACATGGAAAGAATAACACTTATTAGTGAAATAAACACAATATTGTATCATTGATGGCCAAAAGTATCCAAGCCTTTGGATTTGATCAGATAGTCTATGTCCGGACTGATGGGCACCACAGACTCCTACATGCACTTCTTTCATGACAGCCATTGTCTCTTCACCATCAATACTTCTGAAGAGGATTCCATCAAAACCTATTTTGTATAGAATTTTCTCTAGGTGATTTTTCTATCATAAAGAGTAAAATTTACCACGCGTTACCCAATTTTCTCTTTCCCGACTCTATCAGGTAGAAGTGTTCAATTTTGATGTTATTCCCTGATAGGTGTCATCCATCCTGTATTATGACCATATGCTTAAAAAATGGGACTAATTTTATTTATTTCATCTATTCTAGTTTGAACATAAGGTGAAATTCTATGACAGTGGGAAATACTGATGATTGTCTTGTCTTGATTTGGATATTCCAGAGTTGTGGCTATGTTAGCCAGTGCATTAGCTTGGGAATTTTGTGATCAAGGGACATGAGAAAATGTCAATTCCGAAGGAAACTCCTCCATTAACTCTCTGATGTAATCATACAAAGGTATTAACTCTTTTTTTCTGATTGCATAATCGCCATTGACTTGTTTGATTACCAGGTCTGAATCACCTTTCACTTTTAAGTGATTCACTTGTTCTTGAAGCGCTAACTCCAATCCTGTGATGAGAGCTTGGTATTCTGCCTCATTATTTGTACCACCTCCAAACAATGAGAAGGAATATGGTATCACTTCCTTTTTTGGGGAAATAGGAACAATTTCCAACCCAACTTTATTGAGTTTAGGATCTTCCACTTTCTTCCCTGTTGGACTTTTGGAAGCACCATAAAAGAACATTTTCCATGTTTGAATACTATATTGAATAGTGAAGAATTCCTCATCAGGAAGTTCAACATCTAAAGATGAATCTTCTACTGAAGGGTGTTCAGTATGAAAATCAGCTAGATCTTGGTCCATTATTTCTTTTTGAGACACATACTAGATATCAAATTGTTGCAAAATAACTGCCCATCTTAGTAGACGTCATGTAAGCATTGGACGACTAAGGATGAATTTGAGCGGGTTATTGCGAGATACCAATTGGACCTCATGATGTTACAGTTAGTGTCTCAACTTTTTAACTGTAAAGATTAATGCTAGGAAGCACTTTTCAATACTTGAATATCGGGTTTCTACTTCAATCATAGTCCAACTTAGAGAGTAAAGGCTGTTTTCATTCCCAGCATCATTCTTCTGAGCAAGGAAGGCACCCAATGATTGCTCTAAAGATGTCACGTAAAGAATAAGTGGTCTTCCTTCAACAGGTGGCATTAATAACGGTGGAATCAAGATAAATTTCTTGAGAATATTGAATGCTTCTTGACATTCTTTAGTCCACAGGTAAGTGACTCCCTTATTCATCAATTTGGTGAAGTGTAAACTTTTTCCTTCCAAATTGGAGACGAAATGCCGTATATAGGTCAAGTTTCCTTGAATTCCTCTGAATTATTTCAAATTTCGTGGAGGTGACATACCAAGGATTGACTTTGTCTTCTCAGGATCGACTTTGATACCACGATGGCGTACAATAAAGTCGAGAAATATTCCTGAATTAACCCCAAAATCACATTTCAAGGGGTTTATCTTCAAATTGTGTTGTCGAAGTTTGTGGAATATGACTTCTAAATCAGACAATTGATTAGAATGTTGTCTGGATTTAACCACAAAATCATCCACATAACATTCAACAAATTTCCCTAAAATTGTTTTGAAGATACGATGCATGGCATGCTGATATGTTGCGCTTGCATTCTTCAGGAAAAAAAGGCATTACCCGATAGAAAAACACACCCTGAGGGGCTCTGAAAGCTGTAGATTCTTCATCTTCTGGAGCTATTAATATTTGATTATATCCAGAATATCCATCCATGAAGGAAAGTGCTTCATAGCCAGCTGTTGCATCAATTAAGAGTTCTGTAATCGGAACTACAAAATCATCCTTAGGACAATACCGATTAAGATATTTGAAATCAATGCAAACTCTAATTTTTCTATTATTCTTTTTTTGGGACAATATTCTCCAACCATTTGTGATATTGAACTTTTCCGACGAAGTTAGATTTGATAAGCTTATCCACTTCAGCTTCAATTTTGGAAGCATAAGTTGGGTGTGTTCTTCTTGCAGCTTGTTTGAATCCTCGATGTTTTTTTGAAGAACCCAAATGATGAGTTGTGACATCCGGATCAATCCCGGGAATTTCTTTATAATTACAATCAAAAATATCTTGATTTTTCCTTAAAAATGAAATATACATATCATCCTCTTCAAGAGTCATGGATGAACTAATTAATGTGGGACGTGGATCTTCTTTTGTACCCAGATTTATTTCTCTGAGTTCATCCACAGTGGTAGAGATACCCTCTTCAAATGCTAGAAGAGCATCCCTGAGATCTTCTTCTTCATCTTCAACATGTGTTACTTCTTCTGTTTCTACTTGCATAGTAGATGATGAATCAGGATTTCCATTCTCATGAGAGATGTTAAAATTTTAACATCTTGAAGAAGAGGCTTCCATTTCTAACCCTATTGATGATGAAGGGTCTTCCTTTGGTAATAAAGAGGAGATTATGGATTGCGAATCGACATCATCGTTCACCTCTGACATTGTTATAACTTCTTCTGGCCTGGTTGGTGAAGTATAGACTTTCTGGACTTCAGAAGATGAAATGAAGACATGTCCATTTGAGCTTTCATCATTGCTTGGTGAATCACCACTTTCTCCCATGCTGTCTGGCTTGATTGCCGTAATTGACATTATAGAAGTTTCCATAAGAGTACTTGGATTTGGTTCTATCCTGTCAATTTTACTAATAGGAAACACATAATATGTACTCACATGTGTGAATGGGTTTACTGGAATCTTTTCCAAACCATATAGAGCATTAACTTTGGTAACCTCCCTTATTGTAGATTTCTCCTTACCATCCATGTGATAGAATTATGCCTCAATGTAATGATATTCACATTTTGTTAATGGGATATTATCACCATACAACGTTTCAATTTGACCATTGAAAAAATATTTGAGGCATTGATGGTATGATGAAGGGATAGCCGCATGTTGATGTAGCCAAGGTCTTCCAAGAAAAACGTTGAAGGCTGTTTCGTGATCAACAAATATGAAATCTGAATTGGATAAAAGGTCTAAAAACTGAGTTCTGAGTGTAATATCACCCAGTGGTTCTTGTTCATTTTTATCATATCCTTGTAACATCAAAGTAGAAGGTGATAAATCAGACTCTGTGAGGCCCAATTGACGAAGTGTATGAATGGGGATGAGGTTGACTCCTGAACCATTATCAATGAAAGATCTTCAGATGTCTACATCATTGACCTTTCCAGATAAATACAAAGGTCTAATATGTCCATGCACAACATCATCTTCATCTTCATCTATAAAAGATATCACTGCATGGAATTATATAGGACCATTCTCATTATGGTAGACTTTAGCCATAGCAATTTAAATTTCAAATTCCTGAGGACTTGAAAAGACTCAATGAGTCCCTCCCGGAGATCCTTTGATAGATTCAAGGCATCCAGAATTGATAACATATCCGGTACTTGGGACAAATGTTTCAAGACATCATATTTTTGTCCAAAGGTTTGCGTTTCCTAACAGGAACAAGTGGTTTCACATGTGCCTTAGAAGTTGATGCTTTGGAAGTAGATGCATCTTGTATCAGGGTAGGAGTTGGAAACACACCTGGCATTAAAATATTTGACCGAATAGGTCTATTTACATGCTGAGAGGAAGAAGTTGGAACCTCTAACTGATCCTCCAAAATAATTGTGCCAGGACTAAATCTACTATAGGTGGAAGAATATGCTTGTTCTTGTAGAGCCCGCTGAAGGGCTCTTCCATGATTTTCTGCTGCATATACAGTTCTAGCAGGGATAGGATTATAATAGTGGCTTCTGGGATATCCATGTCTTCCTCTGTATCCCAGACCTTCGAAAATCCCTTTAATTCCTCTATTTGATACAGGGAACCCAGGCTCATCAGGATCAAAGCTGTGACTGGCGTAAGGATCTATTAAATGAATCATGTTAACATAACCAATGATCAACTCTTCTTCTGACGAAGACTCTGCCTGATTATCTAGTTTAGGCTATGCCATTTGGTGGGACGATGACCTTGGATTTCAAGTAGATGTCATAAAATCTTCCAGAGTAAAATACAAATTGGGATTTGACACGATTTCATCTTCTTGTGATTGTTCCTCTTTCTTTGAATTATGCCGCCACTTCAAGGATTTTCCCTCTGATGAGGAGGGTTTTGCTGTGGCATTCATATCAGAAGACACAATTGGTTTCATCAATTTCATTCGCAAAATGGCATGAGTTCAGTTGATCATTTTTCTGACCATCCAATCATAATTTTTCTATGCATTTTTTATTTTGACTTATTTCCACTCGCCTTCTTCCACTGGATTTGTATCAGTAACACATGCTACCTGAGCTGAAGAACCTTTCAATTTGACTTGTCCCGAGTCCACCATCTTTTTCAGGAGGACTTTGAATACCAAACACTCCATAATGGGATGCCCCAACATCTGATGATATGGCCAATAGTTGAGACGGTCTTCATCTCCTTCCTTGTTAGGCCTTTTGGCCCTTGGCAATTGAACCAAATTATTTTCCAGAGCCGAAATGAAGTAACCAAGAACTTTTTCGTTTCAGAAAGAATAAAATTTTCTCTTAAGACCCTCAAATTGTTTCCGTCATTGATCTCTCTAATAATATTGATGAAACAGACTCTTTTGTTGATGCTCAGGAGGTGGATCCCTTCGATAAGATGGAGGTTTTGAAGTAGAAGCAGGTACAGGTGCGTGTTTAAGCATAACTGTAGGAGTCTCTTCTTTACCCATTCTCTGAGCTGATGAAATTACACGAGTTTTATCCTTAGTCTTTATAAGAGATTATTCAATCTTCTGAGCGATAGAAATAAGTTTTTGAAACCCTCCTGTGTATTTCATAGGGATCAATGGTGTGTGTAATTCATCATGCAGATTTGCCACACAGATTGGAAACAACTCTTCTTGAGGGAGTGCTAAGCTCAGGGAATATGTTAATCCCATCCAGTGAGCAATGAAATCTGAAACCCTTTCATAGTCCCTTGTCTTACAATTTGTATGATAAAAAATTGTTGTCTTTGGAAAAGTTGAGAAGAATTGAAGAAGGAATCATTTATGGAGATCCTCTCATCCAGTAATTGACCGGGATTGCAAGCTGTATACCAGACAAAAGCAAGGCCTTGTAATGACTGTACAAAAAACCTGAGCTTAACTGCTTCTTGTTGCTGAGGTGTTCCCATGATAGGATCTCAAAGAGAAACAAAATGTTTTAAGTTTTTCTCTAGGTCTCCCGAACCATTAAAGATTTGGAATGTGGTACTTTCAAAATTAGATGGGGTAGGAATTCCATCAACCCATTCAGGGTAAGCTCTCTTTTATTGTTCAATTTGTGTACATTTTCCATACAAAGATTCCAATCGAGTTGTTAATGACTCAATGGTAGTCATTAACTTTTGAGAAACATCCGGTTGAGCATGGACCTGAGCAGGTGCAATAACTGGAGCTTGGACAGGTGTGGTGACTGGTACTGCAACTAATGGTAGTACCACCGATTGTTGTTGCACATGACCCATAGGACTAGACCTATGAGGGTGTATTGGTAAAGAAGGATACTTTTGATGCATATCAGTAGCTTCAACAAATTCCCTTGGCTGACTAACTCCAGCACGCTTAGGAGGAAGACTACATTGACGTAGTTATACAATCAACCTCCTAAATTCCTGCATTTTGTCCTCTTGTTGTGTGAATCTTTGCTCTAGTGAGAGTGATTGGCCTTCTCCAGAGGAAGGGTATGTAACCTAATTCTTTACATTCCCCTTGTTCGACGCCTTTCGGAGAGGGGGATGTTGATTATTTGAAGGAATACCTAGATTCTGATTAATCCTTGGATTTCATGTACGCAAACCTTCTTAATTTGACTCTATATGCACAACCTCTTGAGCAGGAACTTCTTCATCTGATCCCTATGAGTGAGCCTCATCTGGGGGATCAGCAATAACAGTATTGATGACATTAATTGATGCATAACTCATTTCATCCCTTCTATCTGCATTTCTGTGATATTGTCTTCTTCCATGTCTTTGATGAGACATTTCCTTTTGTTGATCTGATCCCTCAGGAACTTCTTGACGAATCATAATGTAGAGGTAATATCCTGATAATTCGGCTCTTCGTTCCTCTTTTGGATTCTTCCCTAATCGAGAGAAGACTGACTTTCTCTGAGGAAGAGATTGAGGATTTGAAAAAGTCCCCAGTACTGTGGACTGGGGATGTTCCTACTATTCTTACTCAACTCCTCGAATCATATTTGTTGATTCTGAGGTTTGGGTTAAAAGAGTCCCCATTCTATCAAGCTGGGGTGGCTCTTGAGGTTCTATATATGAGACTTTCTTAAAATCTCTCCTGATCTTATGGACTTTAGTCTAGAAATTGGATGGATGCATCAACATACATCCACTAAAATCACCTGGCTCATAAGACTATGGGATGATTTCTAACACTTCTATCACTTGATGATTTGTATGCTCTAAACAAGAATGCTTTTCGACATTCTCATTTTTCTGATGCAAGATTAATTCGACAACTTGTTCTCTCTATGCTTGACTTTGAGAATAACTATTTGAGGGTTGTTCTTGAGCGAGCCTTTGATTACAATAAAATCCAATTGGTTATGGCTGGCCATGGGCAATAACATTGCATGAGAACATTTTTGGTGGGCTTTGTTGAGTGGATAGTATAGTGAAATATAGTTCTCCATGAACACCCCATCCCCTGATATGAATACCAGATTGGGCATTGGCAATTAACTGGCGCAATCTTCTTAGTGCACCAAGGCATGAATGCTGAAGGGATCTCTGCTGCTTTTCAACCTTCGGATATCGAGAAAATGAGAGTGATTCCAAATCGATTTGGCATTGTAACCCTTCTATTATCTTTACATGATTTTCATATTCATCATAAGATAACATTTTATTTTTCAATTAAAAAGGGATTTCCACACGTTGAAACAGATATCGTGAATACAATATTCCATCAACATCTCTGGAATGTCATAACTAGAGTAAGCCAAAGGCCAAAACATGACTGGCACTTCACCCTTTTCCAGTTGTTTTTTCATATTCAGCACTTCGTCTTTTTAATTCAATGAAGATTCTTCTACCTTATTAGACCAGAGCTGATGCTTCCTTGTTTTTTCATCAGATTCAATAAGATTGTTAGATAATTCAATTATCAAACTAGAATATGAATGACCTAGGGGTGCTTCGGAGAATTATCTACACCCCGGGCTATCTTCTGGTTGAGAAATTATTTCACTTTCTAGCGGTAAAGCATCACACATGACTGGATTCAAATTTTAAAGTGCCTCAATATAAGAGGGAATTCTTGTCACTGCATTGTCCTTTGAATAATTTTCTAGCCAATGCGAATTACTACTGTGGGGAGGACTTTCGCAGCTAAATTCATCATCATGGGGAGCACCTCAATGGTGTGTTACAACAAAAGATGAAACCTCTTGCTCCTTAGTCTTCTGGCCATGAAGAGGGTTATTGTGGCTCTCATCTGAAGATGATACTTCGAGATCGACCGAACTATCATGAAGCAAGCCTTCATGAGGAAGTGTCTGATGTATACCATCGAAATTAATGTTCCCACTATTGGGAAATGAGAGAGTAGAATCTTGAGTTACAACAGATAATTGTCGGAGTGCATCAAGAACTCCAGCATCGAGCAAGGCCTTATTATAGATTGGCCCTTGATTTCATGGTTGTGCTGGACCGGCCTTCTTCCTAGATGCCTTCTTACTCACTTTAGAAACCACTTATTGACAAAAGTGGTTATTATGGGCAGGTTTATGTGCCTTCTCAGGAGAAATAGCTAGGTTAGGCTGATTATCTCCACTCAAATAAGGTGTATGTGCCTGACTTGGTTGTCTGTATAACATGGGGGAGTATACTCCACAACCCTATTGGACTAGAACAGAGGTGTGTGTCTATTCCGAAGTGAACTGTTGATGTGTCACTCCACTGGTAAGGATAGATTTTCATTTCGTTACCTGTGATGCTACTGAAGCTATTATAATATCCTTGCAGGCATCCAGAATATGAGCATAGATTTTCTTCTGCTCCTTCACCACTGTTAGAATGTGTTTAGTGACTTCAGCTGTCGAAACAGGAATATACATCCATTTCGTGCTTGTAGTAGGTGTGTGTTACTGCTCTTGTCCTCCTTTTCCTGCCAGTGAATTCTAACAGTACTCATGTGTGGGTGTTGAGAGTTGAGTCTGCTCTGAATTTGTCGTCGGAGCTTTCTGACTGACTTCTCTGAATGCTACCAAATGAGATTGTTGGTAGGATTTATTAACATTGGTAGATGTATGTGCCTGCTGTGTATTCCTCATCACATATGGTTGATGATTTTCCATCAACACTGGTAGATGAGACTGATGAAAGAATTGTTGATTGTAAACAGGTGTATGTTTCTGCTTATCAGTTGCCACCATATCAGATTGGTGAAATTCTTTGATTTTAGTCAGATGAGAATGTAGACTAGATGATGAGTTATAAATAGGTTTATATTCCTTCCTATAATACTCCGCTAGAATTTCCTGGCGGGATTGTCGTATTACTTCCTGACAAGTCTACTGTACAGTAACATAAGGACAGATGGGTGTGTATGCCCGCTCATTATTTGCCATCAAGTTGGTTTGATGGACTTCTCTGGAAGGGGAAGAAGTAAGAACTTGCTCCCTGTTGACCAGATTTTGCCTATGGTGGTTCATCTTCTGTGCTTGGGTTTGAGGATCCTGAGCCGAACCTCTGAAGGCGATACCCTCATCATGTTGAGGGCGCACTTCTGCATGAGTCTGGCGGCAATTGTTGATGTGAGCCCTCGGGAAGGACTCCTGTCTCCTTAAACTAACGCCTTGAGTGACCTTATCATTCACCTCCCCAGAATATGGGAGGGACTGATGATTGTGTATTGGGGATAACGACCCGAAACTGTTGGAAACGGTGGTTGGAACCACCTGCTTCTTGATCACTAGTCATCACTGTCTGGACAACCAGGGTGAATTATTGACTTGGAGGGCTTGTCGGGCAGCCTCCATAGTCAGAATGGTACCATGTCAACAGTATTCCTTAACCAGTGCATTTGATACCTAGCATTGAAGATGCTGAGTAGGTGATGTCATCCTCAAAGTGGACGACGATCCAGTAGGAGTAGCGGCAGAGGTATTCATAGCAGAGGCATTCACAAGTGTGAACTTTACAAAATCCATTTCTGTAATGTAGAAGATCTTGGAAAATAGTGCCTATTTGATAAAAAATACAAAATAAAGATAAGTTCGGCCACTGCATCTTTTTGATGAGCACATATGTTATTGATTGTTTTGTTGGCCCTCTTATTGAGTTAAAATAAGGGCCTAACAAATAAGTAAAACATCATTTTAACTTGGTTAATGATTCACGTCGGGTTCACCATTTTTTTTGTTTCCTCTAGAAATGGGGATAACCTTGTCTGTTTAAGTTTCAAATATTCCAATTGGTTTCTAACGTTTTTATTCGTAGAACCGGAAACACCCAATGATTCTATATCCATTTGGACCTACTTTTCAAAGGTAGGTTGTCACTAGTTGTGGACCAATGAGGCTTAAGAATTTCCATTGGTCGATAGGATGGGAGGCCGGACTCATCACACCTTTTTTGATGGAATTATTGTCTACTCTGAGACTCTCTTTATAGATTTAAGTAATGTTCGTGAATCCTTATTATATTACCAAGTATGAAAATGAGATTTCCTTTAGATCTGCCAATCAATGATTAATATGTATATGATTTATAGAATATTTTATATATATTTTAGGTTCTTCATTGATAGAGAATCATCTATATTTGTTATAGATTCTTTTTCAATGTTATCCTTCAATATATTGTATAGAGATCTCCTGGTCATTATGATAACCATACTGGTTTTAAAGTCACTCAACGAGGCACTTTATATTTATTGTAATTCAGAAGGGCATTGATTATTTCAGAGTTGGGATCGTACCCGCGGATGGGCTACCTACGTATCCTTGTTTAGAAAAAAGTAATCAGAACCCACGTAGTTTGGGAATTAAGATATAGTTTAACATAATATGGGACAGATGAGAATTAATGGGTGATAGGCTTGAACCTTAGAAATGCTTCCTACATACTCTACTTTTAAGGCAGAGATCAAAGTAAACATAGTTCGATATAGAAGTGTGATGTTTTTGCATGATTAATGACTCAAAGAGAGATTTCATCATTACTTTTAAACTCTACGCTCACGTGAGTCATGCTCGATGTGAGAAACAAGAGGTATCAGTAAAACTTGATGATTATGAAACGAAAGATGCAATCATAAGGAATGATGTAGGGCTTATTTATACATGAATTCCAAAATAAATAAAGATTAAGACTTACTTCAGAGAAGAAGCCCAGGAATGGGGTCCATAAAAGTATATATGATTAGAGATTTGGATACTCTAACTTAGGGATTACTCATAGGGAAGATGGATAAATTAAGAGGGGACTTGTGATTGGGTTTTATTCCTGAGAAGGAAGCCCAAATCAAAAATAAATTAAGACCGATTAAGAGAAATTATGACTGGGGCTTATTCCTAAGAAGGGTGCCCAGGTTAAAGGGACTTGAGAACTGGGGCTTACTCTTGAGAAGGAGTCCCAGGTTAAGGTAATTTTAAATTTGGGGATTACTCTTAAAGAGGATGCCCATATTTGGGAACTTGGGGCTTACTCCTAAGGAGGATTCCCAAATTAGGGAACATGGACTAGGGCTTACTCCTTAAAAGGAGGCCCGGGTTAGGGGAATATTGACTGGGGATTACTCTGGAAAAGGAGGCCCTGGTTAGGGGACTATTGGGACTTACTCTTAAGGAGGATACCCAAGTTAATATCTTCTCATTTTAAAGAATGAGGTTGAATGAATAAAATTTCTAACCCTAGTGACATAAAGATATGTTAATCACTATGTATTGAGAGATATTCCACATAATCTCATTCATATAAGGAATCCAATAATAGAACCATGACATAAATGACTTTAAAGAGCATTTTGAAGGCTAAATCTTGAAGAGGATAGGTGGATTTGAAGAAATGAGTTGAATAGGCAGGATGGGCACCCAAAATAAGGTAGGCGTGAAGGTCTTGTGGGGCGTGCGTAGGTCCTGTGGGTGGCACATAGGTCCTTGCCATGCAAGTATTCCTATGCGACACTTGGGTACTTGTGTGCCGGTTATCCCATAAGGTAATTCTTGAGCGAGGCTTGGATTAAGCCTTTAGTATTATCCCTAATGGCTTCCAAAAGGGTGGCGCATAGGTTCTGTTGATGGGATAAGGCGGCGTACAAGTGGGACCATTTCCCTTAAGGGTTAGACCCTTAGGCATGAAGGTGTTGATGAATTTCAACACTTAAGCCTTGTTCCCCCTCTTTAGATCTTCCATTATAGGTAAGAAATTACCCTAGAAGTGTTTGGAAGACTTCAAGAAGAGAATAGGGTGCCGAGAGCTGAAATCTGAGTTTATGGATTTTTTGTCCTCGAAATGGGGGCCCACAAGGGGTATTTATTGGCTGCTGAAGACCTTGGATGAAAATCAAATAGGATGTGCAGGTCACCTATGCACCCAAAATTTGGCATTTAGGTATACCTGTGCGACCATCTTAGAACTTGCACGGCCCATGCTTAACGAAATCCTTGTTCATGGCTTTGTCAATTTTTTATGTTTCTTCAAATGATGAATCACTTTGTGTTAAAGTATTCCCCCTTTTTTAGTCGTTAGACTCTGTGACGGAAAGGTGTGTCAACAATCAAATAAAATTTCATGAAAGAAGAAGCATAAAAATAATGAATCTCTATCTCGATAAAAAATCTTTGATGATTCAATTTTTTTTGAAGTCGTGATCAGGTTCATCATCATATTTCAATTTTATTTCCAATGTCACCATTATTCTTATCTCACTCTCTCCATGAATATCATATATCACCTAATACAATCTTTAGGGTTGATAATGCCAACATCCCATCATATAGAAATTATATAAGTGGTGTAAAAATAGAGGTTTTTCAAGGTCAAATAATTAATAAAATTAATTTATTAATGTATTCCTCTTACTATGCCCATGAATGTAAATTATAGAAGGACATAATGTAAAAAATAACCAATACTGTTCTTATGGTTAATCATGTGTTCTAATGGATTTTTAATTTCCAAATATCCAATCCGACACTCTATTGAATAAATATAAGAGTTTCTTCATAAATACATGCATTCATGCTAAAAAATGTGTTTTTTTCTTTTCCAATGCCCCTACATGGTCACTATTATACACTAACTCATTCGGGGGAAAACACTCTGCCTATGAATTAATGAACCCATCAGATAATTTTTATGATATCTTCCACTATGTCAAATTTACCATTTTACCCATATAATTATCACGAGACTCTAAAACTAAAAATTTAGTTGATTTTAGATCAAGAAAAAATATTGGTCACTATAATAGGAGACATAGATTTATACCACACTAGATTAGATTACTTTTATGAATTATATCTCCTAGGGTATATCATTCCATGGCTAGGGTATTTTCCCTGATGAGGAAAATTGAGAGTTAGTTGGGAAGTTTTATTTTAGGATCATGAAATATGTTAGTTGTTTGTTCCTCTGGAGTATGTATAGAATTCATCTTTCATTATGAACTGGTGTGTTTTCCATGATGCATATTTCTTTTTTTATGATGATATACCCATGACTCTTGTTTTATGATTTTCTTGTATCCCCTTGTTCTCATCTTGGTTTCATGGAATTGTTTAATTTATGGAGGTTTACTCACACACTGTTCCTTTGATATTATAGTGACAACTTCATTTTATACCTTCATTATTTTATGATCTAGTTTATATTCCAACTAATTTCTAAAGGGGGTTTTTGAGATAAATTTTTAAAATAGTAATAATGGTGTTTTTTGTTAACATAAACTTAGAAGTCAACTTTTCATGGTTTTAATTTTTTTTTTCATATTGTTGGTTACACAGTTGATTTATCTACAAAGTATATTTAAAATAAATATCTGAAAGGGAAAAAATTATTTTTTTATGTTTATATGTTCAAAATCATTATTTTCAATTATGGAAGTGATTTTGTTTTCCAAAACTATTTTTAACATATGGATATGAGAAGGGGTGATTCCTTATTCAATGGAAAAGTGTGTTTTGTTTTTTATTTATATTTTCTTATATTAAAACTAATTTAATAAATGATTCTTGAAGTAGTGTTTAATAAATGTATTGTAAAAGGAATTTCATTAACTCTTTATTGAAATCTTACTTGGAACACTTTTCTCACTCCCTATATACACACCAACATGTGTATGTATATCTTATGTTTTATTAGAAGTGTCTAGTTTTTTAATCATATTGTATAATATTCTCATGGTCATATAATAGAAATTATTGGATGTGGAAGATACCTTGGGTCACATAGAGGTGATCTTATAGTGGCTCAGGTTTGAAATTTTATTCGAGTTGTTCATATATTGACCAATTAAACCTCCAATATTTATATATTGGTATCTTATTTTTAGGTACCTGCTATGTATTCTTTTTAGATATTGTATATTTCTAGTGATTATGGTTGTTTAGTTTGATTATTCCATATTTGGTAGGTTTTACTATGTAAAACTATGTAGTTCTTATACATAGATGTCCTATATATGGATTAACCATACCAAATTCATGGAAAATATCTACTACTTTTTTTATTGTGTGAGGGAGAAACTATTTTTGTGGATTTTATTTGATACCCTAGCACTTGTTTCCTACCCAAGGTGATAAGGAATTTCCTTCAGTGATTGTCATGGGTGGACCTGAGTTACATGGAAAGTTAACCCAGACTGATTCTTTATACTACTCAACATTGAGAAAGATTCTCAACAACACACAACCCCTATAATAGTTAAAGGTATAGTCTATTTTTAGAGAAACAAATGTTGGTTTTTTGTATAATTCATTTATATACCTCCTCTTCTTTCTACTTTTTTATAATTTATGATTCTAGAATGTCATGGGTGTTTGAAAAATCCCAGGGGTTATAAATATTATATGGGTTTAATTGGTTCTTTGTGTTTTTCATTAACAATATGATAAGGAAAAAAATAAAAAAAATAATGAAAATTAAAAGTTATTTAAAAAAAAGATATGTCCAATATAGTTAGTTTTTGTCAATTTTTTATTATTTTAGTTAATTATAGAGTAGAATATAGTGTCTCTATTGAAATTTCATTTCAAAATATAATTTATAAAAATATTTGTGGGTCGTGAATTAAAAAAAACTATTTAAGTTATACTTTATGAAAACATAATAAAACTATAAATTTTGGATTTAGGGTATAATAAATATAGTCTGTAAAGTTGATAATAAAGAACAGATAAATAATTTTTTTTCCAACATTCAATTAGATTATTTATTTTATTTAAGGGTAAATCTATAATTTAAAAATTGAAAAAACTGTAATCATGAAAGGCTCACCGATGTGTAAATGTCTCAGGTCTAGAAATTCTACAAAAAAATAGAATCATAGTTCTTTATAAATTCCAAGCAAAAAATTCTCCTCAATTAAATCGGGTAAAATAAAATACCACAAATAACCCTTGGATCCAACTACCAATTTGGAGAAGATTTCATGAATTCTATTTTCCTCCCTAAAAGTATATGTTACTAAAAAATAAATATTCTATAAATATTCCATGAAATCCTTACTAGCCATATCTAGTCTCCAAGAAGGATAGTCAATGTCAATATTTATATCATGAACAATGAATGTATAACTGAATTTAAACAAATTCCTATTCCATTGATTCTACCTTAAAATCTAGATGACCAGAATGAAATCCACTATCTCTACTTCAGAATCATATTATGTACCATTGTATTTGTATAATCGTGATATTTATCCCCCAGTGTGATCTCTAAAAATCCTTCCATGTCATTATTGTATTGTGAAACACTTATCTTCTTCATTTGAGATAATTTTAATCCAACCTGCATAAGTAAGTTTCCAAATAGCGGTTATATATCCACTATATCTTATTTATTTACCAAAAAATCCAATATGATAATAATATTTAGTTATTTTATGGTTTTTCTAGATAACTGGATTGTAGAGGTGAAGCCAACTTGATACGAGAGACAATAGTTCATCCAATAGCATTCAGGATGATTTCCAAACTCTTGAACCTAGAAAGGCTCTTAATTTTTTACGGAAAATGATAGGTTTTGACCTATACAACCTTAAAAGATTTCTTGAATTGTATATATCTTTGAATATTATAGTATCTAGAAACAAGTACACATTTGAAAACAACCCCATGATCTCAAATTCAAATATTTTGGAGAAAAATCTCTATATTGAGGAAGAAAGACAGTATTTTAAAAAATCAATAGAATATCCTCCATGTTTATAGTAGTTACACATTGAGAAAGGAAAATCTAGTTTTCTTCAAGTATTATTTGGTTAGTAGTTTAAAATAAGTTGGTTTACAATGAAATGCATATTTATAGGGTGGAATATAGGTATTTTTAAATTTATTAATCCACTTGGAAATATTAGTGGGCCTGCCCAATAAGAATGATTGGTACAACTTGTAAGTGATGGCCTCATGACTAACTGATTTTTATGTCATCAAATTTATTTTAAACAATGTGTTAAACCCTAAACATATTACCATCAATGACTGGGTATATGATCCAAATGGGATTTTATTTTATCCCTTATCCTAATATTGGGGGTTAAGGATATCCATTTCAAGTTATCTTCTTCGGGGTTGTTAACCCATTTATTAAACCAAGAAAATACATATTCTAATTTTATCATGAAAATAATCCGGGATTCTTCATGACATCAATATAAACCTACACAAGATTTATTCATATAATTGATTCCATGTAATGAATTATTCAAGATAGAGTCTTTAAAGAATCCTTAATTTGTGAAACTTATTATCCTTAGGCATTCAAATAACAAAACTTATAATGAACTGTGCAAGGAGAAAATCACTAAAAAATACCATATTATTTATTCCCATGCCTCACTCTCTTTTTTGATTATAATATATTCTTAATTTAATAATGAAATGTTTTATCTAAAATATTTTTCCACTCCAAATATAAATTTGTATTATAAGATTCATACTCATAATAAGGTAAATGGTCCTTTTATAGACTGTGAAGGAGTAGAGAAATTTGGGTTTGATAAGGCCCTTAATGAGAATGATCCAACCATATTGAGATAGAAAATTTCCTTTCTATAAAATTTCAAACACTAAATATTATTGAGAATATCACTAATGTATGAAATTTTGGGTATTCCTAAAAAATATAGGGATTCTAAATTATTTAAAAGAAAATATTCACTTATCTATATTCAGGTGCCTCATATGTAGATTTCTTCTTTGAGTGTAATTTTTTTTACAAAATAGGATAATATACTTAGACCCAACTATATGATACCTTTAAAAAAATAGAATTTAAAGAGATATGTTATTACATCAATATTATCCAATTTAAATTGATATAAAATTATTAAATAATTAGTATAAAAGGAGTGAGTTGGATCATGAAAACCCCTTTCATCTTGGATTGGTTTTATCAGTCCCTAATGACAAATTTTCAAAAAAGATCTACAGAGATAGTCTTTATAAATGATAAATAGAATAATATAAAGAGGGTAAACTTTAATGAACCCATTTGATCATGAGAAATATGCCTCAGTGGTTCAATTTATGATGATTTCTAGCCTAACATAGTTAAAAAAAGATTTTTATCTGACCAGAAAAGAATTCACTAAACCCAAAATTATGAAGAACATTAATCATGAAATCTCATTTAATTGTTTCAAAAGATTTTTAATGTACATATAGATATAAATTCCACTATTATTATAATATTTATTTAATACGTTTATGAATTTTTATTTTATTACCAGATAATCTTATATCTTACTCTCACGGAAAAAACCCAAACTGGTTGTTGAAAATTACCTTCCTGATTACTAAGGAGAGTCTAGTAGCCAATATTTTACTTGGGACCTTATAGATTCTATTTTTAAGCATTGTTGTTTTATTCATTTTTAGTGATTTAATATATTTAGATTTATAAAACATAATAATAAACTATTAGTTCACTTCTTTAGTAAGAATTCCATTTCTAAACAAAATGTAAATCATTTTTAATAAATCATCATACACAATATCCCAAAATTCTTCAACTAATTGGTTAGTGAAACCATCTATCCAAGAATTTATATATGTGTTGAGAGAAAAGATATTATTCTTAACCTAATTAAAGTATGGAATATTAGTGATCATGTAGTTGTATGAATCATCAATTTTCACTAGAATCCCATCCTTCATGTCCATAACATTTTCATTCAAGATACTATCGAAAATATCATTAAAGTATCCCAAAATATTCTCCATTAGCTTTTTCATAAAAAGGATTACTTCATTTACATATTTAGGTCGGTGTTATTCTTGTTATCCTACTAGGTACATTGGAGGTTATTAAATAAAAGAGTTTATATACCCTCCTTTAGAAACTTGACATTCGAATTTCGTATTAGGTTAGATTCCTTCAGGTTGATTCTATTAATTAATTTAGAATAAGAATAAGATTATTTATTGAAAATTGATAAATTAGAATAATCCCCATGCTTGTTATAAAAATACTCACACACTTATCCTGGGTAATTTATCTCCCTATAAATGTCACAGAATGATTCTTTACTCTATAATCTATGTTTAAAATTTAGTTTCATCAGTTTCAGTATGTCAATATAAAATTTATTATAATATTCAAATTAAAGACCAAAAATTTAAGACAATGTTTCAATAATTAGTATTAGTAATCCAAGAATTGTTGAAACTAGAAGGAAAAGGATGGGTTTCATTATATTTATATAAGGTAGTGATTTATAGATGGTGATCAAAGGTAATTATTATCATGGTTCAAGATTTTGCATCAGACCATTCAACATGATCATTAAAATTGAAGAAATTCTTACCCAACTTCTTAGCCACAACATTGTTAATATCGTTTCTATACCAAGTGTATTTTTCATCATGTAGAGAAACTTCCACAAATTCATTTTTAACAATACAATCACTAAATTCCTAATTGGAAATAGCAAGATCTTGATTCCTAGCCAATTCATGTGTTACCATGACAACATTAAAGTCCCATATAACTAATAAAGGCCTTTGAAATATTGACTGAGGTTTCCTATTTCTAACCAAATTTCTCTCTTACCTCAATAATTTTATTCATGAATAAAAGAAAAGTAAAATTTTTACCTTTAAATTCAACTTCCCTAGTAAAAATATGATAACTAATATTTTTTACTATGAATCCAATAACACTATTGAATATAAGGACCCAAGGGATTTACACTACAGTAGTGTGATTATTAATCACTACAGTATCATAACCAAGGCCCTAAAACCGAGACACATATAGGATCTTAGATAAAACAATGTTTTATAAATACAAATCATCAAATGATGGTGGTTCAATATATAAGTTTTAATGTACTAGTAGTGGTTGAGTCTTCCAGCCCATGATAGTTCTATAATAGAGCATTCATTTTTAACCATGCATGTTTTTTGAATTGTTATTTTTAAAGTGGTAATTCTGATTACAATTTGATGATTTAGGCCTTCCATTATTATCTTTTATAAAATTGGTGAAAGAATTCACCACATTATGAAACCTCAATTTTCATTATACATTATAATTACGCTCATAGGTGACTCTTTAACATGTCATTTTTTTCCTTATTTACTAGGATGACTACCAATCACATTAGTAGCTTGGTCGGGAATGACATTCTGAACTAGAGGGCTTATACCCTCTAAGATTATTTAATACCCTTACTCCATGTATTTTAAATAATGAATATGTAAAAACCACGTGTCCTCCTCAACTGAATCTCTCCATTATTTACCAGCTATTTGGTCATTACTAGAAATGAGTATAGATAACTTTCTTCCCCTTTTAATGTATTTCAGTAGAGGCGGGTGAATTTATAGGGATTATAACTTCATTATAACATCCCTTATATTATTTAAAATTCCAGAACTCCATTGGTTTTCTCAATGTCTCGAAGGCCTTGGAATAAGTTTCAAGTACCAATTTCCTGTATTTTCTATATTTTTATAAGTTTTTTTAGCTTCCTTCTGATTATAAAGTATCAATTAATTCATCTTAAATTATTGAACATTCCTACTAATCATAAAATCATACACCCCAAGATTGCATACTTTTTTCAATTTTTGGATTAATTCATATTCAAAATCAATATGAATTGTTATCTCCATTGACCAAAAATGTAATATTTTTAAGTATAGGATTATAAATATTTGCATTTAATAGTACCCTAAAACGGCACCTAAGATTCCCTTCAATATTCTTCTCATAAAAATTTAAAGGATCTAAAATGTATGAGTTACTTTTATTCAATGTTTTTGAATTACAAAAAACCAAATGGAGTCCATAGAAGTAAACTCATATCTACTCATTGGTGTGGCTCTAATTTTGTGTGCTAAAATTAATTTCCCATGCTGGGATTCAAAAAATATCTTTTTGGACGTTATATAAATATAAAATCCATGAATTAGATCATTTATTATCATAATAAAAAAACATGATGTAAATATTAATTACAAATGGGGATGATCCTCCAGTTATAAAATCCTTATATTCAAGTTATTCTTAGTTTCATAACATTTTATGTCAAAAGAACATCCCCATTCATGAGGATTGGGTGACCAATTAGAGAATACTTTAAAACATCATTTCTCTCCTTGAGAACATATTAATTAATAGATATATATAATCTTCCATTATTTTTCATCATTCCTTGAATCAAAATTTTAACTATTGTTTAAATTTTTCATAAAAAGTATTTATAATCCTTTTATTATGAAATTTTTTTTTCTTAAATTCATTTTTTAAAACCCGTGTGAGATCCCAACACTCCTAGATAGGGGGATTAGTGTGTATATTAATCAAAATTTAATTTTTTTCATGAAGAAAATAATTTAATATCAATTTATAAATTATATAAAGTGGATAGAGATGGATTTTTCATTAATAATCTGTGTGATAGTAAACCCAAACATGTATTGGAGACATTATAATTTATAAAATTTTCTATTCAATATGAAATTATTATTTTATTTTAGTCCATTATTATTATGAAACTATATTCTTTTCAAAAAATTTAGAAGTTAGAAATATATTCATCAAATATTTATTACATTACCGAGGAACGTATCTCAGTATGTTAAGGGTTTAGAGGATTTTTTGGATTTTTAAAATTTTAATCGATTCATGAATAAGGGAATAAAATGTACAAGTACTAATTATAAATTTAAAATATATTTAAGGAAATGTGAATATCATGAACAATTTATTTTGAAGAAATTTCCTACTCAATATGTGTGTTGGATTAGGAATGGATAATTGAACATTATACAATGTTTGAGCATTGATATCAATATGAATATTAACACACTACATTACCAAAAAATGGGGAATTAAATAAAAAACATGATAAGTGATTTTTTTATAAATTTAGGGAAATATCAAAAATATTAAAAAATATCAGTGCAACCACAAAATTATATTTTGTAAATTAACTTAATAAAGAATATTTATATAATTTTAAGATAACTCAATCAAGATTATAAATATCAATAGATCCTTTTTATGATTTTGCTTATTCTAATTCAATGGAAACCATTAATGATTTGACCATTAGTAACTTCTCTATAAAAGGGAACTTATCTAGCTGGAACACTTATACTGGTTTTAATTATCCAGATTATAACTTTAATTTTGATCCTAACCAATTACCATATAGTAAAAAATTGTGCTTCTTATTTCATCATAGACATATCAGTACATCTCATATATTTTGATTGAAAAATTATAATTCAATGGAACCGTTGATCATAAACCACCACCAAAGTTATTGAAAAATTTAAAAATATTATAAAAGATAATAAATATATAAATAGAAGATTGGAATCTCTATAATTTTAATTAATGCGTGAAACTAATTTTATGTACATCATCAATTGAAATTGAAACATAACATTAAGTGGAAAATGGTGTATTTTTTAAAGTACAATATTGGGAATTTAATTTTTATTTCAAAATTTTTATGTTTTTAATATTGAAAGGAATTTATGTGAAAACATGATTTTTACATTACATACTGATAATGTGAATTCCAATGACCATATTAATGCTTGGAAGGACTTAAAATTAATGAATACAAAGAATTATTAATATCCTAATAAGAATAGAAAGTATGTTTTAATAGTTTATATAATGAATAATAAGGAGAAATATATCACATTCATTAATAAATTATGTGAATGTACCATATGGGTATTCATGTAAAATTTCTATATTATTTGACATAAAGAATCATAGTTTACATGGATTGAGAATTCATGTTTCACATGTTTTTTATAGTGGACACTACCTTTAGTATCCTTTACCTTATTCCACAAAAAATCTAGTTTTAATAGAGTTTTTTACATTCTTAAGACAATGTTTTTGAGAAATCTATAAATAATTGAGCTTGGTAAGCTTTAGGAAAGAATTTTACTAACACTTTATCATATTGAGATGATTTTATCCCAATTTTGGTTCACTATCGTAGTGAATTTAAACGTGCATTTAGCTGAAGAGTATAAATTAAGAGGACTCTTACATTATCGATGGATTTATCAAATTTAGAAGTAATTTTTTTTATATTTTTTTAGTAAATCATTCTTTACAATATTTTACATACATAGTTACTTAATTTTAACCTATTTTTTATAGATACCACAATCATTTGAAATAACATGTGAAAAATAAATCCCAACCATAAAGTTAAATTTTTTGAATGTTACTAGTGTGGATTTGTTTTATACATTTTTTCCAAAACAATTTATACAATTCTTGGTATTTTTTTCTAAACATTGATTTAAATGGTGAATTATTCATTATTGATCATTCATTGGAAAAAAATGGTTTTCATTGAATAACTTGTGGAAATGTTGGTATTGTTTTTAAAATTACATATTATCCTGCTCTTTTATTGTTATATATTTAAGAATAATTATTTTTTATGTATTGGGTTAAACAATAATTTAAAATAATTTTTATTGATTAGTTGAATATTTAAATTGAAGAATTATTTTTTATATTATATTTTTCATGTCAGAAATTTTGTTTCACGATTTTGTTTTTCATTGAAAATATTATTTTCAATTTTAGATGATATATGGTAATTTTATTTAATATTATGTATTGTTTGAAGGAATTTTTAATATTACAGAATAATTATTTATTATTACTTGATTAAATTTAATGAATACATCTTAATATTACAAGTTCTATAGACTTTTAGAAGATATTTTACTGTTTTACTTCAAGATAGCATAAAATCGAATGGGTATTATTGTTAATACATAAGATCAAGTGGATATTTTCATATAAATGCAAAAGAATAAATTGGGTATGCAAGGAGATATGTAATAATTTCTATAATTGCTATGTAAATAATTTTGTGGTATTTCATGCATGGATAATATATTCAAGAATCAATATATAATTATTATAAAGTATAGTGGATATAGAAAACATGATATTTTAAAATTAGTTGATCTTGTATAATGTAATTTTATGGTGGTCATTAAAAACATTGGTCAAGGAAAAATTAGAATCAATATGATCGAAGAAGAGCGAAAACTCAGCCAAACAGAAGGGACCGATTACAAATAATCATGTCCTTACCAAGTGAATATTTGAATAAGAATCCACTAATGCTGATTTAACATCAGAATTTATCAGGTGAGTCACAAGAACGAAGGATCCCAAGACCAAGTAAGAAATTTTGAGATTGGATTCCCAATTTAACTATAAAATCAAGATTTTATAAGATCTAAAGATTCAATGGAAGATGGGTAAACTAATTTCTAGAGATATGTTCAATGCAAATGGGTGTTGTGATGATTTCCTGATCAATTTTCTCAATTTCATGTTGTGAAAATGGAGTCTTACTCTAGCTTAATTTTTGGATAATCTAATATATTATTTTTTAGAACTATATATTATGTGCACTAATTTGAATTTTGTAATCTTTAATTATTAATGAGGTGTTTCATGTGGATGGGGGTTATTCATGAACTGTGTCTCTTTTTTTCAGTTACAACTTATCCAAAAAGTGTCTTTTAATAAATTCAAAAAAATGGAATTTGTTTGTGGTTATATATTTTTTGCACAATATAAGAGTTTTTTCAAATACATTTTTGGGATCTGGTATTGTCCAAGAGTTTGAATAGTAATTAATGAATCTATGATCTAAGATAAAGTTGAATATCTTTTATTCTTTGTTTTTTTCTTGTTGTATGTTTTATTTTTTAAGAAAATAAATTTTCAAGTGGGATATGAAATAAATATTCTGTTAGGGTATAGATTTAGTTATTCAGAAAATGATTAAATGAATATCTAATTATTGAACATGGTTCTTATACAAGGGTAGACTAGATGATAAAATCTATAAATCTCTATGTTCTTTTCAACATTGATGAACCAGAGATGCTAAGTCTAAAGAACAGTGGTTGATGATGGAATTATCATTAAGGAAGATGTTATAGTTGAGAATCTACGATGAAGATTAAAGTTAAAGTAATTATTTTCATTGGTTTACCTATTGATGTAAGATTAAATATTTTAGGGTTGGATTCAAAATTATATCTTGAGATTGAGGTTTTGTTTGTGTGCATAATAATTTCTCAATGTAATATTTTGTTGATGTATTTATGAGAAAATTATCCATTGGTTGACATATATTCGTGACTAGATTTTTTGTTTTCTTTTTATTTTTCCATGTAAATATCAAGTAGCTATATGACCCAACATGTCAACTGGAATGTTTTTCTTGAGGGATAGATTGTGTTGGAGCATATAGGGAAGCATAAAATGTGCACAAAATTTTATTGGGAAGTATATAACACACACATTAATAGAAAATGATAACATGGAAATTTTTATGGTTCTGTAGTTTTCCAATGTCCATGGGAGAAGACATACACTTCATTTCCTTCTCTCTAGATAATCATCAAAGGATACACGACATTAAAATTACATGATAAATTAGACCTATTTAATGGGGAGAAGAAACAATTATGGTTAAATATTTATTGAATAATTAATCCCCTATTGTAAAATATTTATTCAACATCTTTCATCCAATATTCACGAAAATAAATGACGGTTTAAAACGAAACATTGAATATTCCTCATAAAAGTTTGACTCTAAATTAGAAGTGACCCCCAAAAATATCCCCCTCACAACCAATTTTGAGGTAGAATATAGAAATTTATTAACCTTGAACGGTTATATATTCCCTATTGGTAGAATCATTATCATTATATATTCCCTATTTTCATTGGTATATATTTTCTCAATTTTCATCATTTTTTATTTTAACACATTGAAAATGAAATGACATCAATGGTCGATATTTTTGGATTTTGAATAGAATTGTTTTCTTACTGAGATGATTGGAGATTTTCAAATCATAATTTTGAATATAATTCTACTATTTATACTTCAAATCCTGTAGAAATATCATTATTCATAAGATCTCTTTACAACCATTAATGTTTTTTATATACTCTAATTCTATGGTTGATAGGAAAATACCCTTCTAAAAATGTTATTTCCATGAGTCATATAGATATTAATATCCAGTTTATGATTTCCAATTTTCCATTTTTTAAATTTGATAAATATTGACTCCCAAATCCAACAACATGATTTATATATAGTTTGATGCACACAATAACGTACATAGGACTTCTAACTATTTTATGATAGGGAAAATGTTTCATGTCCCCTTTCTCCTATTTAGTTGGTTGAATATAGATTATCATGATCCTAGAATCGCTATTACATATATTGTTAATAGGTTTAGCCTTTTTCATGTTGAATATTTAATGAAACTTTTTGATATATTGTTCTTGTGATAACCAAATCCCCTAATTCATACTATCATGGTAATTTTCAATCTGTATGGATTCTTTTGGTTCAAATATTTCAAAGGAGTTATTCAACCCTATATTTAACCTATTAGTCTTGGTAATATATATAACAATAACCAACATTACATAAACATAATCTAATAGAATAGTTAAATATCTATCATAAAACCATTTGATAAATATTAAATGATATAAATTTGTTTTTTGTACTCGTTTTTTTCATGAATGAGTCAAATTTCATATAACACAATATTGGTGCCAACATGAAATTATATAAACATTTTCTAATATTATGATACCTTGTTTTATTTTCCATTCACCTGAAAACCTTTATGTTACTCCATGTATATCTCTACTTCAAGATCACCCTGTAAGAATACTATCTTCACATCATGTTATTATACCTCTTCATTGACGATAGGCACGAATCTAATAAAAAATTTGATAAAAGGATTGTTTTTTACAAGAGAAAAAAACATTAAAGTCAATGCCTTTATTTTTCAAAAAATCATTTCACAACATTAAATGATTGTTATGGTGGTTGTAAGATACCACCTTCAATTTCAATTATGCACTCCCACTTGTTCATGAATTCCATCTTTCCTTATGGTAATTCCACCAGGTCTAATGTGTGTTTCTTATACAAATATCTCTTATCCGCTTTCATAAATTTTCCATATTCCATATTTTTATGAATTCTAATTGGATCATAATAACATTCTAGTTCTCTTTCATTAGTAATCATC